>CM053569.1:43869678-44005430 GCA_028646485.1 Cryptoprocta ferox
GCTGCGCCCAAGGAAGAACTCGCCGGCCAGATGGGACGGATTTCTCTCCCGGCGCTCAGCAGGTATATATGGGGAGACGGGCGAGTTTTTCCTCCCTTAGAGATGGTTCTGGGTGCGTTTTCCATCTCTCTTTCTCTTCCCCTGGTCTCTCCGGGGCACAGCGCGCTCTCCCTGTGTTGGGCTCGGGGGTTCCTTTCCCATTCACCACCGGGACCCGCCCGGCCCCTAATTTCCCAGATCACAGTCACTTACTCAGGCATCTTTGAGGTTGTCTTCTTTCTGGCGTCTGTTTCTTCTTTCCCCCACTTGCAAATCCAAGTTTTATCCCTTCAGTCCTTCTCAGTTCAATCCATACGGGCGTGCGCAGATTACAGAGCTCCCTGCCTCTCCGCCATCTTGTCCTCTCCTAGAACGATTTTTCCCTTCTGTTGCCTTAAATTCCAGCTGTCATCAAGTCACATGTGCCACCAAAAGTGACAAGATATAGGAGCTATCTGAAAGTCCTATATGGACACAGACTTATGATTAAGACCTTAGGCAATCTGATTTCTTGGTCACCCTGAGACACGATTCTCACCCTGATGTCTGAAAGATTGCCACAGTTTTTGAAATACGGCTTCTGAAAGCCTACTGAGTGACACTGTAGAAGTCTTTGAATACACCTGTGTTCTGATATTCATATGCTGTGTTGCTAGTGACTGGTCACCTGTATACAGTAGTTACCTATTTTCTCTTCCGTAGATGGAACAAGTTGTAATATCTGTTGTCTCCACTCTATTCCAACCCTGTGATTCTGATAGTTTTACTCTCTGGGAATGAGTTAAGGGGGAACAAGGAGAAACCATCTCAATTTAATTACAAAAACTACTTTAACAGTTTGATTTATATTCAAGTATGAAACTTATACACTTCAGTGGAAGCATAGAACATAAGAAATCATGCAGTAAAATGAATCTTTATGTCAGGGAACAAAAGGAGGACAGAAGAGTAGAAAGACATAAAAATATGTTTTAAATAAGATCTTGAAAACACACTTTTGCTCCCCTTCTTTGTCTTCCTGCCAACATTTTATTAATCAGATCCTCATCTATTGATTCATACTGTTTGGTGTTCTTGAATTAGCTATCATTAGTGATATTTGATTTATAAAATAAGAATAGTTCTTTTAAAATATTGTTTGAAAATTCCTTAGGAGAATATATATGTGTATGTGTGTATATATATATGTGTGTATGTGTGTGTGTATACATGTGTATGTGTATATATATGTATATATATGTGTGTGCATATATTTACATATACACTGGGATTATGGTTTTAAAAATTGCAATTGTTAGAGACATAAATAATGACCAGTTACTAATTGATTAAAATCTACAGGGGCACCTGGGTGGCTTGGTTGAGCATCCAACTCTTGATTTCGGCTAGGTCATAATCCCAGGGTCCTAGAATTGAGCCCCAGATCAGGCTCCATGCTCAACATGGAGCCTGCTTAGGATTCTCTCTCTCTCTCTCTCTCTCTCTCTCTCACTCACTCTCGCTCTTGCTCTCTCCCTTTGCCTCTCTCCCCATTAGCACTCTCTCTTATTCTCAAAAATAATATATATAGTAGATTTAATATATATATATATTCTGTAGATTTAATATATATTATATATATTCTGTAGATCTAATATATATTATATACATTCTGTAGATTTAATATATATTTTTATATATTCTGTAGATTTAATATATATATATTATATTATTACTGGATAGCTTATCTTTTCCACTTCTATGAAAAAAGAAGTAGGAGTGGTTAGCAAACTTTTCAGGTGACTTCATCAACCTTAGCAAAAGCAATTATTAAATGCAAATGCAAAGCTTTGCAATTCAGAGGTTCAAATTCTGAGGACACCTTAGGAAAATACTGTCAATTTCAGACTATTTCAAAGAGCACTCATATCTACTGAAAATGGACATTTCAAATGCCACCCCCCCAGTTGTATTAGGTACAGTCTTCAGGTCAGCTAAATCTTTTAACTCTCTAGAAGATAGCTATTTGTCAAAATAAGTTTCTCATATTTAAATATCTAGTTTCCCTGATGAAATCTTAAGAAGAAAGCATGACCTACCTATCTCCTGAATTCCTCTCTATATGCTTGCCGTATGGTATAGTGTTGTGGGTCCAATGAGCATTTAGCGCATCTTGAATGATGGAAGGAAAGAATAAAGATAAATAAAAGATTGTCCCAGTTATTTCTGTACACTCTTCTTGCTCCCAGTTATTTATTGGGATTCCATCTACTTAAAGCATTCTTTAGAGGGGCCCTTCTCTCATTACTGCACAACTGTGAATATGTTCCCAGAGCTATTTGAATTTTGCTACAGATTCTCTCTCCTTGCTCATAAGTCATTTCATCCACTAGTATCAAAGTTGGCAACTTTCTTATATCCCCAAATTACTACTATTTATTCAGTCAACAAATGATTCTTTAACCTCTATATATGCAGAAGGACATGAGTGGCTATGGTACTGTGTCTAGTGAATAACCAAAGCTGTGGACAAATAATTGATATTCTGAGAAACAGTTTTATGAGATAAATGCAGGAAAGTGTGATAAATACCAGGTATGTCTGTTTAGCAAACTGCCATTTTGATTTGCCTTGTGACTTCTCATCTACATTGTTTTTATCTCTCTTGGACTCTGACCCACACATAGGTGCTATCCTATACAAGTTCCCTGTCCATGACCTACTCTTTTGCTGCCCCTCAGCTGATAACCCATTTTAGGGGACCATGTTAACATGTTCTAGACTCAAGATCTGCTTTAGAGAACTCTCACACAGGTACATCTGCCTCTTCTTTGAGAGTGGGGTTAACCACAACTTGATAGCCAAGAAATGCTTTAAATTGTTTATTAAAAACATGTTTTTCAGGTAATTTTTTAAAACTCTAAAACAGAAAATACAGATAGAGGATCAATAGAGTGTATTCCATAGGAGTTACTTTCATTCTGGGAGCTAGAGTCATTGGTGTATCTTTTGACAAGAAAAGATGTGTTCTAGAATCTGAGGATTTGTATTTAAGTTAAGCTAAATGTTTACTTTGCTTTAATTTGATAAATTTACCTATGGTTAGATCTTTGTACTCTCTTTAAACTATTAAATAATTCAGGAAGAAATTTTTAGTCTTTAAGGTGCTACAGCTGCAAAGAATTTTAGTACAAATGACACTGTCCACTTTTTTTTTTTTTTTTTAGAGCCCTTGGGTTTGTATGCCCTCTCTGCAGTTGCATAGTCTCCCAGTACTTGATTAAACCCATTTTATAAAATTAGCAATACTAGTCCACTGTAGTATTTTACACAGCATTTAAAAACCCAAGTGCTCGGGTGCCTGGGTGGCTTAGTCAGTTAACTGTCTGATTCCTGAATTCAACTCAGGTCATGATCTCATGGTACCTGGGGTTATGCATTGCATCAGGTCTGTACTAGACAGTGCAACATGAAGTCTTCTTGGAATTCTCTCTCTCCCTCTCTCTCTGCCCCTCACTCACTCATGTCTGTGTGTGTGTGTGTGTGTGTGTGTATGTGTGTGCGTGCACAAAATAAACTTAAAAATATAAAATCTCTCCCTCTCAAAATAAACTTAAAAAAATAAAGTGCTGATGTTTTTGACAAGCTGTACTCAGCAATATGGTCTTATTATAGATGGTGTGTTATTAAATATCCAAGATTTCTACCTATCAAACTGTGAAATAATATGGTGAAGAAAGTATTAATAATTGGAAGGTGGTTCTGCATGTGAAGTGGTATATATTGCCTTTTTAGAAGGTGAAGAAAGGAGAGTAAAATATTCTCCAGACTAAAAAGGCACTTTGAGACTGAAAATAAAAGCAAGCCACTCCATATCACTTACAAAGGATTTTATTCAAGGTAACTTACAAACAGGGGATCAGGTAGACAAATGATCCAGGTGCTATGCTGCTATGTTCCATCACATTTGGACCTTAATCCACAACTCTTACAGAGCCAGGGGCAGAGGTCAATAGTAGTTATCTAAAGTGATATCTTCTTGTGTCAGTTTAGAAAAGATGACCACAAGCCTTCTCACATTCTGGTCAGGGCATATGTTAACTTCCAAAGGGCTTAAGGAAGTTAAGTGCCAAGACCCAAGTAAAGCTATTGTGCACCCATGAACAAAATGGAGGGCCAAAGATGGAGTCTTTGGAGACTCCAAAGACTTTGGAGAATGCCTTCAAATTTCCAACCTTAATCCTGTCCTTTGGAGGTGCTGTTATGCTGTGTGATGACCTGTTACAATATGCCCTTGTGAAAGCAGATGTTTTAACAAATGAATCTTACTGTGATTTTGAATCTTTGTATGAAATGTATTAGTGGGTGCCATAATGCTATAATCCATTTATACCAGCTACAAGATTTTGAGCTATTCCCAAGCTCTTATTCATGATTTTCTGAGAGGAGGTAATGGGTCCCCAACATTGTATATTTGAGCACAGCAAGTCTCAAATCCAGTCTAGCCTTTAATAGAGAACAATTTTATTTACAAAAGTAGCCCATTCACATAAATCAGTGGTAGACTCATGTAAATATTTAATAGGGCCACTGACTCCTATTGCAGAGAAAAAATACTTGCTGACTGTGTATTTGGATGGTAAATAGAGATAAATTCTATAAAGCATAAAAACTAGTCAGAAATTCTATATGTTACTAATTTGCTGATTCATAGACAGGTCTTTCTATACATCTTACACTGACTGAGTTTGCCTTTAAATTCCTAAATCATCTTTGCATAAACCACAGAATTTCATTTTAATTCAGTTTCTGTTAACGTGGCACATTGTCTGATGCCTAAGCACAGTGGATATGATACACTTTCCAAATAGACCAGGAAATAATTTAAACTCTGCTTCTCTGAGCTGCTGAGCTGAAGACAATCATTTTTATGTTTGTAACCTAGTTTTCATTTAATTTCTTATCAACTTTATAGGAAGTATAATTTGTGAGTATCCAGTGAAAGGGTTCTTATTTATTTTTAACTAATGTAGTCAAAGGACAATTATTGAGAACCTATTATGTATAAATACCAAGTTAGACATAGGAAAACAAAGATGAAATACCAAGTGTCCTGCCCCAGGGATAGAAGATGAAAACAGGATTACAGTATGTTATAACTCTAAAATAGATTGGGATGTATTGAAAGGGCCTTCTCTTAGGGGAAAAAAAAATGACTCATCGAATCTCTACCTTCAAACCGGTCACTCTTCTAGTTATTTTTTATATGCGCATTTATTTAACTTTCCTTTAAACCCTCTCAGTTAAGCACATACCACTCTCACTTGGGCCCTATATTATTTATAAATCAAAAAATGTTTTCCATTTTCCCCCCTGAGTTCTAACATTCTACATAGATAAAATATTCTCACATTACTCTTCACATTACTAGCTTGGATGGTGTGTCAGGAAAAATTAACAATCGAGGCCCAGAGACGACAGTGTTCTTGTCTGGGGACAAGTATATGGCTTCTTAAACATTCTAGGAAATAAGCTGAGATCAACTGCATACTTGTGATAATGCTGCACAACAGGGGAGATATGCAGCTTCAGCAGGGAGCTTGGGCCCTTTTACTAAATATCAAACCACATACAAAGAAGTTTTCATACTACTGAGTTGCTCAACTCATCTTCTGTTTGTCTCCGTTTTCAAAGAAATTCCCAGTTGGAAAATGAGAATGAAGTTAATTTGCCTAAGCTTATTAAGTCATCAATCTGTGCTATAAACAAAACAACAAAACAAAACAAGGGTGAGGGAAATTTACTTTGTCTTATTTTTCTGAGAACTTCCTCCTCTCCAAAAGTTCACAGGACTGGTGATTGAGGCAAGATGCGGGAACACAGGTTGATCTTAGAATCATTTCCCAAGTTTTGTCCCAGTGCCCTATTCTAATTTATTCTTTTCAACAAATGAGATTGGGAATAACAAAGCTTTGATGCTAAGAAAAAAATCTTTCCGTGCATCAGTGAATAGAAGTCAAGCCCACAGTTTGAAGGACCAGTGTTTAACTGTTAACTTCCTGAAAATGTTAAATTTTCAATTCTATTTTTTTTTAGTTTACTTATTTTGAGAGAGAGAGAGAGAGAGAGAGAGAGAGAGAGAGAGAGAGACCAAGCAGGCTTCATGCTTGGTGCACTGAGCCCGACATGGGGCTCGAACCCATGAACCATGAGATAATGAACTGAGCCAAAATCAAGTGTCAGATGCTCAACTGACTGAGCCACCCAGGTGCCCCAGATTTCCAATTCTTTTAACTCATTTGAAGATCAATGAAGATGATAATACAATGTCTTTTGGAGCACAATTGAACCTTTTCTAGAAGACACTAAAATTTTATATGTTTTAGACTTTCCACAAATTATATCTTGACAACAATTTGGAGGCTGCAGAGAATTTTACTATTTTAACAAGTGAAAAACTGAATGGATTTTTCCCTAGACTTAATGCCGTTTGTGAAAATGTATGATCTATTTTCTGAGAAGAGTCAAAACACTGAAATTTGGTTTTGTATTCTACTGTTTATGTGAGGAATGAGCATATGGTTGGAAATAGGTTTGAATCTCAGCTCTGTCACTTCCTATCTCTGTGACTTTGGACAACTATTTACCATCTCTCCGTCACAGTTCTAACTCCTTTCAAATGAAAATAAACCTAGCTAACCCACAAGGTGGTTTTGAGAATTAAACTTATATAGAATGTATCTAGCATAGTACTAGACATGCAAGAAAACACTCAATATTAATTTTTCCCCTTCTTTGAGAGAGGAATGTGGTGGGCATATAGATCATTACATGGGTTATAGTGGTAGGAATAAGAAAAAATACAGGAAAATTTTTCTCCCTAACTTGAACTTACAGGAAATAGTGAGCATGTGAATACTAAGTTAGTCTGAAAAAATGAATTATGTTTTCCTATTTTTAGGGGGAGAATTTGTTGAATGTAGTTCACACCATGTAGTCATCACTAAGTACAAAGGACTTTCTAAGGGGTTCATCTTCCCAGATCTGCTTTCACCATTATTCTTGTCTTTCACCTGAATTTTTTTTTTCTCCCAAATGGGGCTAAGTTTCCTTCTACCTTAATTCTGTTTGGAAAAATTTCCCATGACTTCTCTCCCTTACATTTGTGATAAAATTTATGTATTCAGGGTCATTAAGTTTGAATACTAAACCAGAGGATAAATAAACTAAGAGAAGCTTACTGCAAAAATTAGTAACAACTATCTCAAGTGTAGAAATAAGGTTACTTTGTATACATTTTCTTTTGAGCACTGCTTTATATCTTACTTGATTCTCCAGTGATTAGTAATTACAGCTCCAGTATATGCCATGTCAGCTGGAAACAGTTCTTAGGCTTATTGAGTTTGAAAGGTATACTCCAGCTGCATGTTAATATATGATCTCTTAGTAAAAGTATATAACAAGAGAGATAAATACTGATCAAAAACATCTGGCAATGCTTAAAAGGTCCTCTCTACTCAGCATCATTTGATATTGGGTGAGAAAATGCTAATCAAAATGAATTTATGTGTATTCATCATTGTGTTTAGGTGCTGCATTTTAGTTCATGCTAAATTAAAAGATATTTTTTTATTTAAACAGTAAATCTCCTCTGAGTAGACTTGCGCTGTTTTCTGTCCACTGATTTTCCAGGGTTTAAGTTCAGTTCCTTGTAACTACAGTGCTTGAAATGCCAAGATGGCTAAATATATTATATGTATATGCACATAGTGCATATATGTGTGTATTTATATGTGTGTATATATATATATACACACATGAATACATATACACACATACGTACACACATACATTATGATTTCTATAAGCTTTTTTAGACTCTAAATATCAAAGAAAGGTAAAATGTCAAACTTATTAAAACTTTTTAGTTTGCTAATATACTTTTACAACACATATTTATATACTTCAGACTTTAACTGTAGTACGTTGCTGAAAAGTATAGTTGTGGTCCTAACATTTATAGCTAGATAATGAATGCCTGAAACATGCCTTTTGTTTAGTTTCAATAGCCATTGCTATTGAACTTTTTTTTTGCCTTTGGAGTGTCACATGATATGATGACCACATAAAAACTGCTTTATGTTTTATAATACTGTTAAAAGTCTCACTTATGTTCAGTACTCCTTATGTAAATATTATGGAATGAATTTCTCTTAAAAGTGAGTACTAGGGAAAAGTTGTGTGGATTTTTTTTGGTAATTATTATTTAGCCTAAAGAATAAGCATACTTCCTATTAATAAACGTGCAAGACTTCTCTTTCCCTTTTTGTAGTAGCTGACAAATTAAATGTATGGTTCCATACATTTAGCCTAGGATGTCTAATACAACAGGTTCCCGTCTCTGAATTTTTATTCTCTTCTCAAATCTTCCCCAGCCCAGATATTACTAATGGTATTCCTATTCTTTTTTTTTTCTTACTTTAATGTTTTTACTGAATACGGGTTTTTATTATAAGTGCTCTCTAGAGATAGAAATGGTGTAAATAATAAATTAAGGCTACGTAAAGTCTTTGTTATAAGGAATGCCTTGTGTTCTTTATCCATTGCTGGTTCCCAGCCTAGCATGAGTGCTCCCTTAAAGTCATATTTCAGTGTGTCTGTATAATATTTTTCCATTCACATGCTCACTTTAATAATTTTACTTAAATCCAATTGTATACAAGACTGTGGAGATGGTATGATTCAGTTGTGTCAAGGCATTCTTTTCATGAGGGCAAGATTTTTGACATAAGCCTTTTAAAATACACATGATGAGGAAATTCAAGCCTCCCATTCACCTGCCTTTTCTAGTCCATAATGATAGAAGGTCACCCTATATTAAGGAGATTTTTGTGAAGCAGCATTTTTAACATCCATATTATCTGAGGTAGGTCTCATGTTTGGCCCTGGGAGAACATACAGAATTTAAAGGGTAAAATAAAGAGTGTTTATAGAAGAGTAAAAATAAAAAACAAAATTTGAGCTAATTTACTTGAGTGAGAATGATCGAGCTACTGACTGACCTGGGCTCTCCTGACTAAAAATGGAATAAATATCGGCAAGCCATTTCAGCTCTTAGTGCACAGGCACCTTATAAATCAACTGGGAAAATAGCACAGGCTTTTATTTTAGGCCCTCAAGTAAAATGATTTTTAGCTGGCAAGGATCTGATAATAGGCCCAAAGAAAGGCCTTGCAAGTAAAGTCCTAAACTATATGAAAGTTGTACTGCTCTATTATTTTACTTCTTTAATGAAAATGTACCTGGAATCTTGTCAAGGGAATGAGAGTCTATGTTTAAATGAGGTCAAATGAACATTTTTGATGTGGATAAATTATGAAAATTATTACTGAGAACTGATGTTTTAGTATCTGAAATAGCAAGAAGCATTTCATTTAAGCCCTGCGTTGTTTTTATGCCCATATTTAAATAGCTAGATGTATGATTTTGGTTCTTGGCATTGGAGCCAGTCTTTTGGGACCCACTTGAAGGTTGCCATAAGAGCCAGTCCTCAGGGTCAAGGTGTCACTGAAGGGCAATGCTAGTGTGGTGTGAAACCAGAGAAATGGACTACTTCATTGTAGATTAAGTGGCAAGACTTGAATATATTTGTATGATGGGGCTGCATGATCAAAGCTAATCAGGTTAAAAGAAGATACGAGGCATACTTTACAATAATATTTATTATTAATCTTACTACAATCATAAATAATATCACTCATATTTCCATTTTGTTTTTACACATCAATGACCTCCCATATTGTATAATCAACCCTAGCCTTTCTCTTACATGCTCCATCCCACCTCTCCTGAGCAGAATTCAGTCTTTCACACAGCAGCTGCTAATTGGTGATTTCAAGCAATCGTAGGCTAATGTTGTGTGCTAACAGTGCTTGCTATGAATGTGAAGGTGATCTCCTTCCCCGCTAAGTTGCCATAGTCCACAAAATACAGAACCTGTCGAAGCCACAATTAGGATTTTATAGTTTGTTTAGCAACCTGAAAATTCATTTTCTAAACATTAGGCATATGATTTGGTTTTCACAGATTGTTTTTTTTGCATATTTTAAAAAAGTTTTTTATGTTTTTTAATTTATTTTTGAGAGAGAGATCACGAATGGGAGAAGGACAGAGAGAGAGAGACAGATAGACAGACAGAATTAGAAGGAGGCTCCAGGCTCTGAGCTGTCAGTACAGAGCCCGATGCGGGGCTTGAACTCATGAGCTGTCAGATCATGACCTGAGCCGAAGTCGGATGCTTAACTGAGCCACCCAGGCACCCCCCCCCACCTTTTTTTTTTTTTTGCATATTTTTACATAAATTTTGTAGGAAATAGTACCTTGATATTTGAATGTTTTTAATTTTCACTTGGGATTAATATTAGGATAATAAAATGAAAAGCAGAAGGGTCCATCAATATTTGAGAAGAGCTAGGATATACAAGAAGAATGTAGTGGGTGGTAATTGGTCATTGAAAGAAACAGATGAATATGAAACAGAGCCATTAATTTGGAATAACAGATACAGGGTGTAGTTTGTGAAAATTAAGAAGTTGGTAAATGACTGCAGTGATATAGGGAGTTTATTAAAAAAAATAAATCTCCAGAGCCAGTAGCCCTAGTTAAGGTTGACCATCATGCATCTGAGTATAATTAGTGAAAATCTGGCAACTTTTATTACAATGCACAGAAAACTGGATGCACAGGAAATGGGTGTAAATAGGTGTTTTGTTCTTGGGGAACCAATAAAGAGCACCCTGCAAAGTTTTTAAAAACCGGAGGATATTAGGATATACTAAGTAAATGATCCTTTCTTAACATTTTGACAAAATTTTGTGTTTTGTTTAAGGGGTATCTTAGAATTTAGAAAGAATTCTGGTGGAGCCTGAGTTTTGCACAATCTTCAAGTGTTTTGTGATATCATAATCTTGAAAATAGTTTCAAAGCATGGTAATTATAGTTAACAATACTTGTATATTTGAAAATTGCTAAGACAGTAGATCTTAAAAGTTCTCATATACACAAAAAATGTAACTGTGTGGTGAGGGATGATAACTAGACTTCTTGTAGTGATAATTTTATAATATATAAATGTCAAATCGTTGTTTTACATCTGCAACTAATATAAAGTTATGTCATACTTCAATTTGCAAAAAAAATGTTTGTAATTATTATAATCATAGAAGATAAGAATAAGACAGTACAAATAACCCCAAAAGAGCATTTTAACGAATAATATAATATGTGACTTGGCTGTATCAAAGACAGTAGAAAATAGAAAAAAATTATTCAGTAAATGGCATCGAACAATTGGGTTTTATTATTTAAATTGTTTTCCAATGATACACATGCATACATTTTAAAACTTCAAATAGTTCTTTGAGAGTTTTTACTTTGAAAAATTACCCTCTGTTCCCTGTTCCTCCTCTGATTCCAATTCCTAAGTGGTTATCATTTTAAACTCTCTTAGCTGGTTCTTTGGTATTTAACTTCAATTTCTGAATTCTTTCTTTTCCTTGATTTCTTTCAGGTTTGCATCTCATCTGTTAAGTCCCTCTTACTGCCCATGAGAAACATTATTTTTCTTGCTGCCTCCCACCCCAAACCACAAATAATCCTGCCAAATCTTTCCCCCTCTCCTCCCAGTCATTTTATCATAGTGAGTTCCTACATGATTACAGTTATGTAAATATGATTCAGAACAGAATCATCGTCATATTTTCTTTTACAACATATTGTTTGAGCTGAAATAATAGCTGACATTATTTTCATTTGTTCAGGTATTTTTTTATGTTTTATTTTTTCTATATTTATTTGAGAGCACAGAGAGAATACAAGCAAGTGAGAGGGGCAGAGGGAGAGAAAGAATCCTAAGCAGGCTCCACACTCATTATGTAGCCCGACATGGGGCTTGATCCCATGACCCTGGGATCATGACCTGAGCCGAAATCAAGAGTTGGCTGCTCAACCAACTGAGCCACATTTGTTCAATTTTCTTTTAATGTTGATTTATTTGTTTTTGGGAGAGAAAGAGCACAGGCAGGGAAGGAACAGAGAAAGAGAGGGAGACACAGAATCTGAGGCAGGCTTCAGGCTCTGAGCTGTCAGTGCAGAGCCCAACACAGGACTTGAACTCATGAACTGTGAGATCATGACCTGAGCTGAAGTCAGACACTTAGCCAACTGAGCCACTGAGCCACCCCCATTTGTTCAATTTTTTAATAAACCTATGACTACTTCATTCCTTAACTCTCTTCCTATAGTACAAGGTCCTCTCAAAACATTCAGACCTAACACATACTCTTAATGTCTTCTACATTTTCTTCTGACCTAGATTGTGTTTGCTCTAGGCCTGTTATGCATTTCTTATCCCAGGCACTTCTTCATTAGCATTTGTGTGATTTCTTCACGTTTCTGTCCTATTTAATCCTTAGACTTTCTACATCCCACAGCTTTCTCATTCTTAGTTTCTCTTTCTGATGGATGGTCTCCAATATTCATGACAAACATGCGTAGATCACAAATGTTTTTGAAGTCTTGCATATCTACATCTTTGCCCTCATATTTAACTGATAATCTAGGTTGATAGAGAATTCTCATTTGGATATCACTGCCTCTTAGATTTTAGAAGTGTTTCCTGCTTTTCTTCCTGCTCCCAGTATTGCTTTTCAGAATTTTTGTTAAGTTCTAATTTATCCTTCACGTTGTACCCTCTCTGTTTGGTAGCTTTTCAGATCTTCTCTTTCATTTATGTTATGAAGTCTCATAAAGTCTCTTGTCATGGTCCTTTTTTTTTTCATTCACAGTGTTGGCATATGATGAATTTGTTAACTTGGATGTTCATATATTTCAGATGTGGGACAATTTCTTGAGTTATTTGTTTTTTTTAAAGTTTTATTTTGAGAGAGAGAGAATGAATGAATGAATGAATGAGCAGGTGAGGGGCAGAGAGGGAGAGAGAGAGCGAATCCCAATTCTACAATTCTAGAGTTTAGAAGTCTAATATCAAGGTGCAGAGGGATTGATTTCTTCTAAGGCTATTCTCCTTGGTTTGTAGATGGTCCTCTTCTTCCAGTGTCATTAGATGGTCCTTCCTCTGTGTGTATCTGTGTCCTTCTCTTCTTCTCAAAAAGACAATAGTCCTATTGTATTAGGGTCCACCTATATGAACTCACTTTATCTTAAAAATCTCTTCAAAAGCTCTGTCTCTAATCACATTGCATTCTGAGGCACTAGGGGCTAGGATTTGAACATATGAATTTGGCGGGAACATAATTCAGTTCCTTATACTCTGTTTCTGACATTTACTTTTCCTCTGTTTTTTTGGTTGGCTTTCTTTGGAATCCTATTATTTAAATGATCTAACTTCTAGACTGATTCTCTAATATCCACCAATTTCCATTATCCAACAATTTCCGTTAGTTATATTGACTAAGAGACTTTCTTAAGTTTATCTTTCCTCCCTTATCTTATTTTTTTCTACTATCATGTCTTCAGTTTCCACATTGACTCACTCTCTTAAGATGTGCTACCTTTTCTTTTGATTTTTCTTGCCTCATCTGTGTTTCTTTAAAATTGCACTGATTCTGCCTCTTCTTTAAATCTAGAGTTTTCCTGTCTAATGCCTCCTGATCCTTGACTATGAATTCAAGTTTAAGAGTGAATCCCTGAGGCGTTTGTTAACGATGATGTTCTCTGTAGGATCATTTGGTATGATGGCTTGATTAAGCTAATTCTTACTCTCAGTATTTTTGAGGCTTGGTCTCCTCAGCTAGTCGGATTCAACAGAGGAATTTTGTTGTTGTTTCCTTCCTGAAGAGTTTACAGTGCCAACATTCTGGGAACTCTCTGGGAGAAGTAGGCTAGGGTTTTGCTACTTGATACATAGAAAATCCCTGAACCTGGGTAAGGGTAATTTTTATGTGTCAACTTGGTCCTGAGATATTTGCTTAAACATTATTTTAAGTATGTCTGTGTAGGGGTTTCTGGATTTGATTAACATTTGAATTGGTAGATCCAAGGAAAGCAGACTACCCTTCCTTATGTGGGTGGACCTCATCCAATCAGTCTGAGGCCTCAATAGAACAATAGATGGAGAACTTATGCTTGTTCTCTGGCTTTCTATTTGCCTGACTCACTGAAACTATACCTGACTACAGACCTTGAGAATTTTCTGCCTTTATAATTTCATGAGACAATCTCTTATAATAAACCTCATGTGTGTATATTCATCTTCTTGGTTCTGTTTCTCTGGAGAACCCAGACTCCTATAACACCCATGTTTTAATCAGGGTGGTATCTGTCACCAATCTTGCCACATGAGCTACAGTATAGATTCCTTCTGGTTCACTCTTGCCAAAAAGAAAATGCTATCTCAGGGGAACAGTTATCTGTGGAATCTCAAATTCTAATTTTCCTAAATAGAGCTTTTTACTTTTTTCTTGGTTTATATCTCTGTCCTTACTCCTGCTTGGTACTGAATCCTGCTGCCATTCCTAAGTTTTTCTTGGTCTTTTAAGAGTAAAGTGAGGGTTCCTTCTCAAGTTTGCCAGTTGCATATCTGGGTTTTAGCTTTCCAAGTCTCTCATTTTAATTAGATAATTTTATCTGCTTTCTGGATTCCAAACTTTTGTTTTGTCTTCCCTTTTCCTTGTCAAAGATTTATACTATTTTTATCCCTTTGTTGTCATTTTGGAAGGATATCAGAGGGGATATGAGGATCTGTATTCAATTTAGCATTGTTAGCTGAACTGCAATTAGTTAGAATTTATGAAAAGGATCATCATCTCATACTATATAATGAAATAAATTTCAAGCAATTATAGAGTTAAAATTAGCAAATAATTACATTGAGTAAAATTGTAATGTTTACTACATCTCTGGGTGTGGAAGCAATTTTAATACCAAAAATCAATACATAATTCAGAAATGTATTATATAAATGTAAGCCTGTCATTTGAAAATACTCTAAAAATCAAATTTTAAAAATTGACAAAATGTTAATATAGATTTATACAAATTATGATATAAATATTAAAACCTAAATGGATAATGAGTAAAGCATAAAACCTGGCTGTTGACAGAAGTAAAATTATAATTGATTATACCTTATATATAAATGGTATATTTATAATTAAGATATAATTTTAAACCAAATTTAAATCAAGCCTTATAAATTAAAAGCAAAAATAAATGTTTAAGTCTATTAAATTATCAAACACTTTAAAACTTCAATACTGAATTATGTTGAAGACTGAGTAAGACAGAGCCTCATATATTAATGATGGGAAACTAAATTTATCTTTCCTTTTTTGAAAGCTTTCTGGAAATAAGTATCAAAATTATTAAGAACATTATTTTTACGTGCCACATTCCTGGAAAATTCCTTCTAAAGAAAATTCTAAAACAGTAAGATAGATTATATTAAATATATTTTAATAAAAAATGTAAACAACACAAATACCCAATCAAGCAGAAATAGTTGAACTTCAGAAGATTATTAAGCATCATTAAAAATAATCTGTCCTAGAAATGCCTCTTGTTCTTATGATGGTTAACCCTGGTGTGAGGGAAAAATTTATAAATAACCATGAAATTAAGTGCAAAGCCAGCACCAAAGTACATGTTGGGAAGGAGAAACAGAGGTTGGGCAAGGTGAGTGGAGAGGGGTCCTAATCAGAAATTATTTCATTAATAAATAAAGAAATTAGAAATCATGGAATCCGTACTATATAGAGATGGGTTCATAAACAGTAGAATATGGAAAATCTGAAGGAATAGGAAGGTGACAGTGGACTGGAGATGATAAGGTAAAGGAACAGATGGCATGAAGGAGTAAGAGGGAAGGACAATGCAGCAAATTTCAGAGATCAAATCAAGGAGCTGGAACAATTAGGAATGCTAAAGCAGTAAGTGGTATGTTCATTTATTAAACAACTATAGTGACTCTGAAATCTAACAGTCATACTCCATGGTGAGTGCAAGAGGATGAGAATGGGCTTGAGAACTAGTCCTCCTTCTAGGGATGAGGATGGAGAGAATGGGGTAGTGTGTTGTTCTCAGCCTACGTATGTTTTCTACAGGGCACTATAGGTAT
Source organism: Cryptoprocta ferox (assembly GCA_028646485.1). Classification (NCBI taxonomy): domain Eukaryota; kingdom Metazoa; phylum Chordata; class Mammalia; order Carnivora; family Eupleridae; genus Cryptoprocta; species Cryptoprocta ferox. The sequence continues at coordinate 43,885,832 of CM053569.1, forward strand.
TGAACAGCAGTGATGACTGGGTTAGATGTGAAAACAATTTTATTATCCAGAAAGATTTTTCCTGAGTTTAAGGATTTTTATATCATGTTAAAGAATCAAGATATATGTCAATTTAGCCATTTATTTAAATAGTGATAGAAATTCGGGTGTAGGAATTTACTCAGGTTTTCTTCTGGGTAGAAAATTTTGGTTTCCCTTTGTTGATCATTTTTCCTGCTATGTTTTCTAGAAGATGAGATGACGTATTCTGTGATACTGAGTAAAAAACAAAACATAATACCCAAAATGAGTTTTCTTGTTAGTTCAGTGATCACAACATGGATTGACAGTGAAAAAACAGATTATAGGTTTTTAACCTTATATCTTGTAATCTTTAAGATCCCCATGTTTTGTGAGTTACAGCATTATGTTCTTTCACAATAAAATACTTCCATATATTAACATGCTAAAAGGTGCACCTTTGAGATGGTGAGAAATTGTAATTATATACTGTTGAATGGATTTGTAGGAGAGGGGCAGTTTAAAGTGAACATGTGTGTATTTGATAGTCTTTAGAGCAGAAATGAATGGAGATTGTGCTATATTCCCTTTCTTGGTGGTATCTTGAATTCTTTAAAAAGTGATAGAAGTTTTCTTGATTTGCATATTTTAAGCTAAAGTCATATGTTTTAAAGTCAATTATAAGTTTATTATAATATCCTTTATTAACTTTGGTGCCTAGATTGGACAATATGAATACAAGTTCACAGCTGTATCTTTAATTTCCTCTTTGGTATCTTGACTATTTGAAAGAGGATTATTTTACAGTTTCATGAAATTTTATTTTAAAACTGGCATGTGAGCTTTTATTTGGGTATTGTTTAGGGACTGCCCTTAAGCTAAAACTTTCCTCGTTTGTTCAATATCCAGTCAGATAGCAATCATAATTTCCTTTGAATTGAAAAGCGTAGAGAAGAATTACACAAATATAAGCTTTTATCTATTTAAAAATATCATGTCATTTTGCCCTGATTGGTTTCTGTTCTTCAAAAAAAAATTCCAGCTCATTTATTGTCATAGCTTTTACTCTATTTTGAGGGACTATATTGTTGATTCTGTGATTACTCTCTTAATTACCAAGCTCATTATGAAAGACACATGCATATCATAATCATCTTTTATTACCTTCTCTCTATAAAGTAAAAACAGATGTTTGTTTTTCCTTTGTCAGAATAATTGCTAAATTTACCTATATCTCTAAGGCAAAACTCACTCTCCAGGTATCTATTCATTCACCTTCTGATTTGGTAAATATTGGTTGGGCACCAATGATGGTGAGGTATTGGGGATACAAATAAGATCATTCACACACATGCACATACACACACCAAGCCTATACCAAAGTACTGAGAGTCTAGAAGTGGAGATAAACTTGAACAGTATCCTATTTAATAAAACATACTGTCTATAACAGTAGAGGTGGTTTTAAGACATAGTGTCACCACAAATGAGGGAAACGATTCCCGTAGCCTACAGCAATCAAGAAATCTTGGCAGCGGGCATAATGATTAATCTGAGGCTTCAAAGATGAGTAGAAATTCTCCAGAAAGGCAATTGGTTCTGGGTAGAAAGAAAGAGCAAGACGTTCTAGGTAGAGTCAAAATTTGTACAAAGATGTGGAACTACAAGATATGGAATGATTGAGTACTCCAAGTAATAATAAAATTCTGGATTATGGTTTGTGGGGAAAGGAAATTTTGAGTAAGAAATTGGTTAAAAAGGAGGAAGTCATAGTGAGGACCACATTTTTAACATTTGGAGTTATCCTAAGGGGTGATAAACACTCACTGAAGGGCATTGTGCATATTTGTAATTTAGTCTATAGGAAGAATTGAAAAGGAGAATTTTAAGGTAACACCAGTTAGAGAGTTATTTCAGTAAAACCAGGGAAGAGCAAATGAGGCTCTGAACTACAAACACAGCATTGGGTGTGGAAGAAGTGATGGATGTGAAAGAAGTGAGGCTGGAAAAACTTTTTAATGTAGTTATTGAATTAAATATGCAAGGGAGAGAAGAAAAAAATCTGAGTTGACTCATTCTCTTTTTTGTATTTGGGCGGTAGGCAGAGTTAAGGAAGAGAAGTGTTAAGATCATTGAATTTAAGAAAGAATTGCCAACAAATATGGGGTTAGACATATACATAGACACTTGTTTCTCAGGATTCTGTCAGCATTAATATTGGAGTAACCAGGAGTGCCTGGGTGTCTCAGTAGGCTAAGTGTCTGACTCTTTATATCATTCAGGTCGCGATCTCATGGTGGTGAGATTGAACCCCATATGGGGTTCAGCACTGGATGTGGAGCCTGGTTAAGGTTCTCTCTCTCTCTCCCTCTGTCCCTGCCCCACGCATGTGTACTCACTCTCTCAAAAATATATAAACCTTTAAGAAAATTCAGGAAGCCAACTCTATGTCAAATCTGGAAGTCAGCAATGACTAAAGTATAGTTGCAGAAGACTTTTAGGTAGTGGTTTAACAGGAAGGTGACGGGTGCTAGAGTCAGACGACATAGGCTTGGAGCATAAGCTTTTATCAAATGTTTAGTTAAGGCTGGGCTGCTTATGTCATCTTCATCCCTGTAAAGTTTTATGCAGAGGTTAGAAGAAAATCTCTAAATGTTAAAATAACTTTTGCTTGTTGAAGGTTTTTCTTATTGAGGCTGGCCTTTAAGATTCTTCACAATAGTAAGATGCAGTGATTCTTTCAAAATACAGGACAGCAGTAGGTCACTATGATAGTGGTTGCAAAATCACTATGACTCTAATGCAAACAACATGGGTTGGATCTGAATTTTATAATCCCAACTATCAAAAAAGAAAGAAGAAAAGAAACGAAAGAAAGAAATAAAAATATAATGTTGCATAAATAATTGTGTCCAACTAGTTCAAAATTACACTTCTAAACATCTTCATCTGTCACCTTTAATGTTAAAATAATATCAGGGACTATCACATGACTAACCTATCTCCATTTGTTTTTTTAACATAATGCATTTTGACTGCCAATAAATTCTCAAAAAAAAAAATGGGTGGAAATGAGTTGTGAAAGCAAAGGACCTGGAGTAATTTCTTGAGATGATCTTCCCTAAGGTTTTACTTCACTAGTTTAGATATTCAAAAATTATATTTGGAAATCATAAATTATCTATCTAGAAATCAAATGGTCTGTCAGAATTATTGATATTATTAATAAAGAAATATTGTGCGGGCACCTGGGTGGCTCAGGTGGTTAAGCAACGTGCTCTTGATTTCAGCTCAGGTCAGAATCTCTCATTTCGTGAATTCAAGCCTCCTGTTGGGTCCCAGACTGAGGGGTGCAGAGCCTGCTTGGGATTCTCTGCCCCCTCTCTCTTTGCCCCTCCCCTGCTGGTGCTCTCTCAAAATAATAACCTACTTACAAAAAAGGAGACATTGTGAAAAAAATGATACACTTTTTTTTTTTTACCATTTTATTTTTATTTTTTTAAGTTTTTATTTTAATTCCAGTTAGTTAACATGCAGTAGTTTCAAGTGTAGTTCAAATATAGGGATTCTGAAGCACTTTAGTTTAAATTTTACCCAGTCCGTTTATTACCGAAGCTGTAATTCTGAGCAGGGAGCTTACAAAGAGAGGAGAATATCATTGCTTGACTATTATATGAAGCATGTCTGAATTCATTGGATAGCAAATCTTGTATTTTGATTTTATATCTGGACAAGAAAGAAATGTCCAATGATTCTCATAATAACTCTTTTTCTTTCTACCATAATCTAAATTATTAAAAGTTGACAGGACAGATTTTCCAGGTAACTTTACAATTTTCAAATTTTGTTACCAGGGTCTGAGAAAATTGGCTAATAATAATGATAATAATAATAATGTCTTTAGCAAAGACAGGTTAGAAGTAAAACTTGTTTGATTATTCCTCAGAAATAAGTTTAAAATTCAGGTAAAAACTTTTAATTAAGAAAGCTTCAAAAGTATTTATTCTCAACATTAAAATGTTTTATCTGCACTGTTTCCCCCAAGTATCTATATAATTACTAATATACAGAATGACACATAAAGAGACAAGAAAAATAAAGTCCTTATCATTTTTAATGACTAGAGTCTGAATTTTTTTTTTGCAAGAGGAGATTTAATAGTTAATCTATTAAAGATTAATCTTTAATCTTTAGAAAGAACTTAGTTCTTCCTGATTCTCTAGCCAAAACCCTTGTAGTCTTCCTTGCCTTCTCTTTGTCTCTCCCACCCATTTGGTTGAGCCTACCTTCAAAATATATCTGCAATTCCAGGAGCGCCTTGATGACTCAGTCAGTTAAGTGTCCAATTCTCTCACAATTCATGGGATCAAGCCCCCCACAGAGCTCTGTGCTGACAGCATGAAACTCCTTGGGATTCTCTTTCTCCCTCTCTCTGCCCCTGCCCTCCCAAATAAATAAATAAATAAACATTAAAAAATATATGCATATCCATAATTCCATAATTTCTCAACCACCTTTTCTGCCAATATCAAGTCTAATCCACTTTACCTTTTGTCTTAGATTACCAAGAAGTTTTATTGCTTCTTCCTTAAATGTATTCAACACAGCAGGAGTCATATACATATACATTTATATTTTTTGGTAGTATCAGTATATATATGTATGTAGGTGTGTGTGTACATGTGTGTGTATTTTGTAGTGTCAGTTAGATCATGACATCATCTTTCTGCTCCAGCCCTCCCATTGCTTTCCTTCATCACCTATGAGGCCAGGGGCTCTCAAACTGTTGTGAGCATCAGAATTCACTGGAGGGCTGGTTTTAAGGCAGATGGCTGGATCCTACACCCTGAAGGTTCTGATTTTGTAGGTTTGGAGTGGGGGCTTGGAAATTTGTATTTCAAACAAATTCCCAGGTGATGAATGTTCTTCCAAGCTGATGTTTCTGCTGTAATCCAGGGGCTACTTCTTGAAATTCTTTACCATGACCTATAGGATCTTACATGATTGATACTATTACCTCTAATATTACTGCCTACTTGATTATCCATAGCACATTAGGCTGTAACGACATCTCCAATCACAAACCTGCCTCAGGGCTTTTGCTGTTGCTTTTTTTAATGCCTGGGCTACATCTCCAGTTACCCACATGTAATTTTCACATATCTTTCAGGTCTTTACTCAAATATCTCCTCAAGATAGCCTTCCCTGGGCACCCCATGTAAATACTCAAATCTCTTCCCACCTGACAATCCTCTTGACATTTCCTATTTCTGCTTTAATTTTTCCTCTTTGGCACTTGTTATTTTCTGACATACTAAGTTACTTACTTACCTTGTATATGTTCCACCTCCCTGAGTATTTTTCATCACTGTTTCTCCAGTTCTTAACATATTGCTTGCCATATAGTAAGCACTCAGTCTATATATGTTGATTGAATAACAAATGAGAAAGTCAAGAGAACACATGAGACAAAGAGGATGGGCACATTCCCTTGCGGAAATATGGGAAATAATTTGACTTGCTATTACTTGCTAAACAACTTGAGTTGGTGACAATGTTATTATACTGCAAGCTAACATAATCTGAACTAGTTAATCATATATATACATATATATATATATATATATGTATATATATGCTTATTGGGTAGGTGATCAGCTCAGCAAAAGAATGAATAATATGTATTGATTATTTAATATATTCTAGATACAATGCTAAGTGCTTTATCTGTATGATTTCATCCATTCCCCATAACTTCCCCTCAAAGAATTTATTTATTAATATTTTATAGATGAAAAAATAATGTAAGCAACTTTCCCAAGGCTGTACCATGAACCAGGGGCCCTCAAGTACTCACACCAAGTTCTGTCTCTCTCTAAAGCCTACTACACTGTACTTGAGCCTGAAAATGTATTTCTGATATCACCAACATTACTGGTGGGAGGTATGGAATGGGATAGGTAAGTCCAGAAATGCTATTTCATGTTTATTTTAAAAGGACCTGTCATGTATATACTAGGGAAGAGAAGACTAAATAATATCACATGTCTTTAGATATTTGAAAGGATTTCATGTGAGAAATGGAAAATAAATGTGTTCAGCTGCAGAATGAAGAATTAATAACAAAAGGTAGCTATTATAGAATAGAAAATCGGGGTGCCTGGGTGGCTCAGTTGGTTGAGTGACTGACTCTTAATTTCTGCTCAGGTCATGATCCCAGGGTCATGGGATTGAGCCCTGCATCTGGCTCCACTCTGGATGGGAGCCTGCTTAAGATTCTCTCTCTCTCTCTCTCTCTCTCTCTGCCCTTCTCCCTTGCTCACACTCTTTCTCTAAAATATATACACACACACACAGAACAGAAAACGATTAGTCTTTGCAAAGACTATTTTGGTCATTTGTCTGTTAGGTAACAAAACAAGTGGCTATGTTATATGATGAGATTGAGCCACCCTTCCCTGGAAGTGTTGAAACAAAAGCTAGATAAGCAAACTACAAAGACATTTTAGATCTAATTCATTTATTTGAGGAAGGAGGATTAGTAATGATAGTTGTAAAATCTTCTCCAGCTCAGATGGTCTTTGAGTCAAGAGAAATCTTTGGGTTCTATGAATAAAGTGACTCATCAATTCATCTAACACACTCAATTCAACATAAATAAAATTTATCTGGTTTTTTTTTAAATTTAACTGCTACTGTTCACTTAACCTCCTAATTCACAAAGAAACAAATAAAGCAAGACAACAAAAAAAGCCAAAGCCATCAGACAAAAATGCCCTCAAGTTGCTTTGTCCTTTTGTTCACCATATACCTACATTTATATTCTTACATATTAATTTTCCTTTCTTATCTCCATGTAAGGATTGCCCCTCCTTGTATCTAAAGCAAATATGCTACTGTTGTTCTGGATCTGACCTCTCCTACCTTCTCTAATGGATCCTGTCTCCAGTCTGCATCTTCATCTTCTCCCTCTTTGTTTAGTTTTTCCCTCTAGTACATACACATGTTTCAGTCCTTCTGAATTCAACTACTTCAAAATCACATGTCTTCTCTTACATTTCTCTAAATATTTTATTTTTTATTTTTTTAAGGTCAAGCTCTTGGAAGAAATGTAGACTCTGTCCATAACTCCTTCACTTCAGTGGACTCACAAACCCACTGAAATATGGTTTCCACCCTTGTCACTTTTCAAAGGAAGGCTACCTATAACCTGGAATAATCTTGCATGTTCCTATTTCAAAGCCTCCTAAGACCACCCACACAGTCAGCAATTCACTAGAAAGACTTGCAGGGCTAAGCATATATAAGATTTATTACAATGATAGAGTAAGGTTCTACAGACAGAAGAGTCAGGGGGAAAGACAAGTATAGTTTGGGAGAATCCATACTGAGGTTTCTGAGGTTTTCACCTTCTCAGGAGAAGTCACAGCACACACTCTCCAGTAGTGATAGTTCAGCCACATGTGTGTAGTGTTTATGCCTAGGGAAGCCTATTTGAGACTCACAGTTTAAGGATTTTATTGAGGGCTGGTCATGTAGGCATTCTCTGCCTAGCAAATACCAAAATTCCAGATTCCCACTAAGAAAGCTAATGCTGACCATCAACACATTGTATGAGTGGTTTCAACAGAGCAAAACCACCTCATTAGAGAATGATTCAAAAGCCAAGTTCCCAGATACTAGAAAGAGCCAACCTTACAAGCAGGGTTTTCTCTGGCCTGCTATGTTACTGCTTTCCTGCACACTTCTCATAAATCCAAATATTCTCCATTCCAGATGAATCCCATACCATTCTCTGTGTCTCAGCTATGCTCTTCAACTAAACTTACATGTCCACGTGCCCACTAAGCATTACCATTAAAATGTCCCACAAGAACCTCAGATGCAAGTTGTGCATACCTTAATTTTTTATCTTTGTACTTAGCTCTTTCAAATATTCCCCCAGTATTCCCTGCCTCAGTGAATGACCTCAGTATACCCTGGTTTCTATAGCAAAAAAGCTGGTAGATGTCCTAGATTGTTACATCTTCCTTATCCGGCACAACTAAATTGATCTGTCAATCAGATAGGCTCTACCTCTTTAGTTTCCATATAACCTAACCTCTTTCCTTTATTGTCATGCCACTGCCTTCATTTATGTTCTGTATTCTCCTGTATCATCATTTGTTACCTAATATTACCTAATTACCTCTAGTAATCCTCCAAATGTTCTGCCTGACTTCAGAGCAGACCCCTGCAAATTCATTCTCATTACCAGTCAGACCTTGAGCATGTTACTTAGCCTTTCTGAATCTCATATTCCATATATGTAAAGTGGGAATACTAATAGCCCTGTTCTCATAAGATTGTTGTGCAGAGTAATTGGGATAGTAAATGTAAAATGCTTAGCACATAGTAAATGTAAATAAAGATGAGTATTAAGCATTAATGTTGGTACCATAATATTTTAAAAAAACATTTAAAGGGACAATATGATCCTGTTACACCACTGAATATTACCAGTGGCTTAAAAAGACCTTCAGGATACAGTCAGAAACTCCTTACCCTGGCACCTTTTCTGTCAGAATTTGACACTTGATCTCTCAGCTGCAGTCCCAGTGAACCACTTAAGCTCCAAGTAGGTCAGACTTTCACTTTTCTCTCTCTTAAACCCTTCTAAATCCTGGTCCTTTCCTGAAATTCTCTTACCCTATTTATCTCCTCCCCTGACCCTTTTTTTAATCTCAAATCCCTCATCCAGAAAGATTAAACCTCAAACATTAAGTCTTTAGGAAGGTTTTTTCTGATCTCCCCAGTCTGAGGTATGCGCCGCTTGTATGTATTCCCACCACAAACTATGATTACACCACAAAATATGTAATACATATTACACATTATTGGAACTACCTGCTCAATTGTTTATCTTCACAGTGAAACCTGAGGCTTTTGAAGATAGGGACTGTATTTAATGCATCATCGTGTCTTTCCCTTAGTCCGGGACCTGGTATAAGGAAAATGTTTGATAAATACCTTCTGAATCAATAAAATCAAGTGAAGGGGATATCACCATAGGAATAGCTTCTAAGTTTAGCAGGAGATGCAGTGGCTCATATTAGAAAAATCTAAATTAGAAAAGAAATGTGTTTTATACACAATGTAACTTTACTTACATAAATGGCTGAATTTTGGATTTAGTCCTTTAGAAAATTCAAATAGGCTAGGCTAACTCAAATGAAGAAAACTATTGTCTTGAGCAAGATTTTGCTGAATAGCCTAGAATGATAAGTTGTTTCTATTTCCTGCCCAAACCCCTAAACCTTGTTTGAGTATTCCATTCAGCATGGGTACAAATCATCTTACCTGTTCCAGAAGCAATAAAGATAGAATTTGCATCAATAACCGTCCCTGAACTGGTCTGGTTCTCTCCCAGGTCTTTTAAGGTAACAGTAGTAACCCCAAGGATAATTTTGCAGAGGAGGAAGAGTAATCTGGTGAAAGAGGGAGTGAGTTATCCCTGGACCTGTTACCATTCAAGGTGGAGAGAAAGATGGGAAGACACAGGGGCACTTCTGAAAGTTAAACTAAGAGTCATGGAATTACAGAACTATCTGCCATGGTCTGACTTTGCATTTTGGCATAAACAGAAAAGGAATAGGGTTGATCTTTGAATAAACTGGCTTATATGCAACAAACTTTATTTTGTAATCCATCAAACAGATCAGGTCAGCTAAAAATTAACTCAAACATCTCTCAAGAGTCATACTTCCAACCCAACTTGGTCATCCCAATACCTGTATTCTCTGTTGTACTGCACTACAGCGCCCCTATTGGTCAAGTGTAGCAGATGGCATGATAAACATTTCAGGACCTGGTCCTCATTCCCCAACCTCCTTGGAGTGTTGGCTGCATTAGGCTCAGGGTTATCCCTTTCTGTAAATTGTCCTCCAGTGAAAGAAGCTGCCTGGCCTTTGATAGCCCCTGGCTGAGTGTAGCCTTTCTCCACTGACTGGTCAAGGAGTTTATATAGAAAGACCTGGCCCCTTATTTCAATTTAGGACAACTCTGAATGTTCATTCTCAGCTCAGAGTGCCCAGTGAATTGACTGAAGCTTTTGTAACACTACAATTTGCAGTTGAATTTCTTCTGCATAATAATGTTTTTCTCACTTGTAGCTGTTGTTCCCTTGAGTGTACTTTCACTGCACTGACCAAAGACAGGTTACTTTCTTTATGTAATACAATATCCCAGAGATCTAAATTCCACAGAGAACACTTAGGGAAATAATAGAATGGAAATTTCTGCAGTATTTACTGGTAGCTATTCCATCTTTATCTAGAAGATCTGGTAATAAAGATGAGTAAATAATTGAACCTAAATGACTTGTACTTTGGAATCTACAATGATGAGAAAACAACTCAATCTTTTGTGAATAAAACATAGTAGGTAACAATTCTAAGGAAAGAAGTTTAGTAAAGCTGATTTAAGTTGCTAGTATGTAATACACGGCATTTTATTACATTTTTGCTGTATAGTTAAGCCACTCTTTTGACGACAGTTATTAAAAATCACAGTCACTATTGAATTTTTATTATTTGTTTTCCCTCCTAGACACTCCATTAATCATGTTGTGTTTTCCTTGGTTTATCTTGTTCTTCCTAATGTATTCATGAAATTTTATATTAATCATAGAGATCAGAAACTTTGAGAACTGAAAGAGTTCTTGAAATCCATTGTCCTCAAACATCTCACTTTGTGAATGAGAAAAAGAGCTTTGGAGAGATTATGAAGCCTGACATGACATGAAGCCTGCCTGCCTTCTTTCCCCTTTCCTATTATGATCCAACGACACTGGTTACTGGAACCTGCCAAGCATCTTCTCTCTTCATTGCACTCTCTCTATCTGGAATGCTCAACTCACAGAAGCTGTTACTGAGCACTCGACTAAAGAGCCACTTAGTCATTTGCTATTTCATGAAAATCTGTTTTCATTCTGAGATTTCTTTTAGGTATCTGTTGATTTGCTTCCCTACTGTCTGTTCCCCACTTCACACACCCCCCACCCCATGATATAAGATCCATGAGAATCCTCCTAATCTAGCCATGTGTCTGATAGGGGAACAAATATTTGTGGAACAAATGAATGAATGGATGTAATTGATTAGCCTACCAGCCCCATACCTGGGTATAGTCAGAACTGAACATTAACCCAAATCTCTTAATTCTCAGTTCATTTTTTTGACTTCTTCAACATGTTATATAGACAGAATTCACTCCGTTTTATGCAATTTTTATGCACAAGTCATTCTGCTAGTCATTGTGGGGAATTCGGACATTAAGATACTGTCTCAGCCATGTTTATTGACTTTTATGCATTGAAATTCTTTTTGCTTTTTAGCTCATCTAAATGTGTACTGTATACTTTGCTCTTTCCTGATATTTATCCCCGTTTCTTCTTCTGTTTCACTTCATTTCACTTTATTAATGAAAAAGACGATTTTATCTTTATACAACATATACTTCTCTTGTCTTCGTGAAAGTACTCTAAGGTCTTATACCGCAGGTACTTGATGCTGAATAATAAAGTGTGGAGTGTTGAGTTTGCCTACAGAGGGCCATATCATTACTGCTCTTATTTTCCTTACTATTGTTTTAGCTAACTACTTACATGGAAAAGACTGTATTTAAACTGACCATCTATAAGAAGAATAGGTGAATATAAAAAAACTTCCATATGTTACAAAACTCAAAAGCTACAAGGCAGAAATTTAATCAATTCTCAGTCCAGGTTCATAAACGACAAACATAAATGTTAAAATGGAAAAATATAGAGCACTGTATCTCCTAGTTCATTGTTCTCACTCAAATTAAACCTACCAATGTGAAAATGCCAAAAGCCCATTGAACCATTTCCAAGTTAATAACATTCTGTATGAATCCATTTGGATTTTTCCCCCAATCTGGCACATTTAATATCATTTCAAACCCTGTTGGTTTGATTATAAATGAAATGCAGTGGCATTTCCAGGGTGCACACTCCACAAAATGGATCCAATTACCAAATTTGCAAAAAAGTGTTTCAGCATGAAATAACTTGACTTTGCCCACCATAATATCACAAATGGATTTAAAATGAGGGAGATAATTTTTGTGTGTGTGAGTCCATGAATCTTTCCTTTGCTTTTCAAGTTATTTGTTCTAGGATTTTGTAGCCAGAAGTGTGTCAAACGGTCATGGATGGAAAGTATAAAAAGCAGTTCATCATGTCTTATATATACAAAATTTTCAGAGTGTAAATAATTTACTTTAATAAGTGTTTCCAAATTATGTTCTGTGTAACACTACTTCTATAAGGTATTTGTAGATACTTAATGAGGAAAGATTTTTTTGAGTAATAAGTTAGGAAGGTGTTGCACATATTTCTCTCTTGAAAATCTCTCTGAACTTTAGTATACTGAGGACTTTGGGAATTTCTACAGGCAAGAAACCCTTTCTGAGATCTCTCTTCCTAAGATAGTTTTTGACTATTATGATTTTTTAAATTACCTTTCAGTCTAAGTCCTAGAAACAGAAATAGAAAAGTGGTTGTCTGGAGCTTGGAAGTAGGGAAAATAGGGAGAGGTTGATAAAAGTGTACAAAATTTTACCTATAAGGTGAATAAGATCTGATCTGATGAATAACATGGTGACTACAGTTGGTAACACTGTATTTTATAATTGAAATTTGCTAAGAGAATAGAACTTAAATGCTCTTAAAAAGAAAAGGTATATTTGTGAGTGTCAACTCAATCAGAGGGAATTCTTTTCACAATGTATACATATTTCAAATCATCACATAGTACACTTTAAATATATTGCAATTTTATTTGCCAATTATACCTCAATAAATCTGGGGGGAAATCAGCACTTTTTATTTCTCATGAATTAAATACAATGAAGAAAATAGAAATCACTGTAAGCATTTTGAATGAAGGCAGTAAATCACAAAGAAATTCTTGCATAAGGGATAGAAAAGCTAATAAGTCTCACATGGTACAGTAAGGCAATCCAGGAATTAGCAATGCCAGAAAGCTATCACTTCTAGGTGGGTGGAATCATGGGAATCAGGATTTGGGGTCACCAGAAAAAATCCAGAAGCTGGGTTGACCTGCCTGTAGAGCTAGGACCATGAAAAGATGGTCTATCCTATGAAAGCCTGCAACTACAGAAAAGTTCCAGTTGTTGCTGGAAATGCTACTCTCCTGAGCTCAAAGTCTGAAAGTATTCTGGCTTTCTCTTTCCAGCACTTTCCAGTCCTTACCAGATCTTCCATTGGTACATCACAGCCAGAAACCTGTTGGCAGGCATGTCTAGGAAATACAGTTCTTTGTGTTTCCGAGTAGATTATGAAAGGATGAAGTGAATCTAAAAGAAAACAGGTAAAGGACTTGCATGAGGTATTTTGGATCCCAGCTGGAAAATGCTGACTCAGGTTGTTCTAATCATTAGTTAGTAATGTAAACAATTTCTCATTAAGATATTATAATTCTATTGAGTAAATTTCTTGAGTAAGGCACCACCAATTTTCTAATTTGGGTGGTATATATTTGCATTTATGTATATTAGGGTTCTCCAGAGAAACTAATTGGATATAACTATCAATCCATAGCTCTAGCTATCTCCCCATCTCTATTTTTCTCTTTCTCTCAATTCTCTCTCTCCTATTTCTATCTCCCCATCCATCTACTGAGAGAATGAGATTATTATACAAGGAACTGACCCATACTGTTAGGGGGCTGAGATACCCCACTACCTGTTGTGGTCTGCAAGCTAGAGATCCAGGAAAGCCTGTGGTGTACTTTCAGCACTGGAGAACTGGAGAACTTTTAGTGTAGATTCCAATCTGAATCTGAAAGCCAGAAAACCAAGAGTTCTAAAGGCAGGAGAAGATCGATGCTCCAACTCAAATAGGCAGAGAGTAATTCAACCTTCCTCCACTTTTTCCTGTTCAGGCCCTGAATGAATTAGATAATTCCCACCCACATTGGAGAGGGCCATTAGCTTTACTCACTGAACCAATTAAACGCTAATCTCTTTTGGAAACACTCTCACAGAGACACCAGAAAAAACAGTTGACCAGGTGCCTGGGCATCCTATGGCTGACACATAAAACTCACCACCATAGTGTTTGTTTGTTTGAAAATATAAGAACGGTTAATGAGTACCCTTGAAAAGTTAGGATAAAACTTATCAGAATCAACCAAAAAAGAATAACGTTTATTTATGTGCTATTTTGGAAAATTTTCTGGCTAACCAAAATAGGAAGTTTATCTTTTAAGTTGCCATTTCATGAAACTCACTCAATAATAGAGAGCAATGCTTGTTTCGCAGTGGTTTTTTACATGTGTTCCTCTCTAAATGCTTGTCCAGCATGTGTAGTTCCTCCCTTGGATCCAAATTATAGCCAGATGGACAGTTATGGCTACCTGGTTCAAGTATGTCTGATTTATAATACCTGAAATTGCATGATAATTTAGACTAATGGTAGCAACACCAAGAATTAGATGAGGGAAACTGAACAATATTATTGATAAATTACATACAGATTTACTTAACAAGCAACTTAGACACTTGGAGCCATTAGCAATATGGAGGCCATCTGTGTGATCTTGTTTGCATTCCAATCTCTTCTCACCAGGGCTTTGTAAACATCTCTCCTCCCTCCTTAGTCTCAGGTATCTTTTCCTTGAGTGCCGTCTAACCACTGACATTTACTGAAAATTTACTATATGCCAGGCCCAGTACATTCCAGAAATTTTATATTTTTAATTCTTTTTAAAACCCTTGAGGTAAGAATTATTATCCCTTGTTCACAGTTAAAATAAGAATTATTATCCCTTGTTCACAGTTAAAATAAGGCTCAAAGCAGTTGTCTCACAGCACAATAATAAAAGATCTTGTTTTTGAACCCATCCCCTTTTATACTATGTTAAGTGTTAAATCCCAGCGGGGGCTTTCAAAAAGCCTCCTCAAACTCCTGATATGTTATTAACTCTTTGCTTACTGATTGGAAAACCAATTTTTACGTACCCACTCGGCAGTCTTGCTGAATGTACAATGATTTTCATTTTGGAGACACTCAGGTTTGGGTTCCATTCTACTACATGCTGTGGACTCTTTTCAAGACTCTGTTTTTAGGGATGCCTGGGTGGCTCAGTCAAACATCCAACTTTGGCTCAGGTCATGATCTCGCAGTTCACGAGTTTGAGCCCCGAGTCAGACCCTGTGCTAATAGCTTGCAGCCTGGATCCTGCTTGACATTCTGTGTCTCCCTCTCTCTGCCTCTCCCCTGCTCATGCTATGTCTCTGTTTCTCTCAAAAATAAATAAACATTTAAAAAAAAGTTTAAGATTTTAGTATTTGAGGTGGGGGAGCATTTTTAGGTTCACAGCAAAATTGCACAGAAGGTACAAAGATTTTGTAGAGATTTCCCACTACCTCTCAGATGCATATACACGCAGATAGCCTCCCCCATTATCAGCATTCCCCAATATAGTGGTATATTTGTTAAAATAGTTGAACCTACATTGGTACATCATAGTTAGTAGTATACATTAAGGTTCATTCTGTTATACAATCTGTGGGTTTGGACAAATGTATAATAACATGTATCCATCATAATAGTGTCACAGAAAGTAATTTCAGTGCCCAAAGAGGCCTCCATGTGCCACCTATTCATGTCTCTCCCCCATCATCTCCAATGCTTTGAACTTACACATGTTACCATATCCAGTGCTATGTACTTTTTTTTCCTTTTTAGACCATTTCTTTTGCTGCATTAACATGTGATACTTAAATAAATGTTTCCTACGACCATCTGTTGTCCTGCCAAACCTCAAGCAGCCAACTGAACACTCAATCACTCAATAGCAGAGCTTGGATTTCCTAATCCTCTATGAGGTTTTAAGTTTCAAGGATTCAGGATAAGTAGTCACTAGTCTCGTTCAGATGTTTTTGACCAGCATGGCTAGATTGGCTGTATAATTGAAGTGGCACAGAGTGATCATTCAAGTCTCACAGTCAGTCGATACTTAAGCTGATGATTTAGTCTTTCACATCCCACCAACTTTCACTGTCTGCATTGATTGTGTCCCATCCTAGGCATTTTCTACATGTTATCTGATTTAATACTTCTAAAAATAATCCTATGTAGATATTATCATTTCCATCTCATAATGACGAAAGGGGAGTAAACTTGTTGCTAGTATGTGATTAAGTGTCATTTCCTCAGTTTAAAAACCTTACAATCAACCTTAAGTCCTTTCTGTCTCACATACATCCAATCCAGTGGCAGCCCCCACTGTTGCTACTTTCAAAAATAAATCTAAAATCCTAATAGTTCTCATCATCTTCATGTCTACCTCTGTGTTCCACACTGCTATTACCTCTTTCCTGGATTATGAAAGTAGTCTCCTAACGAGTATTTTTACTTCTGCCCATTTCCCTCACCTCTCCTCTGAAACTGTACCATTAATTCCCCATCAATTCTAGGTCTTCACTCTACATTACAAAAATAATTTCTTTGTTTTAATTTTGTTAATATTTTATTTATTTTTTGAGAGAGAGTGTGAGCAGAGCAGACAAGGGGAAGAGAGAGAGGGAGACACAATCCGAAGCAGGATCCAGGCTCTGAGCTGTCAGCACAGAGCCCGATGCGGGGCTTGAACTCATGAACCACGAGATCATGACCTGAGCCAAAGTTGGATGCTTAAATGACTGAGCCACCCAGGAGTCCCTACAAAAATAGTCTCTAACACATATAAGTCAGACGATGCTATTGCTCTATTCAGATTCTGCACTGCTTCAATGACTCTGTCTCTCTCTCAGAGTAAGAGCCACAATTATTACATGATTTGTCTCTATGTCATTGTATGGCTTCCATTTCTACCTACCACTCTACATTGGCCTCCTAGCAACTCTCTGAATTCACCAAGCTAATCAGAGCCTTTGAACTTGTTCTTTTTGCCTCTTATAAACTTGTCTGCAATGCTATGTAATAATTAGTTAGTCATGATTAATTCTGGTGGTGGGAGGTTGTAGAAACAGATTTTATTCTTAATTTATATAATTATAAATTTAAAAGCAGTATATTTAGTGGTGATCAAATTATTTTTTATGTATTTTATATATTTATAATATAGGAAAGCTATAAAATAATTATACATGACACCAGCAGTCACATAAATATATGAAAATTTCTACAGATGCGTAAGAGCCACCCCTCCAAAACTGAAAATAACGTGAACATCACAAAGATGGAAAGGAGGAACTTAACTAGAGCATAAATGATTAGGATTTAATGTTGACAAGATAAGGAAAACAGTAGGGAAAGAGATTAGGAGGCAAAAAAAAACAAAAGATTTGTTTTGGGCCTCCTGGGATAACCCATTTGGTTACAGTGCATAGCTTGTGTAAGGGAGACCTGGAGAGCTGGTGACTATAAAACATTTTGAATGCCAAAATAAGGAGCCCCAGAACCAACCTATGGATAATTAAGGAGTAATTTGATTATACCGACTTCTAGTGGGTAGTGTAGGATGATGTAAGAGGAGAAAATGCATGCATCCGAGAGATAAAATAGGAGTTGATTGCAATTGTCCTAACGGGAGAGTAAAGATTTGAATGAGAGCAGAGAAAATCAAAATGACTGATTGTGCAGTAACAAACTAAGATGAAAATGTCAAATCTCTACTTTACTCCCAGCTAGGTAGACACTGTTTAAGAACAACTGCAGATGAATATCTCATTTGCAAGGTAAAGTGCCTGCATCTCGGTCTTAAAAGCTATAAGGGCCCACTTTGAGTCGACATCATAGCATGTCACCTAGGGAAATGAAGACTTTGCCGTTAAACAGTGGGTAGGCCGACCAGTTAATTCAGGACAAGAACTCCACAGAGGAATTACCACAGAGAAGGTACACTTGCTTGCTAAGTACTTGTAATTTGTTCTTGGAAAACTTTATCAAAACAGCCCTCAGCTTTTAATGTAAGGATTTTCTCCCCTTGAAATTAGAATGGATGTATTTCTATTATCAGTGATGTGTTGGTTGTGAAGGCAGAGGCGGGAGTAACATATAAAGTACAAGGCATCTTGGAAGTACATGAAAATCCTCATGAAAATTTATTTAAAAAAATCTTTATTAGCTGTCAGACTTGGCACTGATATCCTGTTATAATATACCTATTTAAATTTCATAAAATATTGGTGGTTTGTTGTTATTAAAGAGCTGAGACTCTCCCAGATTAGATAAAACAGTGAATATATATAATGTCTGTAATATATTGCAGAGCATAGAATGAGAAAGTAAATTACAGTGAGTAGCATTATAGTTACTTTACATACATATCCTTAGAGTGTTCCAAAAAACAAAACTGTAAAGAAGCTGGGATTATTCCCACTTTACATATGAAGAAATGAACTTTAAGAAAGACGATATTATGTGGTCAGGTGCACCAGGAGGGCCCAAACTACATTTAAACTCAAGGATATCAAACACTAGATCTCTGTTGGACTGACTCCTTACTATTAATATTTAAATATTAAAAGCATCCTTCTTTGAATCTTGGAGGAACAACGGAAGACATTGCAATTATCTTACATATCAATTAGATCTTAACATGATCCAACATGGAACTTTCATGTTGTTATCCCAAGCAGGCATTTTAGCTTTTAAATGATATATAATACATAAAAAGAAATAAGGGTTATCAGAAATTTGGATGTGATGATCCATTCCCATCCCTCCTGTTCCTTCATAATAACTACATAATGCAGTTCATTAGGTTATATGTCCATAATATATCATGGAAGAAAAACTAGGATAATATCTTGGTAATTTATTGAGATGGTAGTAAAATAAGATGTTTTTCCCTTAATGGATGAATTGGAACCATGCAACCTTTTTAAAAAATTTTTTTAATGTTTTATTTATTTTTGAGACAGAGAGAGACAGAGCATGAGATGGGGAGGGGCAGAGAGACAGGGAGATACAGAATCGGAAGCAGGCTCCAGGCTCAGCGCTGTCAGCACAGAGACCTACAGGGGCTCAAACCCACAACTGTGAGATCATGACCTGAGCCAAAGTCAGAGGCTTAACCAACTGAGCCACCCAGGTGCCCCATGCAACCTTTTGCTTAAAAGAGGCTTGGAAACAATGTTCAGATGGTCTGAATAAGCTTCAAGTTTCAGTGTATTACACTTCACTAAATAATAATAATTGTTTTATTACTATGAAGAAATCAAAACCCACACAAAAACATGGCTAAATTCATTATTAAAATATTGCTATATGAAGTACAGCAGATTTAGAAAATACATAGACATAAATATAGATGAATATATGTACACACATTTACATATTTATGCTAATAAACTGGTATTTGAAAGTAAAATTATTAAATGAAGGTGATATTCCTTTTCACTCTTGTTGGTGTGATGGAGAGCACACGGGAACGGAAGGACGAGAGGAGGGGCTTCGGGTGCCGCTCTGAGATACACTTGCTATCCGACCTTGAGCAATAATTGACTTTCCATGCCTCAGTTTACTAATCTGAAAACCCAGGGATTTAGATTTTACACTCCTGAAATTTCTACCTAGGTCTATAAATCTATGCAATTCTCCCTGGTAGTATGAATATTGTCCCTTTTTCCAAGCCCATACCAGCATTAGGAATAAGCTGGCGTTCCAGCTGGCTGCCACAGAGGCTTGGGCGGTAAATGGAAAGAATCTTAAAAGAGGATTAATTTTCAAGTCTGGATTTTCATCGTGGCATTCACTTTCGACATGCTCATATGAATAGAATGAAGTTCAAATATGGCCTAAGATGTTTGGATCACAGCCACTGACTATGTTTAAAAGTACCGTTACTTAGGCCTTTAAAAATGTCTTCTTCTTAAAAAAAAAAATCTACCATAAGCAGATTTTATAGTTAATTTAATTAGTTTTAATAGTAAAACATCTGATATAATTACCAAATGATCATATAAGAAGGAGTATACTTCTCTGTTCCCATATATATTTCCCCTTAGTATAAAGCCAGGGAGATTTCTCAACCAAATGCCATGCATACTTACTTACAATGGGCAGTCCCCCAATTTTTATTTTGTGTTTTCCCAGACTGATCATTGGACTGTGGTTAATGAAGACCTCAATTACTACCACTCTTACTCATTTATTCACATCCACTCATATCTGAACAGATAAGTTGAGCAGGTTACACAGTTATGATTTTCCTATCATTATGATGCCATGAAAAGCTATTCCCCAAAATGCTTTCCCCTTGATATTATAATCCATATGGTAATTAGATCATGTAATTAATATATTTTAAGCATATGTGAGGCAAAAACACGGGAAAAATGTAAGACTGTAATCACATCTGGGTATTTAAGTTGGAAGCAATTTTTTAAAATAAAAGATACTTTTTTTAAAGTATATAATACTAGAAAATATTCAAAAGGTTGAAAATACAATCTGTTGGTAAGGTTACAGGGAGATTGTCATTCTGAAACATTGCTGGTGTGAGTTCTAGATGCTACAATATTAATGGAGGGAAAGTTAGAAATATCCAGCAAAATTACCTCTGCATTTACTTTTAGACTCAGCAAATCACACTCCAAGTATCTACCTTGAAGATACTCCTCCAAAAACAAAAGTGTATATGTATAAAGTTTTCATTGTGGCATTTGTTATAACAAAATATTGGAAACAATCCAAATGTCTATTAATAGGAGGATGAATAATCTATCAACACAAATTATTTGTATGTGACTGAAAAAAATTAAGAACTAGTCATAAGTTACTTATAGCTAGTAAGTGAAAAAAGATGTTGCAGGACTCTTTGCTGCCCTTAATGTAAGAAAGAATCTCTCTGGGTCTTTCTCTTACATTGCCTCCCTATCCCTCTATGGCCTTTCTGCTTATTTTTACAAAGTGGAATGCAGGATGGGTTACAAGAAATAAAATGTCAATCAGAAATGAATAAAGAAATCATCTCTAGGGATGGTCCAAATGGAAGGAGGGAATTGGGATGGAAGCAATAATTTACTATACAATTTATTGTTTAAAATAGACATAACATAAAACTGTAGAGAAAAAAAACCCAAACTGGAAAAAAAAGTCAGGAACAGATAAGCTTATTTACATAGCAAATTAATATTACATGCATATAGAGAAGAAAAATTCAAGTCATTTGGGTAATATTCTGACAATTTATACATAGTAGAATATATTTTAAGGTTAAAAAGGAAATCAAATGTTAAACTTCTAATTGGGTTTATTTTTCATAGAATTTAGTACTGTTATTTAAAAACCACTTTGTATTTATTGTAAGATGAATAAAATAAGTAAATGTGTTAGTACTGCGAGAACTGAAAATTTAAATCATATTGGAGTACCATAAGAGGGAAGTATTTTAATATATAAACTTCCTTTCAAATTTTTGTTTAAAAGGTACATGATAAAATCTTAGTTTGTTAATTCAAGTGAAAGATATGTAGATTTTCATTGTACTATTTTCACTTTTCTGTGTATTTAAAAAAATTACGTGTTGGGAGAATGAAAAAGCAGGAAATGTCTAAAGATAACATTCTTGATTTGGACATGTCCTGGCCAGGCCACAGACTGGCATAAACTTAGTATCTTGGGTAAATATTTTTTAATAGGTTTTTAAAATAATGAACTCCTCTACAAGAATAATGTGTCTTTTATGAAAGAAAGATGGTAGATATGTATTTTATAAACTTACACAGCAGGGTGCTCAGAAATTGTATGGAAGTATAGCAAGATAGAATGTTAAAAACAAGCCAAACATTTTTAAGATCTATCCAGGTAAATCCATATAATTTGAATAACATGTTTTTCCTTACTCCTTCAAATGGCTCGGAATGTAAAAATTTTCCTTAAAAAATGACAATGCCATATTTCATTTGATACTTTTAATTTGCAGAAATCCTATACACCTCATGCTAATGTGTATTGGCATAGATATCCAGTTGAAAATAATTTTCTGTGTTTTTATAAATTGACATATATTGAATGATCCTGTATTAAATATAGTAACATTTTTTGAGCAAGATCTAAATAATATCCACTAGTGATCAGAAAAGTATTAAATAGAATATTAAATAGAATATTTTTCTTTTTGTGTTAACAATTTTATTAAATTTATTGATTTATTTGAGAGAGGAAGAGAGAGTGGGGGAGGGACAGAGAGAGAGAGAGAGAGAATCCCCAGGAGGCTCCATGCTGTCAGCAAGGAGCCCAACAGGGGCCTGGAACTCATGAACCATAAGATCACAACCTGAATCCAGATGGAGAACTGGACACTTAACTGACTGAACCATCCAGGCTCCCCTAGATTATTATTTTCTGATTCACAATAGTGATCTGAATCGAACTGTTTCTGTAAGTGGTGGTGGGGGCCATCATCGAAGATTTAGTGTGACATCACTGGAACAACATTTGTAAATCTGGCAATGTAATACTTTGCTTCTGCTTTTCTTTTGTCTATTGGGAAACAATTCTCCATGGGCCTCTCACGTTTCTGCATGTCTTGCAAGCAAGTAATTAACTGTCCTTTGTTACCAGTAACAAACTATCTTTTCATAGATTTGAGGGTAGCTAACAGCCTTTGATAGATAGAAATAGTGTCTCTCTCTGGAGCAAAAGCAAGCATGCATATTATGCAGTAGGATAAAGAGAATGTCTTCCAAGAGCAAAGGGCAGAGGCGTACTGCCCATTCAAAAACACACAAGTTCCCTAAATTCAGAGTTCCTCTGCAGTGCTAAAGCCACTACACAGGCAGGCATTCACATGGCCTCACTCACACTGCTCCTGTGGGACTTAGCGAAAGGAGATTACCCAAATGTCCTATTTTTGCTGCTTGTTTCACCATGGATAATCAAGTCCATTTTTTGTTGTTATTTTTCCTGACCCAGGTATCTTGTGTCAGTCAGTTTTCAATATCCATGAAACTGGTAGCATCACTGAAACTTGTTAACTTGCAAGTATGGCAGAATCTCAGATCTTTTGTGGTTCCTGAATGTCCTGAAGGCTAAATGAGAAGAAAAATAACACTATAATACAATATATAGAGGCATTGGTAATTTGTTGAAATATTTCTTTATAAACATATATTTATATAGCATAAATAATATAATATAATATAATATAATATAATATAATATAATATAATATACAACTTACAAAAAATATCCCCACACCAAAACTTTTGAACATTTTGATTAAAACTGTTAAGAATTTTAGGGGCTCCTGGGTAGCTCAGTCAGTTAAGCATCTAACTTTTGATTTTGGCTGAGGTCAGGATCTCATTGTTCACAGGATTTAGCCCCATATTGGGCTCCTTGCTGACAGGGTGGAGCCTACTTGGGATTCTCTCTCCCCCTCCGCCACTCATACTCTCTCAAAAAATAAATAAATAAACGAACTCCTAAGAATTTTGCATTGAAAAAACGAGACATAATTACATTTCTAAATGCTGTAAAGGCTTTAACAATCACGGTAGATAGTTCTAGAAGTAATGCTTAATATAATTAGATCATATTTTAAATATTCCTTTCCTTTAAGTTGTGTTTATTAAGTTAGCAATAGTGTTGATTAAAAAGAACTTTATTTTGTAATACATTCTACAAGTTATTTTGCATGTATTATTTATTCATGAAATTATCTAAAGAAATGTCAATACTTTAAATCTTTTCCAGAAAGAGATTTAAAGATATAAATTTAAAGAGATAGAGATTTAGTTTGTGAGAGTGCAGAGATTCATGTTGTTAAGGCTAAAGAAAAAGAACTTGGTTTAAAAAAAATTAGAAATGCTCAGGAGCACTTGGGTGGCTCAGTCGGTTAAACATCCAACTCTTAATTTTGGCTGAGGTCATGATCTCACTGTTTGTGAGATTGAGCCCCATGTTGGGCTCTGCACTGACAGCACAAAGCCTGCTTGACATTCTCTCTCTCTCCCTCTCTCTCTGCCCCCCTCCCACTTACCCTCTCTCTCTCAAAATAAATAAACTAAAAAAAAGCTCATATTACTTGTAATGTTTCATAAAAGAAATTTAATAGTGTTATAATCTAGGCTGATATAAATGTACCCACAATATAGACCCATTCTAATATTGCAGCACATACCAACATTGTTAGTTCTTGAAAGATTAGGCTAGGAAATTTATTCTAAAATGATTCCAAACTAGATAATGGGCAACGAGCATTGTATCGCTCATCCACTTCTTTTATCTTGTACAGTAAAAATTGTATTGTAGATACATATTACCATGACTAAGAGATGTTTTCTTAGGTATTTAATAAAAATTAATTACTTTTTTAGATTTATAGTAAAATTCTCTGTATGCATATATGTCTATATCCATAGCCTCATCCTGTTTATATAATTTCCTATATAGCATTGGATGAATTTCCAAAATCCAGCCCCATTCCCTGCCACAGCCTTAGTTTAGGCCTTCACTCTCCTTTGTCTGGCTTTCCTTATCAATCTCTATGCCATTTTAATAATCTTCTATACCTTTTTCATAATTATGAAAAATTATGAAAAAAACGTGTTTTTTTAGATAAAATATCATAGTACTAATGGCACTTTCCTTCTTTAGATGAAAGAATTATTTCAAATATTGTAGTTTGAGTTAGGTAGTCTTTCTTTCCAGAACCCCCTGGCCATTGGAAACTTTCTGAATATATCCTCTTAAATGCCATATGCTCTGTGTGCATTTCCCATTTCTGTGTACAGAAGCAGTTGCTCTCTCAACAATGCTCCCCTTGGGTTTTAGTCATTGTCTCTTCCATGCTTCATACTTTCGATTTCCATGAGCATTTTCAAGTTGGTCTTGAGTGGTGCCTGGATACCAGCATTTTGGTAATGGTGGGTTCATCTAGAAATTCGGGATGCCTGGGTGACTCAGTCGGGTTAAGCATCTGACTTCAGCTCAGCTCATGATCTTGCGGTCTGTGAGTTTGAGCCCCACATCAGGCTCTGTGCTGGCAGCTCAGAGCCTAGAGCCTGCTTCAGATTGTCTCCCCTTCTCTCTCTGCCCCTCCCTCACTCAACAAAAAAATTAAGAAATGCAGTAAGGTTGTTGGTGGGGTTAAGGGCATTTTCTCTTATTTTTTTTTTCAAAAGACTGTAAAGGCATATTGGAAATATGAGAAAATACAGTGAAAATAACAATTTTTAATATCCAGAGGAACTCATGTAAATCTTCTACAGTGAGGTCTTAACCCAATCTATACAGCTCTCCTGCTAACTAAGTAAGAGGACAACATTGAACATGGAGGACACTAAGAAGAGATACACACCAAGAGCAGATCTGATGAAACTATTCTAAGATCATATCCCTGAAGGTACCTGCTGCTCAGCCATCCCCAAAAACTTTCCCAAATTCTTTGGGAAATATCTAGAGAGTTCTCTGTAGAGAACTCTCATTTCCAAATATGTTGACAATTTAGAAAGAATCAACACTTAGAATGCTTGTACTATGTTCCAAACACTGTTCTTGATTCACATTATAATGAGTACATTACATTAACTCACTTCATTTTCACAACATATCTATGAGACAATATTAGGTACTACCTAACTGATAAAGAAGTTGAACCATAGAGTAAGCTGTCCAAGGTCACAAAATAAGTGGCAGAGAAGAGATGCAAACCCAGACAGTCAGCTCTAGAGTCAGTATCTTAATCTTCAAACTATTCAAACAGGTAGAATAAACATTGTTCAAAACACTCTCAGGGTCAGGGGTGAGAGTCTTGTGAAAACTGAGCAAAATGAAATGGAAAATAATGCAAAGATAACTTAGCATCACTTCCATAGAATAATTCATTGCCTATGTGAACCTTCGTTAATATAATCAGTTCTCTATAAATGGACACATAGTTTGGGCACTTGCACAGATAATCTATCAGATAAATTGCTGGGTGAATGGGTATGAACATTTAAGACTTCAGTATACATTGATAAATTATCTTCCGTTAAAAAAATGAGCCAATTTACTCATTACAAACAATAAGCCAAAGTCCCTCTTCCCACACATTGTCAAGAGCAGACATCATTAACCTTCAATCTTTGTCAATATGATATGTGAATAATTATTTATAATTGTTTAAATTTATATTTTAAGAATTATAAGGTTTATTAATTATCTTTTACTGTGTAACAAATTGTCCCCAAACTTAGCAGATTAGAACAACAAGTATTTATTATCCCATCATTTCTGTAGAAACAGGTAGAAGAAAACAGGTGCAGCTTAGCTGGGAGGCTCTGGCTCAGGGTCTCAGGCAAGCTGTCATTGTCATCTCAAGGCTCAACTGGGGGGACAGTCCCCTTCCAAGTTCACTCATACGGTTGCTGCCAAGTCTTGTTTCTTTGTCACAGGGACCTCTCCACAGGCTGCCCAATTGTCCACATGATAGGGCAGCATGTGATTGGAGAACATGGAAGCCAGAGAGAAAGAGAAAGCCAGTCTTTTGGTAACCTAATTACAAAAGTCACACCCATCATTTCTGCCAATCTCTACTTGTTAGAAACTAGTCACTGAGTCCAGCCCACACTTACAGGGAGGATAGTACACAAGGATGAGTAAGGATCTTTCAGAGTTGCCTCAGGAGCTCTATATTCTATGAGGATGTAGAGCAACTTTTTCTGTGTATTTGACTCAATATATATGTATGTGTCCCTTAAAAAGCCTTTAAGATATTTTTATTTTCAAGTTTCTCTTTTATGCTGTTCAAATTTATTACCTTGCCCATTCTTAGAATGCTTTCTAAAAATTAAAACCTAGCAAGATTTCTTATGTTATTTTGATGAATTATTTTCATATTTAAATATTTTATCCGTTTGAATAATTTGGATGGTATAAAGAATGAGGTAGGAATTTTATTTTATATATTTTATCAAATAGCCAGGTGTCTCAGAAAATATTGATTAAATAATTCAACTTCCCTTGCCTTGGTTTTAGATGCACAGTGGCAGCATTTTATCCTATTCTGCTAAAAATAAATAAGTTGCTTCTCAGATTCTTGTGTTTACTTGTTATAATGAAATACTTAGATAAGAACAAAGCTTGTTTTGTAGATATTGTCTAACTCTACATGTCACCAAATCATTATTTTAAATATTAAAGAACAGGGACACCTGGGTGGCTCAGTCAGTTGGGCATCCAACTTTGGTTCAGGTCATGATTTCATGGTTTGTGAGTTTGAGCCTCTTTTCAGGCTCTGTGCTGACAGCTGAGAGCCTGGAGTCTGCTTCAGATTCCATGTCTCCCTCTCTCTCTCTCTGCTCCTCCCCTGTTCTCTCCCTCTCTCTCTCTCTCTCTGTATCTCTGTCTCTGTCTCTCTCTCTCAAAAAATAAATAAACATTTAAAGAATTAAAATATTAAAGAACAATATAGATTGTTTATGCCATCATGTGTCATATGACTTAAACTCTTAAGGAATTAGTTACCTGATGCATGTGGGTGTAAGCTTTATACCTGTCAAGTGGAGCAGTGTTTTCAAACCAGCAGTCACTCAATTTTGGCTCTGTGAAGAAACACTTCATACTCAAAATAGGAAATTAAGGTTTTATTAAGAAAAACAAAATGATTTATATGTCTAGATTCCTACCCCTACTCATCTAAGACCTAGGACTATTGAGGAGGTGATCTCTCAGTTTCTTGACTGCTATCAATTGCCAATTACATACTTAGTAATTGCAAAATTAATCTCCTTTCAGCTTCTTGAAGTCTTCCTCTATACAGCAACTTCTCTTTTAGCTGAAAACCATTTAATAAAATGGGTTCCATTTTGTTAATAAGAGCATGATGAGGCTAATGATGGCTAATAATAATAGGTTTCATAATTTCTTGGCAAGTCCTGGGTGTATTGGCCCTCTCTGAGGTGGGAGGGTACTCAGTACATATGGTATTGCCTCAGTTTCTTCTAAAAATCTAAGACTTAAAGAAGTTCTGTTTGCTACTCCATTAAATTAGTTGATCTGGATGATTCTTATTGTTATTATACTTACTAGTTACTTACCTTATTTTCTGATTGTCAATACTTATGTCATTTCAACTGTTGACTGCTACCTCCTTGAGATCAAAGTACATTTTATAATTTATGCGTGTTCTACAGGACTTAACACAGTACCTTGCACAAGATAAAAAACAAAAAAGAATTTTAAGTGTATTTATTTATTTTGAGAGAGAGAGAGAGAGAGAGAGAGAGTGCATGTGAAGCAAGGGAGAGGCAGAGAGAGGCAGAGAGAGAGAGAGAGAGAGAGAAAGAGAGAGAGAAAGAGAGAGAGAATCCCAAGCAGGCTGGGGGCCTGACACAGGGCTTGATCTCATGAACCCTGAGTTCATGACCTGAGCAAAGATCAAGAGTTGGATGCTTAATTGACAGAGGCACTCAGGCACCCCTGAAAAATATTTGAGTGATGTATATCATAATATATTAGTTGCAGCATGTTATCTGTGACTGGTAAAAACATTTATTTTCATCCTAAGCATACATGATGTTTATTCTATAAATTTTTTGCCTTGTTCATATTAATTCTATTTTAGCTACAGACTTTGTTAGAATAAATAGGAATTTAAACTTTAATTGGAAAGAGACAGTAATCAGGACCTTGTGTGGCTCAGTCAGTTAAACGTCCGACTTCAGCTCAGGTCATGATCTCATGGTTTATGAGTTTGAGCCCCGAGTCCAGCTCTGTGCTGACAGCTCAGATCCTGGAGCCTGCTTCAGATTCTGTATCTCCCTCTCTCTCTGCCCCTCCCCCATTCATGCTCCCCCACTCTTTCTCTCTCTCTCTCTCTTTCAAAAATAAATGAAGATATTTTTAAAAAGGAAACAGACAGTAATATCTCTGTAACTGAAAACTTCAATGCTTTGCTGGTTGTAGTTATTCTGTGACTAGTATAACTATGCCAGGTGGCTAGATGCTATGCTATAATAAGTCACCACACATGAGTTCCTTGACTGTGAAACTGTCATCTCTCTTCATACATTTCTTCTCCAACAAAATAAGGTTATGATACACATCAAAATAATGTTTGAAGAATAGCTTTGGTGGTGATATTGGTCAATTGCTTGAAATTTATTATGGATCCAAATAAACTCAAGGTCATCAAATTCCAGTAAAATTTAATGTTGACTTCCAAAATTGTGTCCTTTTCTCAAATTTCATGAACACAATTGGAGCATAGCAGTATAATCTTTTATTATGTGGGCACTTGCAGAAATTATGCATACAATGCTCACTCACAGTAAAAATTTAGAAAATGAAGCTAAATAAAAGGATAATTTAAACTATTAATTGGCCATTTAGAGATAGATAACATTTTCATGATTCCTTCTAGATGTGTTTATCTGCATATAAGTCATATTATATGAATCACACACAAATGTACTTTTCACTTAATATGTCATGGACATTATTT
Source organism: Cryptoprocta ferox (assembly GCA_028646485.1). Taxonomy (NCBI): domain Eukaryota; kingdom Metazoa; phylum Chordata; class Mammalia; order Carnivora; family Eupleridae; genus Cryptoprocta; species Cryptoprocta ferox. Next base: position 43,915,303 of record CM053569.1, read on the forward strand.
TATGTCAACCATTTATCATGAACATTAATTTATATAACTAAATATACTCCTTAGAAATCAAATTCAATGACTTTATGAAACTGAATTATGACATCTTTATCAATTCCTGATTTTTGACAATTTAGACTCTTTCCAAATATTTTCTATTATAAAAATAAGCCTGCAGTGAAGATCTATGTGTCAGGGTCTACACACACACACACACACACACACACATATTCCTGATGCATAATATTACTGTATTTCTTTTAATTACTATTTGTTTGGATTAAGATGTATCCTCTTTTCCTGAATCCACAATTTCATTTTCACGTCACATTACCACTAGAGTGATCTTTTTACAATGCCATTTACATAGTGCCGCCTTAGTTTCATAATTTTCAATGGCTCCCCATTGACAACTTGCATGTTTAAAAGATCAAAGCACCATTCTAGCCTTTGCACCCTGCCTACTCCCAATTAGGGTCTCTTGATTTCTACCTGCAGGCTTAGCTGTTCTCCAAATTCCCAGAGCAAATCCTGGTGATTTTATGCTTGAAAGCATGCATTCCTCAATAAATGCTATTAAAATTCAGAACCTTCTTCCAATAACAAAAGTAAGAAGATGCAGATAACTTTATGATAAAACAGAAGTTTCAATCTCACGTAGCCATAAATTCAAACTCTTTTCAAATAGACATGATTTGGCTGATGTGAGCATTTCACAAAATAAGTGGTAGCAAACAGTTTCGATAACGAAAGTAGTACCCAGAGGAAGGATTTAATATTATCTTTTAGATCTAAAGGCAGAAACTAAGGTGCAGAAGAATAAACTCACTTTTCATACTGCTTAGCTATGCAGTCTCTTTCTATGGAAAGCAGTAAATATTGATTATAGGTTAAAGGCAATTAAAATAATGGACCTGTAGCTGGCAGCCATGCCATATAGTTCTTGGCACTGAAAACATTTACCACATAAGCAATGACTGTCAAATTTAATGAGCAAACACATTTCCAGGAAAAAGCATTTAATATTCATTTGCCAAGCACAGGCTGTATTCAATTTGTGGGTTAACACTTAAAAACAAAGACAAGAGGCAGAAAATGTTGATTTTAAAAGAAGAAAAGGGCGAGGACGTTTAAAATCCATTTAAAATTAAAATTTTTTCGTAGACTCCCTAAAGCTGATAAAATCTTGTCTCGGTAGAAGAAACAGCTCATGTATGCTGTCTAAGACTATCCCATAGACCCTCCTTTTAGGTCATGGAAACTTTGCCAATTTGGCCAAGACTAAAAGGAGAAAAAGGGAAAAAAAAACCCGCTTGTTTCCAGGACTTAGAGTTTTAGGATATGGATTATTATCTAATTAGGATAAAATCTCTCATCACCACCACCACCACCTGGAAAATAAGCTGAAGATAGAGAGAGACATGAGAGAGAAACAAAGAGAAAGAATGGTCTCAAGCTACACAACTCAAAAGAGAAGCCATTGCCAGACCATAACACCTGGATAAAAACAATTAATTAACATTATATTAGGAATTCAGCAAACTATATAGTGAAAATTCTTTTTAAAATATGTACTAGAAACAACCTCAGACTAAGAATAAGTCAATTTTGTATAGTTGCAAGAAATTCTCTCCCTGTAATGGACAGAACAACATGGTATAAACAGAATTAAAATCCTAACTAATATTTTTGAACACCAGCTTGCAAGAAACATTAGATATTTATCCTTTTTAATCCTCAGAGAGTAAGTGTTATTTTCACTCATCCCCCACATCCAGTTAAGCACAAAATTTTGTTGATTTTACTCCTTCAATATTGCTAGATCTTCCCCCTTCATTCCCTCTACCATGTTTCTAAATCAGGCCTCCATAATCTCTCATTCAGAATATTAAAATACTTTCTTAGCTGAATTCCTTATCTCCAGTCTTGAGTACTTCTAACCCATTTTCTACACTGCAGCTAAAAAATCTTCCTTAAACTTTGTAGCTTCTGTATAATACTCCTCCTTTAAATTCACTATTGGCATCTTTTCACCTTCTGGATGAAGGATCACGTCTATGCTCTGGCATGCGGGAACTTGGTTGACCAGCCCCTGATCACTTTTCCAGCCTTGTTTCCCACTTCTGTTTCAGACTGACTGCCTATATGTCATCTCTGCCTAGTTTATCTGCTGTTACCTCAAAGCCTCACTTTTTCTCCTGTGAATACTAGTTTATTTCAGCATTTATTTACCTCTACATTTTTTTGCCGGGTAGTCCCAGATTATCATTCAAACTAACCTCCGGTTTCTTTTCCACTAAGAAGACTTCCCTAATGATTTCCAGCTTGGATTTGTTATTTCTTTTAGAAAGTCCCATAACTATACTATCATAACAGTACAAGTATCATAATGGTTTCACTTGAGGTCATGGACATAACTGAATGATCAGGAATGAGGAAGGCACTGAACATTCAAATATATTTGAAAAATACTCACAAAGGGAATTTGCCAGATGAAGGCAATCTCTGTCTGCATTACAACCTGCCCTAAACAATGCCTTGGTGACTAACATAATGGCATCGGTGGCAGATTTTGAGGCATGAGGACAAGTTAATGGATTAAGAATCAAGACAGGAAAATATATTGAACAACACAAAACAAGGAGAACAACATAAAGAACTCAACCAATTGTGAATTTAAAAATGAGGTTAAAGTGGAAGAAAGCTCCAACACCTCTAGCTTTGGTGAAAAAGACGTTTGTCTTTGCCAATTTACATAATCTACACAATTGTGTTTCATGCATCACTCTTGGAAAAATAGGCTGTATTTTTCACTAAGCATTTTAATAAAATGGGTCACTTGTTATTCGTACCTCTATTGATTTTCCAAAAGTAATAGAGTCTTCATCAAATATTTTAGCTATAAATATCTGGCAAAATAGAAGTGCTGTAGGAAATGAGAAATCATTAATAAGCACCTAGCTTATACTAGCTAATTAAAACACTATCATGACTGAAGTATTGCCAAACAATGAAACCCACCTAACTGTTAATGGGAAGGTTAATAGCACAATCTTACAAATAGTTTTGGAAAGTAGTTCAGGGGTATGGGTTCCCAAAAATATCCATAATGTGGTACAAACTACCACCCTTATTTTGCTTCTCAGTCTGCTCCTACACATTTTTTTTCCAGCTACATCTATTAACACTTTCAGAAACAGCACTTGTGTTGTCCTGTATTGATGCCTTTGTTTCCATATAGGATGCCATTTCCATGTATCCATACATCTACAAACTCTGCTTATATTTAAGGTCCAGTTTAAATTTTCTTTCATAGATAATTTCTTGGCTAATCTTAATTGAAATGTTTTCTCTCAGCTCCAAACTACAGAAAGACTCATTTTTTCCTTAGTGTGCTATATTAACCATAACCAAGCAAAATGAGATTAAGTCTTTCATATGCTGGTGATATGTGTCTAAAGGCAAGTTGAAATGGATAGTTTAAGAATATTTTAGCAATAAGGAGGAGTCAACATGGTGGAGAAGTAGGGAGACCCCAAGTTCCCTCCTCCCTCAAACACAGCAGTATTGAGGCCAGAATACGTGAATTCCAAGAATCTGGGCTACAGAGTGACAGAAACATCTCCAGCAGACCACGGGGACAACTTGGTGGGCCATAGGTATGTGATTGCGAATAGGGAGAGAGAAAATGGGTGGCTTAGGCACGGAGGGGAGGGATCCCCTTTTGTGGAGAGACAAAAGGAAGAGAAAAAGAGGCTATGGAATTGTAGGATTGTATTTGGACAAGAGAAAAACCACAGACAGGAGAACGGAAAACATAAAGAAAGAATCAATTTATAACATGATACAGGGTTGTGGATCTTTCTCTGGACAGGGGCCTGCCTCCCTGTACATGCACCTGGCGGGAGGAGAAGCCAGCCCTGGACTCGGGAGCAATCTCAGAGGTGCAGTCAGAGAAAGCAGTCGCTTCCTTTGAGTGTTGTGGGAAGAAGGAATATAACCGCTTCAAGGACAAAAGATCCTGTAGGCGCCCACCAGCCAGAAGCCCTTTGTTGGCTGGCTGGCAGATTGGCACTATCCTAGAACTGGGTCATGCAGAGTAGGATCCTTTAAGACATCAGGAATTGAATCCCAGCCAGGTACCTGGGAGGTGCAGGAGACTGTGGAGCGGGGCAAACTGGCCCACTTGAGCCTGTGTGGCACTGTGAGGATGGCCTGAACAGAGAGAGTAGTCTGGGACACCCAGCCCAGGGAGGAGAGACTGGGGTGTCTCCATTTTTCTTCCCATCACCAACAAGGTGGAGCTTCAGGGAACATTCAGCAGGCCCACAGGACAGGTGTCACCCGCCTACACCAAACCATGCCCCTCTATGCCTCATAAATGTGATTGACACTGACTTAACCAAACCAACTGGTGGTGCAGCCACCAGTTGCAAGGCATCATCAGATATCGGTCCAGTGATTTTACATTTTCTGATTTGATTCTTGGTCAATTCTTTATAATTTTATATATATAATTATGAATTATTATATATTATAATATGTAATATATATTAGTATATATATTACATATGTTACTCTCTCTACATATATTTTTTTCTTTCTCTTATTTCTTCCCTTCTCTATTCTGGTTGTTGGTTTATGGTTTAAGCAGGCATTTTTAATCTATTTGTTTTACACCTCTTCTGTATTTCCTTCTTCATTTTCCTTTCTCTCTGTCTCTGTCTCTCTCTCTCTCTTGATTAAGCCATATAGTTTCTTTGATTCTCTGCCTAATCAATTTTTTTGTTTTCTTTTTCCCATCCCCTGTTATATCTCTTTGTATCGGATAAGGCTTCTTTCATCACCACACCCCCTTTTTAAATTTTTCCAGGGTCACTTCAATGAACAAATAGAAGCACACCTGGTCAGAGGTCCAATCCACCATTATAAACAGGGAGATAAAGCAACTAGAGTCACAATAACAGAGAGCACGCAATACACTCCAAAAACACATCCTGAAGGGCCAGGCCCTGGACAGCATATGAACCCTTTTTAATATAATAGTGCTCACAGGTGCAGGGTACATAAGAAACTATTAAGACACATAAAGGACAGAAAACTAGCCAAAATGATGAAATGGAAGAATTTTTCTCATAGAGATTACAGGAAGAAATGACAGCTAGAGAATTGCTCAACAGATATAAACAATATATCTCATCAAGAATTTAGAATAAAAGTCATAAGATTAATAGCTGGGCTTGAACAAAGCATAGAAGACAGCAGAGAATCTATTGCTGCAGGGATCAAGGAACTAAGAAATAGACATGATGAATTAAGAAATGCTGTAAATGATGTGCAAACTAAAGTAGATGCAGTGAGAGCAAGGATGGAGGAAGCAAAGAGGAGAATAAGTGAAATAGAAAATAAAATTATGGAAAATGATGAATCTGAGAAAAGATGAGAAAATACTAGATCATGAGGGGAGAATTAGAGAACTAAGTGATTCAATGAAACATAATATCTGTATCATAGGAGTTCCAGAAGAAGAGAAGAAGAGAGTGGGAAAGAGGCAGAAGGTTTATTTGAACAAATTATAGCTGAGAACTTCCCTAATCTGGGTAAGGAAGCAGACATCCAAATCCAGGAGGCACAGAGAATTCCATTCAGATGCAACAAGAATAGGTCTTCACCATAGCATATCATACCGAAACTGGCAAAATACAAAGATTAAGAGAGAATTCTGAAAGCAGCTAGGGACAAACAGGACTTACAAGGATAGACACATAAGGGTAGTAGTAGCAGACCTGTCCACTGAAACTCGGCAGGCTAGAAGGGAGTGGCAGGAAATATTCAATGTGCTGAATAGGAGAAATATGCAGCCAAGAATCCTTTATCCAGCAAGGCTGTCATTCAGGATAGAAGGAGAGATAAAGTCTTTCCCAGACAAACAAGAATTAAAGGAGTTCATGACCCCTAAACCAGCCCTGCAAGAGATCCTAAGGGGGCTCTGTGAGTGGAATGCTGCAAAGACTACAAAGGACCAGAGACATCACCACAGTGGGAAACCTACAGATAACACAATGACACTAAATTCATATCTTTCAATAAGAACTTTGAATGTAAATAAGCTAAATGCTCTTATAAAAAATGTAGGGTATCAGAATGGATAAAATTCCAAGACCCATCTATATACTGCGTACAAGAGACTCATTTTATACCTGAGGACACCTTCAGATTGAAAGTGAGGGGATGGAGAACCATCTGTCATGCTACTGGAAGTCAAAAGAAAGCTGGAGTAGCCATACTTATATCAGACAAACTAGATTTTAAACTAAAGGCTTTAATAAGAGATGAAGATGGGCATTATATCATCATTATGGGGTCTATCCATCAAGAAGAGAAGCAATTATAAATGTTTATGCTCCAACTTGAAAGCCCCCAAATGTATAAATGAATCACAAATATAAGCAATCTTATTGATAAGGATACAGTAATTTCAGGGGACTTTAATACTCCTTTTACAGCACTGGACAGATCATCTAGGTAGAAAACCAATAAAGAAACAATGGCCTTGAATGATATACTGAAACAGATGGACTTGACAGATATATTCAGAATTTTTCATCCAAAAGCAGCAGAATACCCATTCTTCTCAAGTGCACATGGAACATTCTCCAAGATAGACCACATACTTGGTCACAAAGCAGCTCACTATAATTATAAAAAGATTGAGATCATACCATGCATATTTTTTTTATCACAACACTATGGAATTGAAATCAACCATACAATAAAATTTGAAAAGCCTCCAAATGCATGGAGGTTAAAGAACATCCTACTAAAGAATGAATGGGTCAACTAGGCAATTAAAGAAGAAATTTTTAAAAAATGAAAGCAAATGAAAATATGACAGTCCAAATCCTTTGGGATGCAGCAAAGGCAGTAATAATAGGAAAACACATTGCAGTCCAGCCTATCCCAAGAAACAAGAAAAATCCCAAATACAAAACCTAACCTCACACCTAAAGGAACTAGAAGCAGAACAGAAAAGAAACCCAAAAGCCAGCAGAGGAATATAAGTAATAAAGATTAGAGCAGAAATAAACAATATATAATCCAAAAAAGTGTAGAACAGATCAATGAATATAAGAGCTGGTTTTTTGAAAGAGTAAACAAAATTGATAAACCTCTAGCAAGATTTCTCAAAAAGAAAGAGAACCCAAATAGATAAAATCACAAATGAAAGAGGAGAGATCACAATCAACACCACATAAATACAAACAATTATTAGAGAATAGTGTGAAAAATTACATGCCAACAAACAATTATATGCCAGATAGAACCTGGAAGAAATGGACAAATTGCTGGACACCCACACACTACCAAAACTCAAACAGGAAAAAATAGAAAATTTGAACAGATCCATAACCAGTGAAGAAATTGAATCAGTTATCAAAAATCTTCCAACAAATAAGACTCCTGGGCCAGATGGCTTCCCAGGGTAATTCTACCAGACATTTAAAGCAGAGTTAATACCTATTCTTCTCAAGCTGTTCCAAAAAATAGAAATGGAAGGAAAGCATCCAGACTCATTCTAGGAAGCCAGCATTACCTTGATTCCCAAACAAGACAGAGACCCCACAAAAAAAGAGAATTACAGGCCAATATCCTGGATGAACATAGATGCAAAAATTCTCAACAGGATACTAGCAAATCGAATTAAACAGTATATTAAAAGAATTATTCACCACTATCAAGTGGGATTCATTCCTGGGCTGCAAGGCTGGTTCAAAATTCACAAATCAATCAATGTGATACATCACCTTAATAGAAGAAAGGATAAGAACCATATTGATAAGAAAGATATTGATCCTGTCAATAGATGCAGAAAAAGCATTTGACACTGTACAGCATCCTTTCTTAATAAAAACCCTCGAGAAAGTCGAGATAGAAGAAACATACCTTAACATCATAAATGCCATATATGAAAAGCCCACAGCTAATATCATCCTCATTGGGGAAAAACTGAGAGCTTTCCCCCTGAGATCAGAAACATGACAGGGATGTCCGCTCTCACCACTGTTGTTTAACATAGTATTGGAAGTTCTAGCATCAGCAATTAGACAACAAAATGAAATAAAAGACATGCAAATTGGCAAAGAAGTCAAACATTCACTTTTCACAGATGACATGATATTCTACATGGAAAACCCGAAAGACTCCACCAAAAAGTTGCTAGAACTGATACATGAATTCAGCAAAATTGCAGATACAAAATCAGTGTGCAGAACTTGGTTGCATCTCTATAAATGCAAAATGAAGCAACAGAAAGAGAAATCAAGAAATTGATACTATTTATAATTGCACCAAGAACCATAAAATACCTAGGAATAAACCTAACCAAATACTTAAAAGATGTGTATGCAGAAAACTATAGAAAACTTATGAAATATATTGAAGATGACTCAAAGAAATGGAAAAACATTCTTGCTCATGGATTGGAAGAACAAATATTGTTAAAATGTCAATACTACCCAAAGCAATCTACACATTCAATGCATTCCAAATCAAAATGCACTAGTATTCTTCTCAGAGCTAGCACAAAGTATCCTAAAACTTGTTTGGAACCACAAAAGACCCCGAATAGCCAAAGTAATGTTGAAAAAGAAAACCAAAGCAGCAAGCATCACAATCCCAGATTTTAACTTCTACTACAAAGCTGTAATCTTCAAGACAGTATGGCATTGACACAAAAACAGACACATAGACCAATGGAAAAATAAAGAACCCAGAATTGGACCCACAAATGTATGGCTAACTAATCTTTGACAAACCAGGAAAGAGTATCCAATGGAAAAAAGACAGTCTCTTTAGCAAATGGTGTTGGGAGAATTGGACAGCAACATGCAGAAATGAATCAAACAGGACCACTTTCTTATACCATACACAAAAGGTAATTCAAAATGGATGAAAGGCCTAAATGTGAGACAGGAAACCATCAAAACACTAGAGTAGAAAACAGGCTACAACCTCTTTGACCTCAGCCACATCAACTTCTTACTTGACATGTCTCCGAAGTCATGAGGAATAAAAACAAAAATGAACTATTGAGACCTCATCAAGATAAAAAAGGTTCTGCATTGCAAAGGAAGCAAACAACAAAACTAAAAGGCAACCGATGGAATGGGAGAAGATATTTGCAAATGACATATCAGATAAAGGGTTAATATCCAAAATCTATAAAGAACTTACCAAACTCACCACCCAAAAAAACAAATAATACAGGGAAGAAATGGGCAGAAGACATGAATAGACATCTCTCCAAAGAAGACATCCAGGTGGCCAACAGACACATGAAAAGATGTTCAATATCACTCATCATCAGGGAAATACAAATCAAAACCACACTGAGATAGCACCTCACACCAGTCAGAGTGGCTAAAATGAACAACTCAGGAAACAACAGATGTTGGGGAGATTGTGGACAAACGGGAACCCTCTTGCAATGTTGGTGGGAGTGCATACTGTTGCAGCCGCTCTGGAAAACTGTGGAGGTTCCTAAAAAAATTAAAAATAAAATTACCGTACGAACCAGCAATAGCACTACTATGAATTATCCAAAGGATATGGGAGTGATGATTTATAGGGGCCCATGTACTCCAATGTTTATTGCAGTGCTATCAATAATAGCCAGATTATGAAAAGAGCCCAAATGTCCATCAACTGATGAATGGATAAAGATGTGGTTTATACATACAATGGAATACTACCTGGCAATGAGAAAGAATGAAATCTTGCCATTTGCAACAACATGGATGAAACTGGAGAATATTATGCTAAGTGAAATGAGTCAGTCAGAGAAAGACCCATATCCCATGTTTTCACTCATATGTGGAATTTGAGAAACTTAACAGAAGACCATGGGGGATGCGAAGGGGAAAAATAGTTTCAAACAGAGAGGGAGGCAAACCATAAAAGACTCTTAAATACAGAGAAGAAAGTGAGGATTGATGGGGGAAGCCGGGGGAAAGGGGAAAATGGCTGATGGGCATTCAGAAGAGCACTTTTGGGATGAACACTGGGTATTGCATGCAAGCGATGAATCATGGGAATCTACTCCTGAAGCCAAGAGCACACTGTATACACTACATGTTAGCTAACTTTACAATAAATTATATTAAAAAAGAATATTTTAGCAATCATAGTATCCTTATATTTCCTGAGGTGCTTCTGTGAAGAAAATAACTCAGGAATATATATATTTTGTTAACATTTTTACAATCAGCAAATTATTTACAGATATTCCTTTAATGCACTGAGCAGGTTGCTTTGCATAGAACAGATGCCCTGCCATTCCTTGGCTGATCCCTACTGAAATTATTTCTTCCTATTCTAAACTATGGCATAACTTACCATCTTTTCACCTAGTTTCTGTATTAACTGTACCTATGCAATCATGAGATTGAGTTTTTTGTGACCTGTAAATTGGATCTAAAGTTATCTCCAAATGAATGGTTCGAAATATTTTTTAAACAGTATTAACAGAATAGGTATTACTTGTTGAAGTGATTCTATGAAGGAAATCATTCATGGATGTGTGCATTCTATGAACATTCATATAATTAGCTGCTTATTTTAAAGGAATTCCCTTAAAGCACTGAGCAGTGTGTTAAGCATAGAGCAGATGCCCTTCCTCTCAATGTTAGCCTACTGAGTTAGGATAAGTGTTGAACTGAAAGATAAAAAGCTACTTTTGACTTATCAGAAGGGGAATTGGGTTAATAGTAATTAATGTAATAGTAACTAATATTCTATAGTATTATAACAAAGATGTTCTTTGGACCCCTAGCACTTCAGTGAACCCTAGACCTCAAAGTAGGGGTTGTTCTCCAGTATGTGTCAAGTGTCCTGGTTGGCTTTACTTGAAGGAAGCTGAGAAATAACAGAACTTTCTCTTAGGAATGTCAAGAAGTAGCCAAGATTGATATCTGGAGACCTTCCAGTCTTTCTCACAGTCAGAAATTTAAAGTAGCCTAAGCTATTGACAGGAGTTATGAAAGTACAAGAAGGAGCATAATCCCAGATGACTCCATCAGGACACTCAGGAGATTTGATGAGTGTTTAAGGTTTAGGCTAAATAAGGTTTATTTCTTATTACTGAGAGCAAAGGGCACAAAACTTTCACTCAGGAAAGTGATGGGGAATGGGAAAAAAATGGGTCTGTCCAAGGAAAGATGAGTCATTACCTGCCAGGAAAAGGATCAAGATCTCATTCTTACTGGTAAAATCAGTTTTCCTCTTTGTTTGCTTTGTCTTGTCTTATTTTAGCTCTTCCTTGAATGTAGTGGTAGTAGTAGTAGTAGTAGTAGTAGTAGTTCAAAAAGGACAACACTGAGTGCTGGAACTCTTAAGTCTGACTCATATGAGATCATTAATTATCACACCGTAAGTGCACCCAAGTTTATTGATATATAATGACAAAGAGGTACTTTTATGCAGACATAGACACTCTCCCTCATATATATGGTAATAACTTAGTAACTCAGTGCATGGTCATAGCTTTACTCAAATTTATCTTGGATTTTGACAGCTTGGCATTCAAAAGCATAGACTTAATAGAAAGTAATGACATTGAAAATTTACCGTAACTCCATTATTTCACCTCCCCAACAAATGTTTCTCTATGCCTTTATATTTTCAGTGTTGTTTTTTCAAATTGCAAAGTCCATGAAGAAAGAAACAATACCACCTGAACAATATTAAATTTGAACAATTTTAGCTAAAAAAAATTGAGCCTCAAATTCCTGCATATTTTTGCACCTGCCCATGTTTCCAGCTTCATCTCATGCCACTGCCCCAATTTCTCTCTCTACTGAAGTTCCACTAGGTATTTTCTAACACTTTGAGCCATGATCTCTTCTGGTTTGAAATCTCTGAATATCATTTTACTTCTGTTTGTAATACTATTTAAATTTATCCCAAAAAAGTTCTTGAAATGAACTACGATATTTTATCAGCTTACATTTGTCCATAATATGCTTCCATTTATCACAGTCTTCAAAATCACTTGCTAAACTGGCTGCAAGATCTGAGAAAGTGGGAATTATGCCTCATGCTTTTGCTTAATTTAGTTACTAACTGAAAAAATGACTAACATGCTCAGTAAATATCTGTTAATTGATAAATCAATTCTGATTCTTCAGTCACTGTACAAATTCAAATTATGTTCAGTTTTTGTGAGCTGATTTTATGGGAGGGCATAAGTCTTTTTCTTTTGTTAATTGCTCCAGTGGTGGTAGGTCAAGACTACTTTCTATGTCAGTTTCTTGAGTAATAGTTTCCTGGATTACAAATAGTGTAAAAATGCAAATCTAAATTAATTTAATTGACAATGGCTTGGTCCAGGGATTGCAAATGATCAGGGAAACATTTTCTTACAAACTCCAGGCCAAGGATAGTGAATTACTTCTGTCATGAAACCAAACTCTTCAACAATACCAAGTTTCTGGAAAGATTTTTGTTCTGATTTCTTATCTCCTCTCTCATCTGTAAGAGCCATTAAATTCCAAGGCTATTGTCATTTATTTGAGCTGTCAGGTACCCACTGTTAGGGTTTAAGGCAATAAACGTGAAAGTTTAGACACAAGTACAGAAATTCCAGAAAAATCAAATGTATCAAAATATATAGAGAAAGAAAATTATAAACTTTTCAATTTCAAGTGAATTTAATCTATTATAAAGACATTATTATTAACATTTCCAGACAGAAAACTCCAGGTAGAAAACAAATCACTTCTCTTATTTCTGTCACAAATTCCAATTAAGGCAAATTTAATTATATAATGAGATACACATTTTCCTTCCCCAAATGTTTGTGAAATCTCAGAACTGTATCTAACTGATGTCAGAAATTTTTATTATCACATAAATGCTACTTGCTTTACATCTTTTAAGAAAATTTATTTCTGTAATTTGTGAGAAAGGGAGTGAGGTGAAGGGAATAAATAAAAAGGTATTATCAACCTTAAATCCCATATCACAGTTAATTTTAAACCTATCACGTATGAAGGTGAGGAAATGTTTTTATAATCCTAAATTCCCCAACTAATCATTCCTTTCTAGATTCAAATTTTAAAATCAGTTATTTATAAACAGTTACTTCTTACTTTAAAGAAGTTAAGTTCTGCTTTTTTTATAATTTATATCATCTGAAAATCAAAAGTAAACAAACTTGAAAAGTTTGCTTGTTATACACACATAAACTGAAATGAATTGACTACTAAAATATTTTTCCTAGACACAAGCTATTTTTTCAGCTACTGAAGGTGTCTTAGAGATAAGTGGAAAGAAAAATACCTAATGTACTGAGATCCCCTGCAGTACATATTTTCTTTCTCTTTCTACCGTGTCGTTGCTAACAACCTGGCAATTGATGTGGGTCCCTGGTTCAATCACTAACAGGACAGTCAGCATTTTGCGTATGGTCCCATCCAAATACCAACATTTTACAGGGTCCTGAACAATTCTTTTTAATACTTAGGAGGGTAACATTGAGCACATTGCTTAATTTAAAACCTTGAACAGTGTAATTTCTGTCACTTTTCTGTGCAAGATAAAAATTACAGTATAGGGATGCCTGGGTGGTTCAGTCAGTTGAGCCCCTGATTTTTGATTTCGACTTGGGTCATGATCCCAGGTTCCTGGGATTGAGCCTGCATGTTGGGGTCGGCGCTGAGCATGGAGCCTGCTTGAAATTCTCTTTCCTTTTCCCTCTGTCCCCCACTCTCCCAACTTGTGCTTGCGCACACACTCTCTCTCTCTCTCTCTCTCTCTCTCTCTCTCTCAAATAAAATAAAAGTAAAAATAATTTAAAAAAACATAAATTACAGTGTAGTAATTACAATGTAGAGAAAAATTCTCCCCTAAATCAAAGGAATTTCTCTTTGGCTGACCATATTAGAAGAGACAAATGTGTATATAGCAAATCTATTGTTTCCTTTTGTCAACTTTAATCTTTTTATTAAAATCATTTTAGGATGTATTTTCTTGAGGTGCAAGGACCTTCCAAATATATCAATAGAATTATTGATATATCAGAAATCCTAAATAATATGTTCCAAGTGGTATGTTGAAATTACAGTTCTGGCCTCTGTGCTTCATTTACAATTAGACCTTAGCTAATTGTAAGTCTTCAGGGCTAATCCTGAAAACTCAAAGATCAATCAGAGTTTTGATAATCCTGAGTTTAGCTACTTTTATTTTCCATCACACAAAGCTGTTGTTTCACTGAAATTACTATTTCATCCAGCCCCTAAATTAGTCTCTTGTGATAGTTATGCTAGTAATAATAACAATTAACAGTAGGGTAGTTTTTACTGATGTTTGGGACTTTTACATAGGCCGCCTCCTTTGAGCCTAACATCAATGGCATGAAGTAGAAAAAGCAGGTATGTTAGGTAATCTCATTTTAAGGATAAAGACATTGCAATTCAGAACATTTAACAGACTTGTTCAAGGTCATACTGCTAATAGGTGAAAAACTAACACCATGTGCTTTTCACTACACCACATTGTGTCCTCCTAGGCTCATATTTTCTCCTGGAAATATTGATATTTCAGGAGCACTTACATTGATATTCACAGAACTTTTGAAAGGCGATATGTTCAGAAATAAAAATGAATGACACTTGGAAACCTATTTGTTTTCACATTTTATACTAGAGTTTCAAACCTTTCAATGAGTAATACTTACGTTTTCTCAGCATATCAAAGGTCACTAATTGAAATTGGAGAAACTCTTGAAAGTGAACTTTTGACTGCTGAGTAGGGGCATTATTCCATCCTATTTGTTTTATCCATACCCAACTCCACACTATACATGCTATTGGGATAGAGAAAATCAAACCACAAACACAAACCAGCAATGTTAATAGTAAAAAATCAGTTTGGACACCTTTGTACATTGTCTTTGACTTACAGGTAATGTTGCATTATCTTTGCAAATGATAAAGACTCAATTATTAAATTTTTTGTGGGGGGAAATAACTGGAAATTTTTGGAAAATCTAGCTAGCTGTCACACCATATCCTAAATATTTACCTAAAACTGTTTTGTAAAAATCCATTCTGATTAGATGATGGTGTTAGGAAAGCCTAATTTTAAACATGTTTACAACAGGGAAGTCACAGAAATGCTGTTAATAGGTAGTGTGTGCTGCTTTTTATTTAGATCTTTATTTCAACAAATGCATCTTTTCTCACTGATTTCTCCTAAAATCTACAATTATTAATCCACAAGAGGCTGAATTGGATAGACCTATATTACCTAGCTATGGGGCACAGAATTTCACGAAGCTAAGTACAAACTGAAATTGAGCTAATTTACTTCACTGGTGTTATAAAAATGCAAAGCTTGGGGGAAAAAATTCAGGTTACTTGTGGAAAGATTTTCAGGGGATGGTTAATTTTGAAGAACAGGTTAAGCTATGTAGAAATATAATAAAGCAGTTCATTGTCCTCTTTCCTTCAGATACTCAAGCTGATTCCATTCTCCTTCCTGCTTTTATTTATCCAGGACCCTTTTAATCTCATTTGGCCAAGTGGTTGAAAATAGGAAATTATCCCCATTGGTGCACTAGTACCAACCTGACATTCTGAAAGAGTCTATAGTAATTTGGAAAAGAGCATTTACCATTTGAATAGATAATACAAGCACAAGTTCCAAAATTCAGAATGTACAAATATAAAAATACAACTTTTCTCCCTTTTCCAACTCTAAGTTACCCAGTTTGCCTTTATGATAATAATCATGATGAGCACTATTTGGAGATTCTTCCTAAATTACCTTTTCCCATTTCAAGCATATGTATTCAAAATCCATTAGAATATAGAATATATGTTTCTAATAATTGCAAACTAATTAAAACTTCCTCTTACAAAAATTCTAATATACTCATACTTACGCACTTTTTTTTTTTTTGGTGCAATTTAAGTGCAGTCATCCTCAAGTCTCTCCTATTAGCAATTATCAGGAGCAGAGGCCTGGAAATGGAATTGGAAAAGATAAGGGAAGAAATAGTGGGGAAGAAGTAGATAGATTAGAGTGGAGATTTAGGAGAAATAAAATCAAAAGAGGAATAAATAAACCTAGACCCTAAACCTGTCCTGATGCTCCTGGAAGGAATGGAGCTGAAATATATGAGTTTGGGCGTAGTCTCTGCCTTGAATTTGGCTGCCCCCATTAAGATTCATACCCATTTGTCCTAGAGGCAAGTGTTAGGTATCAGTGAGACTGTTTGTCCCAGGAACCACCTGTGGCCACAGGAAGTGCTCTCTCGCCACATTGCCAGTATGAGCCTGAAGAAAGTTCTAGCTCTTTTCTGCACTGTGACCGGATCAGCAATATAACGACCTGTTTTCCTCTAAGCTATACTCTTGTTCCTTCTTCTCCGGCATTTAGCCATCTACCAACAGTGGCTAGAATCTATGACTCTTTGCCTTGACCTTCCATTCATTTGTTCTCTGTGATTTGGTAGGAAAGGAGGAGGTATGAAGTCTCTCTTTGTTTTTGTCATACTCTTTGAGCCTAAGTATCTCTATAAAGGTGAACTGAACTAAAGGGATAATTGGCATTTAATACAACCAGTACAGGTGGCAAATACAGGGTACCACTATTACATATTTACAGAATTATAACTGTGCAATTTTTGAGAACATATAAAACACTTTTCCAAAGTTTCATATGTTTACTGGAAATCTATCTCTCATCATAATTTCTTATTAGGTTGCTTTATTGCCTTTTCTTGTGGAAGAGTTTTCAGAAACCTCACTGTCCTAATTGGGTGGGATTTCTGCTCTTAGTTTTTACTGGTAGGATCAGGTCTAGTGTATGAATGCTTTAGACAATGCTTACTCTGGCAATCAATACAGTTGTGTATTAAAGAAGCTTCAGTTAATAGTTTAATACACTTACATTAGGTCCTTAATGCACATCAAGCATTGTTGTATCATTTAGAAGTAAAATAATAACTATGACATACCCTTATTTTAAAAGGACCTAGAGTCCATGGGGGATATAAATGTAAGGAAAAAAAAAAGAAATTAGTGTTGGCATTATGGATGCAGAGCAGGGGTATCTTATAAAGTCTGGAGGAAACGGAAGTTGGAGAGCCTTTCATGAAAGTACTATGTGCATTCAGCCTTCACATCCAAGTAACTGTAGTTAGCAAGAGGAAGGGGTTGCACATGAAGGACATTAGATGCCTAGGAAGTAGCATGAATGAGGTATTTATTTGTATGTATTTAGTATTCCAACAAGAATTTGCTGCTGCTTGATCAAACAAGTGAGGTGGGGTCTGCTGTTGGACAAGTTTGAGAGATGAACCAGGGTCAGTTCATGGAGGGCTTTGCATGCCAAAACAAGCTATTATTTATGTAGCTCCCTAGAAGAAATGAAATAATTTTATTCAGACCAGTTTCAGAGACTGATTTGTTTCTGGGCTGGCTGAAGAATGGAAGTGACAAGTTCTAACACAAACCTATGAGTTGTGTTTATAATGCCCAGTGAAAGCAATCTTCCACTACAAGGAGATGTGAACGTTACTAAAGCCGTATTTTCAGCATTAAAAGATCCATCTCA
Organism: Cryptoprocta ferox; assembly: GCA_028646485.1. NCBI lineage: Eukaryota > Metazoa > Chordata > Mammalia > Carnivora > Eupleridae > Cryptoprocta > Cryptoprocta ferox. The sequence goes on from CM053569.1 coordinate 43,932,910, forward strand.
TTTTCTAAAAAATATAGCTAGAGTGAATTCTACAAATGTCAACAAGAAGATTAACCAAAGTAATGTTTTTGAAAACTATTTAAACAGCCCTCAAGGCACCATTTTAGAATGTAAAATATTAGTTTGAGCATCAATATGCAATTTCAGTGAAATGCCTTTTAAATGAAAAGAAAAATAAGCCATTGTTGGTTAAGTGGAATACCGATTGCTACAATTTATAGAAAAGTTTGCAAAATAAAATAATGGAGTAGATTACCTAGGGAGACCATATAATTTCTAACACTAGATATGCCTGAATATAAGATAGGCAGATATTTGTTTAAACTGATTCATGTATATATCTGCCTAATAAAGTAAACTGGAGCAAAATAGCCATTTCTGTTTTCTTCCCTCCCTAGTCTCCCCCACTTTTTTCTGACAGTAAGCTCATTTACTATACTGAAGACCTTTAAATATGAACTTCAAAGAAGAGCTAATATGCTTGGAAGGCAGGCTTATGACTAACACCTGAACTTTTCTAAGCATAATTCCATTTTTTAATGTCACTATATGTAGGACAAATGCTTTAATGATGTGTTTCTGTGGAAAAGAAATATTTATATTGTAATGTATATACAAGAGATTACAGTGTTTCTTCACTATTCAAAATTTCAGTATGCAGAAGTTTCATATAAAAATAAAATATATTTTATTTAATTCTAAAATGCTTGGGCATTATGATAATAGTTTTCAGGTTTTGAATAGGAGCTGAGGAAAGACATAGAAATACTGAGTAATTCTAATTTAAATAGTACCAGCCAGTTTGTAGCTATAATCAAAAGCACTGGGGGATTAGCATTGTTGAGCCCAGTGGAGTGGGGGAGGGACCTCATAGAAGCAGAGGCCTGGGTTGTGAGAAGAGGTATATACATGGGTCTGAAACCTATCCAGGGCACTCCAAATCTATAATAAAATCATAAAAGCAATGTCAGATCATGGGAAAGATAATTAGATATGGCAACCCAAGGATATATCCATTTACAAACAGAAATTCTGCCTATGTGTTACATCTATTGAGTGTTACCATTTTAACAAAGAATTGGCTATCTTAAAGGTGCTATTTGGTTTCTGATAATTATTTTCTAAAGTATAAATATTCCATTTCCACATTTAAAAGTCCAGGTTGGGGGAGATCTGGATGGCTAAGTCACTTAAGTGTCCAACACTTGATTTTGGCTCAGGCCATGATTTTGCAGTTCATGAGATCAAGCCCCTCTTCAGACTCTGCACTGGAAGCAAGGGGACTGCTTGGGGTTCTCTCTCTCTCTCTCTCTCTCTCTCTCTCTAAATAAATAAATAAATAAACATTTAAAATAAAAGTCCAGGTTTGGGCATGATTTAATTCTTGTCATTAAAATGCATTTCTTATATTACTACCATAACAATATGTAGAACCATGGAGAACATACTTACTATCAACCAAGTGGTTTCCAGGCACTACTGAATTTGTTCTTCATGACAACACTTCCAGGGAACTACTACTGAGGAAAAAGAAGTTATTTCTTCATGATCACAAACCTCATGGGTGATAGAATCAAGATGAAAATCAGGTCTAGCAGAACTTGAGCGGAATGTAACTACCAAGATTTTGACATGCTGCTAAACATCATCCTTTATAAAATAATATCCTGAACTGATGTCAAGTTTTCCCTCTAGTTGGAGGATTGAGAATACTAAATAGGGAATAGCAAAAAGATAGCCTCAAGGAAACAAGCAACCCAATTTTAAGAAAATAAATTTGCTTCATTTTTGTTAGTAATCATGTTGCCTACAAGATGGTAAATAGAAATGAATATTCAAAATTTGTTGTTATAACTGCATGGCAATGGGCAAACTTCCAGTCCTGATGGTTACATTTGCTACCTTTGATCTTTAAATCACATTGAAATGCAATAGATGCAGAAACAAAACTCTAGCAGTGCTGCAAAATAGAGAAGAGGGATATCTATAGAAAATAATATATTTTAAGATGTGTGTGTGTGTGTGTGTGTGTGTGTATGTGGTTTACAGTAGTTATTATGGGAGTGACTTGAAGACAGAGGCAGAGAATAAGCCTCAGAAAACCCTCCCGTAGGAGCAGGAGGAGCTGCCACAGAGGTGAGTATCAGAGGTCAACCCAAATGAAAATTAAAAAAAAAAAGTCCAATCTCAGAGTCAGCAAGAGCTGGAAGGAAGAGCAGACCTTGGGGCAAGTAACTGGATAATTAATTGAAAGATATCTAGATCTGGGCCAGTACAGGCTCAAAGTACACAGCAAAACTGCTGAGGTATTGGCTTCAGGAAAAGCTTAGTAAACATAGCTATATAATTAATGACTAGATGCATTCTACTTTTTGGGGATCTTCGGATACACATTTGATGGGAAATGAAATGGGAGAGAAGTAGAGTGTGCGACACTTGAGATGCACACACAGGGACATGGAAGAGGAGAGCTGCAGTGAGGGCAAAGCACTTTCACCCAAAGTACATGACAGCAAAGTACACTCAGGTTCTATGTCTTTGGCAAGAATCGTGCTTCATAAGGCAAAGTTTCAATTTTTCTTGGGTTATTCCATTCCATTTATCCAGAAAGAAATCCAGTCTGTTGATACGACCTGCCTATATATTCACAGAGACATATAGTCAGAGTCCCCATTTACAAGAGACATGAAGGAGAAACAGACCTATAACTTGTGAGTAATTCTTAAATAAAACTCATTTGAAGAGGTTACATCTACCTACCTACCTACCTACCTACCTCTCTACCAACTCTTTCTAGATAGCAGCATTAATAGCCGACATCGATATTGACAATAAGCATGCATGTAAATATGAATCTACACATACAAAAGAAAATTGAGAATCACCATACATATCAGAGAAGGCAGTATACTACAAGGAAAGTACCTCAGAAATAATATAAATAAATGAATAGGGAAATAAAATTCATGTAAAAAAAGAGAACTTTAAAAAATTTGAATTACTAAGAGATTCAAGGGAATACTGTTCATATAAATATAAGAGAAACAATACTTGTCTAAAATAGAAGCAGTCATATAATTAAATAGAATGAACAGAATTAAAAAGTTTACTGAAATTACAAGTATTAGGTAAAGAACAGAAGAGCAGAATGACTAAGAACTCAGGAAGCCAGGAAATAAACTCTAATTTGACCCTGTTAATAAATAGAAATGATAGAAATTATTATAGAAAAGCGAAAAGTAAAAGAAGACTAATAATATCTAGTAGTTGCTGGTAGTTAGAAAATTGTTAAATATGGATGGGGAGTAATAATCTGATAATATATGAATTGCACAAAAATCTAATTTTTCCATTGGAAGGGGCTAAGAACCAACATACAATTTATTTCTAAAAGAAATATACACATACACTTTTGTAAAGTTTATAAATACTAATGAAAAAAAATCCAGTATGATTCTAGAGAGTAAACACATATCTATTAAATAATAAAAGCTGTATTGACAATGTATTTCTTCTTATAAAATTAATGCTAAGATAGGGATTATCTGTCAAATTTTGAATGAAAATAAATTGAACTTAGAAATTCATACCTATTTAAGTAATTATTCAAATTTGCGAATATAATGAAGATATTTTAAACATAGAAAAAACTTGAAAAGAATTCCACTTATGCAGCTTAAATTTTTTTTAATGTTTACGTAATTTTTGAAGGAGAGAGAGACAGAGCATGAGTGGGGGAGGGGCAGAGAGAGAGGGAGACACAGAATCCGAAGCAGGCCCCAGGCTCTGAGCTGTCAGCACAGAGCATGACGTGGGGCTCCGACTCATTGACTGCGAGATTATGACCTGAGCTGAAGTCCGAGGCTTCATCGACTAAGACACCCATGCACCCCTGCAGTGTTTTTTTTTTTTAAATAAGTATATAGGTATATCACAAGAAGCCTAAAAACAATCCAATAAATAAACACTGGAAAGCAAGAAATCAGGAAATGCTAGTGAGCAAGAAACTAGAAACATACAAATGTCAAGATAATTATTGATACTATACTTCTGATATTAATGCAAGTATAAGAAAGATTTTTCCAAATGAAAGAGGTACATGTAAATAAGTACGGCAGTCTTCTAGACAGGTTTTGTAATTCATAATTGCAGACTTTCTTGTAAATGAAATGGACCTCAGTGAAAATCTTATAGGCTTAAAAGGCTTTATCAGGAGAGAAGGGCAAGTTGTTCATGGCAGCGACAGTGGTGTGGTTCTTTATTCTTGAATCAGTGTATAAAAACAGACATAGTAGGTAGCAAATAGAAACCAAATGACATCTTCAAGACTATATGAAGTATTCCATGAATAGCTATACATAACCGTGACGACCCCACTCAGCAGTGTGGTCGTGTCCACATCAGGAAGATGCACAGGACAGGGTTATGATGGCTCTGGGAGCCATATATCATTGATAAGCACCCACTTCTCAAAGCAGGGAACTTTATTCATGAATTGAAGTTTCGGCTAGAACAGTACCAACCAAATTGTCAGGGGATTTCTCAAGCTCACTGTCATGGATGAGTGCAAAGCACCCCCAAGAAGATTGGAAAGCAATGAGAGTCTTGATCTGGAATCTCTACAAAGTAATCACCCAAGTTCCTTGCTTACAAAGCTTGTAATAAAAAGAAATGAGTAGAGTGTAAATTAAGTATGACTTGGAAAATAAGAAAAAGGAAAGCAAAATGTCACATACAGTGAAGGAGAAAAGGGGAACAGGTAGATGTCAGTATTGACATCTTATTTTTTTTTTAACACCTCTCAGTAATAACAAAAGAGGGAGCCTTCAAACTGTTTCACGAGAAATGCTGTACTTTCTCACCCTAACAGTGTATATCTTCCAGAAAATACAAGAAAATTTGATCTTAATTAGCCTGATTACCAGAAAACAGTTGTATTCAAATGTCATGTAAGTTAAAATAAAGATATTGAAAAAAATAACTTGATATATTAAGGAAGACATGCTAGAAATACATACCAACAGAATAGATTGTGATAATTCAAAAGTTGATTGAAATGCTAAAAATATCAAGATAAATGAGTTTATACTAATATAAAAGGAAAAAAAAACCTCGTATGTCACTTTGGAGGATCCCATGAAACCAACTCTCTTTCTAAACACTAGGAAATAAAGGGAAAAACTACATTTTTATCCTGCTTACTATACAGTACTTCAGAGTTGACAACTAGTTGATGATGTAACATCTCTATGTAGTAAAATCCAAACTAATAAATGTGAAGGGGAAAATATAAATAAAATCTACAATTTTTTTTATTAAAAAAAACTTTTTTCATGTTTTTTATTTACTTTTGAGAGACAGAGAGAGACAGCGCGAGCAGGGGAGGGTTAGAGAGAGAGGGAGACACAGAATCCAAAGCAGGCTTCAGGCTCTGAGCTAGCTGTCAGCACAGAGCCCGACACGGGGCTCAAACCCACAAACCATGAGATCATGACCTGAGCCGAAGCCGGACGCTTAACCAACTGAGCCACCCAGTCGCCCCTAAAGTCTTCAATTTTGAAAATCCTAAGGATATAATGAATCTGAGCAACAATCACTAATGATGATGAAATAATCAGATAAAAAGCTGAATTGTCACATTGTAATGGATGAAACAATAATAGCCGAATCTACTAAATAATTTTATATGAGTTACAACTATGCTTTACGTGACTCCTGATTTATACAGTTGGAGATAAACAACATTCCTTATAAGTTATTTTTGCCAAAATTAATCAAAGTCTCTAATGATTAGTTTATAGAAAATACAGAGGGTAAAGGAAACTTTTAAATCACACTATGGGGATGCAATCAGCAAAATGTGAGCTAATTTACATTGAAAGGTGATCTAATTGCTTCAGTAGATGGAGAAAAACTGGCAAAGATAAAACAAGGTTGGGAATCTACATACTAAAAGTCATTAGAGACATTAGCTAAATACAATGCATGGGTCATGCCTTGAACAAACCAACCTTCATAAACCTTTGAGACACTTAGAGAAATTACAATTTTCAATGAAAAATCACAATAGAAAGATATTTCCCTGGTAATTTAATTAATTGAATAATTAATGTTTAGAATTTTTTTATATTGCTTTATAGTGGACGACCAATTCTTTGGATTTTCCACAGATTCATGTCAACTTTATAGTATGTGACCTTGCGTAAATATAACCTCCTAGATCTCACATTTCTTATGTTTCCACTGAGAGTTTGAAGCAGCTTATTTATGGTACTGTTTTTTAAACTTTTTGATGGCTATCTACAGTAGAAAAAATTGTCACTCTATACACACAAGTCACACATACATATTTACATGAACATGAACAATAATACTGTAAAACCAAAATAGACATTTCATATAAATAGCGCTTATACTTGACATATGATAATGTGCTTTACTTTCCTCTCCTTTTTTATTCTACTTTCTTTATAAAAGTGATTTCCATGAGGTTCTAAGTTGTTTTCCCCTTGCCCTAATGAATTATAACTTGAGTTTGAAAAAATGCTAGCTATAACACTTTTCCCAGTTCTTAAAATTTATAAATATTTAGCCATAGTGTTAATAATTTATGTATTTTTCAGTCAAATGAGTTTAAAAATGTTTAGAAGTAGCAGAATGGGCATTTGTCAAAAGAATAAAATATAGGTAAATAAAATAAATAAGGTCTACTGCTGGAGATTTTACTATATCACAGAAATGTAGAAAGGAATTATAAATGTAAAAATATCTGTGTGGCAAAATGAAGTAGAACTGATAAATTCTAATTGTTTATTTGGAAAACATTATGGTAATTAATTCACCACTGATGCAGTAAACCTGTGAAGATTACACCAAATAAAACATTTAGAAATAAATGGTAAATATAGCAGTCGATACAAATCTATTTTGCAATTATTTTGAAAAACAATGTAGCTTTATAACAACTGAAATGGATAATTCTTAGAGAAATAAAAACTATCAAATTCAAACATCAAGAAGTTAAATCAGTTCAGGGAAAGACAAATAGAAAATGATCAACTACTAAAAATCCCAATGCAAGAAATTATCACCATGTGAATAATTGACTTAAACTACTAAGAATAACTTTTACACAAATCTGATCCTCGGTAAAGGGAAGTATGAAATGTCTCCCAAATATAGCACTGATCCTAAAACCTGATGATGGTGGCAAGAAAAGCAAAATGGTAGTTACTGGCCTTTTAGGAATGAAGAATGCAACAGTCCAATAAGATCAGAGTAAATAGCTGTCTGGAATACTTCAGTGGAGACTTTACACCAGGAACATGCAACGGGCTTAAAATAAGGGAATTCTTTTTTTAAAAAAGTTACCCTTTTACATTGTGGAAAGAAGGAGATGCAGAGCTAACCACAAGAAAAACTAGTATTGAACAAAATAAATCGAGATTTTATCACGTAAAAAAAACATAATAGTATCAACATGATTAGTCAAGCTAAGTGTATAATTTTTGCAATACCATTTAGCAACTCTCGTTTAGTTAAACTTTATTACAAAACAAAGAAACAAAAAATAATCATATAACCATAACCTCACCACTCAGATATAAACACCACAAATGAGTGTGTACCGTGTCCTTCCAGGATTTTTCATATACAGTACATAATATATAATAATATATACAGTGCATCATTATGCCCTGAACCTTCTATTGCCCCCACCAGATTCCTTCTATTCTACATCCTATTCTCTACCACCAGGAGATCAGCCGGAGGGAGGAGAGTAAAGTGAAGATACTGGTTCTTCTGATTTCCATCCTGTGTGGGCTTGACTGCATCCCTCAATAGCTGGTCACTGCTCCCCTCAAGGTGGTCTGCTGTGCATGACTCTTTCTTTATGGGTTCATATTATTTCAGTGTTATCTTTTTTTTTTTTTTTGTATTGAATTACCCCTCTTAGCATAGGAAAACAAAGAGCTTAACTCAAAATTTTTGTTATTCAGGAGTGCAGGATTGATTTACTTGCATGCCTCTGGCCTGAGAGAGGGTCTCTCAGGAGATTGTAGTCAATCTCTTGGCCAGAGCTTCATCAAGACTTAGTGAGGATGAGACATACAAATGGCTAACAGACACATGAAAAGATGGTCAACATCATTCATTGTAAGGGAAATACAAATTAAAACTGCAATGAGATATCACCTCACACCTGTCAGAATGGCTAAAATTAACAACACAGGACACGACAGATGTTGGCAAGGATGTGGAGAAATGGGGAACCCTCTTACACTGTTGGTGGGAATGCAAACTGTGTAGCCATTCTGAAAAACAACATGGAGTTTTCTCAGAGGGTTAAAAATAGAACTACCCTACAACCCAACAATCTCACTACTAGGTATTTATAACAAGGATACAAAAATACTGATTTGAAGGAGCACATGCACACCCTGATGTTTATAGCATCATTATCAACAATAGCCAAATTAAGAACTCCAATGAGCATTGACTGATGAATGGATAAAGAAGACGTGGTATATAAATAAAATGGAATATTGTAGCCATAGAAAGGAATGAAATCTTGCCATTTGCCATGGCATGGATGGAGCTAGAGTGTATTATGCTAAGCAAAATAAGTCAGAGAAAGACAAATATCATATGATTCCATTCATGTGTGGAATTTAAGAAGCAAAATAAATGAACATAAGGGAAGGAATAAAAAAGAGGGAGGCAAACTATAAGAGACTCTTAACTGTAAACAAACTGAGGGTTGCTGGAGGGAAGGTGGGGGGGGATGCGCTAAATGGGTGATGGGCATTAAGGAGGGCATTTGTGATGAGCACTGTGTGCTGTAGGTAATGACTCACTAAACTCTACTCCTGAAATTATTATTACACTATATGTTAACTAACTAGAATTTAAATTAAAAAATTGAAACAAACAAAGACTTATTAGGGCCAAAAGATATTCTTCCTAGTTCACTCCCGTGATTGTTGGTAGCCTTCACTTCCTTATAGGCTATTGGACTGAGAACATCTGTTCCTCTCCATGCTGTGTGGGCGTTTCCACAGGGCTACTCATAACATGGTAGTTTACTTCCCCTGGTTCAAGTGATGAGAGACTGTGGGAGAGAGCAAGAGAAAACCAAAACGAAAGCCACAGTCTCTTTAAGCTTGATCTTTGATGTGACATCCCATCACTTCTGGTGTGTTCATTCATTAGAAGGGAGTCACAAAGAGCAGCCCACACTCAAAGGGAAAGGGATCACACACCGTGTGAATAGAAGAAGCACGTGGGGATTGTTGGGTCTTATCTCAGCAGATGCCTACTATTGTCTCATTTCATTTCACCAGAGCTGTGGGTGTCACTGCTCAGCGGCTGTTCTCCCTTCTTTCTTGTACCATTCCTCCTTCCTCAGCTACATTTCACATTTTTAAAATTAAATTGATTGGAGCTATTGAAATAGAAGGTGCTATCTATTTCCTGGTGGATCCTGACAGACAGAGCAAAGTATTATATTTATACGTGGGGATTTCATGTAGGATCCTGTATATTATTAAATATACACATACAGGTTTTAAAAATAAAATAAAAACTTATAAAACATATTAAAATTTATAAATTCATTCTACTTTAACTACATATTGCCAGCTTTTTATATGTCAGTATTCATTTCATACTGTTCAATAGCAGATGATAATCCATTTCACAGATATTTGGGTAAATTTTACCAGTCCCTTCTATTGGATATTTAATTTGGTTCCAGATCATTCTTTTATATTAAGTCAAACCTTCTGTGGTAAATTTCTTAGTCAATGGGCACATGCATATTTAAAGCTTATGGTATATAGAATCAAATGGCTTTGAAGAAAGATTTTGCTAATATATATTTCCACAAGCAGAGAGTAGGAATAATTGTTTTCATATATCCTTCATGGTATTACATATTATCCTTCTTTAATATTTATCAATTTGATATTTCAAACACATTATTATTTCAATTTACCTTAAAAAATTTTATGACATTGAACAATTTTTCACAGGCTATTTGTATGTTTTAGATGTTAGTAAACTCTAGTTTTTCTTATTGATTTGTAAATCTTCATTTACTGAAGATGCTATCTCTTTGCCAAATTTTTTTATGATTCTTTCCTCTAGGTTTCATTTCATCTTTCCTCTTGATTTTATAAGTGTCTCTGTCAAAATATCTTAGAAATTTTTATTCAAAAATCTGTCATTTAGAGTTGATACCTTCATAACTCTGTTTCAAGCTTAATAACTTTTTTCCTTCACAATATTATACATATATATTTACCTATATTTTCTTTTAGTATGTTTACTATTTAATTTAGGATGCTTAAAGCTTTAAGCTTTCCTTCTTCATTTAAAATCATCATCAACTGGCCTGTACCTGATGTTAGAGATTTGAGAGTTTTTCTAAACATTTCTAAACAAAGTTCAAATGTAACCGGATCTCTAGTTATTTTGTTTTATTTTATTTATTATTTTTAACTAATCTCTACACCAAACATGGGGCTTAAACTTAGAACCCTGAGATCAAGAGTCACATGCTCTACTAACCGAGCAAGCCAGGCAACCTTGTCAGTCTTTCTTCTGAATGGTGATAATTTCAATGTAAGAAGATGATGTGAAATGGCTCTTTGACTTGCGTGGACTTTTAGATTGAATGATAAATGTTTATTGTGCTAAGCCACTGAAATGTCTGTCAGTTGTTACTGCTACACAATCTATTGTATTCTGACTAATTGTAGGTACAATTTAACCAAAAGGCTATTTAAGCAAAGTCTCTTTAAATGTGAACATAAGAAGATGGGGATTGGTTTCCAATTTTTGTTTAAGGAGGGTAAAACATATGGCTGACTAATCAAAACTCTGCAGGCAACTAATAAATCAAAATGAATGTCACATCTTCCACTGAAGCAAATTGCCAAGTGACAACCTCAAGGAACATTAAGATTAATTTTAAAAGTTTGTCAATCAACTCTATAAATATTCATATAGCAAAACAGCATGATCGGTTATTTTTGGCACTCTACTGGGTCCTGAATTCATAACTTACAGCTGAAATCAGTACATATGTAAACTTTGTGTAAGATGCACTTGATTTCTTGGCAGGCAGTGTTCTTTCCTGTTAAATGTACTAAGGCACACACCACCCACCTGATAGACTGGGTTCCTACTGAGGGTAGAGAATTTCATACCCAACAGCAACAGAGAAACTTCTCAGCTCTTTCAGAAAACATGAAAATAAAGTTCAAGTTTGCCATGGGGAACAGGAGAAGATTGAGTAGGCTTTGCTCAGGAAGAGCTTTCCAGTTAGTTGCTAATATGGTTATAAAGTAGCTTGGGTCTCCTGTGTGGCTAGCTGCTGCTGATTTAAATGATTAGGATAGGTAGTGATGGTGGAGTATGGGGTAATACTAAGTGAAATAAGCCAGTCAGAGAAAGACAAATGGCATATGATTTCACCCATGTGAAATTTAATAAAACAAAGGGGGGAAAAGAAACAAAGGAAGAAACCAACTCTCAATTATAGCCACCAAACAGATGGTTACCAGAGGGGAGGCAGGTGGGGGGGATGGGTAAAATAGATGAAGAGGATTAAGGAGTGCACTTGTGATGAGCGCTGGGTTTTGTGTGGAATTGTTGAATATTATGCACTCAAAGCTGTATGTGAACTATACTGGAATTTAAAGAAGGAAAAAGAATACAAATATACTAATTTCTAAAAAATATTTGGTCTTAACTAAAGAATTAATAAAATGGTTAAGATTGGAAACAATTTAATTTTCATATCTACTTATAGATGTGCAAATAGGGCAAATTTCTTATGTATTTTTTTAGTCTGTTACAAATAGCTAATCAAGTTACTTTTTATTATAATGTTAATTTTCACATGGAGTATTCTGAAAATGAAAGAATCGGCATCTGATAAGATTCTCATACCTGGTAGTAACAAAGAAACTACTCAATTTCTTCTCTTGCATTTAATAAATGATGCTTTAAGGAAAACACAGAAATGCAAAGTATTAGCCCATTACAGTCTCAAGTGACTCCACGAGTAGCTTACATATTGTTAGTTTTGGTGAACTTTACTGTGACAATATTTTACTTGAGTCATTGACTTGCCTGTTTATAGATACTATTCTCCCCTTATTATTTATAGTACTGTTGTATATAGATATAATTCAAGCTACACATGTAATGTTAACTATTCTAAAAGCCACACTAAAAATGTAAAAGCAAAATTAATTTTAATAATATACCTTGGGCACCTGGGTATCTCAGTCAGTTAAGCATTGGACTCTTGATTTGGACTTAGGTCATAATCTCACGGTGTCTAGGGTTTGAGCCCCACATCAGGCTCTACGTGCTGGCTGGCCATGCAGAGTCTGCTTGGGATTCTCCTCTCTGCCCCTTCCCTGCTTGCACTCTTTCTTTCTCTCTCTAAATAAATACTTTAAAATATAATATATACCTTTTTAATCCAACATATATAAAATCTTATTTTAATAAGATTTAATAACGTATATAATAAAGATTTCATAAGATTTAATAAAAGCGTTAATAATATATTTTATTGCTTTTAAATTGGCAGGGGTGGGAACCCAGTGTGTGTTTTATACCTGTAACAAATTTTAGTTTGAGCAAGTTACATTTCAAGTACTCAGTAGCCACACATGGCTAGTGGCTACCTTATTGGACAGTATAACCCTCTCTTACCCTTACTTTTATTCCATTCTTTATTAATCCATATTTTTGCCACCCTAACCTGACTTTCATTTTCTGTGGTGTTTTTCCCATATGCCTTCAATAGGTTTCTGGTCCATATAGCCCCCGTGGCCTTCAGTCTTTCTTAGGATGATAATTTATTTTTAAAATGTATTTATAGCATTATTGAAAAATAGTTAACATGTAATGAACTGCACCTCAATTTTATAATTTGATAACTTTTGACATATTTATGTAGCAGAGAAACCACCACAGAAATCAATATGGTAAACATATCTATCTCCCTAGCCATTCTTCATTTCTTTGTAATCTTGCTGTACCTGCCCTTCCCATTTCCTCCTCCCTAGGCTCTGCTTCCTATTAGTACACATTAATTTGCATTTTCTAACGTGTTATATAAGTGGAAACACATTATGTGCTTATTTGTCTGTTTTATTTTGAATTCGTTGTATCCTCTGATGCTTTCACTTTATCTTCTTTTTTGGGCTTACCAGCTATAGTGCTCTTTTGTTATTGCGGTTGATTCTAGTTTACAGTATGTATCTTTAACTTAATCTCAGTCATATTGGATCACTTCATGTATAGTATAAGAATCTCACAAAAGGAATCTATTTTTTTCCTTCTCAGCCTTTGTGCTATTGTTGTATGTATAAAACATAACACCCATGTATTGATATTATTTTTGTTTTAAAAGTCAATTATCTTTTTGAAAGCTTTAAATAAGAACAGAATTACATGTGTTAAGCCGTGTCTTTACCATTTTTCATGTTCTTCCTTTCTTTATATAGATCTGTACTTTTGTTTAGTATCATTCAGTGTCTGTTTGAAGGAGTTGAACATTTCTTGCAAGGCTGGTCTGCTGATGGTGAATTCTTTTAGCTGTTGTATGTCTGAACATATTTGTATTTTGTCTTTGTTCTTGAAAGATACGGGCATAGAATTCTAAGCTATTACTTATTTCACTGTTTTAATAATGTTGCTCCAGTGTCTTCTTGCTTACATTGTTTCTAACCAAATCTGTGGACATCTTTTCTTTGTTCTAATGTATGTAATGTGTCTTTTTTTCTGGTGGCTGTTAAATTTTTTCTCTTTATCCCTGGTTTTGAGCAATTGAATTAAATCTTTTATGAGATTTTCTTCAATTTTCTTGCACTTGGGATTTGTTGAGCTTTTTTGATCTGTGGACTTAGAATTTTCATTGAGTTTCGAAATTTTGGCTATTATATCTTCACATGTTTTTTTTTTTTCCTTCACTAATATCCTAGCTGCCCTTCCCTCATATACTTCCCCCCAAGAAAGAGATGCCAACTGGATTCATTGGTTCCAGGATATTCATTTACCGGACTCCATTTTTCAGGACAGGGGAGTAAATGTATAGAGCCTAGCACTCTTCCTCTCCCTCCCTCTCTCATTCTTTTTCTTTCTTTTTGCAGTATGATGTTTTCGTGCATAGGTGGTCAGTTAGTGGTAAACCTGAGACTTTCAGAATAGGAGAAACTCTGCTTGAGTCTTAAGCCAAATTAATGCTCCAACCCAGCTGCGTCAGTGTTTGAGAAGTTAATGCCACTCATTTTACAATAATATGGTAATTTGATTTCTTATTTAATGTTGTCCCTGGTGTGTATAACTTCATTTGGAGTTTTCACATAACACAATAAGCCAGATTGGAGAATTCCTGAATTATCCAGCAAAATATCAGTGAAATTCGGTCAGCATTCCAAGGAGAGGATAAAGAATAAATAGGATAGAAGGAAGAATGAAAGAGTATATCAAATTTGGAACTGAAGTTACATTTTATTCTTGAAAAGGAATATTCTGGGGACTTGTTTGAAATAAAATTAATGAGTTATTGAGGAAGTGTTTATTTTATTCATAATGTTATGAGGACCACTTAAGGTAGTATTCTGGTAAGGGTATATAGTATTAAGATAAAAAATGATGATGGAAAGAATAAAGGCAATACTAGGGAAAATAGGGAAAAAGAGTATGAGGAGAATATAAAGAATATGAAAGAAGTGGCATTTGCAAGTTTGGTTGGGTGGTTAGTGAGAGAGGGCAAAGGATCTAGTTTAATGCTCAACTTACTAGTTTGGACATCTGGGGGTATATTGATGCCATTGATGGTCATAGCTGGTACACAAATATTAGGCAACATTTGTGTGCAATCAAGAGTCATATGGGTGTAGGCTTATGTACGATTTCTGTTTATTAGCTTTAATACCTATTTGCTCCTCTTCAAGAAAACATAATGTAAGTGAATAAAAGGATTTTTATTATAAGGATTTACTTGAATCCCTTCTAAATAATTTATAAATTATAATAATGTATTGGTAACAAATGATTTCTTATATTTCTTGCAGCTTATGGAAATGGACCAACATGTTATTTCACCACCACGTTAGAAGTTCTAATCTCTTTTACGTGTGTCTCTATCTCCAGCCTAACATGGTTTGGGACCAACTTCTATTGTGGCTGGGCTAATCATCTTTAAAATGCTGATGACATTGTGTCTTTCTGTTGAATTTTAGGACATTGGGTTAAAATTAAAACTTCTTATCTCAGCATATATACATCTTCATGATCATCCTCAATCTACTGGTACAGCCTCATTTGGGGGACATCTCTGTCTTCTTCTGTGACATTTCCAAGATATTACAGATCCTTCTGAAACTGCATTCCTTCGTAGATGCTCTTCCCTTAGTCTGAAATGACTCACCCTACTCCTTTAGATACTCTTGTCCTTAAAACAATCTGTTCACATATCATCTCCTTAATAAATCTCTAATTTTCTTAATGAGAATGAGCTGCTCTGCAACCAACTTTGTTCACATATCTGCAACAGCAACTATTAAAATGTGCTTAAATTATTAAAATATTCAACAGCACATTTAATTGCAATTTATCTGTTTCCATCTGTGTCTTCTGATTGAAAATTTGAGCTTTTTAAAAAGAGACTGAATCTCATTCATCATTGCAATTCAGTCCTTAACACATTGTCAGGTTCAACATAGGACCCATAAATTATTGAGTGGATGAAATCGGAAACAGTAATTGACAGAGTTGTTACAATCTTCTATATAATTTTTATACTTTTAGCTACAATATCCATGGATTAGTGAGGAATGTTAAAGGCCCCAATAATCATTGTTGATTTATTCTATTTCTTTCTTCTTCTGTCAATGTTTGTATTTTGGCACTCTGATTTTAAGCTCTTACATATTTTGGATAGCTATGTCTCCTACGTAATTGACCTTGGTCCCTTTTTAGTTCTGCAAAAGCGTTTTGTCATACAGTATACTTTGTCTCATAGGACCACCAACTTTCTAATGATTTGAGTTTGCATAACATATTTTTCCATGTATTTACCTTCCACATTTCTCCCCATTTTCTCTCATAAACTTCATATAGTTAGGACTTAACCTTTTATCCAATCTGACCAATTTCTGTCTTTTAATTTGGGTGTGTACTCTTTTTACATTTAATGCAACTAATGAAGGTTGGTTTTGTTTACTATCTCGCTATTTACTTTCTATTGCTATCATATTCTTTTGCTGGCTTTTAGATATATCTCTGCGATATGTAAAGTAGATTTATGTAAAAGATGCCTCATCCTTCCTCATGAGAGTGAACATACATATTTTTACTGTGCTTGAAATTGTAGACAATTTTGTCCCAAAATGTTCTTTGGATTATTAACACGCTTCTACCAAATTGCACATAAACATGTCCCCAAAGAGTTGAAAAGCATGTTTTACTTCAAAAGCCTGCAAAACCATAAACATGTGAGGTCATCTACTGATAAGCATTAAGTTGGTTGTGAGAGCTGGTGGCTGTGGCTACCTTGTCCAAAAGAGATAAACACCAGCTGTACCCTGAAGTTATACATAACTTACCTAACCCAAGATTTCATGTATGAGATTACTTTGAATATAATCAGACCTGGATGATACAATTTTGAGCCAATACAAGAGAAGAGTTTATTACTGCCCAAGTACTTCAGTCAGCATGTAAAACCAGAAGCCACATGATACTGAACATCAGTAGAGCATGACTCCTGAGTGTCTCTCAAGTGCACTGAGCTAACTGATAGGCCCATACATACCACCCATCAGCAAATGCTGACACAGATCAAGGTTACCCACCTGCTAGCAGGAAAGACAGAATTTTCATTCTTGTCCCTTCCCTTTTCTTGCTTGGAATTGACACATAGTTTACTGCAGAATTTATTTAAGCTAAGTAGTAGTCTGTGCAATTATTTTCTCAGTACTGCTTTCTCAGAGACATTTTGAGTCTATTTTTGAGAGAGAGAGAGGGAGGGAGGGAGAGGGAGAGAATGAAAGAGTGAGAGAGGGAGGGAGGGAGAAAAAGTGAGTTGGGCAAAGGGGGAGAGAGAGAGAGAGAGAGAGAGAGAGAGAGAGAGAGAGAGAGAGAGAGAATTGCAAGCAGCTCCATGCTCAGCACTGAGCCCAACTGGGGGCTCCATCTCACAAACCTTGAGATCATGACCTGAGCTGATACAGGAGTTGAGCACTCAACTGACTGAATCACCCAGGCATACCTCTCAGAGAAATTCTGAAACCAAGGTTCAGTTTTAATTTTCAGGTGATAATACCTGGATTAAAATAAATAAATGTAACATATTACATTTATAAGCAGTTCTAGTGATTATAATATGCATCTGGAACTTATTGTACTTATCCTAGAATTGATATTTACTACTGGAAATATAATGTAAGACACTTCCATTTATTTCCTTCTTAATTTTTGTGCTAATGTGCTAAATATTTTGTTTCTGTTTGTCTTATAAGCATAATGATACATTTTTATTGTTGCTTAAATTATCTTTTTCAAAAAGCCAATTTTGCTTATATGCTTTAAGAATTATCATCACTTATCTTTTAAAAGACATTAAAAATACAAAAAAAAATGGTCTTTTGTACTTACCCATACCATATTACTGGTGTTTTCATTCCGTCCTATAGACCCAAATTTCTATCTGATATCATTTCCTTCAGCTTGAAGAACTCCTTTAGTATTTTTATGACACAAGTCTCCTAGTGATGAAATCACTCAGCTTTGACTGGTCTATATACTTTTTTTATGTTGCACTTATTTTGAAGGATAGTTTCACTGAATATCAATTTCTAGTTTTTTGTCTTTAAAAAAATGTTAAAAATGTAATTCCACTGCTCTCTGTCTAGCATTGCCTTTGATTAGAGGTCAACACTCATTTTTTTTTTATCATTGTTCATCTCACTGTAACATCTTTTTCCTCTTCTTTTAAATCTTTCACTTTCTTTGGTTTTTCCGGACTTTGACTCTGATGTGCCTAGTTGTGGTTTTCTTTCAACTAATCCCACTTGGGCTTCATTGAATTTCTTGGACCTATACTTAATGCTTTTGATCAAATTTCATTATTCAAATGTAGTTATTTGTATTGCTTGCTTATTTATTTCTTTGTTTATTTTTACAGCAAACAAATCTATATGCTAGATACATTCACACTATTGGCAAGAGTTCTGGTGGTCTGCCTTCAGGCAATCTGATCTCATCACTCTTAATCTTAACTCATATCTGTATTTTCTTGTAGCAAATATATTGTCTTCTAATGCAGCTATTACATCATTAATTTTTTTTCTACCAGTCTGTAAGCTCATTCAAGTTGGAGGATTGTATTTTCTTTTAATCAAGGTTGCTTTCATTGTTGTGTTTTAAACTGTTAGTACTCTATAAAAATTTGAATGAGTAAATATCAGATGGGATTTGAGATGAAAAGCCACAAGAATTCTGACACCAAATCCTCTATTTTAAGAATAAAATGGAAGAGTTAAAAAAAGAATCATATACATTTATGACAGCATCTAGAAAACACACGTCAAAAACATTTCCTTCTGAGGTTATACATAGATGAAAATGACAACTATTAACACATTATTTTCTGAACTATATCTAATAGAGACTCAGGGAAGAGATTTTCCCTCAAAGGAGACTGTAAATAATGGGGATTTTTTCTCAGACTAATCACGTTTGCTACAGTGATCTATGGTTTACACTCTCGTGTCAGATAGGCTTTCCATAGGATTAAATGGTTTACTAAAAATACAGTCATTCATTGCCTACCAGTCATGAGCCTCGGAATTCAGCACCTGGAATTCATTCTAAGTTATACAACTTGACACTAACCTCAAGATGTATTAAAGTGACTGCCAGAAGTTTGCCACTGTGAGTAAGTGCACTATTAGGGTGTAAAGATAACGGCAGTGATATATTGTTAGGGAACCAACCTGGAAAATACACTCTCTCTCTTATTTCCTATTTTTGATTCTTGAGTTTTCTTGGTGGCACCAATAACCTATTTCCTTTAACACAGGATCATTGCATGCAATGTAAAATATTATGCATCTTAGCCCTAGACCTAAACTATTTTTCTACATTAACAATGCAACAAATTCAACATTTATGGTATTAGCTTACATTTGTTCTGTAAATTACCGTTTCAGATTCAAATCTTACAGATATTGAAGATTCTTCCCCCCACACAAACATTGTATCTCTCTTTGGGGGAATAATGAATCACAGATATCTATGTGGTAGTCTGCTCATCTGACCCACTTGAGAACATAATAGGAAAATTAAAGTTACATGAATAAGTTGAGAATGGGAACAGAGAAATGATTGGCCATATGTTTTGTCTGTTGTGTAAAAGATGCTGGATGGTTTTAAACCATAAATGCTCTAAGAAAGCTTCTTTTTATCTCTGCTATAAGAAAAAGAGACTCATCTCCTTATGATAAATCAAGACTTATTTTACCAGACATTTTGAGATTCTCTGCACCCTTGGTACATTTCTTTCTTGTGATTTATCATATCAGTACAAGAAAATCTGCATGTGAAATACTAAAAAATAGTGGGTACTTCCCTTATAGTACTTATTCCTCTTAAATGATCTATTTGCTTATTTATCTTGTCACTGTCAATCAGAATATAAACACAAAGATGAAAATATATTTTAATACTGGTGCTTATTAATAAAATCTCTGTACTTACAGTAGTTTTTATAAAAATAGGAATTCAACATTATATGTTAAATGGATGAATGAATATAAGGACTGACCCTAATTGATTTTTTAAGGAAGTAACTTTCTAAATCTTCATTAGGATATCACCCATGAAATATTTGTTCCTCAACATATTTTTTTAAGGCAGTCAGTACTATAATTACTTTCTGTGATTACATCATACTGGAAATTATTTGTGGTGGTGGTGAGGGTAAGAGGAAATAAGATAAAATAATTAAGCAATATTTTCAGCAGAAAGTAAAACTTATTTTTTCATGAAGCTCATTTCTTATTCTTACTGTGTACTTTGCTCATTGCTTTTACTGCCTATGTATTTCCTAAACATATATTAATCCATAAGTCACTAAGATACTACTTACTAAATTGCTATTTAAGTGTATTTACCATAGAGAATAGTGGTACAGTTGCTTAAAAGTGAAAATTGCCAAAAGTTAACACTGTGTGTGTATGTGTGTTGTGTCTAATATATACTTAAAATTTTAAATTGCATATTTGAAATATATATACATATTTAAAATTAAAATCATTAAGTGTTAATAACTATCATAACAATGCTCATCTAGAATCTAGAGCCTGGGGGTAATGTGAAGAAAAAAATCTGACTCGAATATACTTTATTAACATTTAACAAAAGAAAATGCTATTAAAATTCTTTTATCTTTTTGTACCTTTTTTTGGAGAATGGATGGGAGGGAATGAATCTAATGCTATAGAGTTTACCCTTGAACCTTGGGTACTTTGCCCTATTTATTTAATATTCAAAGTAATGTTTAAAAATGTGAGTTAAACTATTGTATAGTCAAAGAAGAATGGCTTTGAGTTTAAACTGTAGCTTCACTATCTACTATTTGGTTTTGAGAATGCTACATTTTCTTTCTTTTTTTTTTCATATTTTAAGTTTTTA
This sequence comes from Cryptoprocta ferox, assembly GCA_028646485.1. Lineage (NCBI taxonomy): Eukaryota > Metazoa > Chordata > Mammalia > Carnivora > Eupleridae > Cryptoprocta > Cryptoprocta ferox. The sequence goes on from CM053569.1 coordinate 43,953,637, forward strand.
TTTAAATTTTTAGTTAACATATAGTGTAAGATTAGTTTCAGGAGTGGAATTTAGTGAGTCATCACTTACATATAACACCCAGTGCTCATCACAGTAAGTTCCCTCCTTAATACCTATCACCCATGTAGCCCATCCCCTACCCTACTTTCCCTCCAGAAACTCTGAATTTGTTCTTTATAGTGAAGAGTCTCTTATGGTTTGTGTCTCTTTTTTTTTTTTGTCTTTTCCCCTTTGTTGATCTGTTTTGTTTAATTTTCACATATTAGTTAAATCATATGGTTTTTGTCTTTCCCTGACTGACTTATTTCACTTACATAATACACTCTAGCTTCATCCACATCATTGCAAATGTCAAGATCTCATTCATTTTGATGGCTAAGTAATATTCTTGTGTGTGTGTGTGTGTGTGTGTGTGTATCTTCTTTACCCATTCATCAGTCAATGTACATTTGAGTTCTTTACATAATTTGGCTATTGTTGATAATGCTGCTATAAACATCAGGGTGCATGTGCTCTTCAAATCAGTATTTTTGTGTCCTTGAGATAAATACCTACTAGTGCAATTGCTGGGTCATAGGGTAGTTCTATTTTTAACCCTTTGAGGAAACCCCATGCTGTTTTCCAGAGTGACTGCACCAGTTTGCATTCCCACCAACAATATAGAGAATTCCCCTTTCTCCACATCCTCACCAACATCTCTTGTTTCCTGTGTTGTTAATTTTGGCCATTCTGACAGCTGTGAGGTGGTAGCTCATTGTAGTTTGGATTTGTATTTCTCTGATGATGAGCGATATTAAGTATCTTTTCATGCATCAGTTAGCCATCTGTGTATCTTCTTTGGAAAAATGTCTATTCATGTTTTCTGCCCATTTTTTCACTGGATTATTTGTTTTTTTGGGTGTTGAATTGGTAAGTTCTTTATAGATTTTGGATACTAACCCTTATCAGATATGTCATTTGCAAATATCTTCTCCTGTTTGTTGCCTTTTAGTTTTGTTGTTAATTTCCTTAACTGTGCAGAAATGGGAAAGCTTCATTTTCAGTTTACTAACTATATAAAGGGGGGTATGTGTATGTATATTTCTATACATGTATATATATTATACAAGTATAAAGAGAAATTCTTATCTCAATTTTTTATCTGATCAAATGGTCTTGTGTATATAATGTAAAGCAACTAATGTGGATACTTAATAAGCATTACCTAATATATGTTACTGTAATAATGACTAATGGTTAAGCCAATGACCAAATATCCAACAGCCAATAGAGAACAGTGGCCGTCAGACCAACAACTGTTAATAGAGTAGTCTTTTCTGTGAGGCTTCTGGCTGTATGCCACCACAGGAAGCCAGCATCTATAGAATAAGTTAATTATGACATCATTGCAAAGCTTAACACAAAGGTTGTTGATTACTTATGAACATGCAGCTTGCAACAGTTGAAATCTGGTTGCGGGTGACTTGACTCAATTCTCTGAATTCATGTTACTTAGCATATTTCATAAGCAACAGGTGATGTGGACTCTCAGGCATTAAGTATCATATGCTGGAACTAAAAACTTTGAGATGAGAGGCTCTATATCTCATTACTAATTCCTGGAGCCATTTCATCTTCAGCCAAATCATAAATAATATACATCTCCCCTGGAGAAACGAAAGACAAAAATACTGCAGTAAAATACAACTGGTATCATAAATCTGTTACAAAACCATCCCGCAGTTGTTATTATAAAACCTGAGTACTTGGGCCCTACTCATATCACAACTTCCTTGTCACTAAGTTCAGTATAAGATTACAAAAGAAGTATGTAGGATTATTTCTTAGTATAAATTCAGGTGCCAATATCTTAGTTCACAATATTAAATAATTTTTTCCAAATATGATAATAATAATGCTTTAATATGTGCTTGATGGACTATATACTAGAATGTTGTTTGGTTACATTGTAATATATTGAATATGGTTACATTCTAATTATAGAAATCTATTTTAGGAATATAATGGGTATAAACATTAATGGTACTTCATGACAATGAGCATTTAGACTTAAAATCAGTTTATTCAAAAATGAAAATAGTTAAATTTTTAGGCTTAACTGAAGGGAATTTAAATTGTATGTATGTGTATTCACCTTCCCCATGTATTTGATGTTTCAGTTATGTGAGTAAATAGGGAGGAAAAAGCAATTTGTAAATCATCTATGCAAGCATGTGCATTGTATTATTGATCTCACTGGTGTCTAGACTAGAAATTCGAATGGTAAATTTACTATTTGAAAAAGCTCTCAGACAAGCCCTCAAAGAGTTTGTAGTGCAACGTCCGAGAGGACCTGAGCATAGAGGGATCAGATAAAAGAGAGAGTTCAAATGAATAGCTTAAACAAAGTTATTTTCTTTTATTTCTTTATTTACTTACAAAGTTTATTTATTTATTTGTAAAGTTTATTTATTTATTTTCAAAGAGACAGAGAAAGCATGAATGGGGGATAAGCAGAAAGAGAAGGAGAGAGAGAGAGAGAGAGAGAGAGAGAGAGAGAGAGAGAGAGAGAGAATGAATCCCAGGCAGGCTCCATGCTGTCAGCACAGAGCTTGATGTGGGGCTCAAAACTGGGAAGCCGTGAGATCATGACCTGATCCTAAACTAAAAGACCAAGAGTCTCACGTTTAACAGACTGAGCCACCCAGGTGCCCCTACTTATTTAATTATTTATTTATTTATTTATTTTAATGTTTAGTTTTGAGATAGAGAAACAGAGCATGAGCAGGGGAGGGACAGAGAGAGAGGGAGACACAGAATGCGAAGCAGGCTCCAGGCCTTCATTCAGGGAGGATGATTATGTTTTATTTTTTATTAAAAAATTTTTTTAATGTTTATTTATTTTTGAAGGACAGAGAGACAGAGCACCAGCAGGGGAGGGGCAGAGAGAGAGGGAGACACCAAATCCGAAGCAAGCTCCAGGCTCTGAGCTGTCAGCACAGCTTTCTATAAAGGATAATTCTAGTGATATCAATTTATAAGTTTCTTAAATAAATTCTTATAGGAAAAAGTACTAATCCAAGATTCAAAAATCAAGTGAAATAAGATTTCTAAAACTTGACCTAATTCCATATACCTATGCAAGCAGGGCTCCAATGAAAAAAAAAAAATCCCACTTTCTAATTTATTTTCTGTTTCAAAATTTCTGGCTGATCACCTAGATACTAAAGTTGATAGGCACCATAAAATGCATGAATACATTTTATTATCAGAAGTAGTACACTAACACAATTTAAAACAATTCAAAATGTAACTGAAATGTTTTAGCTATTCTCTAAAGCCATTAAAAAAAAAAAAAAAACCTACTAGTGCCAAGGAAGCTTTACCAGGAGAGACAATGTCCATTCATTGAGAAGAATGAACCTAGGTTGGTTCCTAAGGAGGAACAAAGTTCCCATTTCCTTGTAGCCTGGAAACTGTGAGCAGAAATGTTTTTCAGAATGTTAGATTCTGTGTAACCACTGATGATTGTCTGACCAGAAAAGGGGAAGAGGTGCCCCCTCACTGCTTCCTTTCAGAAACATTACTTTCCTATTGACATTTATAATGGCAGATTTTCAGGGGTTATTCATAATTTTTGTCAAGAGAGGGTTATATATATTAGCAATTTAGAAGCCAGCTTAATTGATCACTTCTTGTATTCATTGCATTTTAATGTATAATGATTTGTAACCAAGAATGACATATTTTACAATAAAATGGTCCAAGAGCATTTCCAGGTAAGTTAGTTAAGCTAGCAATTTAGTTACATGTGTTCCACTCTTTACCAAATCCTCACTGCAGTGATGAAATGATACCAAATTCGGAGAGAAATATGTAATATGTGAATGCCAGGAACAGTGCTAAAGATTATCTACTCCTTGCTCACAGAAATGTTGAGGGAATTCTCTTAGATTTGGGGCAGATGAGAACAGATTGGAAGGGAAGGAAAAATAAGATACAAACAGAGAAGGAGACAAACCATAAGAGACTCTTAAATACAAAGAACAAACTGAGGGTTGATGGGGGTGGGGAAACGAGTGATGGGTATTATGGAGGGCACTTTCTGGGATGAACACCGGATGTTGTATGTATGTGATGAATCACGGGAATTTACTCCTGAAGCCAAGACTACACTGCATGTTAGCTAACTTGACAATAAATTTAAAAAATAAAAAATAAAATTGAAATTTAAAAAAAAGAAAGAAAAATGTCCCCCCTGCAGGGCCAATTTACCACTTTGTTTCCTGATATTTCCCAGTTATTTGGGGAATTAAGTAGGAACTTCAGCAGACAAGAAAAAACTTTAATTTGGAGACATGAAGCCTGAAAAACTAATTCTTCTGCATTTAAAACATTGAGGAAATGGACATTTAAATAATATATAATTTCAGAAAAATGATTCTAGATGATAGAATAATTTTTGAACAAGCCAATAATGTGAGATACATCTTAAAATGTATCTCAAAGAACTAGCCCTAAGGAAAGTACTAGGACAAAAATACCTTATTTTCTAGTTTATTTAAATGTTGAGGAGCATATATTCCTTTTTATGTAAGTTATCATAGGACATAAAAAATATGTAGAGCTTCTAAGCTTATTTTATGAGTCTAACACAAAGTGCTAACACTTGTAGATGGTACAAAAAATACATTTATAGATCAATCTTACCAAGAGATATATGTGTACATTTCTGAAATTAAATGTTTAAAACAGATTAAGCCATAAACCCATATGTGGGTGTATATATATAAATAAATGTATATATAATATATATAAATAGCCAATAGCCCTGATGAAAATAATACAGGGGTGATATATCCTTAAGGCATCTATATTCTGTCATGTTAGCATATACAATGGAGAAAACCATAGATTTTCTTGATAAAATTGAACAAAAATTTAACCAAATTCTATAATACTTCTTTAATATTGTTTTAAATCTGTATTATATTTGTGCAAAAATGGGATAGTTTCAGACTAGGACAATGACATCTTCTATCACTGCCATTATATAATAATCTAGGGGAAGGACTAGCCATAGGATGAAATGACACAGGATGAAATAAATTAGATATATGAACTATTAGGAAAAAATATGATTAGAACAATTTCTATAAGATATGATTATCTACTGAGAGAGTCAGGAAAGTAATAAACTGTAAAAAATAAATGTAATAGTGACATGGCCTATTACAAAATCTCTATAAAATCAAATAGCTTTTCTAAATGCCATCAATCACTACTTGGAAAACATAATAAAAAATGACTTTATCACAGTAGCAATATAAAACACAAAATACTAAAGAATGAAACAAATATTAAATGCATTAGGCTTATATGTAAAGAAAACCACAAAATTTTCATAAGTGTAAATTTTAAAACCAGTAGATAAATAATGTAAAGCATGCAAATTTCCATATAACAACATATGAATATTTAACATTTTTAAAGAAATATGCAAAAGTTTGTCTTTTAAATTTATAAAATAGATTTTTTTGTTATATAAGAAGGTATATAAATAAATTGATAAACACCACTTTAATTTTTTTTAATGTGTTCATCAGTAGTACTATAAACAAAATTAAATTTCAAATAAAAACATTTATAACACCTACAATGGAAAGACATTAATATCTTTTATACATAAAGAACTATTAAAAATCAAACTGGTGCAGCTACTCTGGAAAATAGTATGAAGTTTCCTCAAAAGTTTAAAAATTATGACCCAGCAATTGCACTACTAGGTATTCATGTAAAGGATACAAAAATGCTGATTCAAAGGGGCACATGCACCCTGATTTTTATAGCAGCACTATCAACAATAGTCAAATTATGGAATGAGCCCAAATGTCCATCAACTGATAAGTGGATAAAAAAGAAGTGTGATCTATATCTATATCTGTATCTTTATATAGATAGATAGATACATATGATGGAATACTACTTGGCAATCAAAAGAATGATATCTGTCACTTGCAACAACATGGATGGAACTAGAATGTATTATGCAAAGCAAAATAAGTCAGAGAAAGAAAAATCTATGATTTCACTCATGTGGGATTTAATAAACAAAGCAGATAGACATAAGGGAAGGGGAGGAAAAATAAAAACAGAGAGGGAGGCAAACCATAAGAGACCCTTAAATACAGAGAACAAACTGAGGATTGCTGGAGGGATGTTGGCTGGGGGGATGGGTGAAATGGGTGATGGGTACTAAGAAGGGCATTTGTTGAGATGAGCACTGGATGTTATATGTAAGTGATGAATCACTAAATTCTACTCCTGAAACCATCATTACACTATACGTTAACTAACTTGGATTTAAATTTAAAAAAATCCGTTGAAAATGGGTAAAGAGCAATCCACCCAAAATATATATGGTCAGTAAACACAGTGAAGAAAGTTAGGGCTGGTAGTAATCTATGAAACAGTGCAGAGGTTTCAGCTTCACTCAATAATTGCTAACTAAAACATTTTAATAGCAGTATAGGTAAAGAAATGATAAACTTTGGAGGTAGTTTTTAGAAATAGGCATTATTGGGGCACATGGGTGGCTCAGTCGGTTAAGTGTCTGACATCGGCCCAGGTCATTTTCTCACAGCTCATGAGTTCCCACATGGAGCTCTGTGCTGACAGTCAGAGCCTGGAGTCTGCTTCAGATTCTGTGTCCCTATCTTGCTCTACTCCTCCCCTGCTTGCACCCTGTCTCTCTCTCTCTCTCTCTCTCTCTGTCTCTTCCTCTCTCTCTCAAAAATAAATAAACATTAAAAAAATTAAAAAAAAAGAAATAGGCATTATTAATACTAGGTTTTGATTAAGCATGGGTGCTAGTATCCCTGAAAATTTTGTTTGTAAATATCTGCCTTGCCAGTTACTAGTTGTGATTATGAGCAAACAATGTGATTATGAGCAAACAAGTACTTGTCATTTTCCTCAACTAAGCAATATGGATAATAATGCCTAACTCACAGGATTTGGAAGATTAAAAAATTCTTAATATAATTGCCTGGTAACATGACTATCAAGTAAACAATAAGTGTTCAATAGTTGTTATCATTACTGTTATTGTTATTATCATTGTATGTTTATAATCTAAGGACTTTTAAATTAGGCTTCAGCTTATCTTCTTCCTTTTTTTTTTTTTTTGGTAACATTCTTTAAGATCTAGGAATAAAAAGCTCTTCTAACTTTTGATCAGTTTTTGGTTGTTTTTATCTTTTTGCATACCATAGCATGTCTTGAGCCAAATAGGACAGTCTTTAGATAGTGTCTGCTTTAAGCGTGATCCAAGTTCTCCATTTGCAAGTGTTTTCCTGAAGCTGTACATTCCATTAAGTTTTTCTAGTCTGATATATAATAGATTATTAATACATATATTCCATCAGAATATTAATATAACTAAATCATATTTAACTTTTAAATGATTGGTATGCACTGTATTAGGTATAACCACACCTTGAGTGAACCTCACTGGCTACCATACTGCCTGTGTGCAAAACTATGGCATGCACTCTCCAAAGTCATATGACTGCATCTTGTTAATTTTAATTTTTAAATTAAGTGCACTTCGGTGGCAGCGTAAACAAATTCTTCATTTGTCTATGCAGGCTGTTAGCTGATTTTAGCTTTGACTAAGCTTTTTCCTCTTACTTTTGAATCTGCAGTATGTAGAAACAGAACCAATTCTTCACAGGTTTTGAAGCAGAGATAATTTTTCCTCTCTACCTGCATTCCTCTTGGTTGAGTATGCCTCCAATCCCCTTATGCCTCCTCTCCCTAATGCCTCATGCCATTCCATTGTGTCTTACATTGGCTTGTAGTCATTGAAGAAGTCCTATTTGTATTTTCTTAAAATACTCTGCCAGCACTAGCCTGTCCTACATTCCCTTTCTTTAGGTTCCTGCTCAATTACTAAAGTAATCTAAGTTAACTTAAATTATTTGTTGGCCTTTCTAGGCATGGATTTGACTGTTATTCCATCCTGGTAATATTCTTTTTCAAGTATGACCTTTAATGACTAAACATCTTAAACAGTAATGAGGGTCATTTGCATCACATGGTCTTCTAATTTTTAAATGACAAGGCCTATGTGAATGTTTACACCATGTATTAGTTTTCTATTGCTTCTATATAACAAGTTACCACAAACTTAGCTACTTAAAACACGAATTTTTATAATTCTATATGTCAGATGTCTTAATAAACTCCATTGCTTTCTTACCTTTGGTTCTCACAAAGCACATTTCAAGATGTGGATCAGCTGGACTCTTAACTGAAGATTCCAGAGTGGGAGAATCCACCTCCAAGATTATCCAGGTTGTTGGCAGAATTTGGTTCCATACTGATATAGGACTGAGGTCTCTGATTCCTACTGTCTACCAGCTAGGAGGAGTCATTTTTAGCTTCTAGACACCATCCATATTTCCTGGTTCATGGCCTCTTCATCTTCAAAGCCAGCAGTGGTGGTTGGCCAAGTCCTCTCTTGTATAATCTTATAAACAACAATAGGAATTCACCTACTTTCTCCTTGGAAGAGAGAAAGCAGCTGCATTTATTAAAGGGATAACCTTTGGTGGCAGTTGAGGTAAGAAAAAGTCTTATTTATGCATATTTACTTACCAAAGAATAGAAGATGGAACTTGTGCCAAGCGGGTTGTGGCTTCCATGACCTCTGGACTTGCCCATGGCAGAATGAGACTTGTTTCATATTTAGAAGCTCAGACCTTATATCAATTTTTTTTTTATCTCTGGTGAAGGACCTCTTTTCTCAGCATATTCTTCAGAGCCCTGTCTATGGACTTTCAAAATCACGCATCCACAAAAACATTGAGCTATATACAAAGCTGTTCTTACAGGTGAGCAAAGTCATCAAATATCTGTAGGGAACTAATGTTTGTTCTTACCCATCCATTTGCCCCCTTTGTTTATGCATTTAATCATTCCACAATAATATGAGAAGACTTTACTAAGTGCCAGGCACTACTTTGTCACTAAAGTTACTTCTGTAAAAAAGTGCGACAAATTCCCATCTTTGAAAAACCTTTTAGTTAATAATGGAGACAGTCAATAAACAAACAAATAGATACGTGGAAGAACATATAGATTGTGAAATTGCTGCACATTACATAAAATAATGTGATGGAGAAAGTGAGGGATGAAGATTGGCTGTTATTTTAAATGGGATATTAGAGAAGACCTCTGAAGGAAAAATTCATACAGAAGGGATAACCATGCTTCCAGAAATCCTAAACATTTTAGGGGATCACCCAGGTGATGACAGGTGAGACATGTCTTGGAGCTGTTTTAACAACCCTAGTAATGGTTGTAGCATATTTATTGCATGAATAATCCTCTTTTTTTAATGCATATTTATTTTGAGAGAGAGAGACACACACACACACACACACACACATGAGCAGGGGAGAGGTAGAAAGAGAGGAGAGAAAGAATCACAAGCAGGCTGCATGATGTCAGCACAGAGCCAAGCGTGGGGCACAATCTCATGAACGGTGAAATCATGACCTGAGCCAAAATCAAGAGTTGGGCATTTAACCAGCTGAGCCATCCAGGCACCCCATGAATGATCCTTTCTATTTTTATAAAGCTTTAACTTTTCCAAAAAATAAAATTACTTAAAATTCAAAGTAAAGTAATACTTGACTTATTAGTTATGGTGAGGTTCATATCAATTCATATTGATGAGACAATATATATCTTTTTTGCTTGTTTCCACTTAGAGTCTAGAGGGAAGGAAAGAGAGAAATTTTAAAGCTTCTGCCAGTTTCTTAGAGCAAAATCTTGAGACTCAGAGTAGTTGGTGTTTTTGTTTTATAAAAACATTAATGGGTCTTTGGATATCCAAAGTCACAGAGGAGATCTAAATTTATCTGCAGAGTAAATTCAGGAATATGGAAATATCCAGGATTGTGGCGGTCTGAGAAAATGGAAGGGAGAGGAGGTTGATTATATCTTTTTTTAAATCATTAAATAGGGGCTGAGACACAAAGAATTATAAAACTCCTCATCTCACAGATATATATTCAATATAGAAACTTGGAAAAATGAAGGAAAAGGAATTGGGTTCAATCTCTAGGGTGATAGAGTATGGAAAAAAGTGATCAGTTGTAGATGGTATGAATTATGGATCAAGCTGATAGAGTAGAAGCTTGTTATTGAGGCCCAGGAGTTAAAAACTAAACTTAAGTCCTTTTGCCTCTGAATTGCCAGACATTGGGGATTCTATGCTCCCAGTGTCCATGGGGTGGTGTTAATGCACAGTTATTTTAAATTTGAGAGGACAGATAACATGAGCTGACACCACGACTATATTTATCTAGTAGTCCTACATCTTCCAAACAGCCCTGTGAAGTAGGTTTGAAACCGCATCCTCTAAGAGAAAAGGAAAAAGACAAGTTGGAGTTTATTTTCTCATGAGGACATCGTATAGGTGCTAGATCTTGATCCCTGGTTCTATCTTGCTTTGTCTTGAACTTTTAGTTTTTCTTCATCCGCTTCCTCTCTTTTGTCTCCTCTTCCCTCTTTTTACTGCCTCTGCTTTCTTGGTATTTTGACATTCTCAACATCATTTGCTCATATTCTTATACATTTGGAAAGACAGAAAGGAGGTAGCTGTCGCGATAGGAAACAATTCCATTTCCTGACTTCTGGGCACTAGTAGCAACTTCTGGGTTTTCTAGATCACATCTAAGTTGGAGATACCTAATTTCTAATATTAAATATCTTTCTGCTTTATATACTTAATATACTGTATCTACTTATACTGGGTTCTGTTTTCCTGAATGAAAATGACTGATACAGTTATTTCTGATCTTTTTTCCAGTCTTTCTAAAGCACTTTTCTAAAATGAATTTTGTTAAAGAGTTATTTACATTAGTGTGAATGCTTAGGGAATATCACTATCCCTTCAAAAAGTTTTCAAAGTCTTACAGTTTCCAAAACTCTGTAAGAGACCTGACTGCAAATAAAATCCATGTCCATTAAGCTACTGGAGTAGAGTCTGGGTAATATCCTGAACTTGAAATGACTTAGGACATGTATTATCAACAGGGCAATATTGCCTCCAAGAGGAAAAAATCCATTCTTGATTAAGAGAAAGCACCTCTTTTTTATATATAAAACATAGTTATACATACAGTGGTGCAAAAACAGATATGCAGTTATTAGTGGTATTAAAATTTTATGAGGTGGGGGCAATTAAGAAAAGCAATGTTGCAAAAGAATCCTTAGGGGAATGATGATGGAAAAAAAGAAGAAAGAAACTTTCATGAAAAGTAGAGGCTAAATTTCATTCCAGGAAGGCACTTGGAGCTTATTTCCATTCCACCTTGGAATTTCAGATGTACCATGGTGTGTCCCTGCATCATTTAAGATTCTGCAATCTATTTTAGATCATTGACTTTTATACATGGCCTTTAAAATCATAATTTCAAGATAACAGGGTCCAGAAATCTGTTACCTATGGAGGACCCCAGGTGGCTCAATAATCAGCCAGATTTGATATAATTGCTCCTCTACTGTTACTGTAATATCCCATGGCTCTAGAAGGACAGTTCTGTATAGCTTTATGATGCTAGGAAAAATAAAGACCATGAACCTGGTTGTTCTCTCCGGTGGCTGTATCTATGTCTATTTCATGTTCCAGAAGCAATAATTTCTTGAATTTATTTTCTTCTAATTCATTCTCTTAATTCCAGTTTATATGCTCCTAATACATTTTATTTTTTCATTATGAGTAACTCTAAAAATAATACTCTAAAAAGAATGATTTCTAGAATATTCTGTTTATTTACTTTTCTTATCCATTCTCTCCCCACCATAGCCCAACATCATATTTAAAGTGATAGTATGTATGAGGAAATTGGATGCAGACAATTAAGTCCTAAAAAGGACTCTTAAACAAGAACACGTGTCAGTCCTTAAAGAGAATTATAACACTTTGACAGTAAAGCTATTGTTAATGACTAGAAATATCATATATTTAAAAATGAGTAATGTTTCTTATTAAGAAATTTCACTAAACAGGAATTGCTCTATTGATTTTTACCCTCTATGGTAATATATCCTGAATATGGAAATACTTCCACTGTGAGGAGATGAATCATTTTTGGTTTATAAGAGCTCTGTCAGAGGGAAAAACAGAAATCAATAGACTTAAAGTTACAACCTAAATTGTTTAAGTAACAAGAAATACAAATAGGGAGGCTTTCAATGGGTAATATGAATTATGTGCTGTGTATTTTTTTTAAGTAATTGATGAAGCTGTAGATCCTATTTTTAAGGATACACAAAAAACTGAAATCAAAGTGAGAACCTCAACCATCAGAAGAAGAGGGATCTTATAGCCTTCCCCAGGCACATTTCTGCTCAACATTTTTTATCTAAACATAAAAAACACATTGTATTATTTTTTAAAAACCTACTCATTTTGTAGTTAGAATTATTAACCATAAAATCTAGAAGGCATCTCATAGATCATTTGGCTCAATTTTATTTTACTAATGAGGAAACTGAGATCCCAAAATGTTAAAAAGAAAAGTATAATGGTATGTTCCAAGTCTTCTTTCCATACCTTACTTTACAATCTTGCAATGTTCCATGTTGTAAAGTGTGTTTCCATAGCTACATTCAGTACTCTCTACCTCAGATTCTCCTACGTCTTCCAGAATACTTATGGCAACAAATAGCCAATCAGCACTTGACTAGTAATAGCTGCTTGGAGTGCTATGTTGAAGAGGGAGTCGGTGAGACAGATCTTTGCATGGTTGGCGCACTCTCATTGATCAAGTCTCTCCCCTGATGTGACCACTTCAGAGAGGATTGTCTGACTACCCCATCTAAAATGTCCTCCATCACTCATTTCCTCAGTCACGTTCTATTTCCTTTGCTTGCTTTTCTTCCTAGCACTTCTCATTATCTGAAGTTAGCTGTATTTCCTGTATATAGACTGTGTAGGGGCCAATTTGGCATGATTATTTTGAGTTAAAAGCAATCTAAACTTAACAGATTCAAGCAAAACTCTTTACCTCTCCATCAGCTGCCTGCTTATACCAGGAAGAGAGCTATTAACAGATTCCTCTGTATCTAAGAAATGTATCTGCATAACAGGGTACCTTTTTTTTCCAGATGTCTCCTGTCATCTTCCTACTACTGATTTTCTCCCCTTTGTGCCCTCATACTCCTAACCTTAGCTCATATAAATCTCACGTTACCTTACCGTCTTTGAAATTTCCACATCTATGTGGATTACCCTGTATATATACTATTAAGTTTTGTTTTCTATTAATCTATTTCATGTCCATTTCATTCTTAGTACACCTAGAAGGACCTTTAAGGGCAGAGGAAATTCTTCCTCCCTGACATCTTCTTCCTCTAGTAGAACATGAACTCCAAGAAAGCAGAGATTTTATCTTGCTCACTGTTGTGTCTGCCAAGGTTTATTAGAGTGCTGGCATATAGGAAACACTCCACAAATATTTATGGAATAATTTTTAAAAAATATAAGTACTATATTTCATATCTCCATATGTTTCTAAACTCATATTCACAAGTCTTGTTAATTTAATATTTTTAAAACTTTCCTTAGTAGTTCAATATTTAAAAATTCTTGTTGCAAAAAATGTTTTTTTAACACAGGAGATATTCTACTACATCTTAATTCATTTATATGATGTCTAGAGAGGTTAGGTTGTCTAAAGGTGTGACTTATCTGTACACATTTATTGTATACTTGGATAGAACTTATCCATTCATTATAATTGACCCATGTATCATCTGGGGGACAGTCCTGAGTACTTATGGAATGAAAATAGACCAGGAGGATTTGGAAAGTAGATTTCAGTCCTCTTTTTCTGAAGACGTTTGAACGCTGTCTGAAACTCTTTCTGTGATAATAAAAAGTTCTGTCATTCACACTGGTGCTTTCTACTGAATTACATGAGGAAGAAATGAAAGCCAGTTATCACAAACCAAATATGAGCATTGTATATTCAGGAAGAAACCGTCGTAGATGAAAAACTCTTGCAAAATTCAGTCTTTTGTAGCTGAATTCCATTCCTCTTTACTTACAAAAAAGAACTTTTCTAGAGATTATAGTTCATTATCACTTTATTCTATACTCATTATCTTAGTAACATTGATTGCACTAACAATTCCAGACACAATGCTTTGATTCATTCTCCAGCTCATTTCTTCACATCGACCATCATTAGGTTTTTTGGATGCTACCCACAGCCTCTGTCTCAGGCCCATTCTTTCCTTTTCATTTCTACTATTATCTCATCATGGTTAACTTTCTCTTGAATGCCTACAGTATAACCCAGTTTTCCTGCTTCCATCTTTGCCTCTCTGACACTCATTGTTTAAAAGGTAGTGAGTATAAAATTTTAAAATGTAAATCAAATGAAAATTAAACGTAAAATTTGTATCTTTCCACTAGAATATACATTCCGGGAGAGCAAGGACCTTCTCATCTATGCTCCCTACTACATTCTTGCTCCGAGTGCAGTAGGTAAAGACACGGTTGGTTCTCAAAAACTGTCTGTTGAATAAATGACTAATGAATACATCTTCAGAAAGAATGTTGGTAGAAAAAGTATTGACCCTGGGGGATGGAAGAAAGGATTTTCTCCATTGTCATCATGCTTCTCAGTCTCCCCTTCTGACTTCTTTCTTCATCTTGTTTCACTCTCCGCATCACTATACCTTCTGCCTGCATTCTTTGTTTTCCTTCTCTCACTTGGTTAGTGCTCTGTCACTGTTTTAATTAAGTTTTTACTCCATATGCTGCTTGCCTCAGAGGAAAGAACTTGTCTGTGATGTTCATCAGTGGGATGGGCCTGGGGGAGATTAGCAGTACGTCCTGGTAACTGATTTTAAATCATAGGGTACCTGCCAGAAAACTGAGCACAAACGCCGTCCTACCAGGCATTGCCTGTTTTTACATGACATGGATTTAAATACCCATATCACTCTAGCCACCTCTGGGCCCAGTCTGCCACAGATCTCAAAAACAGGATACCAGACTCAAGCCCTAGTTCTCCAGGGATTAGTGTTGTCTCTGTTATCAAACAAATATTCTACAACTATAGCTTCATTATGTATTTTGACAGACTCATCACATTTTTGACAAGGGTGTCAAAGACTTTTTCACACACATTGTCCCTTAATATAAGGTAATACACATGAACTATTTAGCATAATATATGGCACGTAACAAACACAATAAAATATGACATTTTAAGTTATTAATTTCATTCATTGCTAGTAAAATAACTATTTTTTTTCAGACCTTTCTACTCCCTACAGACACAGTGAACTCTGCTACTTATTGGCTATATTTCTCCATTTAATTCACAAAGATAAGTGTCTGTTAAGAGCCTTTCTGAAATCCAGACATACTATATTTATACTGTTGCCCTGACTGGTAAGCTAATGGAAAAAGCTCTTCCAAGTTTCTTAAATATATTATCTCATGGGAATTAGCACCACTTCCTAGTATAGGAACTCATTTTAACTGTGAAATACAGAGATTTAGGCAGCCTTTAGAGCTGTAGACCATCACAGGTGACTGGAAAATTAGATCCTTAAGGGGAAAAAAAACAAAAACAAAAAATCCCCAAAAGTCCTCTGCTTCTCTGCCAAGTAAATTGAATTTCCTCAAATTATATAGAATTACATAAAGATGGGTCCAGGGAAGTATTACTGAATGTACCTCTGTTTGAAAAAAATATCTTAAAATAAAAATTTTCCTATTTTGGAATTCTGCTACAATTCAATTTACAAAATTGTTTTGGCCACAGTGGGCAGTTAGTTTATATTTCCTTTGGATGCTGAGGAAAAATTGATTACAGTGATGGTAATTAAAAAAAATTCATTGTCTACTAGGAGAGTTTATGTATATGAAATAACATATATAATATGGATTGAAATTGTTCACTTTTACTATTTCTACTTCTATTTAAAATAAATGTAGGAGAACTGGCAAAAACCTTAAATATAGTCTGAGTGCACTGTTAATAAATTCCTCATAAAAGTGAAAGTTCTGGGTAAGACAAATTTTCAGGAAGTAACTGAAATGAGTACTATTGAGAAAGGGTAAATAAAATACCTGAGTAAATATTAGTCAAAATAAATAAGAATATAAATAATTGAAAAAGTAGGTAAGAAGAGTTCTGAGAAAAGGGCATTTTAGTATAAAATGTCTGAGTAGAGATTAAATATGTATATTTTATTCGTTTCTTTCTTGAAAATCTGTCCAGTAAATATTGAAGTTTTTGTGGGTTTTTTTTTTTTTAAACACTGAGATCTGTCCTGAGCCTTTACCTTATCCTTCTCAGTTCTAGGTAATTTCAGTTTCAATTGCCACTATGAGCTATTGATAGTTAAATAGCTGTGTCCCCTGCAGCAGAAATTCTGAACAGTCTTTACGATTCTTCATACAAATGTCCAGTGGCCCTTTCTTTATATGTTCCCACAAGTACCACAAACACACACATTCAAAACAAATTCACCAGTTCTCCCATAAACCTACTGCAGTGTGTCCCAAACATGACATGCTCTCTGTCTGGTATGCAGATCTTTGCATTTCCAGACTTTCTTCCAGAGATAGTCATCTGTTCTTTTTGTCTAATTCCGACTTATCCTCAGGTTCCAAATTAGACAAAATTTCTTCTAGGGAATCTTTTCCTGGCCAAGGCTGTGATATATCTGCTATTCACTAATTGTTTTGCATCAGGATATTTAATACACATTTCATTTAAGTCCTTTGATTCTCACAGCAAATGCATGATATGGTAATTTTTAAATGCTTATTCCAACCCCATTATTACTACTCATCAAAGAAAAGGTTTAGGGATTTGGTGGTAAGGTGCTGAGTTAGAACCGAGATGAGCTGGCTCTAAATGAAAAGCTATTTAGTGGGTCTCTAAATGACAAAGTGTTCAAAATGGTATTGGAGTGATGTAGATGAATAAGTGGCCACCGGGTGAAAATGATCTGAGAGGTAATTTGGTCTTTTAGGCTGGAGTATTATGAAACGATTAACATGTGTCTGAATGCAAGCCCAACTGCCGTTTGAGATGTGATAGAGTAGAAATTCCAATAGTGGTGTAGACACATCTTGTTAACAGATGAAACTGCCTTCTTTATTAGCAGAGGCACTGTTGAAAGAGTTTTACATGCTAAACTAATAATAAGTAAAACCATTACATAATTTAAGCCTGAGCCTGAGCTGAGAAGGTGTCCTGTCTTTGTAGGGCGATTGCTCTGGGTAAATAATTCTCCAATTTATCTATGAGTCTGAATTAGTGTTTCTGACCCCTCATCTTAAGCCAGAAATATTTTAGAATCATTTAGTTATTATTACAAAGTCTCAGAAGCTGGAAAAAATCAAAATGAGATGTAATTTAATGAGTATTTAGTAAAAGGAAAAATAAAATTTCTAATGCTAGGCACTGACATAATACTCCACCAAGACTTGGCATGTGCCATGAGTAAGCACAGGGAATCACCATTGTCACAGCTAAATTTTTTAAAAATGTATATTTATTTATTTTGAGAGAGAGAGAGAGTGTGTGAGCAGGGGAGTGACAGAGAGAGAATTCCAAGCAGGCTCCATGCTGTTAGTGCAGAGCCCAATGCTGGGCTCCATCCCACAAACCATGAGATTATGACCTGAGTCAAAATCAAGAGTTGGACACTTAACCAACTGAGCCATCCAGGTGCCCCTCTGTTAATAGTAGGTACAAAAATGTATTATAATTTTCTCTTTACTTCTCTGTACCTCCTCCATTAAACCATAGCTTCCTTGAGAGTAGTGTCTCTATGTAACACACTCTCCATTTTAATCCAGCATTCACATAGTTATGGCACATAAAAGACTTTTGATAAACACTGAATAATCAGTGTAGTTTATATGTGCAATTATTCGACTTTTAGAGGCATGATGATAGACATGTATAGGGAGATTTCTTTTTCTGATGCTTATGTTTTTATCAATTATATGACTTCCATATGCATTTGTTAAATAACTTTAAAGCTAGAATAAAATTATAATGGTTGAATTTGGTTTTGTACAAAATATTTTTTGAGCACCTACTATTTGTCAGTAAGTTTTCAATTTGGTTGTGATGTATCAGTGAACAAAATAGACCTAAACCACTTGTCTGCAATTGAAGGTAATCCTTTTATTTTACCTCTTTTTCACACCTATAAATCCTAGAAGAAAGAAATTGTACAATAGTTAGATTTCATAATCATCAAGTGAATCATCATAAAGCACATATTTATTTATATTTGTACCATACCCCAACTTCAGTCAAAATAAATTGATTCTTACTGAACACATATAACATTGAGAGTATTTTAATAGGTGTTAATGGACCCACAAACCATATTTTTTCCCATTTTAATCACATTTGTAATTTAAAAATTAAGTACTTAACAATATATAATGTAGAATTTCATTTGAGACTTCCTTCAACACAGTCTCAAACTATGGCATTTTTGAAATCTAGTTTAAGAAAAGGGTGTTTGAGAGAGAATTTTAAGTACAAATGATAGATGAATTAAATGTCATAAAATACTTAAACATGTAACATTTTCTGTTCTTCGATGACTTGGAACACCAAAACATTTGGAAGATAAAAAGATCTGTAGTTATTTTGACCAATATCCCTTCCTGCACTAAAAGGGCATTTAAAGCTTTGCAGTCTTTTAGAATGTTATTGTGTAATCACATCCATCTTGTAATTCAACTAAAATGGTAAACAAACATGTCCAGTGCTTCTATTGAGGAGAAAACTAACGATAATGGATGAAAGTTACTAGTGAGGTAAGAAACAACCTTCAAATAATTCTAGTGTCTCATAAAGAAATAGTCCCCTTTGCAAAGTTGTCTTTTGCAGACGCAAATTAGGGAGAGGAGAACTTCTTTTAGGAATACTGTAGAAAGGGTTTATACTTTGGGAAGGAAAGTGAGCTGTATCATGCGTCTCAAAATCAACTGGCTATCAGAGTCAATAGAAAGGTTTGTTAATAGGAGTTTCTAGGGTTCCAACTTCAGGTATTTTTATTTACTATGTCTCGGATTTACTATGTCTCGGATATTGGACTATTCAAACTGTGCTTTGGAAATCCATGAATTTGTCTTCTAGCAGTGACTTCAGTGGTCACAAGGTGGATAACTGCATGGCTTGGAAGTGGAGCAGGGCTTTGGACTACCAACCTGTGCTACAAATAAACAATTTATTTTTTCTTTAATTTGGAGAATGTTTTTTTATTAGAAAATGAATTTCTTTTCTCACAAGAAGTTAAAACCTACCATCATAGATTGCTTTAAAATTTTTTTGTAATGTGAACCTACTATACAGTACTGTATAACACCACTGCCAATTAATTTGTAAATTTGACTCTATGATTCCATTCTAACTATGATAAATGAACTTACCATTAGTAACTGTTAGCTGTTTTTGAGTGGGTACTGTTTTTGATTGAGTACAGCAGCTTTGGGACAACAAACAAGAAATCAGGTAATAGTTTTTGCCCTATTACTACTATTGACATGATGGATAGAAATCACTCACCTTAACCTGGACTGAAAAAGCTATCTGCCTTCCACTATACTCAGAGTATATGGTAACAAGGGAACATATTTCTGCCTCAAGAATTCCTTTTTCTGTTACAGTTTATTTAAATATAGCAGTGTTTACAACAAAACAAATAAACAATGCTATGTTACTATTTTGAAAAAATTTAGCTCATGCATCTGTCATTATAGAGAAGACTTTAGTAAGAACCACGTCAAATAATCTTTCTCCCTGGCAACTTATATCTTTAAAATTGATCACTACAAATACTCTACAAGGTTTCTAATGTTCCAATCAGTCCTCTGCAAAAATTGTGGTGGAGTAAGAGGTGAAGGTTTTAGATGATGTAAAATGGAGCCTGATACCTATTGCTGGGACCCCTATGAAATCCAATAATTAATGTCACCATCATCAAGTAAGCTTAACTAGAAGACTGGCACAGTGTTTTAACTTCCAAATACTAACAAACTAGAACAGAAAGTAAATACAGTATACTACGTTCATACCTATGCACATGAACATGCAAAAAAATATAATAAATTTACATCCTAAGATATTTAATTATTTCACAGATATCTACAGATGTGACTTCTATTTTATTTTTCTTATTTTGTTTTCTCTTTCTCTATATTATCTTGCATAAATACAAAAATAATAGAACAGCCTGAAGATAGAGGGCAAGTTTCTGCTTTGGAGGCAAAGTGTAGATTACCTGGGTCAAATAATTTACTTCCTGAATTGACTCAATCTATCAAAGGGAAATTAATATTGGAAAGGAAAATAGAAGAAAAGAAATTTAACAGCTTATAATGCATTTTTAGCTGTTCAAGGGCAAAATGAAATATAACACTTCCCAGGGTCTCAATTAAACCTTTTCTGAAGATTGATATCATTAAAAATATCAGGACTAATATAACGCTTTTAATAATTTACAATTCATATTTGAAATTCTTAATGCATAAAAGAAGTGTACTTTTTTACCTCACATTTAAATTAAACACGTATGATTCTCTTTTTC
The DNA here is from genome assembly GCA_028646485.1 of Cryptoprocta ferox. Classification (NCBI taxonomy): domain Eukaryota; kingdom Metazoa; phylum Chordata; class Mammalia; order Carnivora; family Eupleridae; genus Cryptoprocta; species Cryptoprocta ferox. The sequence continues at coordinate 43,974,280 of CM053569.1, forward strand.
ACAAGACTGTGTAAATTATGGAATATTTTTCTGTGATGAAAAATTACCATAGACAGCCATTTTATATAATTCACAAATAATTTGTGAGGTGTTTTTAAATCTGTTACAATTTTAATACTTTTGATTTGCCTACATAAGAAAATAACAAATTTATGATTGTGGTGTAACAAAAAGTCAGAACACAGATATCTAAGTATTTCCAAATGGCATTTTTTAATTTAGACATTATAGTAAGAACACAGTTGTAAGAAATTACACTGTCTCATATATTATGTAATATTAATCATAGACAAGCAAAACCACTTCATTTTAAAGTGTTTTTAAAAAATTTTTAATGTTTATTTATTTTGAGAGAGAGAAAGAGTGAGAGCAAGAGCGAGCATGAGATGGGAGGGGCAGAAAGAAAGAGAGGGAGACACAGAATCCAAAGCAGGCTCCAAGCTCTGAGCTGTCAGCTGGGTTGAAACCCATGTTGGGCTCAAACCCACGAACCACAAGATCATGACCTGAGCCAAAGTCAGAGGCTTAACTGACTGAGCCACATAGATAACCCCAAACAGCTTCATTTTTAAAGTCAAATGCACGCAACGGAAATGCCAGGCTTTAGGTCACCATAGAGTATTGTGTTCTTCCTCGTGAAGCTTTCTTAGTTTCATGAAAAAATTATAAACAATAAGACACCAAAGATTAAGGTAAAGGTGCTGATTTTTTTAGACACATTTAGTGATTTTCAGAAACCATATAAAATGTAAACACTGATTTTTAGAGCTCTGTATATTTCTTGGAATTTGACTTTTTATAGATACCAAGAGTCTATTTCTCTGATTGTCATATAGAACCACAGGTCTATAAGGAAAAGGGTTGTAGAGAGACTAGAAGTTTTCCTGCAGAATAATTAATTTTAGGAATTGCCTTTTAGGAAAGAGAGATCACCTTGACTTTTTACTACATATTCCTGTATAAAGAAATTGCTTCCTGGTAGCCATCCGTGTGCTAGTAATATAAATTACGTTTTTCACATGTCAGTTGATATTCCAAGGATTTATCCATATACATATGACTCATTAGCTTGATATCTTAGATAAAATTTCACAATCCTATAAGGGCTCACCTAGTCAGGAGGGCTGTCCTGGATATAGGTAGGCATCTTAGATTAGTCTGTGCCTCACCCATGTGAGGAGGTCCAAGTCCTCTTTTGAAGGGATTCAGAGATTTTACTAGAGATGGTGTCTTCTTGAGCAGTTTTGCATCTATCATTGCTGACAATATACGGGTTGGTACCAAGCCTTGTTATGCCACAGGGGAGGAGTGGAAATGGTTGGTAGATGGACAGACAAGTGGCTAAGAGAAGAGGGCTAAGCTAAGAGGAGAGGAACACTATTGTTCCCTGGCAGCTTTGCAAGAATTTTCTTTGGCCACTTATCTATCCAGTGTAGTTTCCTAAAGTCTGTCAGTTTCAGTCAGCAATATGAGAGTTTTACTCTGAAGTACCCAAGATTCTCAAGATAACAATAGCAGCTTTTATCCATAGGCCTCAGAAAATTAGACAAACTGAAGGATCTAAGAAACAAGAGAATCCAAATTTTAAAATGCTATATTTTTTTCAACTTAAAAAATGTGTTCTTAGTGTTTCTGACTTATTATTAAGGAAAAAAACAAAGGACATTGTGTTTTAGAGAGAAAGCCAATAGCTATGATAAAACGCAAGTAGATTACATTTGTAAAATACATTTAGGTGTGCAAGACCTTGATAAAGTTTCAAAAATTAATGATGGACTCTTATATTTCTAAGTATTTGATTTATATTTAACTTACATTGTGTTTTCATGATAACAATATATAACCATTTTCCTGATCATTCAAAAAAGACTTTGGCTACATAACATATATTTAATTAATACTTTTAATCATCTACATATTATTTACTTACTACTTTGGCTGATATACATGGGTTTTTAAAAATAGTTTATAGTATCCAATAACTTGCCGACAGTTTGAAGATAATTGATTTTGAGATTAGTAAACATGACAATATTGTAACTAATAGCAGTATATACTTACTCAATTATAGAATACGGCAACAAAAATAAAGTATGGCATGATAATTTGGTAAGCTTTAATCTTATAGGTTGCTGTAATATGTGAAAATATGTGACATGTGTAGGATTCAGTCATGTCCATGCAAATAATCATAGCTGTGCATAAAGCACTTTTATGCTTGATGCTATAAAGCATAACTTTAATAGAAAGCACATAAGCACTTTTATGTTCATGTACAATTAATATAAATTGCCTCAAACCTCTCATCAATAAGTAATTTTATGAAAACCAATTGCTGTGACATGAATGAATGTGTAAATGAATGATACATATCTACCAGATATTCCCAGGCCTAATGTCCACTGACTGAGACCTCCATCTGTAATGGAGGTTACAGATATACTATATCTAAATATCAGCTTAAATTTATGCAAGGAAAGTACACTCAGAAATATAAAAGTGAGGGGTTGTGTCCAGACAGTGGCTGAGGCACATGCTCCTAACTTTTACCCTGAAAATTTATTTTGACATTTCAGAAAGTAAATATTTTCTAGAAGAATAGTACCAGCTGTAGAGATTGAAATAAAATGTCATTTCTACACTTTATAAATGTGTACTAACATGTTTAGAAATATGGTTTTAAATGCTAATAGTAACTACCAAAGATTTGAAAGGTGTTGCCTCTGAAAGAAAAGGAATATATAATTGAGAGCATTTGTTTTCTTGTTCTTGTAGTGCTTTCTATTATAACAAAATTGTTTTTTTTTAATTTTGTGGCTCTATATTTAACAAAAATAAAACATTTTAAAATAATAATAATAATAATAATAGTTCTAAAGGTTGCCCAGAAGAAAAATGGGTAAAAGACATGATAGGCACTTGAAAATAAAGGACATCTAAATGACTGATAAATATGTGAAAAAAAAAATGCTCAAGAGCATTAATCATCTAGGAAATACAAGTTGAGTCCATAACACTCTCTAGAATGGCTAACAGTAACAAGACAGAACCAAATGTTGAGAAGACTGAATTTTCACACACAGCTGATGAGGAGTATGAATTGGTACCACCACTTTGGAAAACCATTGGCAGTGTCTCCTAAAGCTGAATATATACAGTAGCCCATGACCCAGCCATTTCTCTTCTGTGCATGTGCCTACCAGAAATATATTTCTGTCATGTTTAAGAAAATACATGCTCTGAGATGTTCATGGCAGCTATTAATCATATCTCACAATTTTGAATTACACAAGTGGCAACTAAAACTAGAATGGCTGAATGTATTCTGATATATTTATGCATCCAAATGCTGTGCAGCAAGGAGAATGAAAGAGCTAAATTAAATGGTTGAATTTCACAAACTTAATGTCGAGAGGAAGAATCAAATCATAAAAGGTATATCCTGTAAGATTCCATTTGTGTAAAGTTAAACATGGTAACTAATATATGGTGTCATAATTCAAGATAGTGGTTTCCATTTTGGGAGCTGTGACTGGATTGGGGGTCTGAGTGGGACTTTGGGGGTGTGCTGGAATAGTTCAGTTTCTTTGTATGGATGCTGGTGGTGTGGATGTGTTCAGTTTGTGAAAATCTGTCAAATTATGATCAGAACTCTCTTTTTTTATATTTATGTTAGATTTCAAGATAGAGTTCAAAATAAGTAAGTGATAAAAAAGCAACATTTCCTAGAACTGGAGAAATGTATAAATCTTCAGACTGAAAAATCTGCCTCATTGACAAGTAGGTTGAATACTCACTTGAGCTGAGATCTGAATGACAAGGAGTCAGTTTTATGAGTTCTGAAAAAAGAGCCTTCCAGCCAGAAATAGCAGTATAAGGGTGCCATGTATGTTATGAGCAACAGAAATTAGGACCTGATGGAACGTGAGGGAGAGTGCTCAGGGCAATCAGATTATGAAAGATGTGTTACTTGTCTTTAGCCATGTTAACAAGTTTGGACTGCATTTAACATGAGGGTTTTATGCAAAGTAGTAGCATAAACTGATTTACATTTTTAAAAGACCACTTTGGCTGCTAGGCAGAGAATGCATGGGAGACAGAAGCTGGAGATCATTTAGGAAGCCATTATAATATTCTCTGTGAAAAGATGATAATGGCTTGAATGTGGGTTTTAGCAATGGAAATGAACAGAAGTAGATTGAATCTGAAAATACAGTGGAGGTAAAAATGCTAAAATTTGCTTGTGATACTTTAGGTAAGATCAAGAATAAGCTCAAAAGGTACTTTCGGCATTTGTTTTGAGCAGTATGTGGACGATGGTAGTTTACTGAGTTGGAGTATATAGAGATATCAACAATTTAAAGCATCAAGGAGCAAGATTTTGTTTTGTTTACATTAAGTTTGAGACCTCCAGACTCTTGCAGATTTCTACTTAAGTCTGTAGAACAGTTTTTTACAGTTGTGAAAAAAATCAACCATACTTATATAAAAACGTCATCGCGAAATCATTCCCTGCATTTTTAAAGAGAGACAAATATCTTTCCCAAACTGTTTGCTTGCTTCAGAGGTGTGCAGATTCACTATAGAATGCATCCATGTAGTTAAAACATTTTTCTTTTCTTTTTTTACTTCTCTGTGTTCTTAACATTAATTCAGCATGGTGTTGGCATCCCCGTTGGCTTCGGTCTATCATCAAGTCAGTGTAAATAAACTTCGTTTACTCAAATATCTCTTTCCTTGGAAGAAGTTCTTTTCAGGAGGTTGCTTGAATCCTCCTATAGGTATCCCTTTTATCAGTTTCCCAATTAATCCTCTGATTTACATGAGCATAACTGAATCCAAAGAACACACACCTTGAGTCTAAGAGAGCACACCTGGTAACTCTTATGCCATAATCCACTTCTGTGGCTGGAGACGTTTCTACAATAAACCCAGAATCTCAAATTTCTGAAAAAAAAAAAAGAATAATCCTTTAAGTCAAATAATTTGGCGTCTCTAAAGATCTTAGTTCTCATTGAAAGGCAACATATTCATCAATGAAAGAGGTATATATAACATTTCTACCTAATACACCAGAAGCTGGGTAAGAAAAGGCCAAATTCCATGTCTATTTCATGTAAACAAGTGCTTTCTTAACAAGGTTAAACTTTCCTTTACTAGGATAGGTCTGGTATATTCAGGTGTTAGTGAACTTCATTAGTATAATAGGTTCAAAAATCACTGTAAATGGGACTTTTTATAGTATTGGGAGTTAGCCTATTTCCATAAAAATTTAATTTAAGGATATGGATTGTCCAACCTCCCAGGTTACTGTGTAAACTGCATCTTCTTTGTACCATGACATTAATTGGCCTCCTTGTTTTCTCTCCCTAGGGACCCCCAAATCATGCCAAGCGTATCTTCTCTCTCTTTCTACCTCTCTACTTCTCTACTCTGGCATGCACTAATAGACATATGAGTAAGGAACTTCATTGTTCATGATTTAGTACATTAAATCTATGGAAAATAATGATCTGCCATTGATTTTTCTTTGTTCTGAAATCTAGAGTTTCTCATGTCAAGCTCTCATAAAATTAGAATAATTTTTCCCATTATTTTAACTTCCCTAGCTATGCATTTGTGTCTAATCCTTAGTGTCTATTCCTTAATCTTCAATCATTGTTTGACCTGGTGTTAAATTGCTGACCTCACATGAGTACATCCAGAGAAGTGGCTTAGCAAAAACTTCACATAGTAAAATCACTGTAAAATACTGTTTGTCTTTGCAACATTAAATATGTGATTAGATTATTCAAATGCTAGTTCATTCAATGTTGCAAAAATCTCCAAAACGAATTGGCTATTGGTTATTTTATTCTCAGCATTCATTTTTTCAACAATCCTTTTTACACTCATTATTCTTTAAATATTCAAAGGATTACACATGATTATATTTTAGCACATTGTTAAGCATAATTTGATGTATAATTTTATTTTCAAAGAGAACACATTTTGTGATAGAGGTAGTGAAGATCAGAATTAAAAGGTAGCTTGACTCCTATATTTGTCTAAGTCTAAAACATTCCATAAAACACGGTAGAATAGGATAGATAAATATGTAGCAGAAAATTTACAAAGAAGCTTATATGTTATGCTAGAGAGCTTACACAGACACACACACACAGACACACACACACACACACACACACACATTTAGTTTTTTGGATGAAAAGTTCCCTTTCTAATCCATTCTGTTAACCTTCTGTTTCTATAGTTTAAACAAACCATCAGAGCTAAGTAGGAAATGGTGAAGAATGCCAACATAGACTTTGAAATCTCTGAGAAATGTTTCGAGAAATAGAACTGCCTCCTCTTAGATGCAGTTGCTGTTATGCTTGGAGATATATTTTATTACAATATGATGTCTATTTTGAATACAAAACATACTAGAATCACTTTGGTATATTCTTTAATAATTCTAACATGTAATTGTTCTCAATAGGGAAAATATTTTCTTTCTCAGTAAACCAAATCTTCAGGAAGCTTAAATAGTTGTACCACAAGGCTCTAATGAAGTCACCTCTACCCATCTGTTGACCAGGAAAGTATGTAAGAGGAAATGAACTACCCTCCTCTAAACAAGTTTTTGAAAATCTTAACTTATAATGTGGTGGAAAATGCCACATTCTGCTTGAGGTTATAAGAGTTCATCAGTTTGCAGACATGGTTTTATTAAAAATTAGGAGGCCAAATGATGTATTTTGTTATCGTATCTAAACATCCTGGCTGCTACTCTGTATCAGATTCCTATGAAAGTACAGAAAACGAAATGATAGATAACTAAGGGGCTTATTTTATTTTCAACAGAAAAATTCAATTTCTGAGAAATACATTTGAGGAAGTTGGTCTTGACAAACATACAAATTAAAGATAGAAAATAAGCAATATTTTGTGGTAACTTAATTTATTACTTTGCAAGTTACCTTTGATACATCTCAAGGAAAGGAAATTATCTTAATGTGTATAATGTGATGTAAGGCTGGCTCATATCTGATTTTGGGAAAGCCTAGAGGAACCAAGGGGACAAAGTAGGCTAGAATTATATATGTTAGGAACAGAAATGCAAAAAGTATTAAGGGCTAAGTTGCATATTTTATTAGTTTTGTCTTCTTAATTATTTATGAGTATTAATGAAAATACTTTATGTAAGTCTCCAGGATTGAAATACTAAGACTTTATATTTTCTGTGTACTGAACATTTAGCGGGTGCCATACATTATTATTCCAATCTCTATTGACCCCTGACTCACCGTATTCATTTTTGGCTATATTTTCAATTCAAATTACTTAAATTGTATTGTTTCTGAGAAGTCACATTTTCAGTTTCTCTTGATATATTTTCTTTTAAATAGTCTTAATAAATCTATGCTTAAGTTCAAAAAATTATTTTAAATCATCAGGGTATATACTGACATCTGTTCCTATGCTGGTTGGGCACAGAAGCTTTTCTTTACTGGTTTAAGAGACTTCCCTGATTTCCAGACTTGGAAGTGTGATCTCATAAGAATTAAGGCCTGTAAGACTTTGTATCTCAATGAAATAATCCTGTCTCATCACAGCAAACAGGTATTGTCCTTGTCTGGTTAGGCTCATGGTAGTTCAGGACAGATTCACCTGGCTAATGGACCAAACTTGAGGCTGGGTCTACATACCCAAAATGGAAGAGGAAGAAGGATCCTGACTGCAAGTACAAAACTATGTCCACCCGAGTTTGTTCTGTTTAGAACAAAAGTTTCTTGGAGAAGAGAATTTGTGTAGTTGTAGTTGATGTTTGAATTTTTAATTCTTCAGATTATATATGACACATGGAAAGCAAATAGTAAATGTTTCAAGAGTGAATTACATGATTATTTGAACTAATTCATTTATTGACTTATAAACTGATCAATGCCACAGAACACAAAGAAGTCAAATATCTTCTTTGTCCATGCTTTTCTATTGACATTTTCTTACCCTAATCGTATGTTTCCCTTGATCCTCTTGCAACTTTATGAAATTAGGTATTATTATTCACTTTTTAAAAAGGGTAAAATTGAGGCTAAAGGACAAGAAATGATGTACCCATGGAGAGACAACAAGGAAACAATGAGACAGATTAAAGTGCAATATTCTGTGTTCAGAACATAATATTTTCACTACTTCCTAATACCTTGCAACTTTATACCTATAAAGTGAATATATAATAGATGAACATATATAAATAATATATATAATCATTTTATAGGTAAGTGTATACATATCCATACATATGTATAGGTATACATAGTTTTGCTCTCTCCCAGGTAAGAGCCAAATGTGTCAATAAATATTAATACACTTTGACTATTAGGAACCCTATAAAAAAGGGGAGTGATGTTATTTCCCACCTCTATATGCTGATATATGAGGATACCCACCTGGATATATTTTATTGTCTATCTTAGTCTACTATAATCTTTGGCATCATTTAAGAAAACACCAAATACCATATGATCTCTAGCTCTGATACAAAAAGCTTCTCTGAACAGAAAATCCAACTCTAGTTATCTCCTCATCTCATTTCCAAAATTATGTGTACTACTAATTCCTTTTATCAGATGCTACTAGTCCCTTTTAACACATCTGTAGAGTCTCAGAAGTCATGAAGAATACTTCTCATAGATCCATGCTCCTCCTCCAGCCTAGCCTGGCCTTGCAAATAACAATTACTCAAATAGGTGTTCCTCAAGACAGTTTTTAAAGATTCAATAATACAGTTTTTCATATTTTCTATTAAGTAAAATAGTGTCTAGTCAGTTATATAGTTTCTGTTTTTTCTTTATTTTGAAACAGCAAAGTAGCTGCAACAGCCATGGAGCTCAGTGCTCGTTAAAAAGGATTGTAAAGCTGAGCTAGTGTTGTGCATTTTTATGCCCAGTAAAAACCTCCATTCTTTTGAAAGTTCTCAGGTAAACATAATAGGCACATCACAGAAATATACTGTTGCTTTGGACTATTTCACATCATCTTCAGAAACTTTTTCTGAGTATCCAATTGTGGATACTGCTGTCTTACAAGGTGTCACTGAGAACTGCCCATACCCAGTTCCATCACAATGGTTGGAAAAATTCTGAAACCTACTCCCCAGAGAATATTGATTCTGATAATTTGTTAAAATCTTATAGATAAAAGTTCTAGAATTTTGAGAATATAGTGCTAGAATATTCTCTTGTTCTAATAAGCCTTGAGTAAGCTGTAAAATAATTTTTCCTCTTTTTAAATTATGAAATATCCAACTCTTTTTTTGACATAAAAATTTACCCAGACACATCTCCCAGCATGCTCTGTTTCGCTATTAACTCAATTAGTACTAAAATCCCAGAAGATGCTTTTGTACAACTAAAGACAATATAGTGTTGCTTACGGGGAAGAAGTGGCTAGGGTGGTATGTTTTGTTTAATACTTCTTTAGCCAATAAAAAATCTACTGGGCCAAAGGGAAGAATTTTTCCCTTAGGATAAACAATATCCCACAGATATTCTATAGTCCTGTTTTGGTTGCTAAGGGAAATGCCTCCATAAAACTAACTCTGCAGGCCTCTCAAATTAGAGATGCCATCAGCCATTACATTAATGCCAGCACACTTTAACTTAATGAAATGCATTTCCTGCTGTTATCACAAAACGCACTTGAGAGAAGCAAGATAGTATTAATACAAAGGACGTAACAGGCAGAAATGCCTTGTTCATTGATTTAAAATGTAAACATGTTCTCTATGTGCATAAACATGTATCAGTACCAAATTCAATTTAGTTTCTCACTAGCTCTCATACTGGTATCCTCTTTTCCTCTACTTTCATATATTGTCTCATGGAGTGATTTTGCAGTTAATCTGTGTTCTGCATGAAACATGGATTGTATCTGTGAGGTCTTGGGATAAGCACTTGTTGATAGGTCACTGAAAGGAACCAGGTGATGGCACAACAGGACCAGGATTACAACTCAAAACTGGCCAGTAATGTGTGGCCTTAAATTCTGTTCTTATATATTCATATGCATTAAGCGTTATTATTGATCCTAACAATTTTTTTTATAATGCAAAGTTCTTATGTCGAGGAATCTTGCAATTTGCAGAACATTGGAGTAGCAGCACAAAGTGCCATTATGCATGATAGGTGCTGTCATATTCATATAGAGGAGGTGTTCCATGAATGTTAGGTTCATTGCATCACCTGAAATCCATGCATGACTGCATCACTGAAGGCACCACAGGAGAGTGACTTTGAGCAGATTATGGTGAGCGGAATATGGGAAAACTCTAGAGCTTACAGGCTCCCAATTAAGATGGATGACAGGTAGGAAATCTGCCATAATTTAAAAGAATATTGAGGGCTTACCTTGATGTAGTATAAGAAATGACTCCAGATTCCCACATGGTAGAAATGTGAGTATGAGTCTGCCAGGAAGGTAGACTGCACCCCCAACACCCTGCCACACATTAATAACATCTTGCATGACCTTGGTTTATTCAAAGTATTTCTTGAAGAGGTGTTTGGAAAGCTAGAATCCATCTGAGGTATCTTCCTGGGTAAACCATACATCCTTTAGGTACTGTTTAGATACTATAACGTTGATTCTATTTTAACTGGGAAACATAAGGAATTCAGAATTGCTGTAAAGGTTGCGTTCCAGATGAAGGTGTGTATTGAGGGTGCAAATAAAAACTTGACCAGTGGCATGACTCTGGAAGCATTGGGTAGTCTTTTCGGGTTTTTCAAAATTCACTCCACCAGATTTCCCATCTATAAAAGATGGGTCACAAATCAGTTGGTCCAGATATGAAAGTCTCAAAGCGATTGTTATAAAGTAAACTTAAACCACATGTTAGGCTCAGCCCCAGTAAGAAATGTCCAAATTAAGCTGCCTATGTAAGGCAGATCTTGTTGGTTAAAATGTGGTGATAGTCGACCCTCATTAAAATTGTGTCCTTGTTTCCATCATCCACAGTCTACTTACCAGGGACAAACTTATTTTGCATGTGGTTTAAATACCTTTAGGTGACCCTGGTGTCACATTTAAGAATGATAATGTACAATTTTCTATCAAAATGTAACTATACTCTTGATGCCTCACATCCGCATCTTTCTAGGTTTGATAAAAGACATAATGGATTCATTGACAGTCCTAATTCTCAGTCAGTAAGTGTATCCTCTGACAGGCTGCTGCCAAGACAATGCTATTCAGTGACACTCTTCAATTGTATACTGCCAATACAGACTTTTCTTGGTGATTAGAGTTCTTCTGTAGCAGATTAGTGGATGACTTTAATCCTTTTTAAACTGGCTCCAAACTTACAACACTTTGCTGACTCTGTAAAACAATATATGATATAGTCTTCCACCTTTTCTGGTGTGTGTGTTTCCAGGGTCTATTCCATTAGCATGATGCCTGATTTTTTAAAGGATGATTTTGGTGCTTGCAGCCAATTACAGTCGAGATATTCAGGATAGGAGAGAAACATTTCACTGTCAAATGACTTGTTTATCTTCATAAATGACATACATGTCTCCTGACACAATTTTTTATGTGTTCTGCAAGTATTATATTAGCTTGACTTGGTGGTCATTTCTGGCTTCTCATAGTGTGGCTGGTCCTAAACAATTCTTAGAAGTAACTGGTGTTCGTTGTCGGCACCTTCTCTCCCACTGAATTCAGAATCAAAGTAGTGCTTTGGCAAATTAGAAAATTGCCATTAACACCTCAGTTGTAACTCTTCTCTGTAGCACATCTTACATGACCCCATATTTCTTAAATTTCCTTAGAACTCTTCTTTCTGCATTTCAGAGAAAAGCATTCTGACAATCAAAGAAGAGCAAGATGATAAATAGCTTCAGGCATTGACCTTCTAGTGGTAATTTCATGCTAATAGCAAGCCCCTGGAATAAATGCCTCAAAATAAAGCAATGAATTATTAAAGATAGTACTTCATAAAATGTTTCTGTACACTTGGGGAGAGCTTTTGAAGAAGGCGTCCCTCTCTGTTTCTCTCAAATATGTTCAGATAATGGGTATCTTCTGCTGCTTGTAAGGGCATATACACACATTTAAGAATAACGCTGAAGTGGCTTCTGTTTGTGGTAAAAGAAATTTTTCATATGTTAATGAATGTAAATTAACATTAGCTTTTGATAAATTGGGCATATTATTCCATTTTAAGATTTTAAATATGGTTCTTCACTAGTACTGAAGAATATCTCTTAAAATGATTTGGGCAGACCTGACTAAATACTATGCAATCATATAAAAACATGTTTAAAGGATATGCACTAGTTTTAGGAATATAATGCATGTGTTTGTGTGTATATATGGTGTATGTATATTTATACATATGTATATACACGTAGGTACAAATATGTATATACATATAAATATACAGAGGTGTGCACACATACATATTCAGAGAGAAAATAAAAATGTCATATATACGCTTTGAATTGTGGAAAACTTTAAGCATTTGTTAAGAAAATGTACATATATTTCCAAAATGATTACACATATTTTGCCTAAATAGCAATAGAATATAAGTTTATAAAATTACTTTATTTATTGTATCTCCTTCTCACACATATACCCAACTTCATAGTGTGTATAAAAAAATGTCAATAAAGAGAAACTGTAGCTCAAACTTAAAAACCCTAACCTTATTAATAGCATATGAATATATAAATCCAAAATTCACCAAAATACTTATATATATAACAGCAACCTGTTTTACATGTGGGCAGATTCACAGTAGTTTCTTTGGAATTTCACATTGCTTGCTATTTGCCCTCTTCAAAGAGATTGTCATTTTAAAGGATAAAGTGCTGTTAAGATATTTCTTGAAAAGTTAAGCTACCCTAAAGAAGAATATAAGATTGTGTCAAGAACCACAGAAAACAATAAATAAAATACCTCAGAAACTTGGACCCTGAAAAGTTTCTGCATATTTTATGACCTTTTAATATGTCTTAGTCGAACGATTTCTTTAAATAGAGGCTAATAGATTTGTGGTTAGCGTTTTTCTCCCACACTCATTTGGTCCCAGCAGTTCTTGGTGCTTTCTAGAGGCGTGTACCTTTCATGCTTCACTACGGCAGTGCTTTGAGCACACTGATTTCTGTCAGAAACCTCCAGGGAGAATCCTCTCATTGTCAGGTGAAATGCACGTGGTAACAATGAGACTGGCAGTCCTCAACAATTCCAAGAGAAATGTAAAATCTTAGAGATTTCCTAGGAGAAAAGAAACAATGTTGCATTGAAAAATTAAGCAGAAAATAGTTCTCCCGCTTCCTATTTCCTTTTCAGTCAAGGTCGCAAGTGTAAGGATGATACTTGTATCAGTAAAGAGGAAGTTTGGATTGTAGATCATTTGCCTAAACTTTGGGATGGCATTGCCTCACTTTACTGTTAACACAGAAATTAAACCTTAAGTGATAGGGCTGCAACATTCTAAAATGAGAACCATCAGACTGAAAATACTAGCATAATTTTAATTGGGAAGTCTACTACTGAAGAGATTTAATAACTTGAGTGACTTAATGTTTTATTTCTATAACCCAGCTAAATTCTGCTTAACTAATATGAACTAAACACCTACTTACTATGTGCAAGATGTTCCCAAAGACAAATATTAAAATTTAATTAGTGTTTTTAAATTAAAATAAAATTATGGGAATTTTGATTCAAGGCAAGATAAACACTTCTTAACCTGATTATTCCACTGAATACTATTACAAAATCTGAATAGATGCATAACACAGCTAATAGAAGCTTCCAAAAAATCAAATAGTAGCAGGTGGATTTGGAAGAAGATTGAATAGAAAATATTACTGAAATGAAGGGAGCTTACCAATATCTGTCTGATATTCCCCAACCTGGTTTCAGAGGAGCTTGAAACCTGGAAGTGGATATCACTACAGAAAGAGAGATTTTCAGGAGAAGTCCTCTAGTTCTGGTTTGAGGAGCAGTTTGTTTACAGTTTGGACCAGACTAATATAACTGAACTAATGTGAGTTCACTCTTGATGAATCACAGAAGCTACACCAAGTGAGCTGTTGTACAAAGGAAACTTGATTTGCAGCAAATGAGATCATGGGGAATAACTTTCAAAGCCATGAGCCCTCGAGCAAGGGAAAATGGGTTCCTTTTACTTAGGGTTAGTATGAATATTTTGATAGGGAAGGCTTGTTGTATGCAGAGGCAGGCATAAGATCATTCTATATATACATTGTTATGTAAATGAGGCTGGTACTCCCCTTTGGGCAGAGATTTTAGTATTATAATGAGGTAAAGGTCATGCTAGAGGTCACCTCAAGGTCCATCTGTGCAAGCTTAAGACAGAGGTTTAGCTCAAACTGGTCTAGGTGGCCTGGGCCAGCAGGAGGTCTTGTCAGGACAATGGACATCACCTCAGGGGTTGTTTCAAGTTTCATTTGCCTAAGTTAAGAGATAAACTAGAAAGAAGATCATAAGGAAAAATGTAAGAACAAGGTTGATGAGTAGAAGCAGGTGGCCAGTAAAAGTCAAGTCTTGGGGGCCTTTGACAGCTGCAGCATGGTCCTGTCATCCCCTAAGGGGAGACTTCTTCAATTAGAGAAGCCGTGGTCTCAAGAAGATAAGGTGAACCTCCATTGCTTTTTTTTTTTCTGTCTCTGTCTTGCCACTTGCCCCCAGATGTGTTTTCAGTAATGTTAAGAGTGGCAGAGAGGTTAAAGCTCTAGCTTTCTCACTAGAGAAATGAATAGGAGGGCCCTAAGAAAATCTGAACCCAAAGAGATCAGAAAAAGAGAGAAGCTTAGAAAAGTGACCCTTAATGTTGCTTGTAAATACCTCTGTGTTCACCATTGATCTGAGTATGCATGAATCAGATGTTAAACAGCATACTTTGAGAGCTGAACAGAGAGACAGATTATCACTTAATTCCCCAAGTTGCCAGTGGATGACTTGGCATACAGCAAAGATGTAAATAGCACAAAAAAGCATTAATAAGGAAACTGGCATTAAAATCACTGTATGTAGAAGGTAGGCTGTTAGACTTGTGGCTAGAAGCTGTATCTCTCAATTACATGCTAAAATAAAAATATCCATAGAATTGGAATAGGCCAAGGGGCTCATAGCATGATACTCACAACATCCACGATAAAATTGAAAATTACTAGGCATAGGAGGAATTTGGAGAATCCTGCCTTGCATGGGAAATGCAAAACCTAAGAGAACCATAACAAAATAAGGCAGGTAAAAGACTGATAGGGTGTCAAGTTTCTATTTCCACCTGAGGTAATAAAATATTGATTTGAAATGGATTGTAAAAAGCTAAATATGTACACTGAAAAACCTAGCAATCCCATCCCAAAAAGACACACAAAAACTATATAGAGATGTAAGATACGGTCAAACTAAAAATGTATACACAAAGAAAAAAAAGGTACAAACGGAGAAAAAAAATGAAAGACAAGGGTTAAAAAAATAACAAAAGCTTAGACCTACAACCGAGTATATCCATATAAAATGTAAATGGTTGGAACAGACCAATTAAATCAGAGATTGTCAAAATGGATTAAAAGAACATCATTTGGTCATGATTTTTCTATCTATAAAAAACTTATTCTAATGTATTTCTTACTTCCAAGAAGATGGAAATGATATATAATATAAGGGATTTAAAATACAGAAAGAAAAACTAACAGCTGAAAGAACCAAATAACCCACAGTTATAGTTGGAGAGTCCAACTCTTCTCTATTACTAATAGAAGTAGATACAAAAATTCAGAAAGTATGTACAACTGAATTAAAACATCCCAAAGGATCTAAATGACATGTATAGAACACCACCCCAAAACATAAGAATACATAATTTTTTCACATGTATATGGAAAGTCTATATGTATACATGTATATGTACATGTATATGTACAGTCTACTAAGGTAGACTATATTGTGGGTAATGAGACAAATTTTATTCAGATAATTTAAATCATACACATAAAAATGACATTAAGCTAGAAATTAGTAACAGATAACAAAAAATGCAGGGTATCTGGAAAGTAAACACAAAATTCATAATCTATAGTAAAAGAGGAAATTTCATGGTAAATTAGAAAATATTTTTAACCAAATAAAAATGAAAATAGATATATGTGGGATAAAAGTAATGAAATTATAGTTTAAGTGCTTGTATTAAATGCTCATTGTACAAAAGGAAACATAGTTCAGATCAATAGCTAAACTTTCATTTTAATCTGTACACCAAGCAGATGGAAGGAATAATGAAGAAAACAGAAATAAATGAAATTGTAAACAGAAAAACCATAGAGAAAAACAATACAATCAAAAGCTAGTTCTTTTTAAAAGATCAATATAATTGATAAAACTTTAGTGAGATTGACAGGAAGAGAAGAGTAAAGGCATGAATTACCAAAGTTAGAATTAAGAATGGCTATTACTACAGACCCCAAAAATACTGAAAGGATTATACGTATATTCAGTAACTTTGGAATGAAACCAATACCACCTGGATAGTGAAATCAGTGAAAGATTCTCCAAGAAAAGATAATGACAGATGAATATCATTCATGAACCTAAATTAAAAATCTTCAAAAAAAAATACTGAATCCAACAATATATAAGAAAAATCTACCATAACCTAATGACATATATATGGAAGTCTTGTTCAGTATTCAAAAATTGATTAATATATTAACAGTCCACCATATTAATAGTCTAGTCTACAGAAGAAATGAACATGATTGTATTAATGAATAAGAAAGTGTTTGAAAAAATTTACCTATCCATTCATTAAAAAAAAAACAAAACTATCAGAGAGCAAGTAATTGAAGGGAATTTCCTCAAACTGATAAAGTTGAAGAATAGCAACATCCTTCTTAATGTTGAAAGACAGAATGCCTTCCCCCTGAAAGTAGGAACAAGTCAAGAATTTTAATTTTTACCCCTCTTATCCAACAATGTCCTAGAAGGCCTTGCCAGTATATTATAACAAGACCAAAAAAAAGTATACAGATGAAAAAGGAAGAAATTAATATATACCTTTCTTTGTATATGTGATTCTCCATACAGAAAACACCAGGGGATCTACTGTAAAGATAATTCCTATAATTAATAAGTTTGTTTGCAAAACCACAAGATATAAGATCAACACTTAGAGGAAAAAATATATTGTATTTTAACACACTAAGAATAATTACATTTTTTTAAACAACACCGTTAATAACAGCTCCCCTAAACAAATAAAAAATACTTAGATATAAATTTACCAAAACATGTACAAGATCTATATGCTAAACATTAGGAAATATGAAATATATCAAAGAATTCATGTTGTGTCTAAGGACTGGGAGACCCAATATAGTAAAATAAAAAATTTTCACCATATCAATCTATATATTTAACACAATTCCACACAAAATCTTAGCAGGAACTTTTATAGTAATAAACAAGATGGTTTTAATGTTTTTAAAGAATGGCAAATGAACTAGAATAGGCAAAACAATTTTAGAAAAGAATAAAGATAAAGGGATTACACTACCTCATTTTCAGACTTAACTGTGAAGCTGTAGTAATCAAGACAGTGCAGTTTTGGTGAAGGAATAGACACATAGATCAATGGAACAGAGTAAAGTCTCCCAAAATAGACACAATTGATTTTTGGTGAATGTTCAAAGGCAACTCAATGGGTTGGGAGAGAATATTTGCAAATCACATATCTGATAATGGGCTTTTATCTAGGATACATAGACAACTTTCAAAGCTTAACACTAAAAAAGCCAAACAATTCAAGTTTACAAAGGACAAGTGACTTAGAGACTTTACCAAAGGGGATTTATGGTTGACAAACGAGCGCATAAAGAGATGGTCATTATTAGGGAAATGCAAATGAAAACTATGATGTGGTTCCACTCCAAATGATTCACGGGATACCAAATGCTAGCAAGTGACAGTAAACCTTCATGGGTTAATGCAAAAAGTACAAACTGTGTAGTCTAGAAAACAAAGCTTGACATTCTCTACAAAGTTAAATTTCTTTCAACTAGTGAATAGATAAACACATTGTGGTACATCTGCACAACTTAATATTACTCAGCAATAAAAAGGAGCAAACTCAGATGAATCTCAAGGATATTATGCCAATTTAAAGAAGTCCAAAAGTTTACATAGTTCCAGTTACATGAAAACCTTAAGAAGACAAACAATTTTAATGAACAGATTAGACTTTGCAAAGGTGAGGACCTGAGTATAAGGGGCAATAATAGGGAGGTTTTTGTGGTGATGGAATTTTTTTTTTATCCAGATTGTAGTGGTAGTTGCACAAATATATGCAGAATTTAACATTCATAGAACTCTACAATAAAAACAAAAAAAAATATTCATTTAGAACAACAAACAATTTAAACATGATGGATAAAAATTACAGTGGTTTCATGATGATGCTATTGTTTCTTTAAGCATAAAAGATTTATCAGAGACCCTTGGATCTGTTTGAGGAGACAGGTTGGTGGGGAAAGACCACTGGACTGTTTCCCTCAGTCGATACGGATTGTAGTCTATTAGCAGTCTAGTTCAACCAATTACTAAAAGTACGATATAAGCACGGAATATTTCTCAACTTAATTATATAAATATATAGTATTTATATGAAAAATTAATGAGTATAAATTATGCATATTATGGTCGTGCATTATGTTCATTATTTCATGTAATGTGTGGCATGGTATTCTAGATGATATCTAAGGTCTTTTAATATATTTTTTTAATGTTTATTTATTTTTGAGAGACAGAGCATGAGCAGGAGAAGGGCAGAGAGAGAAGGAGACACAGAATCTGAAGCAGGCTCCAGGCTCTGAGCTGTCAGCACAGAGCCCGATGCGGGGCTCGAACTCACGAACCATGAGATCATGACCTGAGCCAAAGTCGGCTGCTTAACTGACTGAGCCACCCAGGAGCCCCAGGGCTTTTAAGATTTTAATAAATGAGGGGCGCCTGGGTGGCTCAGTCGGTTAAGCGTCTGACTTGGGCTCAGGTCATGATCTCACGGTTGTGGATTTGGGCCAGGCATTGGGCTCTGTGCTGACAGCTAGCTCAGAGCCTGGAGCCTGCTTCAGATTCTGTGTCTCCCTCTCTCTCTGACCCTCTCCTGCTCACGCTGTCTCTTTCTGTCTCTGAAAAATAAATTAAAACATTTTAAAAAATTTAAAAAAAACACTTTAATAAATGAAACTCATACAATGTGTATTTTCTCCATATAAATTTGTAAAGGAATGCCAATATATATTAATAATGAAAATAGAGTATGTTATAGTAAAGAGCAAATCTAACAAAAACCTTATGGTTAGTCTAAGAATCTATTAGTATGACTCCCAGAGACATCTGATAAACCAACCTTTGCTCTGTTTCTGAAGCTGTTAGTTCAGGAAATGGCAGGTTCAGGCTCCTTTAACCAGAGATGCTGAAATATGCTCAGCATGAGAAATGCTCAGGCCTGAAAGTGTATAGTACTTTACTCTGCTTTTTAGTTATAATGTGCATGGCATGAATCTAAGAATGATGATCCCTCTGGCTTAGGCGAAATTGTCCCTAGCCTACATGCAGAACTGCTTCAGCTTAGAAAGGGTCAATAAAGTTTCCTGAGGTCTGATTTGACCTTCATTCACTGAGACTAATAATCCACTTTTTGGGAAGATAAGAAGCTTCCACCTCCATATTGTTGGAGAATGTTGTTGATCTGTTTGCTGCCTTGCCTTCTTTTGGAACTTTTGAGCAAGGAAACCTTTTGTATCTTTTCTTTATATCATTTTGAATCACTCCTTATGTGTTATTATGGTGGTCATGAAGTCAACCATCTTACTTTGTCACCTCAGCCTCCTCAGAAGAAAAGACTTCAAGTGACCATAGAATAAATCATCCTACTAAACAAATACAATTGAGGTGAAACAAGTAGGAAATGGAGAAGAATGAGAGAAAGAAAAAGCATAGATGATCTTGACAAAAAAGGGCTGGTACTGTTTTCCATTTACCAATCCCAGGGCGTTACAAGATTTGAGAAGAGGGAAATAGACAGATAAAGATAATATTACTTGGAAGCCAGAAATGTGGCCAGATTTTCTTTTCATGTCTTTCTTCCTCTATAATTTTGGACTAATATAGCCTTTTCCTGAGAAAGCATCTTTGTCTTTAGAGAAATAAGGATGGAAGTATCCAAGAACGGGTGTCAGTAGCAGATTTCATACAAGCTCTAGCTTTAAGCAAAATAAGTAAAGAGGCTCTACAGATTTTCTTAGAGTTCCTCAACCAAATTCACCAGGGTAAATAAAGGAAAAGGCAGGAATTTATTTCAAAGGTTTGTTTGAGTTGATTTTTTTCTGGAATGTCCCTTGTACTGAATTTCTTATAGATCTGTAATAGATGGATTTGAAGGGGAGTGTCATACATGAAATAAATTAGAGATAGGCTCTGATTTTTCCCTCATACAGTTAGAGGAAATCTATATCTCATGGGCACTGTTGATTTGATTTTCTGAGGTCACTGGTTTTATCAGGAACAAGCATCAAAGGGTTACATTTGGTCTTATCCACATGCATCCTTGGCATCAAAGGTCATGGCTTTCTCCTTGATAGTTCAGCTAGAGAACTTAGGTTATGTGAAGCATGTTTCTAATAAAGGATACTTCAGTTGAAATTATGTATGAACTTTATACATATTCACCAATAACTGTTGGTCCTTCATTTTTAGGTAAACTGTCATTCGAGTCCCTTGTGTGTCTCAGGATAAGCTAATTAAGCTATTAGCAGAAATAATATGAGTTTAAAATCTCTACTATATAGGTAAACTCCCCACATAAAAATAACAAAGTCATTTTTATGGTCACTAAGCTTAAAGATTCCAATAAATATATATACTTTTTCATCTACCTACACTTTTATTTTGAGTGACAAGTTGGACAACAAACATTTAATACTAGAAAGTGACATGAGGTATTTTTACTCGAAAATACCAAGATAAGTTTTAAAATTATAGACTTCTTAGTATAAGGTGATATCACAGATAAGAAACTTAGTAAGCTGAATATCAGAATCATATTTTAGTGATGGATTAAGACTTAGATGTGTTTAAATGTGATAAGAATGAGCAGTAAGATTTTCCCATGCTGATTATGCTGCTCTGTCCACCCTAGATCAATCATCCATATTAACATGCCAGAAAATAAGGAACCAGATTTCCCCTTGTCTATCTCCCCGAATATATTTGTCTTAGTTTTCTTACTGGAAAGATCACCATTTTAGAAATGCAGTCAAGATTTAATAATCCAGTCCAGAGCAACATCACTGTAATCTATAGCCTCGGAGATGCAACAGTTCTATAATAACTGACAGGAATTCCTAATAAGATTCAAGGCCAGAGTGAGCTCATAAGATACTGAATTCAGTAGTCAAATTTCAACATGTGTCTGGAAAATATACCTTGCATTTTAAAAGCATGATTGAATAATTCGGAAACTTCCACCCGGAAATTTCCACCCCTCAGAGCATTGCTTTCCCTAACACACATATTTGTGAGCAGTCAAAATTTGCTTTGCACTTCATTTGTGAAGTCCAAATTGCTTATTCAGCCCTCTATGAAAAATGTTGCTTTCTGCTGCTGCTGGAAAGGTTATGAAATTATGTCCACTTAAATCTTCACAGTGCTGCAGTTACGTAGAGTGAGGCACACTGTGCCAGGGTAGAATACAACGGGCAGTATGAAAATAGCAGAAATGGAATGAAGGGGCAGGATTGGTCAGTGAGTAGGCAGTGCCCCATTTTAAGAATTTGATCTGAAAATCTTTCAGAAGCCTGGTGGAATTTGCAGTAACCAAAATGAATATAGGTTCTAAAAGGTAAGTCACCACATTTTCAAATCATGCAAAAGAGACCATCTGTTCAGCTTAGCATTCATCCATTCATTCATTCATTTAAAGTTGAAGAGAACAGATGACTCCCAATTGCCAAGGGTGTCCACACTCTGTTCATGGTAAGGGCTATCAGGAACATCTCCAACACCAAAATACACACATAAGGTATATTTCTTCTTCGTTACTTAAAGCTGTCTTTTGCCATTATTATCATATTTCAAACAAATACAATAAAGACCTAAAAAGTTAATATTCCTTCTGTGTATTGCAGGTCAGTGGTAAAGTCAAAATCAGAATTCAAGTAATTTGAATTATTATTCTATAGATGCTGTTTTAAATGTTGGTTTATTTTTGAGAGAGAGAGAGAGAGAGAGAGCGCACATGCATGTGAGCAGGGGAGGGGCAGAGAGAGGGCATACAGAGGATCTGAAGCAGGCTCTGTGCTGACAGTGCAGAACCAAATGTGGGGCTCGAATTCACGAACCGAACCATGAGATCATCACCTGAGCTGAAATCAAGAGTTGGATGCTTAACCAACTGAGCCGCCCAGGCACCCAATAGACTGTTGTTTTTAAAACCACTTGTTTGGAGATTGTAAATTACAGTAACTAAATCAATCATAAAAATAACAAATTTCATTAAATATTGGAATCTACATGTTTTGGTCATAAACTTTGTGCATATGTTTAGTCATATGTAAACAGATATAGAAAGTAAAATTATCTAAAATATTAGTGGCATTCATTATGACGTTAAAAAAGTGGTACTTAAAGTCCTTTAAGTAAAATGAACATTGATTTGGAAATAATAATTGAAACTATTTACCATTACTATATTCAAACTTGATAGTTAAATCAAGCAGTAATTGCTAATGGGCTTAATATCCTGTGTTAATTTAAAAAGTTTTAATGGTCAATGATTAAGAACCAAGTATTTTCAAAAATCTTTATACTTTTTTTGCATATGTTAATAATGAAATGGTAAAAATCTGGTAGGGCCAGATTTCCAAAACCACTTATTTTCAGAATGGTTCTTCTGTGTTTGGGTGATTTTGAAAGAGAATTGTGTTGATTCTACCCTTCACCATAAAGCAGAAATGCTGAACCTCTCCACTCTCTGTTTGCCTTTCAATCATATCCTTTTCATTTCTTCACAATGGAAATTCTACTCAATAAACAATGCTATGACATGTTCATTCACAGTACTCTTTACCTGGCTCTTTCAAATGTTTTAAAGAAAATTAAAATGTCTTCTCTTTGGTACAGTTTTGGTTTGTTTACATAAGTTTTACCAAGAAGCATTGAACACATATTTATGAAACAACTTGTGTAAAATTGTCCGTCATATTGTGAGAAACACAGAAATGAAATATGGTTCCTAATCTCAAGGTACATGCAATGTAGAGGGAATAAATATAAACTCAATGTCATAGTAATAAGTAGATGTAAGATCTGTAAATATTTTATATGGGATCCCAGGGAAGAAAGGCAATATTTATTACTCAGCAGAAAGGAGAAAACATTTTGGCATTTCCATTGAAACCCCAAAGTAAAAACTTGTCACAATTATAACAATTACAAATATGTTCTACCTTAAAATTATATAAAAATTTGTAATACACTCTCATATTTTCTTCTCATTTATTTTTTTAAAATAGTCCTGTGAAGTAGTCAGAATAGGTACTCTCATCACCAGTCTGTAGATGAAGGAAATTAAGTGAGAGAAGGTTAATGACCATTTTAAAATTGGTAACAAATATGGACTCCAACCCAAAAGTTCTAAGTAAATTCAGTTTTTTGTTTTTAGCTTAAGATAAAAAAGTTTCTTAAAAACAAAAATCTTTCTTACCTCCCTAAGGTACTCACAAGAAAGACAACTTTATCATCATATTCCTGTGTACCTCTCTCAAATACATTTAAAAGTACTTTTTATCTTACTCTTAGAAAAAGAAGTTACCCTGAATCATTTATGACCATAGTAGTCAGGATTTGGGTTTTATAGCTTTCTGGACAGATGGCAGCTTCCGCACAGCCAAACACCATTTGTATATAGAGCTTGAGTTGACTGTCAAAAGGAAACATGTATCCTACTGAATTATTAACCAACACCATATTCCTTGTAATATTTAAGGAATTCTAAATGTTAATTTTCACTGCTGTTATCAGTATAAAGTTCATTCAACAAATGTTTATGAACATCCACTGTGTTCTAGAAATGGGTAAAGGACCCACCATTAGAAAGATGAACTACTAGAAAGATGTAAGGGATTGTTGAAATTATGTTTAATCTTATTTCACAAACCCTGAAGAATTTAAGCATTACTTTAAAGTTACATACTTGGTTAACAGTTGGCTGAATTTTTTTCAGTGTTCTTTTTATAGACAAAACTAGGATACTTGGCTATTTTTTATATTTCTTTTTTAATTTTTTTTTCTTTTTCGAGAGAGAGCGCGCGCGCATGTACGCGCGCACAAGTGGGGGAGGGGCAGAGAGAGAGAGAGAGAGACACAGAATCTGAAGCAGGCTCCAGGCTCTGAGCTGTCAGCATAGAGCCCTATGTGGGACTTGAATCCATGAACCGTGAGATCATGACCTGAAGTGAAGTCAGAAGCTTCACAACTGAGCAACCCAGGTGCCCCTATTGTTTATATTTCTTTCATTTTGATGGCATCTCTAATATTTTCAAAGTAACCTCCTAGCAGTTTTATGTTCTAGTGCAACATGTAAATCCTAATACATCATCTTTGCTTTTGTGGTAGCATTGTATTCAAAATGGATATTCATTGGCCACAAGATATTCTAAATACTTTTTAGGTATTTAGTGTTTTGTAACAAATTGAATGAAAATACCACCTTGTTTTGTATTGCCTTACTAGATATTATTGCTCCTCTATCACTCCAGTATAGGATTGTGATTGTTGCATCCGAGAATAAAAATTTTATGAAATAAACTTTTCAAAAAATAGTAACACTTACTGAGCACTCAGTAAAGTACCAAGAAGTATATGGCATAGGTTTCATTGACTCCACTTGGGAAATATGCAGTGTAAGGCTTAGACATGTGAATAAGCAGGGAAGACTGTATAGTCAGTGGTATAAGCATATTCAAACTAACTCAGATCTCTGTGAATGCAGAGCATACATTCTTAACTGGTACAGCTGAGAATAAAAAATACAGTGTGACAAGGGTTGTGAAAGCCCAGGCCTCTCTCTCAAGAGTGATAAATATGAAGATATGTTTAGGGAATATTCTCCAGGGGCTGAGCTGTCCCTCCATTCCTGATGTCAATTCTCCAAATAATGGATTGGAAGCAGCTGCCATAGCACTTGGTAACACAGCTTGCTCTGATATTGGTAAAGAATAATATAAAGTAAAATGAACTCAATTGAAGAGAAATTCTGGAATTAATTTAAATGTCTATAGAGAGAAGAATTTGGTTCTGCTATTTTCCTATGAGAAATAAAAAGTTGCACAGTAGATATTGACATTATAAAACACATTTAATTTTTTTTGTAAGCAAAGATCAGCATTAGTCAGTAGACAAAAATCTTAGAAGTTATTATTTGTGCCACTGTTACTGAAACACCATTTTATATTTAAGAAATTAGATACCAAAACATGTTATTTCTGTCTCTAAGAACTTAGACTTTAGAATAGGCACTAACAAGAAATAATCAATGAAGAAGTAGATAGATGATTGATAGATAAAATGGCTTGGTAATATAACCTTAACATAAATGACTGGGAGTGAATCTTCCTACAAAGGGTTTTCAATGTGATGGCAGCCTTGCCTTAGAACTAGGAACATTAACTACAAAGCCTTCATCAAGTCTCCTCCGAGTTTGTCAATTGCTAAAAGAACATGCAAATTCCTAGTTCAGAATACCCAAATTCAAGTCCTTGCTCTGTCAGTTTTTAGCAGTTATATTTGGGTTGTGTACTTGACCTTTCTCTTTCTTATCTATAAAATGAGGATAATGATTCTCCTCTCCAAAAGTCTTAAAACTGGAATTAGAAAAGGGTTTTGTTTTTTGTAAATGGAATATCACTAAAATACTTGAATGGTGCCCCCTTTGACATTTTAAAATATGTAATGGATATTTGTGTTTTTTTCTATAGCATAGTGTCCTCAAAGTTGGTGTATCCACATACACCATGTGATTTCACTTCTAAGTGGTATCTTAAAAAACTAGACTGAACACATACAAAAACAAGCTCACAGATACTAAGAGATTAGTGGTTTCCAGAGGGGAGGGGGTTGGGAGGTGAATGAAATATGTGAGGGAAGTCAAATGGTACAGACATCTAGTTATAAAGAAGTCATATGGTTGCAAGGTACAGCATAGTGACTAATTAATAATAGCGTATTGCATATTTGAACATTACTACGAGAGTAAATCTTAAAAGTTCTCATCACAAGAAAAAAATCTTGACGTATGGTGATGGATGGTAATCAGACTTATTGCGATCACCATTTTGCAGGGTATACAAATATGGAATCATGTTGTATATCTGAAATTAATATAATGTTACATGACAATTACACCTCAAGAAAAAAGTAATGTGTAATAGGCTTATTAAATGATTCCAATCATATACATTTCCAAGGATAGATATAGACACAGGAAAATAATGATTTAGGATACAAAATTCAGTCTTAAAGTTAGGGCTTTCCATCCATTTCTTCTACTTAGTAGCTAAATCTATTTAAGATTTCACCTAAACTTTGGGAGATGATAATAATCAATGCTGATTTCTGTATATTAAGGATTGTCACTGCATAGGGTCATAATATATTAAGGCTAGTTTTCATAGTATTTTGATTAGAAAATAAGTGTTGTCAAACAATATTCTGAATTTAAAAAATCTACGGAGCAAATTTATAACAAACAGCTTTCATTTCTAAACTTTTAAATATGTGGCAAAGTATTGATTTTAACATCATTTATATTTTTCAAAATTGCACATAAGCTATTTTGCTCCAAAAGTTATATTAGCCTAAAATGGTCAGGAAGATAGACCTTTGTTTTTGCCTATCTTTATTATCCTCTCAAAAAAAAGTCTTCTGATTAGATCAAGGATGAAAGGTAACTGAAAGTAGGACTTGAGGTATTAGGAATTTTCCCCAAGTTTTTTACTCTGGTAAAATATACATAATATAATTCACTATTTTAGCCATTTAAAAATATGCAGATTAGTGACATTAAGTGCATTCATATGGTACAACTGTCATAACCATCCACCTCCAAAACTTTTTATCTTGTAAAACTGAAACTCTGTATCCATTAAATAATAACTTCCCATTCCTTTGGTCCCCCAGCTCCTGGCAACCATAATTTTGTTTTCTGTCGCTATGATTTTGACTACTCTAAGCACCTCATGTAAACGGAATTATACAGTATTTGTCTCCTTGTGAATGGCTTATTTCACTTAGCATGGTGTCCTCAAGATTCATCCATGTGGTAGCCTTTGTCAAAATTCCCTCTTTTTTTAAGGTTAAGTAATATTTTGCTATATGCATACACCACATGCTGCTTATCAGTTCATCTGTCAATAGACACTTAGGCTGCTTCCATGTTTTAGCGATTGTGAGAAATTCTGCTATCAACATGGCTGTACAAATGTCTTCTTAAGAACCTTATTCTGATTATGTGAGTATGTATACAAAGAAATGGAATTGCTGGATCATATAGTAATTAATTGTATTTTAATTTATGGGGGAGAGCTACTATGCTGTTTTCACAGTGGCTGTATCATTTTATATTCCAACCAACAGTGCACAAATACGCCAATATCTCCAAATCCAATATCTCCAAATCCTTGCCAACTTTTGATATTTATTCATTTTTGTTTTATTTTTGGTAGTAGCAATGGGTGTGAGGCAGTATCTATTGTGGTATCGATGTGCCTTTCCCTAATGATTATTGATGTTGAACATCTTTTCATGTGCATATTGATCATTTGTATATTTTCCTTGAAGAAATGTCTGTTCAAATCTTTTGCTCATTTTTAATTAGTTTATTTTTAAATTTTAGTCATTCTCTTTATATTTCAAATATTACCGTCTTATCAAATTATATGATTTGCAAATATTTTCTCTTTCTGTGGGATACCTTTGTAGTCTGTTAATAGGATCTTTGATGCACAGGTTTTTTGGGGGTTTTTTTAGTTCTATGAAGTCCAATTTATGTATTATTTTTTCTTTTATTGCATATGTCTTTGGTATTATATCTAAGAAATCATTGCCATAAACAATGTCATGAAGCTCTTGCCATTTGTTTTCTTCTAAGATTTTTGAAGTATTGGGTTTAGGATCCATTTTGAGTTAATTTTTGTACATAGTGTTAGGTGAAGGTCCAACTTTATTCTTGTACCTATAGTTATCCAGTTTTACCAAAATACTTTGTTGAAAAACCAGTCTTTTCCCCATTCTCTTGGCACCCTTGTTAAAAATCATTAGACCATATATGTGAGGGTTTATTTCTAGACTCTCTATACTATTCCATTGGTCTATATATCTTTCTTTATGCCAACACCACAGTATTTTGATTAATGTAGCTTTGTAATAAGTTTTGAAATCAGAAAATGTGAGCCCTCCAGCTTTGTTCTTTTTTTTTTTTTTTTAAGAATTTTTTTAGCTACTTAGGATCCCTCGAGATTTCACATGAATTTTAGGATGAATATTTCTATTTGTGGAAATGTCATTGGGATTTTGGTTGGGACTGCATTAAATCTGTAAAGTACTTTGGGTCATAGGGACATTTTAACAATGATAAGTCTCTAATGAATATAGAATGTTTTCCCATTTATGCCGTTTTAATTTCTTTCAGCAAAGTGTTCTAGTTTTCTTTGTACAAAACTTTCACTTCCCTGGTTAAGTTAATTTCTAAGTATTTTAATCTTTTTGATGCTATTGTAAATGAAATTGTTTTCTTAATTTCCTTTTTGGATTGATCCTTACTAGTGTATAGAAGTACAATTGATTTTTGTGTTTTCACTTTGCATCTTGCTACTTTGCTGAGGTTTTTAATTAGTTCAGACCATGTTTGTGTGGACTCTTTAGCGTTTTCTACATAGAAGATCATATTATCTGTGAAAATAGTTCATTTTACTTCTTCTATTCAAGTTCGGATGCCTTTTATTGCCCGATTGCTCTGGCTAAATCTTCCAGTACTAATTTGAATAGGAATTGTAAAAGCGGGCGCCTGGATAGCTCACTCGGTTGAACGTCCAACTTTGGCTCAGGTCATAATCTTACAGTTTTGTGGATTCAAGACCAGGGTTGGGCTCTGTGCTGACAGCTAGGAACCTGGAGCCTGCTTCCGATTCTATGTCTCCCTCGCTTTCTGCCCCTCCCCCACTCGTCCTGTCTCAGTCTCTCAAAAATAAATAAATGTTAAAAAAAATTACAAAAACTAAAAAGAAAGAAATTGTAAATGCAGTCATCCTTGTCTTGTTTCTGATCTTAGAGTCTTAAATTCAGTCTTCAACCATAAAGTATGATGTTCATTTTGAGTTTTAAATGTGTAGCTTTTATTATATTGAAGTATTGTCCTTCTATTCTTAATTTGGGGAATAAATTCTTAATTTATTCTTATCATAAGAGAGTTTTGAATCTGGTCAAATTCATATTTTGCGGGGCGCCTAGGTGGCTCAGTCGGTTAAGCGTCCGACTTCGGCTCAGGTCATGATCTCACGGTTCGTGGGTTCGAGCCCCGCATCGGGCTCTCTGCTGACAGCTCAGAGCCTGGAGCCTGTCTTTGGATTCTGTGTCTCCCTCTCTCTCTGACCCTCCCCTGCTCACGCTGTCTCTCTCTCTCTCTCTCTCTCTCTCTCTCTCTCAAAAATAAATAAAAACATTTAAAAAATTTTTAAATTCATATTTTGCATCAATTGAGATGGTCATATGGATTTTTTCCTTCATTTTGTTAATAGGTATAGTACACGAATTGATTTTTATATGTTAAACCATCTTGTATTCCAGCAATGGATCCCCACTTTGTCATTGTGTATGATCTTTTTAATATGCTATCAGATTGGGTTTGCTAGTATTTTGTTGAATATTTCTACATCAGTGCTCATTAGAGATACTGGTCTGTAGTTGTATTTTCTGTTGTGTCTTTGTATGGCTTTGGTATCAGTAAAGCTGGCCTTATAAA
This sequence comes from Cryptoprocta ferox, assembly GCA_028646485.1. Classification (NCBI taxonomy): domain Eukaryota; kingdom Metazoa; phylum Chordata; class Mammalia; order Carnivora; family Eupleridae; genus Cryptoprocta; species Cryptoprocta ferox. Next base: position 44,004,380 of record CM053569.1, read on the forward strand.
ATGAGTTAAGTGGTGTTCCCTCCTCTTCAGGTTTTTGAAAAAATGTGAGGAAGATTGCTGTTAATTCTTCTTTAATACTTTCTTTAAAAGGTAGAATTCATCAGTGAAGTCATTGCATCCAGGGTTTTCAATTGTAGAGAAATTTTTTTATTGCTTATTCATTCTCTTTACTAGGTACAGGTCTGTTAGATTTTCTCTTTCTTCACATTTAGTCTTGGTATGTTTTGTGTTTCTAGGAATCTTTCCATCTCAACTAAATTACCGATTTCTTGGTATACAATTGTATCTAGTATTCTTTTTATTTTTATATTTATATTTATGCATATAGTAATCCTTTTTTTGTAAAATTAGTGGTAATATCACCTCTTTTCTGATTTTAGTAATGTTAATCTTCCCTCTTTTTTCTTAGTCTATTCAGCTAAAGATTTATCAATTTTGTTGATCTTTTCAAAGAATCATTTTGGGTTTTGTGATTTTTCTATTTTTCTATTCTTTATTTCATTTACCTCTGCTCTAATCTTTATTTCCTTTTTCTGTATCTTTGGGTTTAGTTTATTCTTCTTCTTCCAGTTTATTAGGTTATATAGTTAGGTTGTTGATTTTAAATCTTTTATAAATGCTTTAATGAAAGCATTTACAGTGAAAAACTTTCCTCCTCCTCACTGCTTTCTCTGTGTCCTATAAGTTTTGGTATATTATGTTTTTATTTTCATTTTGTCTCTAAGTATTTTCTAATATCTCTTTTTTTTGATCTACTTGTTACTCGAGTGTATTGTTTAATACCACAGACTTGTGAATTTTCCTGTTTTCCTTCTGCTATCGATTTCTTCATCTTTCTTTGGTTGAATAAGATACTTTGTATGCTGTCTTTTAAAATCTATTAAGACTTAAATCAGGGCTAACATATGGCCTATCCTAAGAAGTGTCCCTTGTGCACTTGGTAAGAATGTATTCTGTTGCTGTGTGGACTCTTCTCTTTATATCTGTTAGATCTAGTTGGTTTATTGTATTGCTTAAGTCTTATATTTTCTTATTTATCTTCTATCTTGTT
>CM053569.1:44005930-44077509 GCA_028646485.1 Cryptoprocta ferox
GAATGGGTATTAACTCTGCTTTAAATGTCTGGTAGAATTCCCCTGGAAAGCCATCTGGCCCTGGGCTCTTATTCATTGGGAGATTTTTGATCACTGATTTGATTTCTTCACTGGTTATGGGTCTGTTCATATTTTCTATCTCTTGTTGTTCTGTCTATATTGAGAATGGGGTATTAAAGCCTCTAACTCTTTTTGTCAAAATGTCTATTTCTGCCTTCAATTCTGTCCCTTTTTGCTTCATATATTTTGATGGTGTTTTATTAGGTGTGTAAATATTTATGATTATTATATAGTATTGTATGAACCATTTATTAACATATATCCTTCTTTGTTTCTTGTGACTTTTTTTTTTAATTAAAATCTATTTTGTCCAATATTAGTTACCCCTGTGCTCTTTTGGTTACTATTTGTGTTGGCTATTTTTTTTCCATCCTTTCACTTTCAACCTTCTTTTGTTGTTGAATTTAAAGTGCGATTTAGAGTTTCTTGTACACAGCATATAGTTAGGTTATTTTTTAACCTACTCTACTAATTTCTACCTTTGGATTGGAATTTAATTTGTTTTTATTTAAAGTAAATATTGAGGAAGAAGGATTTACGTCTGTCATTTTGTTGTTTTCTATATGCTTTATGGTTTTGTGTCCTTCATTTTCTACATGACTGCCTTTTTTTGTGTTTAGTTGTTTTTGTGTTTCAGAGTGAAATGTTTAAGTTCTTTTCTCGTTTCTTTTTGTGTGTATAATTTAGCTATTTTCTTTGTGGTTATAATGGGAATTACATTTAATAACACCCTAAATTATAAAACTGTAATTTGAATTACACCCACTTAGCTTTAATAACATACAAAAACTCTGCTACTCTCAGTTCTGTTCCCAGCCCTTTGTTTTTGATGTCACAGTATTGCATCTTATACTTTTGTGTCAACATGAACTAACACTTTTTAATGCATTAGTTTCTTAAATTATATAAAAAAACAAAAGTGGAGTTACTACTGTTATAATAGCACTGGATTTAAAATTGTCTATATATATATCTTAAATATCTCTTTCTTTATACAGCTTTGAATTACTGTCTAGTGCTCTTTTATTTTAACCTGCAGAACTCCCTTTAGCATTGTTCGTAAGGCAGATATAGTAACAAACTCCCTAAGCTATTGCTTATCTGAGAAGATCTAAAATTTCCCGTCTTCTTTTAAAGTACCTTATTGCCACATTAGACTTTTTAGTTCACATTAAAAAAAATCATTCTGTATATATCAGTCCACTGCCTTCAGGGCTCCAAAGTATCTGATGAGAAATTTGCTGAAAAGTTTATTGAGAAATCCTTATATGTGACAACTCACTTTTTCTCTTGCTGTTTTAAAAATTCACCCTTTGGCTTTGGATTTTGTTGTTGTTTACTTGTTTTTGTTTGGTTTGGTATAGTTTTTTTTTTTTTTTTAATTCCAGTGTAGTTAACATACAATGTTATATTACTCAGTGCTCATCAGGATCAGTGTACTCTTAATCCTTTTAAATTATTTCACCCATCCCCCTCCCCCCTCCCCTCTGGTAATCATCATTTTGTTCTCTATACTTGAGATTTTTGTGTTTTTTTAATTTGCCTTTTTTTTCTTTGCTCATTTGTTTTGTTTCTTAATTCCATGCATGTATGAACTCATAGGGTATTTTTCTTTCTTTCGCTTATTTTGCTTAGAATTATACTCTCTAGATCCATCCATGTTGTTGCAAATTACAAAGTTTCATTCTTTTTTATGGTTGAATACACACAAACACATAAAAATGAATCTTTATCCATTCATCTCCTGATGGACACTTAGGCTGCTTCCATAATTTGGCTATTGTAAATAATGCTGCAATAAACATAGAGGTGCACATATTTTTTTAATTAGGTGTTTTTTTGTGTGTGTATCTTTGGTTAAATATCCAGTAGTGCAGTTAATGGATCATAGGGTAATTCTATTTTTAATTTTTTCATGAAACTTTAAACTGTCTTCCACAGTAGTTGCACCAGTTGGCATTACCACTAAGAGTGCATGAGAGTTCCTTTTTCTCCACATCCTTGCCAGCACTTGTCATTTCTTGAGTTTTTTATTTTAGCAATTCTGATAGGTATGAAGTAATATATTATTGTGGTTTTGATCTGAATTTCACTGATGATTAGTGATGTTGAACTTCTTTTCATGTGTCTGTTGGTCATCTGTATGTCCTCCTTGCAGATATGTCTGTTCATGTCTTCTGCCCATTTTTTAATTGGATTATTTGGGTTGAGTAGTATAATTTCTTTATATATTTTGGATACTAATACTTCATCTATATGTCATTTGCAAATATATTCTCCCATTCCATAAGTTGTTTTTTAGTTTTGTAAGTTGTTTCCCTTCCTATGCAGAAGTTTTTATTTTGATGTAGTCCAAATGGTTTTTGTTTGTTTTTTTCCCTTGCCTTAGGAAACATACCTAGAAAGATATTAGGGAAATTACTGTCTGTGCTCTCTTCCAGGATTTTTATGGTTTCTTGACTCACATTTATGTTCTTAATACATTTTGAGTTTATTTTTGTGTATGGGGTATTAAAGTTGTGCAGTTTCATTCTTTTGCATGTAGCTGTCCAGTTTTCCAAACACCATTTGTTGAAGAGACTTTTTCTCATTGTATATTCATTCCTTCTTTGTCAAAGATTAATTGACCATATAAGTCTGGGTTTATTTCTGAGCTTTCTATTCTGTTCTACTGATCTATGTGTTTATTTTTGTGCCAGTACCATACTGATTTGATTACAACAGCTTTGTAGTATAATTTGAAGACTGGAATTATGATATCTCCAGTTTTGTTTTTCTTTTCAAGATTGCTTTGGCTGTTCAGGGTCTTTTGTTGTCCCATACAGATTTTAGGGTTGTTTGCTCAAGTTCTGTGAAAAATGCTGTTGGTATTTTGATATGGATTGCCTTAAATCTGTAGATTTCCTTGGGTGTTAAGGACATTTTAACAGTATTTATTTTTCTAATCCATGAGCATGGAGTGTCTTTCCATTTCTTTGTGTCATCTTCAATTTTTTTCATCAGTGTTTTATAGTTTTCAGAATACAGGTCTTTCATCCCTTTGGTTAGGTTTATTCCCAGATATTTTATTATTTCTGTTGCAAGTGTAAATGGGACTGATGTCTTAATTTCTCTTTTTGATGCTTCCTTATTAATGTATAAAAATGCAACAGATTGATTTCATATTTTGCAACTTTAAAGAATTCATTTAATAGTTCTGGTAGTTTTTGGTAGTCTTTCAAGTTTTCTACATATAGCATCAAGTTATCTGCAAATAATGAAAATTTTACTTTCTCCTTACCAACTTGATCCCATTTATTCCTCCTGTTTTGGTACGTTATATGTTTCTGGGAATTTATCCATTTCTTCTAAGTTGTCCAATTCATTGGCATATAATTTTTCATAATATTGTTTTAAAATTCTTTGTATTTCTTTGGTGTTGGTGGTTATTTCTCTTCTTATGTTTCTGATTTTATGTGAATCCTCTCTCAGGTTTTTGTTTTCTCTTTTTTTCTTCATGAGGTGGTGAGAAACTTATTAATTTTGATCTTTTCAAAGAACCAAACTCTTGGTTTCATTGATCTGTTCCATTGTTTTGTTTGTTTATTTGTGTTTTTTTAAGATTTTATGCCATTTAGTTTTGCTTTAATCATTATTAAGTCCTTCCTTCTACTGGCTTTAGGTATTATTTGTTCTTTTTCTGACTCCTTTAGGTGTAAAATTAGGTTTTTTATCTTAAATTTTTCTTATTTGTTTTGTTTCCTCAGGTAGGCGTATAATGCTATAACCTTTCCTCTTAAAACAGCTTTTGCTACATCTCAAAGATTTTGGACTGTTGTGTTTACATTTTCATTTATTCCCATTTATTTTTTATTTCTTTGATTTCTTAGTTAACCTATTCATTGTTTAGTAGCATGTTATTTAGCATCCATGTATTTGTTCTATTTCCATATTTTTTCTTATGGTTGATTTCCAGTTTCATAGCATTATGGTCAGAAAAAATGTATGGTATGACTTTGATCTTTTTCAATTTTTTGAACTTGATTTATGGTCTAATATCTATTCTGAATAATGTCCTTGTACACTTGAAAATAATGTATATATATCTATTCTGAATAATGTCCTTGTACACTTGAAAATAATGTATATATAGCTGTTTTAGGATGGGATTTTCTGAATATATTTGTTAGGTACATCTGGGCCATTCACAGCCACTGTTTCTTGTTGATTTTCTGTTTAGATGGTCATCCACTGATGTATGTGGGCTATTAAATTCCCCTATTATTGGATTCTTATCTATTAATTCCTTTATATTTGCTATTAACTATTATATATAGTTGTGCTGGGTGCATAAATATATATAATCGTTAATGTCTTCTTATTGGGTTGTTCTCTTAATTCTTATATAGTGTCTTTCTTTGTCTCTTGTTACAGTCTTTATTTTAAAATCTGTTTTGTCCAATATAAGTATTGGTACCCAAGCTTTCTTTTCATATCCACATGCATGATAAATCATTCTCCATCTCTTCATGTTTATGTATTTTTTTAATGCTTATTATTTATCTTTGAGAGAGAGAAAGAGATAGAGTGTGGGCAGGGAGGGGCAAAAAGAGAGAGGGAGACAAAATCTGAAGCAGGTTCCGGGCTCTGAGCTGTCAGTGAGCCTGATGCGGGGCTTGAACTCACTAACTGTGAGATCATGACCTAAGCCAAAAAGTCTGATGCTTAACCAACTGAGCCACCCAGGAGCCCTTCTATATCTTCACTTTTAATCTGCATGTGTCTTTAGGTCTAAATAAGTCTCTGGTAGGCAGCATATAGATGGGTCTTGCTTTTTTTTTTATCCATTCTTTACCCTATGTCTTTTGATTGGAGCATTTAGTTCATTTATATTCAGTTACTTATTCAAAGTAACTATTGATAGGTATGTATTTATTGCCAATTGCTACTTGTTTTGTGGCTATTTTGTAGTTCTGTTCCTTTTTTCCCTTGCTGTCTTCTTTCACAGTTAGTTGGCATTCTTTAGTGATATACTTCAATTCCTTTCTCTTTAATTTTTGCGTTATCTATTAGTGGATTTTGGTTTATGATTACCATTAGGTTTCTCTATATCTTCTGCATATGGGAGTCTGTATTGAGTTGAAGGTCACTTACTTTTGAACCTATTCTTCACTCTTCTCCCCCTACCCATGTTTTATGTGTATAGTGTCACACTTTACATCTTATTATTTGGTCAGTCCCTTGACTGGTTTGTAGAGACATTCTTATTTTTACTGCTTTTGTGCTTCCTAATTTTCTTACTCTTAATTATAGTCTTTCTTTTCCACTCAGTCACCTCTAAGTTTTCTTGTTGGTTTGCTTTAGTGGTTATGAATTACTTTTATTTGTATGGTAAACTTTTTATCTCTTCTTCTATATTGAATTATAGGCTTGCTGGATAGAATATTCTTGGCTGCAGATTTTCTTTCTTTCAGCAACTTTAATGACTCATGCCACTCATTTCTGGCCTATAATGTTTGTGCTAAAAACTCACTGATAGCCTTATGGAATTTCTTTTGTATGTAACTATCTTCTTTTGTCTTTATGCTTTTAAAATTCTCTCTTTAAAACTTCTTTTTGCCATTTTAATTACTATGTGTCTTGGTGTGGACCATCTTGGGGATTTAGTGGGGGTGGGGGGAATCTCTATGCCTCCTGGATTTTGCTATCTGTTTCCTTCCTCAGATTCAGGAAGTTTACAGTTATTATGTCTTCACATAAATTTTCTGTCCAGTTTTCTTTCTCTTCTTCTGGGATCCCCATAATGTGAATTAGTATGCTTGATGGAATTGCTGAGTTCCCTAAATTTATTCTCATAGTCCAGTGAGTATCTTTATAATCATTACTTTAAATTCTCTATCAGGCATATTATTTATCTTTATTTTGCTTAAGTCTCTTGCTGTAGTTTTGTCTTGTTCTTCCATTTGGGACATATTACTCTGTCTTCTCATTTTCTCTAGCTCTGTGTCTGTTTCTGTGTGTTAGGAACATCAGCTACATCTTCTGCTTTTGAAAGTAGAGGCCTTGGGGTGCTTGGTGGCTCAGTCCATTGAATGTCCAATTCTTAGTTTCACCTGAGATCATGATTTGGTGGTTTGTGGGTTTGAGCCCTACAAACACACTGACAGTGGGGAGCCTGCTTGGGATTCTCTCTCTTTCCCTCTCTCTCTTCCCTTCCCCTGCATGTTCTCTCTCACAAAATAAATAAATTTAAAAAGCTTTTTAAAATAAAAGTAGTGGCCCTGTGAAGGAGAGGTCTGTAGCTCAGTGCCCCCTGTTTACTAGAAACTGGTACTGCAGGGGTATCTCCTGTGTGTGTTATGTGCATCCTGTTGTTGTGGCTAAACTGCTTTTTCCTTCAGTCCAGTCATCTGCAGTGGCCTCTCTGCCTGTTATGGGCAGTGTTTGGTCTCTATGGTGTTAGTCAACCAGTCAGGGGTCACCTCGGGCTTGAGTTGAGTCAGACCAAGTATTTGCCAAAGACACAATAGCACCAAACTGCAGGTTTCTTTTCTTGTGTCTGCTGAGAAGCTCTCATTGTTGGGCAGGACATGTAATCAGAGAGCTGTATGCCCACAGCCCATTCTGACTCGTGTGTGTGTTTATCTTTCCCTTTCCACAGGGAAGGAGTCACTTTGGAATGGTGCTGGTCCCTGTCAAGGCTGCTTGCCTACTGCTACACTTGCGGTTTCAGTTTGAGTGGGCACCAGCCAAGAGCATACTGGAGAGGGCAGATCAACAATGCGTGGAGGGAGTGAGGAGTTAATCCTCTGCAAGAGGGGATGAGCTACCACTGGGATCAGACCTGGCCAGGGCTAATCCACAAAGCATGTGGGGGTTGTGTGCATGTCTTTAACAAGGTATGCATTGGTCCTCCATGAAAGTGGACCCACTGCAACTAGGGCAGAGGCCCCACAAAGCGTGTAGTTGGGAGATGCAGTGTTGGCAAAGTTTGCACCCGTCTTCTGGGAGAGAGGACCCGCAGCACAGAGACTGAGGCAAGGTGGGCCCAGGGGGGTAGATCATTGAAGCCCAGGAGGTTGGGGGAAAGGGCACAGTGTAAGCAAGTTAGGTAGTGAATATGGGTACAGTGCTGGTTCTCTCAGGTGGCCATGTGTTTAAACGGGGTAGGGTAGGGGTGGAGGGAGAGGAGAGAAGTGGTACCTGACAGCTCCTTTGATCCTCTAGAAGTCTCCCAACAATTTCTGTTCCTCTAGGTCAGGCTCTGAGACTATTAAATAACTCTACCTACACATGCCCCAGATGATTTTCAAACTGCTGCTTCTATGCTGTATCACCATGGGGTTATTTGTTCTGCTGTCACTTTAAGGGCAGGGACTCAGTTTCCCATCTCCCTTTAGGCTTTCTCAGAACCAAGTCCACTGAGTTTTAAAATTCTAGGCTTTAAGTCCCACTGGTTGTAAGGACTCATGAAACTTAGCCCCTCTGGTTTTCGAAGTCAAATATTATGGGGATACATTTTCCTAGTGCAGGCTCTCCAGCGTGATAGTCTGTTTCTCTCCCCTTCTCTGCACCTGAGCGTCCCCTCCCTCCACTGGACAGTTCTGCAGGTTTGTTTAGTTTCCCACCATGTCTCCACATTTCCTACCCTCTTCAGTGTGGCCTCTTCTCTACATTTAGTTGTGGAGTTTGTTCTGCCAGTCTTTGGGTTGTTTTCTGGGTTATTTATACTGATGTATTATCTAGGTGTATGCATCGGACCAGGTGAGCTTAGGGCCCTCCTAGTCTTCTATTTTCCTGGCTTTGACTTTTGACAGTGGTTTATAATGATCTTGATATAGGTCTCTGAATTTATCCCACTTGGAGTTCATTGAGCTTCTTAGATGTCCATATTCATGTCTTTAATTAATATGGGGAATATATTGATCATTATACCCCCCCCCATTATTTTCTCTCCCCTTTTTAATTTATTGTCTCCTTCTGTGACTACCACAATGCCTATATTAGTCCTCTTCGTGGTGTCTTACAGGTCCCTGGGACTTTGTTTACCTTTCTTCAATCTTTTTTTCTTTCTATTCCTCAGATATGATGGTTCCCATAGTCCTATCTTCAAATTGGCTGGTTCTTTCTTCTGCCTGCTTAAATTTGCCTTTGAATACCTTCAGTTATTATGCTTTTCATCTCTAGGTTTTCTCTTTTCTTTTTAGGTTTCTTTCTCTTTACTGCTTTTTCCATTTTGCTCATACATAATTTTCTTAACTTTCACCATGTCTTCCTTTAGTTCTTTGAGCATCTTTAAGAAAGTTATTTTAAAGTTTTTGTCTAGATCTTTCATCAGGTCTTTTTCAGGGACATTTTGTTGTTTATTTTTCCTTTGAATGAGACATACTTTCCTATTTCTTTGTATGTGTTGTATTTTTGTTGAAAACTGAACATTTGGACTTAGTAGTGTAATAATTCTTAAAATCTGATTGTTTTCCTTCCACAGGACTTGATGGGTTTTTGTTTGCTTGATTTTTATGTGTTTGCTTTTGTTTATATTTGTTCTTTTTATTTCTTTTTATTGTTGTAGTCTGTTCCTTGTGCTGATGATCAGCCTGAGGCATAAACTTTATGCTGTTGTAAGGTCTTTTCTGAGCCCACACCTTCTGGATATGCAGAGTGACTTCCTAATAATATCCTTTGTATATGCAGTTGCTCCATAATGTTCTACTCTTTGATGTCCAGCTCCCAAAAGTTAAATGAAGGAACAATACCCTGAAGGTCATTTTAGCTGGAGTGCAACAATGGGAGTAGGTGCAAAGACAGTAGCTATTTTTTTTTTAATTGTATCTCTGTATTTAGAAGCAGCAATCAGTGCACAGGTTCGCCAGTATTTGGAAATCAGGGTTATATTAACCCACCTTGGCCCCTCTAACTGTTGTGTAAACTGCTTCAGGAATATGTGCATAGATGCCTGCCATGGGACTAAGGGGTGGGAGAGACAGCTGCCACTCTTGAGAGCTGAAATTGACAAAAATTAACCTTATTTTACTATCCAAGGCTTCTCCTGGATAAAATTTTTTTATAGACTCCAAAGTCCCAAAATAGTTACATCAGACAGATTCTGCCAGTGCAAGTGCTGTCTAGGTGCACAGACAAGTTTCTTGTTCTTCCTACTCTGCCAGCTTCCTAGAATCCACCTCTAGTACAATAATGTTAAGAAGATGTTCTTTAACTGTGATAAAATAATACTGTTATTAAGAATGTATTTTATAGTGTAGCATTTAAGTTCCCTTATAGCTGTGATATTTTCATTTACACCTTGAAAATTTTATTTATAGGTATTAAACAAGAACATGTCTACTATATGTTCATGAACTTGGTACCTATTTATATACCTCTTTTGGGAAATGTCTGGTCAAATATTGTTTGTTTAGTTTTTTTATTTTTATTTTTTGCAATATGTGTGGTGTTTTGGTTGATTTGTTGGGTTTTTTTGTTTGTTTGTTTTACAATGTGTGATATGTGATTTCCATATTCTGGATATATGTTAAACATCTGTTTCACAAATAGTTTCTCTTTGTATCTTTTTATTTTTATTGTATGATTTATTCTTTTTCTACCTGATATATGAAAATTTTGGACAATCCAAGGTCACCAAGAATTGCTCTTATATTTATCTAGAGAATTTATGCTTTTACTCTAATATTTTGGCCTATAAACCATTTCTATTTAACTTTTATATCTGATATGGCATAAGAATAGAATTTTTCTTTTTGTATATACAATTATTCCAGAAACATTTTTGGAAAGATTTCATTTTCCCCATTGAATTATTTTTGTATCTTTTTTAGAGAATCAATTGGCTATCTATGTGCAGGTCTAATTCTCACATATTCTGTTCCACAGATCTATGTTTTTATCTTTACATTATTAATACCATAATGTTTTTATTCTTGCTGCTTTAGTATGTTTTAAAATCAGATTATGTAGTCCTTCAAATTTTTTTTGTTCAAAAAATGTTGACAATCCTAAGTTCTTTTCAGTTCCAGAATGAGGAAACTGATATTTTGAGATATTAAATAGCTCCCCTAAATTCCGAATAATAGATTAAGGAATTAAACACTAGTTTATGTAGTTTGTGAGCCATTAGTAACACTCTAAGTAGCTAACATCTAGTAAAAGCAATTCATTGATTACATAACTACTTAACCACTGAAGACCTCACCTAAATTTATTCTTCTTTTATAATTTATTTTTCAGACAGGTAAAAAACCCTACATTTTTCCATAACACTATTTTAAAACTTTTTATAAAATAACTTTTAATTTCCCTAATTTCCTCTGTGAATAATATATAATGTATCAGGCCCTTGTCATTTATAAGAATGTAAAGAATACTTGTGCTATGAATATCCTATGATAGAAATAATACTATTAAAAATACTAAGAAAACATGAAAAATTTCATTGTGATTTCTAGGAATGGTTAATAGAAAAAATATATTTTAAAATTATGTTAGTCCCTTAATCAATTTTTCTCAATATATGTCTAAAACATGCCATTACTTATCTGCTCTAGGAAGGGCCTAGGGAACCTTGCCCAGCAATCATAAATGCTGCATTCATTCTGCCCGCTATCTTACTTTGCATGCCACACTGGGCCACAGGTTCATGAGCAGAAGTGTAGAAGGTATGAAGCATAAACTTCTGAACCATAAAACTTGCAGTTGATGGAAAGTCAAATACCGAAAACACACACTTTCACATTTAAAAAAAAATCACTTTTGAATACAAACAAAGGGAATACATATTATACTGTTAATTACATTTTAAAGCATTATTCTTCAGATGTCTGAAGAAATAAACACATGATATACCAGAGATAAGTACTTGTAAATTTTTTGTGACTTTTTTCTCTTTGATACATTTATAATGCCTTTGCCAAAGTAATTTAGCTACTGTAGAAACTTAAAGGGATTTTTTTTTTGTTTTTTTTTTAATCTGAAGACCTAGTCAGAATTTATTTTCAGAGATGGTCTTCCTCCTTTTCACAATATGAGGCTGGACTTGATGGTCTCAAAGGCCCCCTGTTTTCCATTATGCCATCTTTTGAACATGCAGAGTTTGGCAAAAAATGAATTACCTGTAGTTACTTTAGATCTATACAGGAAATCAAAGAAAATACCTCTCCTAAGGGTTTGGATAATTTATATCTAACATCATTTGAGGCCTGATTCTACTGCATAATTATGTGAGCAGTATAGGCAGCAAAACTTCCCTGCAAACAAGGTTTATCACCTTCAAGTAAATACCAGTGGCATAACAAATAAGCTTCTTAGTTTCTTTAATATTAAGCTTTTTTCTTTCTTTATTATTATAATTTTAGATAAATATTGGCGCTTTGAAAATTTTGATGTCCTTGTTACAAAATTTGGAGTAGTTTGAGGATATGGACATTTAGATGATAATTAGAGTCATTGAACATCCTAACATTTCAAAATTCCTGATTCAAATGTTTGACTATATCCACACTCTATGTGTCCTTAAGTAATTAAGGAAACTTCCTTTATTAGCAATATTTCTTCCTTCATTATAAAAAATTTCAAATTAACAAACTATTTCCTAATTCGAGCTCCATCCAAACTTTTCATGGATCAAGCACACAACAATGATGATAAGAAAATGTTGTCTTGATTTCTATTTGATTTATATAATGGCTGTATAGGAAAATAATAGTCTGTGACAAAATTAAACCATGTTAATTATTTTGGTTTATAATATGAAAATGAACTGGATTCAAGTGTCTGTTTTGAGCCAATATTACTTGCCTACAGGGACAGTAAAACCAAGCCAAATGCATGTCTCTTTATCTTACAAATCACTTTCCACTTTCACATAAAGGCCAGACAAGCATTATTAAAAATGTGAGTGCAGCCAACACTGTCTACAGATGACTTAGCTTAATTTTTTTGTAAAACCTTAAGAAAACTTTATATTAATACTATCAGTGAGTGCCAAGAAAGCTTTTGATTAAATTGATATTAGATGATTTGTTTGAAGCTCTATGACTTTAGAAGTATTTACTAAATGGATGGAAGGTGTATAGTCATGGGAAAAACGCCCATATTGTATACATTTTTAGATGCTTTGTTTTTTAATGAATAACAAAACAAATGCAAGAAATATTTGTTTTCTTCAGAATCATGGGTAATTTTCTTGAAGATTAAAATACACAATACATTACTATTTTCTACTTTAAAATCAAATTTATTGATCTGAATTTACAAACAAAACACATTTTAAGTACACAGTTTCATGAGATTTAACAAATGTATTCACCTATGTAGCTGACACATTCAAGGTATAAATCATTTTCATCATCCAAATAGATTACCAATAACCTTTGCAGTCAACTTCATTCATCTCCTAGGTAACTAAGGTAGACTTTCTAGCTATATAAATCACATTTTTATTTTCTGAAATTTTTATGGCTTCTTTTGTTCATTAATATTGTTCCATATATATACACCTAATTTTTTAGTTTTATTACTAATATAATTTTTTAATGTAAGCTTTTTAGTTTCTTTATAATAAACTCAGTTTCAAAAAGATGACATAATTTAATAGAAAAGTGAATTAAATCTCTTTTGGTCAGATGAAAACTAAGAAATTATAAGACAATACAATTATAAAAGGTAGATAAAAGTAACACAAACTTGCTCTAAGGATTTTTGAATGTTAGTACTATTAGGGAAAACCTTTAAATTTGATTGTTGATCTCAAAATACATTAAAGAAAAAAGAGCTTAATTTGCATTATAGAAAACCTTATAGGTTTTCTTTTCCTAGGAATACAGCATTGGAGTTGGAGATACATGAGTTCCAATCTTGGCTCTGTCGCTCGTAAACCAAGTGTATATTCACAAGTCACTCAACCACTCCAAGCTTCCAATTCCTACAAAATTAATATCAAAAAGCAAAACAAACAAAAAATTAAGTTTACAATAAATAGTAAATAGGAAAGCATACCTTAGAAACCTAACACACAGTATGTAGTAGGCGCTCAATAAGCGTAATGTTTTCTTAATGTTATTCCATAACTATTGAAATATTGAAGTTTATTCCATAAACTTCTCCACGGCTCTGTATTAGTTTGCTTTATTACAACCAAAAATATGTAATTCCTCTCATAGAAGTTTATAAATTAAAATTTTGATGAACATAGACTATTGTCTTTTTCTGTAACAAAATCAAGCCTATAATCCATATATATTTTTAATTGAAATCACACCAACAACTACTCTCTTTGCAACTTTGCTCTCAACAAAGAGAGAGCATTTATTCATTCTTCCATGTGTACATAGCATTTATTAAGAACCTACAATGTGTAGTTAACTCTCCTGAATACTCATTTTATTCATATCTCTGTTAGCTTTTATTTAATCAGATAGGCTTTTCTGGGAACCCAATCAGACATAGTACTACTTACCATTCTCTTTCCCATGTGCTTGGTTTCGTTCCCTTCACTACCCTCATTCTTACATATATACAAATTTGTGTGTTCACATACACACACACACACACACACACACACACACAGAGTTGGTCTTTCCTAATAAAATGAATGCTTCATAAGGATAGGAATTTTGTTTTGTTCATCACTATATTCTCATCACTGAGAAAAGTTTCAGGTGCAGAGCAGAAGCTCAATGAGTGTTCATTGATCAAATCAAGAAAATGCAGCTCTGACAAAAGTGAGCAATTCACCATAACTCAGTGCCCCTCTTCCACCCCCACCCCCAATCTTTACCTTTAACCTCAGAACATACCATAGGAGTCTTATCTGTGACCCCTTTGCAAGTCACAAAATTTGAAGAGCTACTGCTTTTTTTTTTTTCTTTTTCTGCTATTTTAAACCCTTCATCTAAGCTTATGGAGTCATTCAATTGTTTCTCCCCTTTTCTTACAGAGTATGTCTGAGGGCTTATGCTCAGATAGATCCACTAGTTGAGAGGCCACTAATCATAGCCTTTGTTGATAGTCTGATGTCATTCCTATTGTATATTTTCCATTTATAAAATAAATTACCCTAAGCAATCTTAGTCCAGGGAAAAGATGCCACTGAATGTAGCCAAAATTTCTAATTTTAGTTGAAAACACTTGGAGTTAGTGAACCTGAGATAGAAGGTCTTGGACAAAATCACTTACAATTTTTTCTTTTTCTTCAAAATAGCCTTAATCCTGTAGAAATGATAACAGCTATGTTCAGGAAAAATAGTCAATTTTAGATGTCAAATAAGAGCTTTTGGAGTAATTTCAGGTATTTTTTAATAGAATTTCAAATAAATTCAGTCTCTTAGGGTAGAAGGAAGGAGATAATCATCAGTGTCAATCAATTATTTTAAAGTATCATGCTCAACAGGTTTTGTTTCCTATAGCCAAATATCTATGGAAGTATCTATAGATAGTATAGTATTCTATGGAAGTATCACTTCATTATATATGTGTGTGTGTGTGTATATATATATATATATATATATCCTTTATAATTTTGGTTTGGCACAGTAACAGTGGATTTTATTCTATTTTGTCTAGACTGAAGCTGGAACCATATTCAATTAAGGTAAATTCTACTTCACTCCAATAGAAGGAGGAAATTTGCTAATTGTACACAATTTTAACAGGCTTAGAAAACATGTTTCTTCTCTTCCTTTTAGAGAAGGAAATGAAACTCATGTTTTCTGAATTCCAATTTTATATGTTCTTTTTCATTTCTCTTGTACTTGAAATGTTCTGACGTCTGGACCCAGGAGATAAAAGATTTTTATCTCTGTATTCTCAGGGTTTGAAAAGAAAAAGAAAAAAATATTAAGATGCCTTTTCTTATGCTAAATTTAAACAGTTTCACTCTGGATTTTAGCATTTTTTCAGCACTCTTAGGTAAAAGACAACAAATAATTCCACTTTTCCTTTATAGATTAGTTTTAATTTTTAGAGATTCCAAGTGCATGACATTTGTCTTCATGACATGTTTTTTGATGGTAACAATAATTCAGATTTGTTTTCTTTAAGCTCAGATAGGTGCATCCCTTTGTTTTCAAATTGAATGAGATTCTTATTCTGTATTCTGACAGTCCTGATCTGAATGTAAATGGGAGAAAAATCAGTGCATCTGTGATAAGTACTATCATTGAAATTTGTAGAGGAGCTAAAGGAACATCTGGTACAAAGCTGAGGAAAGTTGGAGGAGGCATCACAGGTGATTGTGCCATAGGTATATAAGGCCTCAATTTTGAATATTTCCCAGTAAAAACAGGTAAATGAAAGTAGAGGAAGATGCACCAGAAAGAAGGAATATCTTGCATCAACATGAGGCATGAGCTGATTTTGAGAATGATAAGCATTCCTGTATGGCTCTCAGATGGGATTTAGAAAGGAGATTTAAGGATACATGTGGAAAGATGAATCAGGGTTGCATTGAGAAAGTTCTTTTCATGCAGCAGATAGAAAATGTGAACATTTTCTTCTGTAGACAGTAGCTTTAGGAAGCCTTAGAATCCAATTTGTGTCTTAGAATCCAGTAAGTGAAAAATCACTTAACAGAGGTGTGAAGAATAGAATGAGCAGCATATAAATTTTCTATTGATGTATAACACATTACCCCAAATAGTACACTACCACAATTTACTGTGTCTCCCAATAGATCACATTCCTTCCACATTCAAAATCCACTTGTCCTTTCTTAAAACCCCCCAGAAGTATCATTCCATTATGGCTCTGGCTTTAAGTCTAAAATCTTATCTAAATTAAATCCAGGTGTGGAGACGGCCCTTGGATGTAGTTCTTTTAAGTGTAGCTTTTTTAGTATAGTTCTTCTTGGCCTGTGAAAATAAAAATATAAATCCTCTGTCTTCTTCTTACTTAATATATGACAGTAGAACAAGTATAGTATAATCCATAGACATTCCTGTTCAAAAAAGAGGAAAATCAGAGACACAAAGGAGTAATTGATCCATAACAGTTCTAAAATCCAGCTGAGAAGTTTCTTGACTGCCACTCAGGTTTTAGGAACAATTCTCCATGGCCTCTGTGCTTTTTCTTTTACTGTCTTATACTGTTCAGTTCAACTTAGTGATGTTCTGCATATATAACTCTTTTATAAACTTTGTGGATCTTCTGTAAATCTCATTGGGGTTTAATCCAATAGACAAATGTCAGCCACAAGATACCTCAAGTTAAGCCTGTGTCTCCCTTGGGCTCCTTTGAAGACTGCTACAGAACAATGCCTAAAAACCATATAGTTTGAGAGGATCTCTGAGGTGCATTCTTTCATCTGACTGAATAGTACTCTGACTGAATTTTGTCTTCCTGAGATCTTAATAAAAGATTTTATAGCCATACCCTTGACTTAATATTTGGACTATATTTTCTTGGCAATGGCCTGGATTGAATATTTGCTCAGAAGTCATTTCTTAATTTTTATGCCATTTGACATCTGCAAAGGCTTAATGCTTCCAAAATCATCAGGTCTTGGCATTTGTTTTACAGCCTTCCCTCTAGTGTATCTCTCTCCTTTATTAGCACCAAGAAGAAACCACATGACACTTTTAAAAATGGTTTAAAATCCTATTAATTATATTGCCCAGTTGATTAAGTATATTTTCTACCTTACACAGAATTGCTAATAAGAGGGTTGTTACACTTTCTGCCACTACATGAGGTTTCCTCTTCATTTGGTTTTCAATAACTTTTGCCTCACTTCCCTGTAAGCACTTATAAAAGACCTCTTTAAAAAGTCACCCACAGCCTTATAAAAGACTCTGAAGCTTCTCCAAGGAATTTTAGGATTTTACTGCTTTATTTTCAGAGCTCACTACCTGATTCCAAAGGCATTCCCACATTTTAGTGTTCACTTTAACAACATCCCATTTCCAGGTATCAAAATCTGTATGTATATGGATCCTATTATTGTGTAATAAAATGCGCCAATCCTTTTGAGTTTAAAATTAAAAAAAAATTTTTTTTCACCAAGTTTATGTGGGTCAGCTATCTGGGACTGGCTGGCTGGCTCTGGTTCAGGTTATCTCATGAGGTTTAGTTTTGGGCCAGGAGCTCAGTCATCTGAGGAGAAAGGAGAATCTACTTTCAGCTCAATAACGTTGATAATAGCAGAAGACTTAATTCCTTGTCACATGAACCTTTTTTGTAGAGCTGTGTGGTAGCTTTCTTAGCTCAAAATGAGTGATGTAGGACAGAGTGCAAGAGATAACACTAAAGACAAGTTTCAGTTATGTATAATTAATCTCAGAGATGACAGCATTTGTATATATAACATCATTTGTGTTGTATGCTGTTGGTTACACAATTCGGCCCTGATAAATATGGGAGGTGATCACACAAAAGTGTGAACATTAGGAGGCAAGAATCATTAGAAGCCCTGCTTAAAACTGTCTACCACAATCAAGTACTTGTACTTAACCTGGGGAAAGCCAAAGTCCATTTTAATAGTTTCAGCTGAATATGAAGGGAGGTTAGAGAGGAGAAATTGGTTTGAGAATTATTTCAGAATGTGAATAGCCTATATTGTACTTACTAACAAAGTACTTATTAAGAGCAATAGAGAAGAGCAAGAATCAGTGGAAGATTTATAGAGGGGTGTGATTCATTGATTGAATCCATGGCCCCAAGTTTTCTATCTCCTTATTTCCGTAACTTTCAGTGGGGCCCTCCCACACTAACTCTGGGCTTGTGCATATGACTTACTTTGGCCAAAATGTATAAGCAAACTTGATGAAGCCATAGTCTTGAAAAAACACATTTTCTTCTTTTTCTTTTGGACCTACATATTTTTGTGGGGAACTGGAGTTCAGTTATATGGACTTAAAGTCAATATACCAATAAATAGAAATATTTTAAAAGGATTCTTTTAGTAGAGTACCAATATGATTCCCTAAAAATGAAAACAAATTGAAATTATTTGGAGTTGGTATTATCTGTATTATAGTGCCTCTATAATGGTTATCTATATTATTTACTGTCATTCTCAGACCTGCTAAAAACACTGAGAAGTTTGCTGCCAGAAATTGATCAGTTCTAATGTTCTAGGAAAGTTGTCTTGTGTGTCTGGAGTAAAACGAGGAGTAACATTCTCCCATTCTTGGTGTTCCTTGATAAAGCATGTGTCTTTGAAATAAAATAATGCTCAAGTTTAATACTTAGTGCTAGTTCTCATAAATGAATAACATTTTCACCACAAAATAATGCTCAAGTTTAATACTTAGTGCTAGTTCTCATAAATGAATAACATTTTCACCACTCTTTCTACTTGTAAGCTCTTATTCTTAAATTTAATTTCCTTTTTTCCCAACAACTGGGGAATCTGGCTCAATAGCAGAATCATAAATTATTAACTTTACCCTTTTCTCATTGGGGCATGGGTTTATGAAAAAAAAATCCATTGTAGAACATTACAGAAGCTACGAAGTTTTGCACAAATCTGTGTACAATTTTAATCCTGCCACACCTTAATAAAATGAGTGGTAGGTACACCATTCTTTATTGTGTTTGAATTTTAAACTCTCTTTGTAGTATACTTGGCTCTGTGGTACTGAGGCACAGAATCAGGGAACTAGATTTCTTCTTTGCCTGCTGGATCTTTGTTAAGTTCTGCCAATACAGGGCACTAGAGGACATGGGAGTAGGAGGAAAGTGGATCCCATGCTTCCTATGTTGCCTACTCCTCTTATTAATATATCCTCTGCCTGGTGCCTGAGTGGCTCCATAGGTTAAATGTCTGATTCCTTTTGTTTTTAATGTTTGTTTATTTTTGAGAAACAGAGCATGGGTCGGGGAGGGGCAGAGCCAGAGAGGGAGAAACAGAATCTGAAACAGACTCCAGGCTCTGAGCTGCCCACACAGAGCTCGACGTGGAGCTCAAAATCGGGAACGGTGAGATCAGGACCTGAGTCCAAGTCTGACACTTAACAGAGTGAGCCACCCAGATGCCCCAAGCATCTGATTGTTGATCTGGCTCCGGTCATGATCTCACAGGTTGATGAGTTTGAGCCCCACATTGGACTCTAGGTTGACAGTGTGGAGCCTGCTTGGGATTCCCTCTCTCCCTCTTTCTCTGTCCTCCCCTGCTCACTCTCTTTCTGAAAAAAAAAAAAAAAAAAAAAAAAAAAAGAGCCCCTACACTTACTGTTTGTCTCAACAAAGCAGTTTGCTGTGAAGCAGATAGTTATAGTATCAGGGCTTTTTTGTGTTGTGTTGTGTTGTTTCTTTGTTTGTTTGTTTGTTAACACTCCTAGAAACAACATTGTGGTGTCTGTTCAAAGGTACCAATAGCAGCCAGCCAGTACCATCTCTTCAGAAGATTGAGCCCTTACTACCTGAGGTCTCTCTTCAGAATCCCTGAAGTTCCAACAGTAACTAAGTGGTACCTTCTCCTTAGTAGGCTGAGTCCCAGTTCTTCCAAGGTCCTCTCCCAAACTTTCAGGTTTTGATAGCTCTAAACATTTCCCTTTGTTTCCCCAGCACTAGAGTTGATGATTGCTGTTTGCAATTGCTCTCTTTCAGCTCACTATTCCTCTTTTCTTTATCATTTTAATGACTTGCCTATATTAAATACTTAGTTGAAATTACTTACTTCGTTTCTGTTTCCCTGATTGAATACTCACTGATACAGGAATTGATATTCTCTTTATTCTAATACCAGTGTCCTGTCATAAATTTCATGTCCTCATGTAAAATCATTCCCATTTAGTTTGACATCATCAACTGAAAC
Organism: Cryptoprocta ferox; assembly: GCA_028646485.1. Taxonomy (NCBI): domain Eukaryota; kingdom Metazoa; phylum Chordata; class Mammalia; order Carnivora; family Eupleridae; genus Cryptoprocta; species Cryptoprocta ferox. Next base: position 44,025,738 of record CM053569.1, read on the forward strand.
CACTCACTGTTCTTCCCATATGCTGCTTTCAATAGGCATCCCTATCACTCTAAACACAATCAAGTACTTTGACATCTATGATGCTGTTCTAATGAGGAAACACATAAATGTGTCAATTTTAAGTATTTCAGTCCCTTTGGGTTAAACTAACCTTATGCATGTAGAATGAGGAGATCCAAGCCTTGGTTTACATTTGGATCTCTGTTCTCCTTCCTACTTCTCAAAATAGAATCTGGCTCAAGGGAGAACTTTCTGTGTCTTTCTGATAGAGGCAGGGAATTCACTTTTACATGAGTGCTTGTACCATCCCCTGAATCCTTACAGGCTTTGGTGGCACTGTCCCTTGCCCAGCCTAAGGTGATTCATCTAATGTGGGAGTATGTAGCTCCTCAAGTCTGGAAATTTTCTTTTACCTCCTGTTGACTCCTAGCTCTCTATTGACTATTGCTACTGGACAGTCTTCTCCAGGATTCCAAATGAGCTTCAAAGCTCAGTGAGGCTCAAGCAAGAATGGTAGCTTTTGATCTATTGCCTCTTTTCTCTTTATTCACATTCTCCCTCTCTTTTCTCTTCTTGCTCTTTCTTGCTCTTACATCTTTCCTCCTTCACAACCATTTTCCTTCTTTCCTTCTTCCTTATGGAAATGAAATGACATTATTTCTCTTTCTTCTTTACCACCGATTCCTTTCATACCATGCTCTCCTTCTTCCCTAAGTTGTATTTGGCTTAATTATTCTCTCGGGCCATAATTATAGAAGACTTCAGAGGAATATACATTTATGAATTTATGGAGAGAAATAAGAAAATTCATTAGTATATTATTTCTCAAATATCTACTCAACATATGGCCCTATGGTTCTTTGGATATAAGAGAAAGTACAGTTTCTTCTTTGAAAAATTATGGGAAAAAATGGAATCTTTAGAGAACTGACAGCAATAGAATCTAAAAGTTTAAAGAAACATTAGTTAAATACTGTAGAAGAATGTGTTTAAAATGGAATGAAATATGAGGTCATTGTAAAATGTTACAAGATAAGTCAAGAGGGAGAGGATGGAATCGGGCAGCAAGCTGAAAGCAATATTGGAGTAAAGGTTTTGCCGTTGAGTGTTACACATGCAACTATTCACTTAATTCTCATTGTTTTTTGAGAAAAAGACAAAAATCCTTTACACAGTAATTGATAACCCTAATTAATTGATACCTATATTCCTCTAAAGATCCATTTTATATTGTTATAAGGTCAGATCAGAACAATGTTCTGATCATTGTTCAAGTCTCTCCCCAATCAGTTCATGTGCTGATTGAGTCTTACTGTATTACATTCTTATATATTCTCATAGAACCATGTTCTTGTCCTTCAGAATATGCATCTCAGTTTTCAATCCCATATTCATTTGTTTGATTATTTAATTTCCATCTCCTCTATCAAACAGTAGCTTCCTGAAAAAACAAAATACATCTTGTTTTACCTACCATTTTATGCTCAGCATCTAGCAAAATGTTTCTAAAATGACAAGAACACAAATATCTGTTGAATTGATCATTGGATGGATTCACAAAATTCCGAGTCCTTAATAAAATTATGATATAACATTTTCTCATTAGCTCAGGCATAGACTGATGGAACAGTATAATTCCATGATAAAATTCTCATAACACTTGTCCTCCACAGCTTGATCTGCACAGCACTAAATGTTTTTCTTTTTCTTAATGTTAAAATTTTTGATTAAGTTGTTTTAGTGATTCTACAAAGACTAGCTCTTGGTTGATCAGTGTCTTTATGAAAGTAATCAGTAATTTCTGAGCTACTGCTCCTGACAAACTTGCTGCCTGGCCCTGATCAGATATATTTAACCTTGTTCTAGCCAAAGACTATCACTTGAATTCTTGAACAACAACTAGTGTAAAACAATCTTTTAAACATGTTTAATATTAATAAGTAACAATTAAAATGTCAATATGCTTTTGACTACTATATAAATATTTTCATATATTTTCTAATCCATCATGAACACTATAGAAAGTTATCTAACATATGAATCAATTTGTATAACTTTTACGATTAAAAGTGTTTGACAATTCACTATTTTATTCATAAAACAGTATAAATTACCATGGTGTCATAGTTAATTCTATATGTCATTTCACTGGGCATGGGCACCCAGATATTTGTTCAAACATTATTCTGGGAGTGTCTATGAAAGTGTTTCTAGGAGAGATTCACATTGAATTAATAGACATGCTAAAGCTGATTTCCCTCACTACTGTGATTGGGTCTCATCCAGTTACTCTTACAGGGTAAGAGGAAACCTCTCCTGCCTAACTGCTGACTGCCTTCAAGCTGATGGGACATACTTTTATTTTCTTTTTTTTTCTCCATTGATTCTTCTTTGATCTCAAATGAAAATATCAGCTCTTCTGAGTTCTCATGTCTGACACCTAGCATTTGGACTAGAACTGCATCATCAGCTCTCCCAGGTCTCCATCTTACAACTTCAGATCCTACTCTCTATAATCACCTGAGCCAATCTCTTATAATATATTCATGATCAGGAACAAGGCAGGGATTACCACGCTCAGGCTCCTATTCAACATTTACTGGAATTCCTAAATAAACAAAAATAAAGACATCAAAATTAGAAAGGAAGAAGTAAAATTGTCAGTGACATGATCTTACATATTGAATATCTCAAAGATTCTGCCAAGAAACTATTATAACTAATGAATTCAATAAAGTTAAAAGATACAAATTCAACATAAAAATTACTTGCATTTGTATACAGTAACAATGAACTACCTGAAAAATAAAGCAATCCTATTTACAGTAGCATCAGAAACAATAAAATACTTAGGAATAATTTAAGCAAGAAGATGAAATATCTATAAACTGAAAACTGTAAAGTACTTATGCAAGAAATTGAAGAAGACACAAATAAATAGAAAGATAGCTTGTATTCATGGGCTGAAATAATTAATATTGTTAAAACGTTCATACTACCCAAAGCCATCTATAGATTCAGTGCAATCTCTATCAAAGAATGGCATTTTTTACAGAAATAGAAAAAAATCCTAAAATTCATATGGAACCAAAAAGATCTCAAGTATCTAAAGCAATCCTGAGAGAGAAGAACAAAGCTAGAGGCACCATACTTTCTGACTAAAAACTATATCACAAAGCTATAGTAATCAAAGCAATATGGTACTTACTGTCATAAAAACAATGGAACAAAATTGAGAGCCCAAATAAATTCATGCATATATGCTTTACTAATGTTTAATAGGGAGCGAAGAATACTTAGTGCGGAAAATATGATAGTCTCTTCAATAAAAGATGTTGGGAAAACTAAATTACTACTTGTAAAAGAGTGAAACTGGATCCCTATCTTTCCCTGATCCCAAAAATTAACTCAAAATGGATTAAAGACTTAAATGCAAGACCTGAAATCATAAAACTCCAAAAAAGAAAGGAAGAAAGAAAGAAAAGAAAAGAAAAAGCACTCCTTTACATTGGTCTTGGCAATGATTTTATGGATATGACATGAAAAGCACAACCAACAAAAGCAGAAATAAGCAAGTGGGACTTATTCAAACTAAAATCCTTCTGTACAGCAAAAGAAATGTTAAAGAAAAAAAGTACCTGAAAATGGGAGAAATTATTTATAAACCACATATCTGATATGGGGTTAATATCCAAAATATATAAATAAATCACACAACTCAATAAGAAAAACAACCCAATTAAAAAATAGACAAAACACTTGGAACATTTTTCCAAGGAAATTACTTTCCCATTGTTTGAGTTGTCTGTTCACTTCCTTGAAAGGGACGTTTGATGAACAAAAGTTTTTCAACTTTATAAAGTCCAAATGGTCATGCTTTCTTTAGTTGGTTGTATTTTAATTGATATATCTAGGATACTGTTGCCTTATCCAAGGCCATAAAGATTCATACTATGCTTTTCTCTAAAATTTTAGAGCTTTATATCTTATAAATATATCTTTCCTAAATTTGAGTTAATTTTTGGATATAGTATAAGGTAGAGGTCTCACTTCATTCTTTTCTATATGGCTATCCAGTTGTCCCAATACCATTTTTTTAAAGACTATGTTTTTCTCATTGAATTGTGTTGTCATCTTTGCATAAAATAAGTTGATAATAAATGAAAGGGTTCATTTCTAGACTTTTAATTCTTCTACATGGATTTAAGTCTGCCTGTATCACATTGCCTTACTATCTTGATCACTACAGCTTTGTAATAATTTTAGAAATCAGAAAGTGTAAGTTTTCCAACTTTGTTCTTTTTTTCCTCAAGATTAATTTGACTATCCTGGATTTATTTATTGTCCACATGAATTTTAGGATAAACATCAGTTTCTGGGGATTTTGGCATGGATTATACTGATTTTATAGATCAATTTGAAAGGTATTAGAACTTTGCTGTTCAGCCTTCTTCTCAATGAACACAACATAGTTATCTTTCAGTTTGTTTGGATCTTTTCTTTTAATCTTTTAGCAATGTGTTATAATCTCTGATGTATGTTTTACCATCTTCCATTAAATAAATTCATATTTAATTCTTTTTGATACTATTATACATGGAATTGTTGTCTTTATGTATCATTTTCTGTTTATTGAATTTAAGGATATAAAAATAAAAATAATTTTTGTATATCAGTCTTATACCCACATAGTTGTTGAACTCATTTATTAATATTTTAGGGAGTTCTTTGGGAGTTTCTATTTATAAGATAACATCAAATTTAAATATAGGTAGATTATTTTTTATGGATACACCTTTCATTTCATTTGGCTACTGTCTTGGCTAGAGCCTCTGGTACAGTAGGAATAGAAATGCCAGAATTAGATATCCTGATATTATTCCTGTTCTTAAAGAGAAAGCATCCAGTGTGTCATTATGCATGATGTTAGCTGTGGATTTTTTATGATGTCTTTAGCAGGGTGAGGGAGTTTGTGTCTATTCCTAGTTTTTGAATGTTTTTGTCATGAAAAGGTCTTGGCTTTTTGTTTCAAAGCATTTTTATGTACCTATTGAGATTATCATGTGTTTTTTTTCTTTTATTCTACTAATATGGTATTCTACATTGAATGTCTTTCTGATTTTGAATCAACCTTGCATATCTATGATAAACCTCAGTTGGTCATGAGGTATAATCCTTTTTATATGCTGCTGAATCAAGTTTGCTAGTATTTTATTGAATACTTTGTATCTATATTTGTAAGGGATATTGATCTATAGTTTTCTTATAATTTGTGATGGCTTAGTCTAGCTTTAGTATCAGCACAATATTAGTTTATATAATTAGTTGGGAGTGTTCCATTTCAAATTTTTAAAGGAGAGTTTTGTGAAGCATTAATTCTTCTTTAAATGTTTGGTCAACTTTTCAAGTGAGAAAAAATTGGACTAAGCTTGTATTTGTGGAAATTTTTCACTATTTCAATCTGTTAATTTGTTACAAGTTCTTCTAATTTTCTATTTATTGATTCAGTTTCAGGTGTTTGTGTCTTTCCATAAATTTCTTAATTTGATATAGGTTTTTAAAATTGTTTTTTTTATAGTTACTCATTGTGTTGCTTTTTTAGTCATTCTAGGTAAAGTTTTGGCAATTTTATTGATCTTTTCAATCAAGCTTTTGGGTTCATTGATTTTCTCTATTGTTTTTCTGATATCTATTTCATTTATTTCTACTCTAATCTTGAACATTTTATAGTGTTCTCAATTATATTGAGGTGCATATTTTCAGAGTTCTTTACTCTGTCATTCAAGATGACACCATCTCATAGAGCCGTACTTGTTTTTTAAATGTTTAATTATTTTTGAGAGAGAGAGAAGGGGGAAGGAACAGAGAGAGGGACAGAGGATCTGAAGTGGGCTCTTTCCTGAGAGCAGAGAGCCTGATGTGGGGCTCAAACTCACAAACTGTGAGATCATGTTCTGAATTGAAGTCAGAGACTTATCTGACTGAGCCATCCAGGTGCCCCAGCCATACTTCCTTTTTTAAGTTTTTATTTAAATTTCAGTTAATTAATATACCGTGTAATATTAGTTTCAGGTATATAATTTATTAACACTTTCATACAACACCTGATGCTCATCACAAGTTCACTCCTTAATCTCCATCACATTTTAACACCATCCCCCACCTACCCTCTGATAACCATCAGTTTGTTTTCTATAATTAAGTCTTTCTTGGTTTGCCTCTCTCTCTTTTTTGTCCCCTTTGCTCATTTGTTTTGTTTCTTAAATTCCACATATAAATGAAATCATATGGTATTTGTCTTCCCCTCTTATTTCACTTACCATAATATTTTTTAGTTCCTTTCATGTTTTTGCAAATGGCACGATTTAATTCTGTTTTTATTCCTGAGTAATATTACACACACACACACACACACACACACACACCACATCTTTTCCATTCATCATGTAGTTGGCACTTGGACTGTTTCCAAAATTTGGCTAATAATGCTACTATAAACATCGGGGTACATGTATCCCTTTGAGTTGGTATTTTTGTATTCTTTGGGTAAATACCTAGTAGCAGTTGAAGGACCATAGGGTAGTTCTATTTTTAACTTTTGAGGGACCTCCACACTATTTTTCAGAGTGGCTGCACAAGTTTGCGTTCCCACCAAGAATGCAGAAACGTTCTCCTTTTCCCACATCCTCATCAATACCTGTTGTTTCTTGTGTTGTTGATTTTAGCCTTTCTGATAGGTTTGAGATGATTTCTCATTGTTGACCATCTTTTCATGTGTCTGTTGGCCATCTGTGTATCTTCTTGGAAAAATGTTTACTTATGTCTTCTGCGCATTTTTAATTGTATTATACTGGTGGTGTGAGTTGTTTCAGTTCTTTATATATTTTGGGTATTAAACATTTATTGGATATGTCATTTGCAAATATTTTCTCCTCTTTAGAAGGTTGCCTTTTAGTCTATTGAGTGTTTCTTTTGCTGTGCAGAAGATTGTTATCTTGATGTAGTCCCAATAATTCTACTTTTGTTTTGCTTGCCTCAGAAGACATGTCTAGAAAGAAATTGCTATGGCCAAAGTCAAAGAAACTACACCGTGTTCACTTTTAAGATTTTTATGGTTTTCGTTTTTCACATTTAGGTCTTTAATCCATTTTGAATTTATTTTTGTGTATGGTATAATAAAGTTGTCCAGTTTCTTTTTTTTTTTTTTTTTTGTATGTTACCATCCTGTTTTCCCAACACCATTTGCTGAAGAGACTGTCTTTTCCCCACTGGATATTCTTACCCATTCTGTCGAAGTTTAATTGAGCATATAATTTGGGTTCATTTCTGGGTTTTCTATTTTGATCTTTTTGTCTATTTTCATGCCAGTACCACACCGTTTTGATTACCACAGCCTATAATATAACCCGATGTCCAAAATTGTGATGCCTCCAGGTTTGCTTTTCTTTTTCAAGATTGTTTTGGCTATTTGGGGTCTTTTGTGGTTCCATACAAATTTTCGGGTTGTTTAGTCTGGTTCTGTGAGAAATACTGTTGGTATTTTGACAAAGATGGCATTTAATGTGTAGATTAATTTGGATAGTATAGACAGTTTAACAATATTTGCTTTTCTTGTCCTTGAGCATGGAATGTCTTTCCATTTCCTTGTGTCCTCTTCAATTTCTTTGATTAGTGTTTTATAGTTTTCAGGCACAGGTCTTTTACCTCTTTGGTTAGGTTAATTCCTAGGTATGTTATTGTTTTTGGTACAATTGTAAATAGGATTGATTCCTTGATTTCTCTTTCTGCTGCTTCATTATTAGCATATATAAATGCAACAGATTTCCATATGTTGATTTTGTATCCTGCAACTTAACCAAATTCATTTATCAGTTCTTGTAGTTTTGGGGTGGAATATTTCAGGTTTTCTATATATAGTATCATGTCTTCTACAAATAGTGAAAGTTTTACTTCTTCCTTGATGATTTGGATTCTTTTTATTTCTTTTTTTTCATCTGATTGTTGACCCTATGACTTTCAGTACTATGTTAAATAACAGTGGTGAGAGTGGACATCACTGTCTTCTTCCTGAGTGTAGGGGAAAAGCTCTCAGTTTTTCTCCATTGAGTATGATACTACCTATGTGTTATCCACATATATCTGTGTTATGTTGTGGTATGTTCCCTCTAACCTACTTTGTTAAGCATTTTTATCATAAATGTATGTCGTACTTTGTCAAATGCTTTTTCTGCTTCTATTGATATGATCATATTGCTCTTATCCTTTCTTTTATTAATGTGGTGTATAACATTGATTTCTGAACACTGAACCCCCCTTGCAACCCCAAAATAATCCCTTTTGAGCATGGTGAATGATTTTTTCATGTATTATTGGATTTAGTTTGGTAGTATTGTATTGAGAATTTTTGCATCTGTGTCCCTCGGGGATATGGACCTATACTTCTCTTTCTTAGTGGTGTCTTTATCTGGTCTTGGTATCAGAGTAATGCTGGCCTCATAGAATAAATTTAGAAGTTTTCTTTCTTTTCTATTTTTTGGAATAGTTTGAGAATAAGTATTAACTCTTCTTTAAATACTTGGTAGAACTTGCTTGTGAAACCATCTGGTCTGGGACTTTTGTTTGTTGGGAGGTTTTTCATTACTGATTCAATTCTCTGTATGTTATCAGTCTGTTCAAGTTTTTTTTATTTCTTCCTATTTCATTTTTGGTGTTTTTTAGGTTTCTAAGAATTTGACCATTTCTTCCATGTTGTCCATTTTGTTGGCATATAGGTTTTCGTAATATTGTCTTATAACTGCTTGCATTTTTTGGTGTTGGTTGTTATTTCTCTTCTCTCATTTGTGATTTTATTTATTTGGGTCCTTTCTCTTTCCTTTGTGATAAGTCTGTCTAGAAGTTTATGAATTTTGTTAATTTTTTCAAAGAACTAGTTCCTGATTTCATTGATCTGTTCTATTGATTTTTAGTTTCTGTATCATTTATTTCTGTTCATATAGCCATACTTCGTAGATAACTTTATATTCACTCATCCTGTTTTGATTCCCACACTCATCCTGGCTATACTCAGTTATCAGCTGCCCAGGTATAAAAGTAATGCACCTCTGGAAACCAGTCTTTGTCAGAGTTTCAGTTTATTATTAGGTAGAAAGGCAGGAACCACTGTCTTTTCTAACTTCTCTATGTGTATCCCCTCCTCAAAGGATACACTTATTAAAAATATGTTCCCAGATCAAAGAGAATTAATTTTTAGTCAACAGAAATGTATTACCTGCTCCAACTCCAAATATAACTAGAAAAGCATTCTAGGGGCACCTGGATGGCTCAGTCCATTAAGCATCCAACTCTGGCTCAGGTCACGATCTCGCAGTTCATGATTTCTAGCCCGGCTATCGAGCTGACAACTCAGAGCCTGGAGCCTGCTTCAGATTCTGTGTCTCCCTCTCTCTCTCTGCCCCTTGCTCTCTCTCATTCTGTCTTTCTCTCTCTCTCAAAAATAAACATTAAAAAAAATTAAAAAAAAAAACGTGTTCTGTATTGTCTACTATGCTGTAAGGAAAAAAAGCAGTATCTTTGGAGTCAGATAGAATTGCTTATTATAATGCTTAGTAGCCTTTCCACTTATTTAATGTGTGAAATTGTTGAATACATATGTGAATTACCAACTGGATTATTAAATGAGTGGTTATAAAAATGTTTAGTGAAGGATGTATTATTTTTAAGCAGTTTAATAAGTATCTCACTTATGTGTAACATATTTGTATGATATAAAAACACACAACTAAGATTTGCTATACTTTTATGTAAGGGAGCTTTCAAATGCACTAATGTATTCTAGGTAATATACTGTAAGGTCATTGTTATTATTAAGCTATCTAGAGAAGACTGTGATGACATTAACATACACATCAAAGCTTAGGGTCCAGGTTCTGAATACCATCCCAGATTTCTTTCCACTACTCTGTATTGGCTTGTTTATTAACTGCTTGATAAATTATTTGCTTGATGGAAATGTCAGTTCATATTTGAATTTGGATAGCATAACATAGTTTAGTCTAACCTACTTTGAGATTTTGATAAGGCATGTGAAGGTTGAATGTAACTGAAACACTTAGAATGATGATATATTCTTTTTTAGGTTTCAGGAGAATAATAAATGTGAATCACTTGATGGACAGTGTTTGTTTTGTCCTATTCACAACATTTAGGTTCAAAAAGAATTCATTTGTATTGTCATTTTGCTCTAATATGCATCAATACATCTTCTCATAGCTTAGCATTCTGCATGCAGGATTGTAATGAGGTACACATTATTGAAAACCAACATAGGGGATCAATTAACTTAGATTCAAATCCAGCACTAGGAATTGGCTGTACTAGTGGAAAGAACCACTGTGCTTAAATGTATGTCTAATGCCACTTTCTAGTTCAAAAGTTATAGTGTTTTTCTCTGCAGCGGATCTTCTTGATACAAGGGCTAGTGTGTTCTGCATATGATTTGGGTTGTTCTCAAAAACGTGTTTGCTGTCTTAATGAGTTCTCAAGAGACAGTAAAAAAAAAAAAAAGTAGAGCTTCTCATTTACAGGGTTCACAGTGATTTAAGGCATTCATTATAAAACTACCTCATATGAATTCGTCTTTTATATAAAGATACTTTGGTCTGAAATTGCACACAATATTCAAAGTCTATGCTCAGAATGTTACAACATAAGAAAAATAAATAAATTGAGAATGTGCAAGGCAATTGAACTATAGTATATAGTATCCCTGGTTTAATAGTGATCATTTACAATGCACTAATATGAGGAGATAACTTTTCAAAAGGTTGTGACATTAATTTTCTTATTTGCACAAAATTGAATACATTATGCAGTTGGCTAGTTGAAGTAGATGTTTTATTTGTTGATACAAAAGTGCTGATATAAAGTGGCAAATTTCACAAAACATGGCTCAAACTATAAATTTAAATATATACAGAATGATGTCAAAATAAGTGTGAAATGTATTTTATGATTTTACCTATAAGCTGATTATCAGACAAATAGGATAATCATACAAAATATTAAGTTACATTTTTAAGGGAAAAATGATCTATAGGTGTTTTGCAGAGGATATAAAGGCCATATATACACAAATTAATTTTAGTTTTTGTTAATATTACTTTTAGGAGGGTTTTTTTTTTTTTGTCCTTTCAGATCAATCCCTGATGTCTCCTTTTAGAAAATCTTATGTAGAAACAGGTGGTAAACTTCTAGATTATACTTTACATACACAGAAAATAGGATTTATTTGAAGGGTGTTATCCAAAGCATTTTCTAAGTGGTCCTATTAAATAGCATGTAAAGTCTCTCTTTAAAAAAAGAAAAGAAAAAATATGTGTATGTGTGTGATTTTTATTTATTTGATTCAAATGGATTAGAAGTAATTATAAACTATCTTATTTTGGTTATTTTGCCACTGTGATGGCTTAAGTAATATGAGTTAATATATATTTGCAGGCATCTTAATGTTTTTAACCCCTAAAACCTTTTAAATCTTAAGAAAAATACTTTTAATCCTGAAAACTTTTCATCTTACCAGCACCTAGTTATTCTTTTTTTTTGAGTATAGTTGACACACAGTGTTATGTTTTGTGTGTACAACACAGTGATTCAACGAATTTATATATTATGCTTATATGTTATGTTATGCTCCCCACAAGTGTAGCTACTATCTGTCCCCATAAAAAGCTATTAGAGTACCAGGAACTATATTTTCTATGCTGTCCCTTTTATTCCCACCACTTTTTCATTTCATACCTGGAAACATGAGTGTCTCCCCCTTTTCTTGACCCATTTTGCACAACTCCTACCATCACCCCTCTGATAACCATTAGTTTGTTCTCAGTATTTATAGATCTGAATCTGTTTTTGTTATTGTTTTGTTTGTTCACATGTAAGTGAAATCATATGCTGTTTGTCTTTCTCAGTCTGACTTATTTCACTTAGCATAATACCCTCTAGGTTCATCCATGTTCGTGCAATGCCAAGATGTCATCCTTTTTGGGGCTAATATTTCTGAGTGTGTGTGTGTGTGTGTGTGTGTGCACGCGCGCGTGTGTGTGTGTGTGTTTGCTAAGAACATAGGGGTGAATATATCTTTGAATTAGTGTTTTCATTTTCTTTGGGTAAATATCCAGTGATAAAATTACTGAATCATATGGTATTTCTATTTTTGGTTTTCGTAGTGGAAAGCCACTAATTTCCATAGACGCTGTACCAGTTTACATTCCCACCAATAGTTCATGAGGAATCCTTTTTCTCCACTTCCTCGCCAATGCTTATTTCTTATCTTTTCAATACCAGCCATTCTCACAGGTGTAAAGTGACATCTCATTACAGTTTTGATTTGCATTTCACTAACGATTAGTGATGTTGAGCATCTTTCCATGTGTTGTTGGCATCTCTATGTCTTCTTTGGAAAAAATGTCTATTTAGTTCTTTTTTTTATTTTTTAATATTTATTTTTGAGAGAAAGAGCGTGAGCAGGGGAAGGGCAAAGAGAGAAGGAGACACAGACTCTGAAGCAGGCTCCAGGCTCTGAGCTGTTAGCACAGAGCCCAACGTGGGGCTCAAACTCAGGAGCCGCGACATTATGACCTGAGACGAAGTTGGCCGTTTAACCAACTGAGCCACCCAGGCACCCTGTCTCTTTAGTTCTTTACCCATTTTTAATCAGATTGGTTTTTTGGTGTTAGAGTGTATAAGTTCTTTATATATTTTATATATTAACCCCTTGTCAGATATATGGGATATGCAAATATCTTTTCCCATTAAGTAAGTTATCTCTTCACTGTCTTAAATCTACTTATGAGACCAGTGAGACCGTGTCATCTCTATTACTGTGTTTTTTCATTTCTAACATTTTTATCTCTCTGATAAACATATTCACCTTAGCTTGCATACCGTCCCTCTTTTTCAGTAGATCCTTTAACATATTAGTCATAGTTAACTTAAATTTCCTATCAAATAGTTCCTACATCAGTATCATGTCTGATTCTGACTGATGATTGCTTCGTCCCTTCAGAGTATGTTTTTTCTTGGCAATTGTTATGCCTTGTGATTTTTTTTATTGTTGTTACAAATGAAATCTTATGTAGAAACAGGTAAAATTTTTTAAGGCATAGAAATGGAGATGTCTTTTCTGCTGAGTGTATACAGTTAGGAGTTGGACTGGTTTTCAAGTTCATTGTTAGTTACTGTATTCAACCTCAGAGCAACAGTGGCTTCAAATTCTTGTAATAGTACCTTATATATAGGAGGGAGGTTGCCTTGCCAGAGAAACGCCTTCTCAAATTTCTGCTTAAAGTCTTCTGATTGCACTTTGCCTTAGAAAAGGTATTTTTTGCTTGCTCTTATTCCTCTTTTGCCCCTCTTCTAGCAGTATTCTGTTAGTACTTCTTACTCAGATCTTGGTAACTTTTTCTTGTTGTTATTGTTATTTTTTAGACCTTGGTAACTTTTATTATTATTATTTTTTTTAAACCTTGGTAACTTTGACTGTGGAGGTTGATGGAGGGTGTGTTCTCTGTTGTTCTGAATTTCCATTTTCTCAGACAGGTACCATGTTTCCGGGCCTCAAGGATGTGGCCCTATCAGTTCTGATACCCTTCTTCCAACTGTAGTTTGGGGTTTAGCATCTATTCATGCCCTTCCGCCTGCTTAGGGTTTTTTTTCTCTATTATTTTCTACCAGGTTTGACCTATCCTAAGAGTGATAATATTTTTTTTATTTTGCTGTTCCCCTTCTATCTCAGTTTTGAGGCTAATGCTCTCTAGGAGAGATAGAAGAAATGAATATGACTGGAATATGTGATCTCTCTGTTTTTCACTGCAGTGGACACTCGGATTCTCTACAATCTTTTCTGAATGCTCTTCATGGAATTAGAGTTTGTGCAGAAAGAGCTGATGGGGATTTATACACTCCACCAATTTCTGTGGCCTTCTAAGGCTTCACACTGTCTACTAGCTTACCTATATTATGTAAAGTCCATTTATACTTCACTAATTTGTCAGCTGTTCCAGATGAACTCTTGTTTCTAGTGACTGGTTGAGTCAACTGCTTGTGAGTGCTATGTTTCTCTCCCTGCAGGTGCCTGTCTCTGCTTAGATTCAAACAGTTGTGATACAACCTGATTTCTCCATCCGGATCAAAAAAATCTCATGAATTTGAAATTAGTTCAGTTTTTTAATTGTTTTGGCAATGATATAGCTGAAACTTTTTCCAGCCCCCTACATTCTGGACTACAACCAGAAGTTGATACAAATTTTTAAACTTCAAAGATCAGTTTGATTTTCAATTATCCATGAAATCCATTTAATACTCTACTTGAGATTTTTTTTTAATTTTATTTATTTAGAGAGAAAGAGCACATGATAAGTTGGAGAGGCAGAGAGGATTCCGACCAGGCTCTGCACCAGTAGCACAGAGCCCTGTGCAAGGCTGGAACTCACAAACTGTTAGTTCCTGACCTGTGCTGATATCTAATACTTAACCAACTGACTCGCACAGGCACCTCTCTACTTGAACCTCCTTAAATGCTTTTTTTTTTTTAAGTTCTATATCTCTACCACCTTTCCTATTTCACAGAACTACTAAGAGTTCTTCTAGGTTGCAATGCAACTTGTTACTGGGTCCATTTTGGTCCATTTTTACTTTTATTTCCCTCCTTCTGCTATTAATCATCAAAAGATAAATGTTTGGGCTTCCCATCCCATCTCCATGAAGGGGCATAGCCCTACCTATGGGATAGGAAGCTAATCTCCTGTTGGAGTGCTGAGAAGAACCCTATTTGCATTATCACTATTGTAGCCTCACAGAGAGAGAGAGTTGGTCAACTTAAGTGTCCCTATGGTTCCTCCACATCCAGAAAAATCCATTCTGGTTGATATATTTAAAACTTATATCATCTCTATGAGGAGATTTCCAATTCTTTGATTGCCAAATTCTGAAAGGTGTCAAAAAACCACATTAGGCTATATGGTTTCCGTTCTAACTCAGAGAAGACTAAAGTCAGTGTGTGTTCTCTCTTCTAGAGATCCTGATAGAATCTGCATTAGGTTTCTATTGTTCTGTAAGAAATTACACCAAATTTAGCTGCATAAAAAATTAAACATTTACTGCTTCACATTATTTCTGAGGGTTAGGAATCAAGGTGGTTTTGACTCAAACTGTGAGTCTCAGCTGTGGTCATCACAAGGAATGAGTAGGGATAAAAAAAATTCATTTCTGTGATAACTCATGTTCTTGAAAGGTTCCATTTCCTTCATAAATATTGGCTTAATTTTCCTGCGAGGTAGGCTTTTCCACAGGGCAACTCACAACATGGAAACTGGCTATGTCAAAGTGAGTGACAAGTGGTAAAGAGGAAGAGGGGGAGAAAAAGAAAATACTCAAGATAGAAGCAACTCTTTTAATAACTCAGTCTTGGAACAGAAACAGAGAAAAGCATCACTTCTGCCACGTTCCATTCATTCATAGTGAGTTAGTAAATCCAGTCCATCCTTAAAGGAGGAAAATTTTGCTGACCTTTTACATCACATGCACGCTCTTGCCTCTACTGCTTTGCCTGCATCAGTTCTTGCTCTGCTTTGTAGAGAAAGTTGAAAGGGACATGGGAGGAATTGGGCATCATGGTCACTGTATTCCTTGAGTTTGCTTTTTTAATCACATATTTTGCAATTTTAATGATACATCCAAACATACTACAGACCACTGATAAGAGTTTGTCACTTGTAAAGGAAGAAGCAGGATTATTCAAAGGGATGAAATTAGTGTCAAAAACGTTTGAAATGTATTATCTACTAATCTAAAAATAAAACAAAGACTTTTAGTTGTAAAACCCAAAAAATATAGCTTTCTGGTATAAACCAGGATGCTTTCCAAAAATCTTAGAGAGATCTATGATCAGATCTCTCCAACATTCTCACATCATGAGTGCCTTATAACTGAATGCGGGGAAAAGTGAATATGTTATCACTAAAGGAAATATTATGACTTCCAGTAAAACTGATACTAAATTTTAGATTTACCTTGGAGAAAGTTTTTGTGATTATAAAATGCAAATTGTTTTTAACCACTAAGTCTACCAGATTCTCAAAAAATGTTAATGCAACCTTATTTCCTAAAAAGAACTTTTGCCCATGAAACTTACCCTAAGTTTCTTGATTCCTTAATCTCAAAGAAAATGGCAAGCTAAATTATGACTTCAAAAAATAGGCCCCAAATTAGGCCCCTAAGCAGATGTCTGGTTTATAAATCTCTTGTGTGTACTCAATCTCACAGTAAACACTTAAAAATTAGAAATGCCAGCATTACTTGAAAGCATCTTTTCTAAATAAAGATTTGACAATGCTGCAACTCAGTGTCAAGTATTATAATGAAGTAATCAATGTGGTGCTGAACATTATTTTGAGATTTTGAGAGATCCTAAGTAGTTACTAAGTAATATTTTGGATTCAATTTTATTTATCCCTTATAGAGGACTCAATATATTATCCATTACCATTGAGATAAGCATATTTATGGACTATGCATCATTTTAACAGGTTATCTGTATGAAAAATTAGATTTTATTTATATTTTGGGATTACTATTAATATATAACTGAAGTGGTAATGGGAATAAAGATGAACAGATTTCGAATGGATTTATTACTGCATGTTATGCTAAATAAAGTTGATCTCAGAAGACATTCAAATACATTGTATAGTATGTTGGATTAAACTGGAGTCCCACAGATATGAATAATGTTAAAGTTCCAAGGGAAGAAACGTGTTCTTGTGTTCCAATGCCAAGAAGATTTGTCTAGGGAAGGCAATTTAACTTTCTCCCAAGAAGACTTAAAAAATAGAATTACTCTGATAAATTTTCCATTGTTTGACATTTTGCCTTTAGTCTTACTGTCTCATAAACCTTAATTTGCACACATATTTAGAGTGAACATAACTCAAATTTCCATGAACTGATGAGTAGATAAACAAAATGTAGTATATCCATACAATGTAATATTATCTGACAATGAAGATAAATGGAGCACTGATAGATACCACAATATGGCTGAATCTCCAAAAACTTATGCCACGTGAAAGAAAGCATACACAAAAGGCCACATATGAATGGTTAAGTGCCATTTAAGACATATATTTTTGTTGTTTTATTTTTATCTTACCCATTAAGTAAATGATAATACCAGTTATGAAACTAACATTTTGGTTATCATGTCAAAAGTTAACAAATAGTGTGACTTCAGATACAGGAATTCAGAAAATATTTAATAAAACCATTTGTGGGCATCAGTTGTCTTCACAAAATTTATTTTAAAAAGTAATATAGTTTTTATTATTTGTAAATTGTATGCTATACATTTCCTACATCATTATACATTATAATACATGTATATTCAAGTGTATGTTTACACATGGTTTTATTTGATATTCACTTATAAAACATTAACCTGCCTACCACTGGATGTAGAGGAAATCAGTAGTTGCCTGGGACAAAGGACAGGTAGAGTGTCTTTTGACTACAAAGTAGTAGCATGAAGGACTACTTCATGGGCCTTTTTTTTTTTTTATCTTATAACACTATTCATCAAAAATAATAAATGTCTGTGTATGTAAAGTAAAAAGTTAAATTTAAAAGTATAGTTGGGGCGCCTGGGTGGCTCGGTTGAATGTCAGACTTCAGTTCAGGTCGTAATCTCATGCTTTGTGAGTTCTAGCCCCGTGTCAGGCTCTGTGTTGACAGCTCAGAGCCTAGAGCTTCAGATTCTGTGTCTTGGCCTCTCTCTGCCCCTCCCATGTTCGTGCTCTCTCTGTGTCTTTTAATAATAAATAAACGTTAAAAAAATTTTTTTTCAAGTATAGTCTAGGGTTACATTTTAAATAGGGATAGAGTCAGTAGGGTTCATTTTTCTGGCAAAGCTGAATATATTCAGAACAGTCCATCATTGGTCATTTAAGAAACTCCAGACAACTTATGGACTCTATTTGACCATTGGCCTTGATTTGTACAGTTTTATAAAAACACAAAGCTATTATTCTTTTCATCATCATTTTGTCTACCAAATTCTTGTAAATCTTTAGTGACTAGAATCTATTATTCTGAGATTTTATTGGTGAAAGAGCTTTCCAGAAAAAAAAATCAGAAGAGAAAATGTATTTTAGCTCCAGGCATGGTGTACTTTCTCATCCCCCTGATTTCAAATTACTTGATCCTTATTAATATGCTGCTTTGAAGTGACTCACTGAAAATAATGCTAAATAATATATTGTATTTTTTTAATAAGTAATTTACATTCATGATTTCCAACAGGGAAGTAATGCCTTTGTGTTTTTAAAATATTCAGAGATAGAAAATTGCATATCTAGGTCCTGGGTAATAGGTAATCTGATATAAATTGCATGTGCCTTACATTTCTTTGTGTAAGTCATCTACTTAAGAAACTAGGTCTTGCGGGGTGGGGAAGCAAAAGAAAAAATAATCTAAAGAGTAAGATTGAGAACTGGATTTGTAACCTTAAAAACATAACATTCTAAACTAGTAGTATCTAACTCTGGATTTTAGTGTTTCATTTGCATAGCAATACCACAATTTCTAAATGTAGTTGATTGGTACAGAGATGATTTAAAGGAAGTTTTTTTATTTAATGTGGTTGATTGTGTTAAATTCTGTCTTTTGTTTACCCAGCTAAGATGTGGATTAAAGGGGTGGAAAATAGATCAGTGTGTGTTTCCATAGCCTTCATTTCTAATTCAAGTCAGAAAAATAATTTAAGCCTCACTTGACACTCCTCCTATTATTTAAACATGACTAAACACTCAAATGTTGGAATTATAATAAGTTAGGGACTTTACTGGACTGAATTCAAGAGTCTGACATTGTCAGACACATGGTTTATATTAGTATAACACATCACAATCTGGCTTTGGTATCCTTGCTTATTGCCTCATCCCAATAGACAGAACATGGGGAGAGGGAAGAAAAAGAAATATATGGTAGTAAATCCCAAGAGGGTGAAATTATCTTTTAATTTCACAGAAACCTAAGAAAATGAATAACAAGGAAATGGGAACATGAGACACAAAACATTACCTCTTATCCTTCTTCTTCTCTTCATATCAGATCATTGTCTCCCAACTCCAGGGAAACAATTATGGGGAAAGTTACCATTATTCCCTTTGTTTCCAAATGCAGTAGGCTGCTGAGTGCAGTTACTCAGTGCAAGAGACCTTATTCACATTGATTTCTTATTTGAAAGGTATTCTTTGCTGGATTTCTGCCTACCTGGGAGATAATGGAAGAGATCCAGCAAATTGCTTTTTGTTGTTGTTCCTCAGGACTTTGCCAGCTCCTTTTACTGTAAATTATGTAATAATGGCATTATACGGTTGTTAACGTACACTTTGTCTCTTCTTCAACATAATTTCCTAAGTAGTCTCATTCATCCTCTTGATTTCAAAGTCTACTCATATACTCAGGACTTCTACTGTATTTGTTTAGCCACTTTCTTCAAAATTTTACAGAAACATCTAAAGTAAGGCACACTGAAAATTTGACCAGATACTCAAAAGGCATGTGAATATTAAAATTATCAAAAGTCAACCCATTGTTCTTCCCTTTCCCCTATCAAAAAAAAGCAGATAAATTTTCCTAATCCATATTTGTTTCTGACTAAATGCCATTATGAGTGACCTCTCTCTTCTCTCCCAAATGAACAGAAGCAGGAAAGTGATCTGAAAATTTTCTTATACCATTTTAATTTTTCTCCCACTTTTAGTTCATGATAAAATCGCATTCTATTTCATTACCAATTCTCCTATCAGTTAATTATGACTTCTTGTTGTGGGGATTTTTTTTTTTTTTTTGAGAGAGAGACAGAATGCGAGCAGGGGAAGAGAAGAGAGGGAGAGGGAGACACTAAATCCAAAGCAGGCTTCAGGCTCTGAGCTATCAGCCTAGAGCCCGACACAGTGCTCGAACCCTCAAGCCATAAAATCATGACCTGAACTGAAGTCTGATGCTTAACCAGCTGAGACACCAGGTGTCTCTTGATTTCTTTTTTTACCTGATTTTCACATAGTTTGTTTCTCCTTTTCTAGTATATGTTTACATATTGCTGAGTGAGAATGCTTGGTAACCCCATCACAGTTAACATGACTACTTTGTACAAATAAACAGTTTCCTCCCTCAGGAAGCCTTATTCTTTTTGACCATTATCTTAGAAACTATCTAAATCTTTGCTAAGTCTGAGACAAATGGCAGAGCTCTGCAATGCAACATTTGGAAATAAGAGCAGCACTGGCTCTTTCTTAATATGGCTGTGTTCATGTTAATTCCCATTTGAATCCTTTTAATCTTCTTTATTGACTACCCCATTCAACTTATTCTCCATAAAACAAAATATTCTCTCAGATGTGATATCTGTGAACATCTCTTCTATTACATGTCTTATGTTCTCCCATCTCCAACAATTTTTGTTTCAACATAACAGAAGTCCATACGGGCTTATGTATGCTTGCTTACCATATTTCCAAGTCCAAAATTCTCCACATTACCTTTGCCATGAATCTTTTTGACTTCCATTTTCTCACTGTCCTGATGGAATTAACCATGCTTTTTTCCTTACACTTATGAACAGCCCTTTTCCAGCTACTATAATAATGTGCTGCATGTTATTTGAATGTTTTCCTCTTTGTAAACTTTAAGAGTCCTGTAAACAAGGACAGGTCTTACTTGTCTTCTACCCCAGAGCACTGCACATTGCCAAGCAGCAGTTGAACATATAGTTGTTGGATGAATGAATAAAGAAATGCAACTATACCAATTAATAATGTTAGAGAAGAAAGAGAAAATGCAGAAACTCTTTCCAGTGTCATGCTAAGTGTCTTAAGTATATTAAATGATTATTAAACTTAAGAGAAATTATAGAGGGTTATAGGTGCCCTTATCTTTTTCCAGGAAAGTAACTGGCTCAGATGATTAGGTAATCTATCCATGGTTTCTCAGTCAGTGCATTGCTTTAAGCCTCATCTTTTTCAAGGCATGCACTATGCTGTGGCTCTGTGTTAAGCGTCAGAGCAGTTGGTCACACTGAATGGAATATTTTATCCTGTCTTTGTAAATAAAATGAAGCATACTTTGCAAAATCCCTCAGGCCTTCTAAGTACACCAAGTGAACACTTATCAATAGTGTAATACTGTTCTGCATAGTACAATCACAATAATGGAGAAATATGAAAGAACATTTTAATTAAAGTAATTTAAATCTTTGTTACTTAGTTTGTATTAACCCAAATATCAGGTAGTATAAAAAATTGACTTTTAAACTGTAAGCTGTGTTTCCATTAGGTGCTAAGATCTAATTAGTTTTAAATCATTAGCTATGTTTGTCACTGTAGATTTTTCTAAGAACGTTTTAAAAAGAAATTCTTTCGTCTAATTACATAGATACATTTTTAGAGCCTAATTAATATTTTCTCCTTGAAGATAGGATGTTTTCTTGTTCATCACTTGTGAAAAGGTTTTGTTTCTTCTGCATCCCAACATTACACTTGCCTTACTTGTTCCTTGGAGCCATGCGGAGTGATAAATATGACTTTAGTTATATCTTTATTTTGGTGTTGTAGTAAATAATGGCTGAAAATAATTGGATTTGTTTTGAAGTTTTAGACTACTAGACATCAAAGAAACGTCTTTATTTTCATAATTGAATGATGATTTGTTTAGATAATATAGGTACTCTTGTTTGAGGCTTGTCTTTCCAAAACAGACATTTTACAATTACATAAAATGTCGCCCTTTGTACCTGTACAGGAAATAATGGTGGAGTGAATTTCTTTGAACTCTCACTCATTCATTCATCAAAAGTGCTAAAATGCCTCCTAGGCCCCTAGCATTGTACTAGAAACTACACTAGTACAATAATGTTCAGAACTAAGAGTTTGCACTTCAGAAGACTGTCATGAAAACAATTAAAATATGTCATTTAAGGTCACATCTAGTAAGTGGTGAAACTAAAATTTAAATATAGTTTAAGAGACATAATGTTCCTCTTATGCCTATCCTTTTAAATACCCTCCAAGGTGTTTATATCATTAACATATCATCTACTCTGAATTGCCAACCTAGTATGCACCATGATATAGTTATAAAAAGTCTCAAGATTGGTATTAGTAGAAGTTTCCTGCCCATAAAAAGAAACAAGTTTAATATTTGATATTTTCATTCAATTTACAATCCCTTTGGAGGCAATCAATTCCATGGTAAATATTATAAATAAAATTTTATAAATAAGTAAATAATATGTCATAAATAACATTTATTTTTAAGGGCATCAACATTCACTGAGTTGTGCAAGTCATAACATTGAGAATGTCCCTATATTTATCCCCTACGTCAAGCTCTACATCCAGATGCTTGCTTATTCCCTTTGACTTATAAAGATGTCAATTCTGGTTCATTTCTTCTAACACCAATGTCCTATCTTCATTGGTTCTTGTCTGGATCATTGTGCATGTGCTTTACTGATTCCTCTGTCCATAGTTTATTTTCTCTCCCATTTATCCCATACAATGATGCCTGGGTGGTTAATTATTTCAGGGTTTCTTAGTGAACTGTTCTCTTGCTATTCCCCTTCTTGAAAGTTTCCAGCCATTTTCACAGGCAGGCTCTGGGGACCTCTAAGACTCCACCTACCAGCACTCTTTGAAGTTGACCCAATATCAGAATACTCTCAGATTCTAACATCTAGATTACTTCATGATTTGGATATCAACATATATTCTGTTTCCCTGAAATGTGCTTAATCCCTAATATTATTCAATACTTCATTTAAAAAAAAAAGATTTAATTTTAAGTAATCTCTACATCCAATGTGGAGCTCAAACTCACAATCCCAGTATCAAGAGTTGCATGCTCCACTGACCACACCAGCCATGTGCCCCTCAAGACTTGGTTTTAATATCAAATTGTAAAGCCTTTTTAAATTATCTTGCGAAAATCAACTGTACAGTTTCATATGACATTATACCATAGATTTCTGTTGTTACACTTCAAATTTTTTTACAATTATATTTCTATACATTCATTATTTCAACAAATTGGGCATCTAATGTGTTCACAACACTTACCCCTGAGGTTATAAATTTTTTCTGTCTCTCTGATGGATTCCATAGGGACAGGACACACATTTTGTATGTACACCATATCTATCACTTATAGGAAGACAGCGTAAAGAAATGCATATTGAATGAATTAATACCTTAAATTTTACTTTTCAGAAGTTATATTTTCAGTATGGGCTAGAGTAGTTAGAAAAGGGTACTTCTCATGAATAATGGATGTAAACTTGAGCTACAACTATTTTATAAAGCACTTAAATAGTAACTAGTAAAATGATTAACCTCGTAATGCTATTAGGCTTATTTAGAAAATAAGAACAAAAAATCAGTCCAGCTAGCAGGATGTTATAATCATACAGTTGTTAGTTGATAGGAGTCTGATAATGGTGAGGGTGGGGCAGAATGAGTGAATCAACACATAAAAAAAAGAAAAAAAGAAAACCAAGCTTGGTGACAGATAGTGTACTGATGAAAAAAAAATATCAAGATGTCTTCAAAATTTCTAGTATACTCATGGAAAAAGAAATTGTGGGAAATGAAGTATCTTGAAGAAAAGTGATGAGTTTATTTGAAGAATTTGAAGTAAATTCATTTGAAACTTCCCAGTGAACATTTGAGATATGTAATTTAGGAGACAGGTGAAATTGGAAATGTGCATTTACTGAACACCATGATAGTCATGTTACTTTATGTCTTAAGAATAGGTAAAGGGAGTAGTTCCTCTATCATACCTCTGCATCCTCTAGAAATGTGTAACGCTACATTAAAATTTATATCTCTATTTCCATATGCTTGGTATGACCAATGGCAGCAGATATGAAGAATCCTCTGAGAAAAAGAATCTGCATTTTCCTCATGCCTACTGCAAAACCCACACATGAAGGGAAGCATATTATTACTTCTCTAATTCTACCAGACCATGGCCAGACTATAAACCCTGTGACTCTTCCCAAATGCATCAAAGTGCAAACTTATGCTTAAATTTATTATTTCCAAGTTTGATTTAAAAGCTTTCCCTTTTTAACTTTGACACACTGTACTGTGGCTTAAATATTTAAGCACAGACTCTTTCGAAGATTGAGAGGGAAAAACACACACACACATCAAAAGTGTCTAATGTTTAATTCAATATGGTAAGCTTACTCAAACTCTGAAGCTTATGTGAAGCTGTTTGGAATTTCTTCAGTGGTCTTTTATCTGTAAATCAGGATAAAATTTTTGAAAAAGAAAATACTTAGTAGTTCTTGAAATCAGAAATAACTCCTCTCAGAGAGTTCTTTGGTTTGTGACTTGAAAGAAACAGATAAATGGCAATTGTTTATTTATTGCTACATGAATGCAACATGTTCAAATTCCAAAAGGGTTAGGCAGTTTTTCTTATGTCTTATATAAAAATTTACAGGACTTATTATTCAGCCCAACTAAGGTTTCTCCTAGAAAAATAAGGCTCTGTGTGTGTGTGTGTGTGTGTGTGTGTGTGTTTACTTTGAAAACTGAAGAACATATTCTGTAGATTGTGCCTCTTAATGAATGGATAGAGAAATACCCATAAACAATAAGGGTTGCTCTTAGGTTCTCACTAAAAGAAAGATCTTCTGTGTGAAAGTAAAATAACCTCAGTATATAAAGTTTTCTAACATCTGATTTTTTTTTCTATTTCACATTAGTTGCCAAAGCCAAGCTTTCCTGGGCCCTCACTAATTGATCCCAGCAATTTGTCTCTGAAATAGAATTTTAAAACATTAAAAATATTGGAAGAATCTCACTGGAGTGAATCAAGAGAATTCTAAAACTCAGAGACTGTCAAAAATATTCAGATAGTAATGACTTTGTAAGGTAACGATAACTAAACTTATGGGAATCATTTTGTAGTCTATAAATTACTGCATCACTATGTTGTACACCTAAAACTAATAGGATACTATATGTGCATTATACTTCAACAAAAATTCAGATAGTAATACCATAGTCAATAGTAGTAATGTCATGGCAGTCACAGTGATGACATGATAATTATGATGATGATTACATTGCCTGTTGTAATGCTGGATGGTCTTTAAAATATGACTATCTACATACTATGAATGTAATGTTTAAATAAGATAACACATATAAGTGATTTAACATCATGCCTAGCACATACTAAGCACATAGCAAGACATTCCAAAGCTTTCTTAAACTGCAGTTCTCTTTCCTGTCCTTGTATGTTCTAATTTATCTTTTTCATCAAGACCTTTGATAATTAGGTTTATGATAATACCTTTTTCTATAACATTCTTTCCAGTCTCTTTATATTGTTATTTAGTTTCTTTATGAAGGTATGTACTATGGTCATATTTTTTTTAATATCATTATTTTTTAAAATACTCTTACTGCTTTTAGCACAGCTAGCTTTTTTCACCTTTTCTTCAATAAATATTGCCTCCTTTTACAGTTTTAGGCTGAACCTCCAATGTAAAGTAATCCCCACATAATCTAGGTAATTATTGCCTATTATTATCTACCACAGTATCCTCTACATTTTTAGTACTAATCACAGTTTACATGTTGGACATTTCAAGAGCAGTGAAACTCTACCTGGAGTATAATAAATACTCAGTATTTTAGTAATTTTAAAAATTGTTTCTTACTTGCTTTCCCTACTATATGGTAAATTCTTGAGTGAAAGACAGTTCATTTTTTTCACCACTGTATCCTAAGAGCCTACATCAGTGTGACAATGAGGATGCAGCTATTCATGTTTTCCAAGAAATTTATTATTTAAAAACCTATATACCAGTAAATTTTTTAACAGAAAATTTAAGGTAAAACAGTTTTAAAAAACAATTTAATTTCTGACCACTAAGGGAAAGATAAAAATAAGTTAGTGTATTAACTTAATTACGTCTAAACAACTCTTTAGCATGGATGCGTTGGACATAAGACAAGCATCCTAACAATCTACCACATTCCTGATATAATTATTTCACATGCTGGACTCACCCAAGGCACTTTGTTATAATCTTCTATTTGAACACGTTTTGTGTAAGATAGAACATAGGTTTTTGTTGCTGTTGTTGTTGTTGTTTGCTTATGTTTGCTTTTGTTTTCACTTAGTTAGGATTAGATGATAAATACTTCTCATTATAATGTGGCATTTTATTCTGACTTCTAGCCCTCTGCTGTTCACTTGCTAGAAGAAAGGGAACAAATATATTTAGTTTCAAAGCAGACTTTGATAATGACAGATATTCTTCTAAAACTTAGGTAATAGGGTTAATGCATTACTTCTTAAAAAAGGGGGATGGGAATTTCCTTTTATCTTCCTTCTTCTGGACATGAAGGACTTAAGAGGGACCATTCATATTCTTATTTTTAATCAATATTTTTTGAGAGTAATTTTGGATTTTTGAAAAAACTTGAAAAATTGTTCAGCTAATTAATAGTCCCTTCGTCTAGTTTCCCTTAATGTTAACATATTACATAATCACAATATATTTGTCAAAATTAACAAATTAATGTTGGCATGGTACTATTAACTAAACTCAAGACTTTATTTGGATTTTACCAGTGTTTCCACTAGTGTTCTTTTTTTTTGTTCCAAGATCCAATCCAGGATAACACATGCATTTAGTCAACATGTCTCCTTAGTGTCCTCTGAAGCTAGGGGTTGGGGGGTGGAGGTTATTCAACTGTATTGTCTCATGTCTGTCCCCCAAAAAGCATGACAAGAGCAAGTCCTTTAACCTGACTATGAATTAGCTTAAAAAACTCTTTGCTTTTTCTTAACCCTATCAGTTCAGGAAGTTAAGGCAGTTTGTTGGGGGGCGGGGGGTTTCCAGTTTCTCACCTGCAGGGGACTAATAAACCAGTGTTGTATTATCAAATTCATGTGTAATACTATCATTAGTAGAAGAGAAAAGATGTTTTACTAAATAAGCCCTTCGAACAAATATGCCTCCATGTTTTCTGAATCTTGTCTGTACTGCCTTGAAAGAAGTTACTAATTAATGTGGTGAAATGGAATTTTCCCTGACAGCCAAGTCTTTATCATAAAATAATGTGACTGGTATTTCATGCTCTGTCTTCAGCTGGCCTCCTCATTCTCCCCAGATAGTGTCCACGGTTCTGCTGTCCCCTCTGCATTCTGCTAGATGCAACAGCTATTTAAAACCCTCTTTGCTTTTCTCAAACCTAAATAACTACATCTGCTGCTCCCCTTGCTAGGAAGAAATCTGACTCCTTCTTTCCCATAGAGATAAGAATGATGAGAAAAAGAAGCTCAACTTTCTTGAGTTGTCTGTCAGCACTTTGCATCCTTCTTTTCCTTTCTTTCCTAACAGTGAAAGCAGAAAATATTCTTTTTTTGCTTATGAAGGATGATACTTTCATTCGAGACACCACAGGTTGTTCACTCAATAGATTAGCATCTCTAGAGAAATACCTACTATTTTGGTTTCTTTGTATAAGCAGTCCGTCTCATTTTTTCGATCTAAGAATCAAACCCAAAGCCCTGCACTCCCCACAAAAACTTCCCCCAGATCCACAATCTCTTCCCATTGCTCCCTTCCTAAATATCTTAAATCAACATTTGACAGCTCTTGTCACCACCTCTTCACCTATTCTTACTGAGGTGACTAAAGACAGGTTGCTAATTGTGATGCACATATTTCAAAGGTAATAGAGTGTCATGGCTATGTACACAGGCTCAGCAATCAGACGGCTTCCATTTCAATCCTGATTCTACATCTTGATCTATGATCTATGCAAACTTGGGCAATTTTATTAACCTCTATTTGATTCAGAATGCCCACCTATAAAATAAGGAAGATTATACAGCTTCCCAATGAGAATGGAGTTCCCCCTATACCATGGATTTGCTACAAAGCTAACATGATAAATAAAGATAAAGCATTTCATCAAGTATGTTACATCCTGTGGGTACTTGTTTAATGTCTATATTATTGTTTCTTGATCTTTTCATAGCATTTACCCGTGTTAACCACTCTCCATTACTTGTGGCATCTTTCTTTGCCTTGGACTAGGATAAAATCTTTTGATATTTGTGTCCCTGTTCCACTAGCCTCAATGAGCCTCCTTTAAAGGCTCCTCCCACCTTGATCTCAAATGTGAATTACTTTTAAGAATCTAGATTTAGCCTCTGTGTTTGCACTATACGTAATTTATATGAGGAATCTATGAATTCAATAATCTATATTTTTAGACATCCCAAATCTGCATTTACAAATCAGATTATTCTCCAGACCTCCACACCTTCATAATTAATACTCTTCATGTGTGAAGCCAAGGATAAGGGTATGTATTCTATAACCAGAATGCCTGAGTTTATAATAGCTTTGCTACTTACTGACGTGCGAGTCTGAGCACATTATTTAAACTTTACATTCCTACTCTCTACATTGATAAAATGGAGATGTTAGTAGTAATACTGAGTTGCAGTGTTGAGTGTTACACATGTAACAATGCCTAGAATAGTGTTTGCCCTCACGTGCTGTATTAGTTTTACTTTTAAGTCTCCCTTGGATGTTCCAAAAACTTCAAAGTCAACACACAGCCCAAACTGAAGTCACTTATCCTCCAACCAACCCAAACCTCTCTCTTATCAAGAAATAGCACACTATGCTCACACTTTTTTAAAGAATTTTTTTGGATTGAATAATTTTTAAGTTCACTTGTACTTTTTTCTGCCCTTCCCATCCTGTTATCGGACCCATTCACTGAGTATTTTATTTCATTTATTGGCAATCCAGAAATCCCAACAAGTACAGATAAAAAAAAATATCCAGGAAAATGCTGATCTTTCTAGCCAAAGGACTAGGGACAGGGAAGCCAATCAAGGCAGTTTTCAGATAATTCCTCTACCCCAGCCAAATCACATATTTCCAATATGACCAAGAGGGTTGAGGCAGTTTATTACAGCGTGGGAATATTGGAAATATAGACTTTCTGCATGGTCTTTGCTGGCGGCAGTGGAGCCAGGACTGCACTATATTTAATTTTCTGGGATTTGGATGCAATCCCAGGTCATATTTTGGGGTTCTGGGTAGATATGCATTTTGAAGGGACACTATTTAGCCTATTACAGTACCATAAACAAATATCCATAAGTTTCAAAGAATTGAAGTGATATAAAGTACATACTTTGACCACAGCTAAGATAAATAATACATGACAAAGATATTTGTAAAAGTCTTCAAATGTCTGGATATTAACACACTTCAAAATAACTTCTATTTCAGACTTTTAAAAGTGTAAAAGAAATTAGAAAACATTTTAACTGAAAGAAAACAAAAGCCCAAAACATGAAACTTTTAATATGCAGCAAAAGAACTTCTTAGAGGGAAGTTTATAGCCTTAAATACAAATATTAGAAATAGGTGAAGGTTGTAAAATTAACATAATTGTCCACCTTAAGAAGGTAGAAAAACAAGAGTAAATTACATCTAAAATTAAGGATAATAGAGGACATAATTAAGAACATAAGTCAATGAAATAGAAGTAAAAAAGTAATAAAAATAAATTTTAGAAAGTCATGATTTGGGGAAAAATAAATTAAAACCCAAATTTCAGGGCACCTGGGTAGCTCAGTTGGTTGAGCATCCAACTCTTGATGTTGTCTCTGTCACAATCACATGGTCCTGGGATTGAGCCCTGCATTGGGCTCCATGCTGAGCGTGGAGCCTGCTAACGATTCCCTTTTTCCTCTCTTCCTCTGCCCCTCCCCTGCTCACATGCACACACTGTCTCTAAAATATATTTAAATATTAAAAATAAAAAAGAAACAAATTTGTCTGATTCTTAGAAAAATTATACAGAAGACATTAATAAACCAAAATAATCACATCAGAGGAAATAGATAACTTGAATAACCATATATCTTTGAAAGAAATTGGGTTTTTATATACAAACCTTCCCCCATGAAAACCATGGGCCCAGATCACTTTACTGGTGAATTCTACTCAGCACTGCAGAAAGATACAGTATCAATTCCACCCAAACACATCATAAGTCATCTGTAAGACCAGCATTCCCCATATATCAAATCAGAAAATGACACTACAAGAGTACACTACTTCAAACCAGTATCCCTTAAGAACTGATCCAAAAATCCTTAACAAAATTTTAGTAAACTGAAACACAACATAAGATAGAATTATCCCATCATATCTAAGCATGGTGTATGACAGGAATATAAGATTGGTTTTACATTTTAAAATCAATCTATGCCTTTCACTAAATTAGCAAAGTAATATAAAGAAGGGGGAAGAAAACAATGTGATGATGTTAATAGATGTAAAAAAAAAAACATCCAATACACATTTTTAAAACTCTTAGCAAATTAGGAGTCTGAAGAAACTTTCTCAAGAGCATCCACAAAAAACTAAACAACAACAACGAAACCCCAAGAAACTACAGCTAGCATCACACTTAGTGGTGAAAGATGGAATGCTTTCTCTCTAGGATTGGAGATGAAGCAAATATATTTGCTTTCGCCTCTCTTTTTCAGTGTTTTACTGAAAGTCCCAGACAAGTGCAGTAAGGCAAAGGAAACAATCAACAGAACTAATAGGCAACTGATGGAATGGGAAAAGATAGTTGCAAATGACCTGTCAGATAAAGGGCTAGTGTCCAAAATCTATAAGGAACTCACCAAACTCCACACCCAAAAAACAAATAATCCAGTGAAGAAATGGGCAGAAGACATTAATAGACACTCCTCCAAAGAGGACATCCAGATGGCCAACAGACACATGAAATGATGCTCAGTGTCACTCATCATCAGGGAAATACAAATCAAAACCACACTGAGATATCACCTCACGCCATTCAGAGTGGTTAAAATGAACAAATCAGGAGATTATATGCTGGCAAGGATGTGGAGAAACGGGCACCCTCCTACACTGTTAGTGGGAATGTAAACTGGTGCAGCCTCTCTGGATAACAGTGTGGAGGTTCCTCAAAAAATTAACAATAGAACTCCCCTATGCCCCAGAAATAGCACTGCTAGGGATTTACCTAAGGGATACAGGAGTGCTGATGCATAGGGGTACATGTATCCCAATGTTCCTAGCAGCACTTTCAACAATAACCAAATCATGGAAAGAGCCTAAATGTCCATCAACTGATGAATGGATGGGACTCAAGGGTGTTATGCTAAGTGAAATGTCAGGCAGAGAAGGACGGATACCATATGTTTTCACTCATGTGGAATAGGAGAAATGTAACAGAGGACCATGGGAGAGGGGAAGGGGAAAAATAGTTAAGGAAAAGGAGGGAGGCAAACCATAAGAGACTCTTAAATAATGAGAACAAACTGAGGGTTGATGGGGGTGGTGGAGAGGGGAAAAGGGATGATAGGCATGAAGGAGGGCACTTGTTGGGATGAGCACTAGGTGTTACACGGAAACCAACTTGACAATAAACCATAATAAAATAAAATAAAATAAAATAAAGTCATATATATTGGAAAGAAAAGCAAAAATTTTTTGGTCAACATTTTTCTCTATAGAAAGTGTTAAGGATATTACAAAAAAAATCTTTAGGGGGAATTAAGTGAGTGTAGCATGGTCACAGAATACAAGATCAATATAGAGAAATCAACTGCATTTCTAATTTTAATGATGAAGAAGAAATTAAAAAATAAGAATTATCTTCATGCCCAACAAAATATGAAATACTTAAAAATGAATTCAAGAAAAGATTTGATTTTTTCTTGCTTCAATTACTATTTGCATATTAATCTTCATGCACACATGTATTTATACAAGATAGATTTCTAGAAATGGAATTTCCAAAACAGAACACATTTTTAATTTTTGATAGATTTGGCCAAAAATGACATCCTTAATACAATTTGCTAAAGTTTAGAATTCCACCAGTTTATTTTAGAATGACCATACTGTTGACAATATTGGTTATTAAAGTGTCATATATTTAATGGTATTTGCAAATTGAGAAGTTTTATGCATTGAATTATTTCCCCCCAAAGTTCATTTGTGGAAACCTAACTCCCAGTACCTCAGAATGTGACTGTATTTGGAAATAGATGTGTTATAGATGTGATTAGTTAAGACAAAATCATACCAAAGTAGGATGGGCTCCTAATTCAATATGACTGCTGTCTTTGTAAAAAGAAATCTGGGTGTGGGCATACACACAGGGACAACATCAGGTAAACATGAAGGCAGAGTTGAGGGTGATGCAACAGAAACCAAGGAACACCAAGGATTTTCAGAAAATTACCAGAAGTTACGAGAGAGGCAAGCCCCTGCAACCTAATAAAATGAGTAAACAAACAATTCTTTTAATTTGTAGTTTCATGTAAGTGATTTAGTTGAGCTTATTTTGAAATGTTATTGCCATGAGTACTTCTTTTATGAATTGCCTGTTCATATCACTTCTACTGATAACATATTGTTAACACTTTGATGAACTCTATTCTTAGTTTCAATAGTTGATCAGAGTCTGATTTTGAGACAGGGTTGCTGGGCTTTTGAAGTTAAAAACTATTCCATTTGTGTTTTTGCCTCCTCCTTTGAAATATTGATAACACTGTACTTTCATTCAGATGGCACTTGCCATGATTGTAGGTATTTGTGTCTCAATTCTCCCTGTGCATCAGCTTCATGGTAGTAGCAAGTGATCTTTCTTGTTTAGCACCATATTCACATGTGTAACATATTTCCTGATACACAGGAGATGCTCAAAGATATTTGTTGAATGTAATAAACTAAGAAAGAAACTAATCTATCAGGAGCAGAAACAAATTGCAGGGCAAGCAGTTATGTGACTGGAGTTAAAGTTTTACTCTACTCATTTTACAGTTTTCAGGATAAAAATGAAGTCTAAAATATATCTAATGCATAACTGAGAATGTCATCTCAACTCCTATTGATAATATTCTTAATTTTGAGTAAATAAAAAAGCAAAAAATGAACCCTCACCCTTACTTTATATAATTTAAATTTCTACAGTAAAATACTTTTTTAACAAAAACACAAAACCCAAATATATGAACTTTTTTCTTTTTAATTAAATGTTACACCTTATCTTCAGCATTTGCTACTATTACCACATTCTAAGGGATCATGAACTGATTGTGTCTCTACCTTAAAAAAAAAAAAAAGGATATTCAAAGTAGTGACCTTATCCTGTATTTCCCTTGGGATAAATAATATGCCATTCGGGGTTAGTTTTGCTCATTCCCCAGTGTTAAGTTCATTGCCATGCCTACCACAGTATTCAATATCAAAAGCTAATGGCAAGAGACTATTGGAAGTAATATGAAGATCGGATGAAATCACCTAAGAGTGTGACAAAGCATACCATATGTTACAATTTCCGTTTTGAAATTCTACCAGGAATTGAAAATACCAGGAATATGAAGCCCGAATGAGATTGCCAGACCTTTAGTTTTGCCAATTCTTGGAATATAAATCAAGGGTGGGGTACAGATGAGAAGGAGTACTTGTCTATCAAAGTAATTATTTCAAAATGATGGCAAAGTCATCATTAAGGAAATAGCAATACTGATGACTCTACCATCTAAAGGCTTTCTTTTGAAACCAAGGAAATAATGTTTTTAATATTTATAGCAGGATGTCATCTCCATTGCATTTCAGAAGCATGTAGCAAAAGATTCTTTTTTTGGGCATAGAGTATTTTTCAGAAGGACTCTCCAAGCACAGAAATATTTTTTTTTGCAAAAGGAAATGACATTCTGTTTGTCTAATGTCTGTTTTTCACATTCATATTTTGTATAAAAAGAATACTTCTGGAATGATTTGGTGAAAAATAGCAGGCATATTGTTGGAGAAAAGATAGCCAGGTCCAAGTTTCAGTGGATAATTGAAGGGCTGATTATTCTAGAGGATAGGTAATGTTTATTACCTACAGATGGCTGGTTGCAGCTCATTTTACAAAGCGTTCATCCTTAATTGTGGCAGAATTTGTCCTGCTGTTTATCTGTCAACTGATTTAAAATAAAGCCAGAAAGGTTTCTCTTTTGTTTCAGCCAAAGTATCAAAATACAACTCTGAAATACTTTGAGAGCAATATGATTTGAATCTAGTTCAATATACCCCAATTGTGGGAGAATAAAAAAAATATATATATAAAATAATTATGTTCACCTACTCAAAGTAAACTGGTGTCTATATAATAGCACAATATATTTAGGGAAGAAACAGATGTAAGCAATATTTTTAGTGGTAATAATATTCTTTTTGGCCAGATGTAAAAGCAGTTGCTACTCTTGGAATCTGATTGTTTTTAATATTGTAGGGAACAACTATTGGTGTAATTATGAGTGTTCAAAGTACCCACAATTGCCTGTTGGTTCACTGTTTTGCCCCTGATTTTGCGTGTACCTTGGAATAGGTACATGGAACATTTAACAGCTACCTGGCTTTCAGCCACATGCAATGATAATAAAAGCTATAGGCTCTTGGCCATGTTAACAAATGGAATCCAAAAGGAAATGGAACTGTTAATTTCCTTGATGCAATGGTTTGCTATCATTAAAAAAAGAGCTTCCCAGAAATAAATTGGAATAATGAATGAAATAAATAACCATTACCAATAATATTACAAGAATTGACATGGAAATAAAGGATAAAGGAGAGGGAAAGTAACAGCTTATTTTTATGTTATCATAATGAGTAAAACCTAGGCTATTTTCAAATTCCAAATGATCTTAACTAAAACTATTTTGCAAAATCTTCCAAAAGAACTGCAGGAAAAAAAGTCAAACTTTATCTGCTGAAATAATGAACACTGACTCTCCCCAAATCTGATAGTTATGAATAATTGTGCCATTTTGTTGAATAATTTCTCTTAAAACTCTGTAGAAAAATAAGTTTTAGTGCCATTCAAATGCCAAAACCAAGACTAATGCTTGTTTCATTTGCTTTCTGTATTAACTTTTACCTAACCAACAATTCAGAAGTGTTCGTATTCTCCAATACCATTAAGTACAAAACATGACAGAATTTTATTAAGAGGAAATTTTCTAGTGAATTAAATTTAGGAAAAACAAGAAGTAAAAACAATTTGGCAGAAATCAGCGTTTTATAATGCAGTCACCCATTATCTTTGGACCTCTGCTTGCTTTCTTCAGTCTGCTAGAATGTCATATTCATATTTGAGATCTATATCCATGGATTAAGTGAGGTCTTCAGCAAAAGTTTGACTATGAATGTTTTATAAGGCTTTACGGAACTTTTGGGAGAAGTTTCTGAAACAATGCTCTTTGAAAATGAATAGCTACCTTGATGAGTATTAACATACTGTACATTCTTATACAAGAAGAAACCAAATGGGATACACTAGCTAAGGTTACTAAGATCTTTCTGAAGGGTAGGGGTCAGAATAGCTCTGCTGAACATCAATCATTGTCATAGTTTGGAGCAGGTAATGGGCAGTGCCTACTGATATAGCTTTACAGCTTTATCTTTTTTATAGTTTTAAGATTGTTCTCAAGGTTAAAGAAATTCCTATTAATTATCAAATGCCTTAGAGGAGGAAAATTTGTGTGGGTATAGAAAGATGATACCAAAGAATATTTTTCCTTACAGAGCTATAGTATTCATTTTTTAAAAAATTGAATACAATACATTTTTCATGACAGATGATCATATCCTAGTTTTTTTTAATGTAGCTTATTTCTAAGTTCTCTTTATTATTTAGGTGTGCTCAAGATTACTGTTGTTTTTATTTATAGTTGGTTTTGTCTGAAAGGACACAGCATATTGGAAGTAAAGAGCAGTCACTGGTTTTATTATGAGGAAAATCTTTTCTTCTTATCTTTTATACTTTTATTAACACATGGTGAAGAACTTTAATTGGTAGTGACAAGGCTAGAATCTTAGTAGAACCCTGAACAATGTATTCTATGTTCTACTTTATATGTAATCACAAAATTCCCAAAATATGTGGCACTTGCCTTTGATGCAAATTGAAAATCTCCATCTGGAATGTGGCCTTTCAAAAATATCATTTTAATCAATTAATAGAGCTGTGTAGAAGACTTTACTCAGTGCAATTATTGTGCTCTGCTAGCAGACAATTGCTGCTTTAAATAAATGAAAGTCATATGAAAGTATGGCAAAGAACTTAAAAAATGCTTTATAATTAATTCTGCCTAGTTAAGCAAATTGAAAATTGATTTTAATGTTCTATTCAATATATTGTATATGCTATTAATTTTGAGATTAGAGATTTTTGAAGATTGTATGTTTGCTTATTGACATTTGAAAGCTTATAAATATTAAAATCCAGACAACTTAGTAACTTAGTAATCAGATGTGGCAGGTAGCAAAAAAAAAAAAAAAACAAAGAAAGAAAAAAGAAGAAAGAAAAATGAAAAAAAAGAAAGAAAACAAAAATTATTTTCCTCATTAAACAAAAAAGCTTTCTTTTTGAATGCAGCTCCTGATTATATATATGCTCAGAAAATATATTAGGGAGTCCCTGAAAGTGCTTGTGACTTTTTAATATTTATATGAGGATTTTCTTCATTCCTTTATGTAATCGCTGCTATTTTTTATGGGGGACTTACTATGTGCTGTGTTCTTATGAACTAAAGCTTTTTTATGGTAAAAAGCATAAATAAAATCTGGGACAACGTTAAGCAGACAAATATAACCATAATCAGAGTGCTCAAACTAGAAAAAATAAAGGAGCAATAGAAAAAAAAACCAACATGATGAAATCATGGAAAAATATCTTTAATTTTGATAAACATTATAAACTGATAGATTCAACAATTTTAATGAATCCTATGCAAACAGAAATGAAGGACTTATACCAGGCCACATTATAATTCTTGAATTACTTGAACAATTGCAGTTAAAAAAGAGGAAGTCTAAAAAAAAAGCCAGAAATACAAAAATGGATTACATAGCAGGGAGCAAATATAGGACAGTCTACACAAGTGCACAATGAAGAAACATCTTTATTGGGAAGAAAACTGTCAATCTAGAATTCTTACGCAACAAAATTATATTTTTAAAATGTAGCTTAAAAATGTTTTTGATCATAATAAAGCTGAAAAAAATTATGGCCCACAGACCTTCACTCCAAGAACTGTTGAATCCTTCAGATAGTAGAAAACGACACTAGTTAAAATTGGTGTTAGATTTTGTCAAGTACTTTTTCTGTGGCTATTGATATGATCATATTATGGCTTTCACGTGTTGATTCAGCCTTGTATTTCTGCAATAAATCACAGTTGTTTGTGGTATAAGATCCTTTTTCTATTGCCTGATTTATTTTGCTAGCATTTTCTAGACAATATTCTCTTGTATGGATTTTGCCTGCTTTTGGTATCAGGGTCATTCTGGTCTCATAGAATGTGTGGGGAAGTGTCTCCTCTATTGGAAAAATGTGTAAAGGACTGATGTTGATTCTTTAAACATGTTGTAGAATTTACCAGTTAAGCCATTGGGGCTTGGTTTTTTTGGGGGGGGGTGGAAGTTACCGTATTACTAATCCCCATACTATTTGTTATAGGTCTGTTCAGACATGTGGGTTGACTGAGTCAGTTGGGTAGTTTGTATCTTTCTAGGAGTTTTGTCCATTTCATCCAGGTTATCTAATATGCTGACATAAAATTGTTCCTAGTTTTCCCTAATCATTTTTATCTCTACAAGTGGTTAATTCCCCTCTTTCTTCATTTTAGCAATTTGAGATTTCATTTTTATATTTATCAATTCTTTTCCCAAAGAACCAACTTTTGGTTTTATTCATTGTCTCTATTGATTTTCTAATATATATTTCATTTATTTCTGCTCTAATCTTTATTATTTCCTTCCTTCTGCTTGCTTTATGTTCTTTTTCTAGTTTCTTAAAGTTTAGGTTAGTGATTAAAGTTTAGGTTAGTCATTTTTAATTAAGGTATTGACATCTATAAATTTACCTCTGAACACTGCTTTTACTCTATGTTTTGTATTATGCCATAATGTGTTCTTATTTTTCTTAATCTCACTAAGTATACTCTCTAATTTAAAAAAAATTTGATTTCTTCTTTGATTCCTTGGTTATTTAGAAATGCAATATCTAATTCCTATATATTTATAAATTTCCCATTGTTCTCTTGTTATTGAAATCTTTCATTCATTCTATTGTAGTCCAAGAACATACTTTGCATGATTTCATTTTATTCCCCAGATTTTCCTTTCAGTCTCTTTGTTTGTTTGGGTCAGCTTCTTGTTTGCCCAGTTCTTACCACCGCTTCAGGTAGCTGTGAAATTAAGCAATTGCCACTGTTTTTGACCTCTTCCTCCCATTAGTGAAAAGGCTGTTTTCACAAGCAAACTCTGGGTCAGGTCAAATAAAACTGATCTCTATGTGTTTCTTTAGGGAACTGCCAGGTAGTTCAAATAAAGAGTATTCTCTTGAAATGTTTGGGGACAGCTCTAAACCTATTTTGTCCTCTCCAGAGGTTCCTAGATTGGTAGTTTTCATGATGACGGTAAGGGTGTTTATTTTGAAATCTATTGAGAAGCTGGACAGAGGTTGAAGGGAATAAGAGAAAGCCAAATGGTCACAAATCTCACTGTTATTACCAAATTTCAGCTTTTTCTTTCTTGATAGGCAGTCTCCAATTTGTTCTAAGCCTGTGGTAAACTTCTAGAATTTTGATACTATGTTTTCACACTTTTTGCCTAATGTTCCTGTTACTTTTACATAGGAGTAAATTTTCAGAGGTCAATAACTTCACCATTTCTGGTACATGCTATTGTAAGGTATTTATAGTATATATGAAGTGATATAATAACACTTGAAGGTAAATTGTCATAAGACAAAGGTGGATATTATAAACATTAGAGCAACTACTAAAATAACTAAATGTAATATTGTAATAAGCCAAAAAAAGAGAAAAGCTTAAGCATAAAATATTCTTAATTTATTTCAAAAGAGCAGAAAAATGAAAAAAGAGAACAAGGAACAGATGGTACAAATAGCAAGCAATTAGAAAATTGACTTAAAGCTAACCATGTAAGTAGTCACATTAAATGCAGATAGTTTAGACATCCCAATTAAAAGACAGAGATTATTGTAAAAAAGAAAAGGCAGATTCCATATGACTTACACATTTTAAATGGAAAGACACAAAAAGTAGAATGATAGATTAACATATACCAGGCAAAAATAATGGTTATATTAATGTCAGATATCAGATAAAGTAGAATTCAAAGCCACTAAATTCCAAGGGTTAATTAAGGCCATTTCCTAATATGCAATGTAACGTTTCATAAAAAACATCAATAAAAATTCTGAATATTTATTTACTTAATAATAGAACTTCATGTCTGTAAAGCAGATACACTGTATATCAACAGAGAACAAACTAAATGAAGGGTATTAAATACCATTTATTCAATATATTAGTCAAAATAATGTCTAATATATTCAATATCATATTCAGGATGCTTTGTAGTCCACCCTGAAGAAAACAAAATCCTGACTCTTACTATAGACAGAAAATTTCCATTTATATTTTATTATACATTATATGAAATATATACTATATATATTATACATTATATAAGCCTAATGATGAAATTCAAAATTTATTTTTTTTTAATTTTTTAAATGCTTTTTGATTTATTTTTGAGAGAGTGAGAGACAGCATTAGAGGGGAGGGGCAGAGAGGGGGAGATACGGAATGTGAAGCAGGCTCCAGGCTCTGAGCTAGCTGTCCGACACAGGGCTCAAATCCACCAACCATGAGATCATGACCTGAGCTGAAGTTGGACACTTAACTGACTGAGCCACCCAGGCGCCCCTGAAATCAAAATTTAAAAACACCTTGAAGGGGTTACAAGAGAATGTCTACATGATATTGGAATAGGGAAGATAATCATAAGTAAGAAAATAAAACTTTCAATCAAAGATTTCAAGACTGATCAATGTTATTATATTCATAATGAAAAACTTGTTCACATATAAAGAAAGCGTTTTTTTTTTTACCAAAGTTAATTAGCAAGCCTCATATTCAGGGAAGATATTTGTCATGCATATAAATGATAAATCAAATCCCAGATATATATCAGAATGTCTACAGATGTTTTTCTAGAACAGGAAAACTGAATGCCCAATCAACATTTTAAAAAATGCCCTTCACAATTTATCTGGAAAATGTGTATTAGCACAACAATTTATTATCAATATACACATTGGCATTGTCACTGACAAATAGTAAAAACTGAGAACATCCAGTATTTCTGTAATGAGCAGTATAGTCTGGACACAGGTATTTCAGTGCTAATGTACACACAAATACTATGTCTGGTTGTTTTTGTTTGTTTCTCTTCCATCGGTCTTAAAAGCTTGCACTTGTCCTCATGCTTGTTAAAACAAAAATCACAAAATGATTGTTATTCCTTCAGATGCTATGCCTGTGCACTTAGTCAGGGTAGGAAAAGCGATTTGCCAACTGAATTTACCTGTTTTTATTAGGAAGTTAGAAAATTTTCGGGAGGCACTACTTGGCTAATTTTTAATTAAAAGCTTATTAGCAACAGGAAGAGGGCTTGGGATAGCCAAACAATGACCACCACAACGCTTTATTTCCTTTTATTAATGTTGCCAGATATTTTTCTCTTTTGAAAATTCTTCTGGTTTGTAAAGTCTAAAGAGTTTCTCCTTTCCTTTGCCTAGTAACTCTTAATATTTTTTATATTTGTTTTTTATTGGGTCTATTTTTTGAATAGGTAATACATGAATATATGAAAAACAAACCAAAGTCACCAAGAGTTACATAATAAAATGTATGTTGGTGAGATTTTAGGGTAAGTGAAACTCTCAAACACATGTGTAGAGAGTAAGTAGATATATATATGTTGTAGTCCAAAGTAGAAACAATTATGACATTTAAGGCTTCACATACTATGACCCAATAAGTCACTTCCAGTTTGGATTAGTTAATGTAGGCTAAACTGATAGACAAAACTATGTAATAGCTTAAGCACAAGAAAAGTTTGTTTTTCATTCATGCAAGTTTTGAAAACAGGTGTGTGTCATTGGCAGGTGGCTCTCTGTGTGGTAATTCAATAACCCAGGCTCACTATTAAAAAAAAAATCAACTACTGGTTTAACAAATACTTTTTAAAAGTCAAGCAAACAAATAAATAATAATTCTGTTTTCAATATAGTATTTTGAATGTGTTTTTCAATAATACACACCAATATTCCATGTACTAATTTATTTTAAATCAAATAGCTCTTCCTATAATCTCTTCATGAGAATGGTTGCCTTTGGAGACTAAAGACAATGAATGGGATTAAGGAGCTATTTATGAATGGCTTTAAGTGTGCCTGAAATATGTCTTTGAGTTATTAAAACAAAATATATAAAATATTTTAAATATTTTACAACTATGATATTTCTTTATATTGTGGAAGCAGTTCTTTAGCTGTCTGCCAAAAGTCATGTACTCTCTTCCTAAAAAGAGAGTAATCCCTGAAGCACTGAAGTTAAAATAGTAGCTAAAATTGCCAGTCCTCTCTTGACTGTAGACGTGCTCATAAGGTTGAATGAATTATATACAATGAAATGTGAACAAAAGTGTTGTCCACACCTTTCAAACGAGCTCCTTGCACCTTTACTCTCTGGCTGGCTGGAGTGGAGATTGTCTCTAGTGAGATTGGAGATGCCACCGACTGCAGATTCTCGATTGATCTATATCCCTCAAAAACAAAGAGGGGCTGACCTAGAGCCATCTTCACAACCCTGTTAGAGAAGCAAGATACTGCCCACTTGTTTTGTGATCAAGACACTATACATTTTAGGTATATTTTTTCATCGCTCTAACCAGTGGAATGCTATGATAACTTTTCCTATCATTGAAATCTTAGTTAATATTAAAAACACTGTTCCCATAATTCGAAGAGCTTTAAACTTGCTGAATAATGAATGACTTAATGAATGGACAAATGATAGTGACAGTGTTTTAAGGATAAAAATTTGAGGAACATGATGTGAAAAATGCAATGCTTCTTCTCAATGTGAAAGGGAAGCTAGGAAATCTCTAGGATATTTAAATAGTTTTATGAAAAAAGGAACAAGAACTGAAATCTGGAGCATTCTCCTTCGTAAGGTGCAAAGGAGGAGAGACTCTTTTCCCTTAAGTAGTTTCAAATCTAGTACAGAGACTTATAATAAGTTAACAGTTATTAGGACCACTTCTCTCATTTTCTATAATTATGTATTTAAAATATTATTAATCACAAAATTCTAAAGTTAGCTATAATAGTATTTTCTGTTTGTGATGTTTATACTCATTATTCTTTTTTTATTTTATGGCATATGTTCCCGAGCCACCTTTTCCCAAGGTCATTCTCAAACTTTTCACACATTTCAGTCTTTTAACTACCATGTGCCATGTTTTAGAAGCTTTGGTTTACCCTACCAATACCAATATCCATCAATAAGCAACCCTATTGAATTTTATATAATTATAGCCAAAAATCAAAGAGCTTTGTGTTGAAATTAGCCTATTAGGCCTTACCAAGCCTTCTTAAAGTGTTAAATATGATTTAAGGGGCGCCTGGGTGGCTCAGTCAGTTGAGCATCCGACTTCGGCTCAGGTCATGATCTCACTGTTCATGGGTTCAAGCCCCGCGTCAGGCTCTGTGCTGACAGCTCGGAGCCTGGAGCCTGCTTCGGATTCTGTGTCTCCCTCTTTCTCGGCCCCTTCCCACCTCAAGCTCTGTCTATCTCTGTCTCAAAAATTAAAAAAATTAAAAAATTAAAAATTTTAAAAAATGATTTAAAAATTTATTTTACCATCTTATTGAAAACTAGAAATATAAAAGCCCCTGATTGGCAAACAATCTTAGATCTTTGATGTCTTGGTGGCAAGCAACATCTACAAGAACTAGTTTGTCCATGATAACCAATTATTTGTCTATATTTTCTGAAATACATTTTTGCTCTTCTACCTTGAATAATGGAATTAGTGGCAGAATCGCCTGAAGTTAACAAACACATAGAAAGTTTATTGATTTGCTGTATAGCTACTATCCCTATACAGGAAAATGAATCAGTTACTACAATAATAGTTTTCTGAATTATATTCTCTAAGAGCTAATCTTATATAAAAATTTCAACTCAAGCTGGTCTTATTAGGGTAATTATTAGTGCTGCTTTGAAAGTTCTTCTGTCTTCTGCTGTGATTTTTCTTTATACGTATTTGTGGTTAGACATTTAATTTATTCTACACTTAATTCCTTCTAGTCTGTGATGCATGCTTAAAACCACACATGGAAAGTTTTCTCCTTCTGATAAGTTAGTGATCCCTTGCTCAACAAAGGTAACCAAAAGATTTATAATTATTAAAGATAAATAATTATAAGAACTACATTAAAATGTAAATTATTAAGCAATTGGTCATGTTAAAAATCATGGGTTTTTTTAGCCACCTATTTTTGGTTACATTTGCTTTATTGATAAATAATGTTACATTCTTCTTCCCTGTAATACACATGTGCAAGCCATATATATGTGAACTATAGTAAACTCATACCAAATAATTTTGTGAGGGATTATTAGGCTAATGGTGTATTATTGTTAAGAAATTGTACGTATCTAATTTGTGTTAGGACAGTCCATATTTCAATTTTCTGTTCCTTTGTTTTTAAAGAATAATTAGAATATCCCAGACATTTCTCAGCTTGCCTTTCATCTAACGAAATAGCATGAATTTTTTTTCCAAATTATAATTCTCAGAACTTTATTTTTAAACTTTATCATCATAGTTGATTCACTCACTCATCCATCTATTCATTTATTCATTCATAGATTCCTCAGAAAA
Organism: Cryptoprocta ferox; assembly: GCA_028646485.1. Taxonomy (NCBI): domain Eukaryota; kingdom Metazoa; phylum Chordata; class Mammalia; order Carnivora; family Eupleridae; genus Cryptoprocta; species Cryptoprocta ferox. Next base: position 44,069,716 of record CM053569.1, read on the forward strand.
CCTTAAAGTATTTTTATTCTGTGCCAGGAATACTGCTACTGCCACTTTCTGATTATAAACTCAAGAATATGGCAGACAAAGTCCTTGTTTTTTTTTCAAGTTTCAGGGGATAAGGTGATAAATAGAAAGAAAACAAAATAACATATTAAATTACATATTAAATTAGATTGGGTGCATATTTTCAAAACTGCTCATTTTATATTAGAAGATCAGTGAAATTCTTTCTTTTATGGTGATATTTAAGCTGAGCTCTTAAATATAAAAAGTGGATAGGCATCATGCATGAATTTATGCTGCTCAGGTGATTAGGGGAAAAAAATAATATACCTAACATAAAAAGCATCATGGACTTTAGTGATTTTTTTTGAGGATTTATGAAACCCTAGAGAATGTTCAATGATTTCTTCCCTTCAGATAAAGATACTAAAATTTCTCTCACTTTCATATTAATTGAGCAAATATTGAGTAGGGGCTTAAAATTAATGAAACTCTATTGCTCAGTTATTTGTTATTCCTTATATGAGTTGAATGAGTACATATGCATTTCTTACAAATATAAATTACTTAGAAAGGACAAGTTTTATGAATTCCATTACATCTTAGCCAGTATTAACATGTTAAAAATCTCTTAGTCTTCTTTCCCTCTGATTCACCATCATGTTTTGAGTTATCTATATTTTTATATTTGCTATATCCATGGCTTCATATAGTGATTCCCCAAACTTGTATCTTTAGTGCAGACTTCTTTCTTCCATGCTACAGATGGTGGTTCTAATCTCCTGTAGCACATCTGCATGACTCCCAGTTGCTTGAAACATAATTACTCAGCCTAAAATTCTCCTTTTTCTGAATTCCCTATATTGACCCTACCTCTTACTCAGTTATCCAAGACAAAACATTGTTAGAATAAACCCCTGCTCCTCAAACTCTAAATAATCTAACCAAATCCCTAATTTTCTAGTTTCTCCATATCGCTCTAGGCTCATTCTCTCCGTACCTACTAACATAATGTTTTTCAAATCCTAGCCATCCCTTGTGGATTTTTTTTCAGTTGCCTCCTCATTAGACTCCTTCCTTCCGTTCATGTGTCACTTTAATCCACCTGCTCTTCTGCACAGTGTTTTTCTATAATCCATGTAAATCGTAGTTACAGAATGTAAATGGGGTCTTTGTGATGCATGCAAACCAGATCTGGGGACCCATAGGGGTCCCGTAGGACCAGCCAAGAGGGTTCCTGGCTGCATGCAGGATAGAAATCAAACACAAGGCAGCAGAAGGTGAAAGCAGAGTTTATTGAAGGTGTAGAAAGAGTCCAGGTACAGAGTGTCTGGAAGACTCAGAAAGGAAAGGAGGGAAAGTCTCAATTTTGCTTGGAGTCTGGATTTTTAGTGAGGATTGTAGGCTGGTATATGTGACCTCTGAGGCATCCAGGAACCAGCTAGAACACAGTCAGGAGCCCAGATACTATTCCTTAGAGCTGGTGGTCTGGAACACATATGATGGTTTCATCCAGTCATTCTTACGTGGTCCTTCCTTAGGTGTTATCTATTTAAAGAAATAACTACATGTCCTTTTTTTGAACATTTGTAAAAAGGAAGAGCCGGTCCTAGCAAGAAAAGGAGGAAAAAGATTTTTACGGAGTCCTTCAGTTTCCCTGTCTCACTGACTAAACCATATTTCTAGGAATTTTTTAAAATCGTCTTGCTAATAAAGTATGTCTAGACTTCAAAATATAACTGACTTATTTTGTAAAGTACTTGCTAGGAGTGATTCCCATTGTCCATATATAATCCTCTTCCTCAATTTCATGTCATTTCTCTTCTTTACTTCTTCCTTTGTACACGTTTCCTAAGGCTATTGCAGGTGACCAAGCAGCAGCCACATGACAGCTTTCCTGCCTTATTCGGTGTCTCCCTGTGTGCTTGGGACCAAAGCTAAGTTATTTCTGTGCCCATATCTTTAAAATTACCTTCTGTGTACACACTCTGAAGCCACTGTCTCAATCTCTTTAAGGCTCAGACTTAGTTAAATTGGCCAGAAACAGAAATAGATGTTCCTTTTTGCAGGCATCTGTACATAAACCAATATTTTCAAAGACTCTTAACATTAATGCTAGACAATATGTGAATTTGGGGTTGGGTTGAACCCAGAAGTTCATCAGACATACCTAATCTATGAATTTCACTTTAGATTTAGCTGGATACTCAGCTCTACAAATACGGCACTAAAGTAGTGCTCTTCATTTTGGAATGAAAAATACTTAAGCACAAATATGGATATAACATACAGATAAAATAGAGTATAATTTTTATCTGTTTAAGTATTTTTTCATTTCTCTTCTTAATGGTACACAAGATGTGATTTGGACTCATCATGAGATGGGTGTAACCTTAATACTATACTAGTACATAAAAATTATTTAAAATAGTGCCTGATACTTAATAAATATTTGTTGAATCAATAAATGAATAGTTAAATGGCAAATGGAGTACTGTGTTAATTGGATAAATCCATCGGAATTAGTATTAAAAGGGCAAGGGTAATTGCTATTGGCTCAGAATGTCTTTTGGATATTAAAAAAAAAGATTATTTCCTGAGGCAGCTGAATATAAGATAAACTCTCTAATTTAAGCATTCATTCATTAAACTGTTATCTTTCATTTTCCATATGCACCTTCATACCTCACCTACATGTATGCACTTCATGAATAATTAAATCCCTTACTAACTGCTTTCCAACTTCTTCCAGGTCAGTTGATTCCAAAAATTCTTGAGCTGTATGTTAAAAATTATTTCCATTTTACTTTTCATTTCATGAATGCGTGTAACATTCTTTTGTTCCTTTTAAAAAAGATTTTTATTTTAATTCTAGTTAGTTAACATGGCATTATATTGTTTTCATGTGTACCATATAGTTATTCAACACTTTCATATATCACCCTGTGCACATCACAAGAAGGACAGTCCTTAATCACCTATTTAACCCAGCCCCCCAACCACCTCCCTTCTGGCAACCATCAGTTCTCTATAATTAAGAGTCTGTTTTGTGATTTATTCTCTCTCTCTCTCTATTTTCTCTTTCCTTGTTTGTTTTGTTTCTTCATTTCTACATATGAATGAAATCATATGGTATTTGTCGTGCTCTGACTAGCTTACTTTGCTTAGCATTACAGTCTCTGGTTTCATCCATGTCACTGAAAATGGCAATATTTCATTCTATCTTATGGTTGAATAATATTCCATTGTGGTGTGTGTGTGTGTGTGTGTGTGTGTGTGTGTACACATACACTAGATCCTTATCCAATCAACTATCAATGAACACAGGCTGATTCCATAGTTTGGCTATTTTAAATAATGCTACTATAAACATACAGGTGCACACCTGCCTTTGAGTTATTGTTATTCTCTTCTTTGGTTAAACACCCAGTAGTGAAATTCCTGGATCATAAGGTAGTTCTATTTTTAACTTTTTGAAGAACCTCCATACTGTTTTCCACAGTGGCTGCGCCAGTTTGGTTTCCCACCAACAGTGCATGAGGGTTCCTTTTTCTCCACATCCTCACCAATATTGTTGTTTCTTGTGGCATTGATTTTGGCCTGACAGGTGTAAGGTGATATGACACTGTAGTTTTGATTTTCATTTGCATTTTGCTATGATCAGTGATTGTTGAGAGTCTTTTCATGTGTCTGTTGGCAATCTGTATGTCTTCTTTGGAGATATATCTCTGTTCATGTCTTTAGCCCATTTTTTTTTCTTTAGCCCATTTTTAAATAGGATTACTTATTTTGGGGTGTTGAGTTGTACCAGTTCTTTATATGTTTTGGATACTAGCCACACATTGGATATGGCATTTGTAAATATCTTCTCCCATCCTGCAGGTTTCCTTTTAGTTTTGTTGATTGTTTCCTTCACTTTTCATCTTGATATTGTCCCAGTAGTTTATTTTTGCTTTTGCCTGAGGAGACCTATCTAGAGAGAAGTTGCTATAGCCAATGTCAAAGAAGTTACTTTCTATGTTTTTTGCTAAGATTTTTATAGTCTCTGGTCTCACATTTAGGTCTTTTGAACTTACTTTATATATGGTAGAAGGTGGTCCAGTTTCATTCTTCTGCATAATGATGTCAGTTTTCCTGACATCATTTGTTGAAGAGACTGTCTTTTCCCATTGGATGTTCTTTCTAGGTTTGTTGAAGATTAATTGTAAGTTTATTTTTGGATTTTTTATTCTCTTTCAATGATCTATGTGTCTATTTTTGTGCAAGTACCATACTGTTTTGATTATCACAGCTTTGTAATATAACCTGATGTCCAGAATTGTGATACCTCCAGCTTTGCTTTTCTCATTCCTTTTCTTTTTCTTTTTCTTTTTTTTTTTAATGTGTGTTTGTCTATTTACTTGGAGAGAGAGAGAGAAAGAAAGAGAGGGAGGGAGAGCATGAGCCAGGGAGAGGTTGAGAAAGAGAATTCCAAGTAGGCTCAGGGCTATCTGAGCAGAGCCTGACATGGGGCTCAATCCCACAAACCATAAGATCATGACCTGAGACCAAATCAAGAGTTGGATGCCTAAGTGGCTGAGCCACCCAGTCACCCCTCGTTCCTTTATTTTTTTTTTGTAGTAATTTTGTAGTTGAAATTTTTATTTTCAGGTATAAATCATATATCCTTTTTTCACTTACTCCAAGTTTTACCTCCCCTCTCCCAACTTTCAGTGATTTTTAAATATAATTTTCTTCCACAGTGTATAAAACAAGGATCAACATATCTGTATACCTGTTGAGTATTTAAAGGATATGAATAGTAAGTGAAATTAAGGAGGGATTATGAGAGTAATTAGAGCAATGTGTAGTTTTTTAACATTAATGTAAATAAACTTGAATCATGGTTTCCAAAACGTCAAACAGACAAGTTCATGATCATTTGACAATGAATGCAGAATTAGTAAATAACTTTCTTGTCTCTTATTTGGTAATACATATAGATTGTTTTCTATGTACGTAGCACCCAGAGGCAATTTCCAGAAGTATTTTTTTAAGTAAAAATACATTTCTTGGTTTGTAAAAGAAAATATTTTAAAAAATCTTTATAATGAATCACTCTCATTAAAAAATAAACTTTTGAACCATATTTAACTTGCTTGCTTACTGAAGTCTTAACCACTTTCTAGCCTGATGTATCTTGATTGTATCTTAAAATTTCTTGAGCAGTTTCCTGGGCAAGTGCCTTATAGTCCATCTACCTTTCCTAATACATATGGTCCAGAATTTTAATAGTTATCGGGACTCTTCTCCAAATCCTTGTGGAGATCTCCATATCTCTTAATCTTGTGATGTAACATCGGATGAACTGGAACATATTCCGGTGGAGTAATGGTCAGGGATATCTTCACCCACAGGGGCAGTAGAAAATAAACATAAACCAATATTGAGATGACATCTCTTTTTTTGATACACCATTTAGTTGAAACTGGATTCTTCACACCTCATATTCTGTCCCAGCCTCATAGACAGATTCGCATATGTTGTTAGTGGGTCTTTACATCTGTTTGCACATAATCTCCCTTTTTCTGGGCTGCCTGACTGGGTCCCCAATCCGTGCTGAGTTACTGCCATTCTTCCCTGGGAATCAGGGTCCCCAAGGAGTTTGTTAAATCCCAACCCTGGCCAAACTCCTTCCTCCAATTTCCAATGGGGCTGGCTGCAAGCCCAGGAGGACCTGGCTGAGGGATGGGATGTAAGGAGAGAGGGAAGGAAGTGGTCCAGGGAATTGCCCCTCCACCACTGGTGGAGATGGTATCTTTTTTTTGGGGGGGGGGTAATTTTTCTGTTAGTCTGTCCAAACTCTAAAATTCTATTCTTTTTTTTTATAGTTTATTGTCAAGTTGGTTTCCATATAACACCCAATGCTCTTCCCCACTAGTGCCCTCCTCCATGACCATCACCCCCCTTTCCCTTTCCCTCTCCCCCTTCGGCCCTCACTCTGTTTTCAGTATTCAAGAGTCTCTCATGATTTGCCTCCCTCCCTCTCCCTAACTCTTTCCCCCCCTCCCCTTCCCATGGTCCTCTATTAGGTTTCTCCTGTTAGACCTACGAGTGCAAACATATGGTATCTGTCCTTCTCCACCTGACTTATTTCGCTTACCATGACACCCTCGAGGTCCATCCACGTAGCCATGAATGGCCAGATTCCATTCTTTCTCCTTGCCATGTACTATTCCATTGTATATATAAACCACATCTTCTTGATCAATTCATCAGTTGATGGACATTTAGGCTCTTTCCATGATTTGGCTATTGTTGAAAGTGCTGCTATGAACATTGGGGTACATGTGTCCCTATGCATCAGTACTTCTGTATCCCTTGGGTAAATCCCCAGCGGTGCTATTGCTGGGTCATAGGGGAGATCTATTGATAGTTTTTTGAGGAACCTCCACACTGTTTACCAGAGCGGCTGCACCAGATTACATTCCCACCAACAGTGTAGGAGGGTGCCCATTTCTCCACAACCTTACCAGCATCTATAATCTCTTGAGTTCATTTTAGCCACTCTGACTGGCATGAGATGGTATCTCAGTGTGGTTTTGATTTGTATTTCCCTGATGATGAGTGATGCTGACCATTGTTTCATGTGTCTGTTGGCCATCTGGATGTCCTCTTTGGAGAAGTGTCTATTCACGTCTTCTGTGCATTTCTTCACTGGATTATTCATTTTTCAAGTGTGGAGTTTGGTGAGTTCCTTGTAGATTTTGGATACCAGCCCTTTATCCAATATGTCATTTGCAACTATCTTTTCTCATTCTGTCAGTTGCCTATTAGTTTTCTTGATTGTTTCCTTTGTAATGCAGAAACTTGTTATCTTGATGAGGTCTCAGTAGTTCATTTTTGCTCTTGAATCCCTTGCCTTTGGGGATGTGTCGAGTAGGAAATTGCTGTGGTTGAGGGCAAGGAGGCTGTTTCCTGCTTGCTCCTCTAGGGTTTTGATGGTTTCCTGTCTCACATTCAGGTCCTTCACCCATTTTGAGTTTATTTTTGTGTATGGTGTAAGGGAGTGGTCTAGTTTCATTCTTCTGCATGTTGCTGTCCAATTCTCCCAGCACCACCTCTTAAAGAAACTGTCTTTTTTCCATCGGATACTCTTTCCTGCTTTATCAAAGATTAATTGGCAGTACATTTGTGGGTCTAGTTCTGGGCTCTCTAATCTATTCCACTGGTCTATGTGTCTGTTTTTGGGCCAGTACCATACTGTCTTGATGATGACAGCTTAGTAATAAAGGCTAAAGTCTGGGATTGTGATGCCTCCCATTTTGGTTTTCTTCTTCAATATTCCTTTGGCTATTTGGGGTCTTTTGTGGTTCCATACAAATTTCAGGATGGTTTGTTCTAGCTTTGAGAAGAATGCTGGTGCAATTTTGATTGGGGTTGCACTGAATGTGTAGATTGCTTTGGGTAATAATGACATTTTAACAATGTTTATTCTTCCGACCCATGAGCATAGAATGTTTTTCCATTTCTTTGTGTCTTCTTCAATTTCTTTCATAAGCTTCCTATAGTTTTAATCCTACAGGTCTTTTACATCTTTGGATAGGTTTACTCCTAGGTATTTTGTGGTTTTTCGTGCAATTGTGAATGGGATCAGTTTCTTGATTTCTCTTTCAGTTGCTTCATTATTGGTGTATAAAAATGCAACCAATTTCTCTACATTGATTTTGTATCCTGCGACTTTGCTGAATTCATGGATCAGTTCTAGTAGGCTTCTGGTGGAGTCGATCGGGTTTTCCATATAGAGTATCATGTCAT
>CM053569.1:44078009-44171747 GCA_028646485.1 Cryptoprocta ferox
GTACGTTCCTTCTATCCCGACTTTCTCAAGGGTTTTCATTAAGAAAGGATGCTGTATTTTGTCAAATCCTTTTTCTGCATCTATCGACAGGATCATATGGTTTTTATCTTTTCTTTTGTTAACGTGATATATCACATTGATGGATTTGTGAATATTGAACCAGCCCTGTAATCCAGGAATGAATCCCACTTGATCATGATGGATAATTCTTTTTATATGCTGTTGAATTCGATTTGCTAGTATCTTGTTGAGTATTTTTGCATCTGTATATATTAAAGATATTGGCCTGTACTTCTTTTTTTGTTGTTGTTGGGTCTCTGGCTGGCTTGGGAATCAAAGTGATGCTGGCTTCATAGAATGAGTTTGGAAGTTTTCCTTCTATTTCTATTTTTTGGAATAGCTTGAGAAGGGTGGGTATTAACTCTGCTTTAAATGTCTGGTAGAATTCCCCTGGGAAGCCATCGGGCCCTGGGCTCTTATTCGTTGGGAGATTCTTGATAACCGACTCAATTTCTTCACTGGTTATGGGTCTGTTCAGATGTTCTATCTCTTCCCATTTGAATTTTGGTAGTGCATGTGTGTTTAGGAATTTGTCCATTGTTTCTAGATTGTCCAGTTTGTTGGCATTTAATTTTTCATAGTAATCTCTGATGATTGCTTGTATTTCTGAGGGATTGTTTTTAATAGATCCATTATCATTCATGATTTTGTCTATTTGGGTGTTCTCTCTTTTCTTTTTGAGTAGCCTGGCTAGAAATTTATCAATTTGTTTATTTTTTCAAAAAACCAACTCTTGGTTTCATTGATCTATTCAACTGTTTTTTTGTGTTCTATATTGTTATTTCTGCCCTGATTTTTATTAGTTCTCTTCTTCTGCTGGGTTTGGGGTGCTCTAGCTGCTCCCCTTCTAGTTTCCTTAGGTGCTCTGTTAGATTTTGAATTTGTGCTTTTTCTAGTTTGTTGAAATAGGCCTGGATTGCTATATACTTTCCTCTTAGGACTGTCTTTGCTGCATCCCAGAGAGTTTGGATTGTTGTATTTTCGTTTTCATTTGTTTCCATATATTTTTTAATTTCTTCTCTAATTGCCTGATTGGCCCAATCATTCTTTAGTAGGGTGGTCTTTAACTTCCACATTTTTGGGGGTTTTCCGGACTTTTTCCTGTGATTGATTTCGAGTTTCATAGCATTGTGAAACTTGCTATGGTGTGGATGGTATGATCTCAATTCGTGTGCATGGTATGATCTCAATTCGTTTGTATTTATGGAGGGCTGTTTTATGACCCAGTAGGTGATCAATCTTGGAGAATGTGCCATGGGCACTCAAGAAGAAAGTGAATTCCTTAGCTTCAGGTTGCAGAGTTCTAAATATATCTATTAATTCCATCTGGTCCAATGTGTGATTCAGGTCCATTGTTTCTTTAGTGATTTTCTGTCTGGTTGACCTATCCATTGCTGTAAGTGGAGTATTAAAATCCCCTGCAATTAGCACATTCTTATCAATAAGATTGTTTCTGTTTGTGATTAATTGTTTCATGTATTTGGGTGCTTCCAAATTCGGGGCATAGATGTTTATAGTTGTTAGCTCTTCCTGATAGAGAGACCCTGTAATTATTATATACTGTCCCTCTTCATCTTTTGTTACTGCCTTTACTTTAAAGTCAAGTTTGTATGGTATAAGTATGGCTACTCTGGCTTTCTTTTGACTTCCAGTCGCATGATAGGTATTTCTCCATCCCCTTACTTTCAATCTGAAGGTGTCTGCAGGTCTCAAATGAGTCTCTTATAGACAGCATATAGATGGATTTTGTTTTTTTATCCATTCTGCTACCCTGTGTCTTTTGATTGAAGCATTCAGTCCATTTACATTCAGGGTTATTATTGAAAACTATAGGTTTAGTTTCATTGTTTTCTCTGTAGTGTTCATGCATGTAGTGGCATCTCCAGTACCTTATATTCTTTGCAACATTTCCCTCATAGAATCCCTCTTAGGATTTCTTGTAGGGCTGGTTTGGTGGTGATGAATTCTCTCAATTTTTGTTTATTTGGGAAAACCTCCTTCTATTTTGAATAACGGGCTTGCTGGATAAAGGATTCTTGGCTGCATATTTTTCCTGTTCATCACATTGAAGACTTCCTGTCATTCCTTTCTGGCCTGCCACGTTTCAGTAGGTAGGTCTGTAACCACTCTGATATGTTTCCCCTTATATGTTAGGGCCCTTTTATCCCTAGCTGCTTTCAGGATTCTCTCTTTATCGTTATATTTTTCCAGTTGCACTATGATATGTCGTGCTGAGGGTCAATTCAAGTTACATCTTACAGGACTTCTGCGCCTCTTGCATTTCAATGTCTATTTTTTCTCCCACATTCAGGAAGTTCTCGGCTATAGTTTGATCAAGCACCCCTTCAGGACCTTTTTCTCTTTCTTCTTCAGGAATTCCTATGATACAGATATTGTTCCATTTGATTGTATCACTCAGGTCTCGAATTCTCCTTTCGTGCTCCTGTATCAATTTCTCTCTCTTTTTCTCGGCTTCCTCTTTTGCTATAACTGTGTCTTCTAATTCACTTATTCTCCTCTCTGCCTCTTCAATCCGTGCAGTGGCCACCTCCATTTTATTATGCACATCATTTATAGCATTTTTTAACTTGTCACAGCCATTTTTAAGGTCCCTAGTCTTTGTACCAATAGCTTCTTTGATGACTTCTATGCTTTTTTCAAGCCCAGTGATTAATTTTATTACAAGTGTTCTAAATTCTTTTTCAGTTATGGTGCTTATATCTGTTTTGAGCAGTTCTGTGGCTCTGATTTCTTCCTGGAATTTCTTTAGAGGAGAGTTCTTTCATTTTGTCATTTTGGCTAGCTTTCCATCTCTTGTCAGTTTTAAAAGCTCGTTATGCACTGTGCACCTGTTAGTATTGCTCTATAAAGGAGGCTCATTGACTGTCCAGGGCCTGTCGTTTCAGGAAGTGTTTTTTTAATGGTGTTTCTTGGTTTACCTTTAATTATTTTATTTCCCTACTCAGTGATATTTGGGACTCTCCACCATGTGTATTTTGGCTTGTTTCTTGAGGTAGCCCTGAAAAGAAAAACAGACAGACAACTCACAGGGAACAAAAGCACACAAACACACAGACATATCAAATAAACAAGCAAACCAAAAGGGCAAAGAAACTAAGAAAAGAAAAGAAAGGAAAAGGAAAGAAAAAAAAAGAAGGGGGGACAGAAACAACAAAAGACAAAGGACAGTCTGAGAGCTTAAAACCTTTGGAAGGGAGAGATAAGAATGAGATAAGGGAAAATATATCTCGATGGCAAGAATTGATCTAAATACGGCAGTGCATAGATGTTGGTCTTTCCCAGACTCCAGGGGGTGATGGAGAAATGGAGGCAAAAAGAAAAGAGAAAAAAGAAAAAAAGGAAAAAAGAAAAAAAAAAAGCAGTCTCCAGCGTAGATGCGCGTGGTTTGGTGTAGATAGGTCGGGTCTCCAGGGCTGCTCTCCAAGGCCCCGCCTTGGTGGTTGTGGGGAGAAGAATGGCGGCGCCCAAATCGCCTCTCAGACCTTGCATTGCAAGCCACCCTTTTGAGTCTGATCTCCCTGTGCCTTGGGTGGGCCAAGTTATATTTTCCAAGCCCCACCTCGTTTCCAAATCCTAGTCCATGCACTTTAATTCTACCGCCCCAGATGATATGTACTCCCGCAGGGGGTGTCCCCCCAGCCAGGATTGAGCAGGAGGACTGGGGAGCCAGCTATTCCCTGGCTACACCTGGAATCAGCGTGCTGCCGAGCCCAAGGAAGAAAAAGCCAGTTAAGGGGGGGCGACTTTCTCTCCCCGCGCGCCCAGCGATTATATATGGGATGATAGTATCTCTCTCTGTCCGGGGCCGAAGTGTCTCCTCTCTTCAGAGACCACTCTATGAGCATTTTCAGTCTCTCTTTCTCTTCCCCTCGGTTCTCCCCCGCTCTGCATGGCCACCTCTGCACACACGGCCCTCTGCAGCCCTGCACCACCGCTCTGGGCGCTCTCCTGTCTCTGCGTTGGTCTGGTGCTCCCTCCCCTCAGAGCCTCCGGCCTCAGCCTGTTTTCTTTTCCCCCCCAGTTCGCACTCACTCAGGCACCTATGAGGCTATCATCTGTATGGATTCTGTGTGTTTTCCTCTGACTCTAGCAGATCAGAGTATCATGGATTCAGTCCTTTTCAGTTTGATAGTTGCGGGGGGGAGGAAGATTACAGAGCTCCCTACTTCTCTGCCATCTTGCCCCTCCCCCCTCTGGTTCCTTTACTTTTAATGTTATTGTAAAATACTCAATTTCAGATGGTATTCATTCTAACTTTGACTCATTTAATTTAATCTATAATTTATATCATTATGCTTATATATATCTATGTCTTTTTATTTACATCACCTACTAACTGTATTTTGTTAGGATAGATAATTTATATAAGGTGTCTAAAATAATACTTGATGCAAATATTCAGAAAATAGATAGTTATTTTCTTCTCTCAAAAGATTCTGCCCTGGTCTCTATTTTGTCCCTTATATTTTCAAATATTTGTATCATTTTTTAAAGTCCCTTTTATAGTGTTTTATTATCTGTAGTTCATGAGGTATGTCTAATGTCTTAATTTCATTTAATACAAATTTTTTTTTTCTGACAATGTATTCATTTTGTCTCGTGGGTAGACAGAGTTTTTAGACGGCTCTAGTGATCCTCTCCTGGTTTTCACACCCTTGGCAATTCCATCCCCTTGAGTGTAAGCAGGATCTAGTGACTTGCTTCTAACGGATAGAATACAGAACCCATGATGGAATATCACTTGCATAATTAGATTACAAAGATTGTGACCCTTGTCATGCTAGCACACTTCCTCTCTTTCTAGTTTTGATGAAGCAAACTGCTACGTTGGAAAAGCTCATGTGGTAAAGAACTGAGGGCAACCTCTAGCCTTCAACCAAAGCAGATCCTTACTTAGGTGAGCTTTAAAAGAACACAGCGTATGAGAGACACTGGATCATAAGACCCAGTTAAAATGTGCCCAAATTTCTGACCCACAGTATCTACAAATAAAAATCTGTGTTGTTTGAAACTGCTAAGTTTGGGACTGCTTTATTATATGACGGTAGATAATACATTTTTGTCTTTGAATATAGAATTCTGAGTTGGCAGTTAGCACCACTCCCACCCCATAATTTTAAAGATGGTTTTTTCCCATTGTTTTGATTCTGTTGTTCCCCTAATATCTATGATATTTTTTTCTCTGTTTAAAATTTTTATATTTATTTGGAGCAAAGGGATTATGAAATTCTTAGGAATGCTATTCTTTGTTTTTTTCCAGTTCAAAGTCACTGATCTAAAAAAACCTAAAATCACAGGTTATTCTCTGAATTTAAGAGTGGTTTTTGTTTGGCTTTCTTTTTTTCTTCATTTGTTCTTTCGTGTTGTTTCTTTTCAAATTATGAGTGAAATCATATGGTATTCGACGTTCTCTGGCTTATTTCACTTATACCCTTAGGTCCACCCACATTGTTGCATATGACAAGATCTCTTTTTAAAAATTATTTTTAATGTTTATTTATTTTGAGAGAGAGAGAGAGAGAGAGAGAAAGGGAGGGAGAAAGAGAGAGAGAAAGCATGAGCTGGGGAAGGGCAGAGAGATAGAGGGAGACACAGAATCCAAAGCAGGCTTCACGCTCTGAGCCATCAGCACAGAGACCGATGCAGGGTTTGAACTCACAAACGGTGAGATCATGACCTGAGCTAAAGTCAGATGCTCAACAGACTGAGACACACAGGTGCCCCAATATTACATATCTATGTAATATTCCACTGTGTGTGTGCGTGTGTGTGTGTGTGACATCTTTTTTATATATTCTTCTATTAATGGACACTTAGGTTGCTTTCATATATTGACTGCTGTAAATACTTCTTCGATAAACATAGGGATGCATATATCTTTTTGAATTACTGTTTTCATTTCCTTTGGGTAAATACCCAGTAGTGGAATTAGTGTATCATATGATAATTATACTTTTAATTTTTTAAGGAACCTCCATACTGTTTTCCACAGTGGCTGTACCAAGTTGTTTTTCAACAGTACATGAGGGGGTTCCTATTTCTACACATTCCTACCAACACTTGTTATTTATCTTTTTTATTCTAGCCATTCTGACAAGTGTAAGATGATATCTAACAATGATTTTGTTTTGCACCTCCCTGACAATTAATAATATTGCCCATCTTTCTATTGTGTCTGTTGGCTATTTGTATGCTGTCTTTGGAAAAAATTCTATTCATGTCTTTTGCCCATTTTTAATTAGATTATGTGTTTATGAGTGTTAACTTGTATAAGTTCTTTTTACATTTTGAATATTAACCCCTCGTCAGATATATTATTTACAAATATCTTCTCCTATTCAACAGCTTGCTTTGTGGTGGTGTTGATGGTTTCTTTTGCTGTGCAAAAGCTTTTTATTTTAATATAGTCCCAATAGTTTAATTTTGCTTTTGTTTCCCTTGGCTGAGAAAACATATCTAGAAAAATATTTTCATAGCCAAAGTCAAAGAAATTACTGCCTAGGTTTTCATCTAGGAGTTTTATGATTTTGTTTCTCATATTTAGGGCTTTAATTCATTTTGAGTTTATTTTTCTGTACAGTGTAAGAAAGTGGTCCAGTTTTATTCTTTTGCATGTAGCTGTCCAGGTTTCCCAGGACCATTTATTGACAAGATGGTTTTATCTCCGTTGTATATCCTTGCTTCCTTTGTCATACATTAATTGACCATAGAAGCATGGGTTTATTTCTTGCCTCTCCATTCTGTTCCATTGATCAATGGGTCTATTTTTCTGACAGTACCATACTGTTCTGATTACTATAGATTTGCAGTATATCTTGAGATCTGGGATTGTAATATGTCCAAAGTTGTTATTCTTTCTCAGGATTGCTATGGCAATTCGGGGTCCTTCATGTTTCCATAAAATTGTAATAGTATTTTTTGTAGCTTGGTGAAGAATATTGTTGGTATTCTGATAGAGATTGTATTAAATCTTAGATTGCTTTAGGTAGTATAGACAATTTAATAATATTGGTTCTTCCAGTCCATGAAAATGGAATATCTTTCCATTGGTTTGTGTCTCTTTAATTCCTTTCATCAGTGTTTTATAGTTTTCAGAGTTTAGATCTTTTATCACCTTAAGTTTAATGCTAGGTATTTTATTCCTTTTGGTGCAATTGTAAATGAGATTATTTTCTTAATTTCCCTTGCTGCTACTTCATTATTACTGTATAGAAATGCAATTGATTTATGTATGTTAATTTTGTATCCTGTGAATTTACTGAATTCATTTATCAGTTCTGCTAGGTTTTGTGGGGTTTTTTGTTTTTGTTTTGTTTTTGGTGGATCTTTAGGGTTTTCTATATATAGTATTATGTCATCCACAACTAGTGGAAGTTTTACTTCTTCTCTACCAATTTGGAGCCCTTTTATGTATTTTCTTTTATCTAATTGCCGCATCTAGATTGTCCAGTACGATGTTGAATAAAAGTGGTGAGACTGGTCATTCCTTGTATTGTTCCTGTAACTTCATTTTTTTTCACCATTGAAAATGATGCTACCTGTGGGTTTGTCATGTATGGCTTTTTTTATGTTGAGTATGTTCCCTATAAACCTACTTTATTGAGCATTTTTATCATGGTTAGATGTTGTACTTTGTCAAATGCTTTTTCTGCCTCTATTGAAATGATCATATGATGTTTATCATTTCTCTTGTTGATGTGATGTATTACATTGATTTGCAAATATTGAACCACCATTGCATCCTTTGAATGAATTCCACTTGGTCATGGTGAATGACTTTTCAAATGTATTGTTGGATTTGGTTTTGTAGTTTTTTGTTGAGAAGTTTTGCATCTATGCTCATCAGAGATATTGGTCTATATAGTTTTCTTTCTTTCTTATTTTTAGTATCTGGTTTTGGTATCAGGGTAATATTGTCCTGATAGAATGAATTTGGAAGTTTCACTTCTTTTCTATATTTTTGGAGTAGCTTGAGAAGAATAGGTATTAACTTTTCTTTAAACATTTTGTAGAATTAACCTGTGAAGCCATCTGGTCCTGGACTTCTGTTTGTTGGGAGATTTTTGATTACTGATCCAATTTCATTACTGGTAATCAGTTTGTTCATTTTTTTTATTTCTTTATGATCAGTTTTGGGGGGTTATATGTTTCTAGAAATGTATCCATTTCATCTAGGTTGTCCAATTTGTTGGCATATAATTTTTCATGATCCTTTGTATTTCTGTGGTGATGTTATGTCTTCTCCTTCATTTGTGATTTTATTTATTTGAGTCCGTTCTCTTTTCTTCTTGTTGAGTTTGGCTAAAATGTATCAATTTTGTTGATTTTTTTAAAGTACCAACCGCTGGTTTCATTAATCTTTTCTGATGTGTGTGTGTGTGTGTGTGTGTGTGTGTGTGTGTGTTTTAGTCTCTATTTCTTTTATATCTGCTCTAATCTTTATTATTTTCTTACTAACTTTGGATTTTTTTATTCAGTTTTTAGCTCCTTTAGTTGTAACGTTAGGTAGTTTATCTGAGATTTTTCTTGTTTCTTGAGGTAGACCAGTATTGCTATCAACTTCCCTCTTTGAGCAACTTTTGCTACAACCTCAAAGATTTTGGGCCATTGTGTTTTCATTTTCATTGTCTCCATTTTTTGTTTGCTTTTGATTTCTTAGTTGACTCATTTATTTTTTAGTAACATATTATTTACCTCATATATTTGTGTTCTTTCCAGATTTTTTTCTTATAATTTTTTTTCTAGTTTCATATTGTTGTAATCAGGAAAGATAGATGGTATGATTTCAGTCTGTTTGAATATACTGAATCCTGTTTTGTGACCTAACATGTGATCTGTCCTGGGAATGTTCCATGAACACTTGAAAAGAATGTATAGTCCATTGTTTAGGGATGGAATGTTATATATTTATACATCTCTGTTAGGTCCATCTGGTCTAATGTCTTTCAAAGCCACTTTTTACTGTTGATTTTCTGTCTGGATCATCTATCCATTGATGGAAGTGGGGTGTTAAAAGTCCCCTACTATTATCATATTTTAAAAGTCCCTACTATTATCATATTACTGTCAATTCCTTCCTTTATGTCTGTTTATTGCTGTTTTATGTATTAACTTACTAACTATGTATCTGTCGTTTTACTTCAATATTTCACTCTCCCATTCCCTCTCTCCTCTGGTAAATTAATGATGTTTACACTTTTCAAAAAAAAGGTGCCCTATATTTCTACACTTCATTCTGTGAGAGTTTTATTTTTATTATTCTGTGTTCAGTTTGGATATTCGCTATTGAATTCTAAAATGTACACCCATACAAAGTGTTCTTAATTTTGATGTACTTTCAAATTGTAGAGACTGCATTGTTTTCTCTGAAGATTGTGCTTATCTGTTGAAATATTCTTTTTATACATTTTTTCTATTATTTCCTTATTTTTTTAAATAATCTGTATTTTGAATTTCTTGTTGCCTAACTCTGATATCTAACTCATTTCTGGGTCTATTTCTATTTTGGGGGTTTCTTTCTTAATTTACTTTTTCTTTTGTATATCTAGTATATATTTTAATTTTTTGCTGGAAATTATTAAAAATTTGAGTTACCTGCATTATGTAATTTCTCTCTAAAGGATGCTTGATTTTAATCTGACAGTTAAATTTCCCTCAGATTATTTTAATCATTTTTGAGTTCACTTTAGACTTTATTAGAAAATTTCTTTCAACTGGTCTTAGTCCTAAATAATTGTATGGTCCATATTGCTGTGTGTGTCTGTTTGGGGGGTCTCAACTGAGTGCATGAGGGGTCATGAAGATATTGTACTCTGGCTAGGCCATGATTCCAGGGTCTTTCCAGTTCTCTGTTAGCTTTATAATCTCTAGTCTTTCTTAAATCTCTCAGATTCTTTAAAAAAATAGTTTTTAATGTTTGTTTATTTTTGAGAGAAGAGAGAGACAGAGCGTGCGTGGGGGAGGGGCAGAGAAAGAGGGAGACACAGAATCCAAAGAAGGCTCCAGGCTCTGAGCTGTCAGCACAGAGCCTGATGCGAGGCTCAAACCCATGAACTGTGAGATCATGACCTGAGCCGAAGTTGGGCACTTAACCAACTGAGCCACCCAGGCGCCCCAAAGTTTCTCAAATTCTTAAACTACACTTGTGCATCCTTAGGATTCAGCTAAGATTCTAAGAAGGTCTTAAACAGATTTTGTTATTCTTTGTGTTTGTGTGTGTGTGTGTGTGTGTACATGTGTGTGTGATTTACTTCTACCAAATCATATCCCCAAATTTAATTGTTATAAAAAATCCCAAACTCTAATATCTGTTTCATTTGCCCTCTAACACTGCTCCTTTTTTCTTGGATTCTGTTTCTCTGCACCATGGCTTCAAATGTTCTCAGAGGGAAATTTCTGTTAAAGTTGGGTCATAGTGTCTGCTTATCTTCTCTCAAGAAGAGTAGTTTTCATACTTTGTCCAGAATTTATAGTTCTATAAAAGATTGCAACTCTGAGGATCCTGGAAGTACAGTAGTCTAAGCAGGAATTAAGTTTCTTCTAACCACTGCAACAGAACCCAAGGCAAAATATTACCTTCCGGTGGTTGTTATGGATAATGGACATCACCGGTGGTTGTTATGGATAATGGACATCACCAAAGAGGCTGGAATTAACTTGAGCATTTTCTGAGAACAGTTTTAGAAATCTCTGGATATATTTGGAAGACTTTGAGAAGGAATTGAGATGCTATGATCTGAAAATGAAGCCAACGACCCAGTAAAATCTGAGACATTAGGGTGAGTTTCTTTATAACAATATCCTACAATTAATTAGGGTAATCCAGATTAATATTTATTATATTGTGAGTAGTTACCAAAATAATCAAAATATCTAATATATATTTGTTCACACTTTGTTTTTGGACATCCCATTTCATGTCAGTGGATTGGCTTCAGGAGCAGCACAGAAAAAAGCCAATAAGAACCACAAGTGTCCTCTCTCTCCCCAGTATAGACATGCTGTGCCTGCCAAATACTGGAGCCTATTGTTCACACATTAGTCACACATGTTATGACTTACATTTAAAAATAATAATAAACATGCCAAATAGATACAAAATCTGAGATACAAAGCCAGAGATGTTTAATTTGAGGGGAAGAACTAAAATCAATAAAAAAAATTTAAATTTAAAACACAGACTCCAGCATGATAGAAACAAGAGGAGACACAGATATCACGTGGTAGAAAATAGAAATGACTGATTTTCCATTGGCAGGCTCCCAGCAGTGAGCATGACAACACTTTGTATGTGGTGGGCATAGCTAGATAACTGTCCTTTAGGGGGTTTGAGTGGAAAGTAGAGCAGAACCTGGGTTTCTCAGAGTCACATTTATCTTCAAAAAGTGATTGCATCGTCATCTGGAAACATTTAGTGCATGAGAACCAAGAGAACTTGATCACCATTTGTTATGAAACACTTCATTCAGGAAACATCCACTTAGAAGCAAAGGAGAGTTAATTCTCTATCAACCAAACTTATGGAAGCCTGACCATGAGAAAAGCAAATACATAAGTAAACAAGAAAAATACCAGATAAATAGCCGATAATACATGTTAGATATTATTTTTTAATTCCAAAAATATCAATAAGCTGATTAGGACTCTGGAAAATGCCAGTTACATCATCATTGCTAAAGATGCTCCTAAAAGTACTCTGTTTCATACTCTAACCAAATTTCCCAGTAATTGTCAAATATTACCTCCTAAGCAATTCCAAGTTATCTCACCAGGACTTGAAATGCTAGTCGTAGATTATAAATAGATAGCATTAAACTAATAATACAGAGATAAGTAAGAATTACATTCAGTGCATGCTTTTTGTTTTCAGAAAAAAATTCTAAGGCATTTATCTACTAACTGTGCTACATATGACACATAAGACATTGGAAAAGAACATTTAGGACAGAGCTTACAAAGTGCCATTGTCTTGGTACATGTGGGTGGCTCAGTTGGTTAAGCGTCTGACTTGATTTCAGCTCAGATCATGATCTCATGGTTTGTGGTTTCAAGCCCCGCGTTGGGCTCCACACTATCAGCGTGGAGCTTGCTTGAGGTCCTCATTCTCCCTCTCTTTCTGTCCCTCCACCACTTATGCTCTCTCTCACTCTCTCTCTCTCTCTCTCTCAGAATAAATAAACTTTTTTCTTTAAAAAAGGTGCTAATGCCTTTTATTTTTTAAAGAGAAACATTGACACCAGTGTAAATCCTAGTAAAAAAAAAAAAAGACTGTCATTTCATCTTTAAGTAAATTAAACATTTATAGAATAAGCTTCTACAAATAGCAGACACTAAAATTGCTCGTACTCTGTATCTATCTTTGAAAAGATAAAAAGCTGAGTCAACCCTGTGGGGACTTAAAATCATGGCTCCAGAGAGTCTGAGTATTTTGAACATAGAGCAGAAGGCAGAGAACCCAAACATTCATTTATAATATAAAACTCTATGCTACACTATGGTGTATGTTTATTTGTATTAACTTTTCTTTGTATCTTGATGACTAGTTAAAAATGTATTTATCAGAGAAGAAAAATAAGATTTCAGGTTCCCACAATAAAAGAAATCATAAATATATAAAGCTTTTTATCTTTTACTTAAATCATTAAACTTCCCTAAGATTACCTTAATTAAGCTTTTTTTTTTCTGTGCATATTTTTTCTATCACATGTTTAATTCCTTCCTAGAGGGAAAGAATTATATAAATCTTCTATTCTGAATTTCACCCACAAAGTATTTTTTTAATCAGTAAGTAGATTGGCTTTACTTTTACAAAGTTTTATGTAGCAGCTCTAAGTCTCTCCTTCCATTTCGTTTCTTTAAGCTCACATGATTATATCATTCTCACAGTCCAAAAACAGTGCTATTTGGGATACTTGAGTATGCCATAAGGAAAAATAAATAAACTTGCTTCTTTCATGGGCCCTAGATACGAAATATTAAATGCCAAAGGTTCTTGAACTGTTCTGTAAAAGGTACACCTTAAGAGAGTTAATTTAAAATCTTTTGAAAACTTTTAAATCCCATTCTTATTTTCTTTCTCAGAAGCATTGACACAGTGGATCATACGTTGACTTTTTGAGACTGTTACTTCTCCTGGCTTTTGTGAAACCTAACTCTGACATATTAGTCTCCTAAGGCTTGGTCCTGAGCTATGCTTTTTCATTCTCACCTTGGGCTTTTTTTTTTGGCTTTGTATGTCAGCTATCCACTGAAACTTAGAGGGTTTGGGAAAGGATTTCCTGGAGAGAAAACATTTGGCTAAGTCTTCAAGCTTAAGTAGTAGATAGGCTAAGAAAGGAAAGTGGAATTTGAGAAAAGGAGTAAAATATCAAAGAGTGACAAGGAAGAACTAAAGCTCTGAAAGTCATAGAAATATGTTGCTTTAAAATATGAGCTGAACCCTAAATCTCTCAAATGTAAGTATTAAGTTCAGACCTCTTTTCTCAGCTCAAGTCATCTATCCAACTTCCAACTTGACTATTCCTCTTGGATCCTCATACCTCATATGAATCTAAGATTTATGACATCTAAAACACTCACACACACACACACACACACACACACACACACACACACAAAATCTGAACGTATTCTGGGTCTTGCTAATCTCAGTTAGTGCCTCTCTATCTACACCCAGGACCTGGAAGTCATCCTAGAAGATCCTAGAACCTGGAAGTCATTATTAACAATTCCTTGTCCCTTAAGTTCTGATTCAGGAAGTTCTGAGATTTCTACCTACAAATATACATAAGATTCCTCCTAAAACAGGCAAAAATAATTTCTCACCTGAAAGAAAAGTCTCCAATGGTTGTACACATTTCCATTTGGATTCTATCTAAATGTAATCACTTGGAATAAATTATTCTTCAAACATTAATCATATTAATATAATGGAGAAAAAGCATATAATCATTTACATAGATCCTGGAAAAGTATTTAACAAAATTCAACATATATTCATGATAAAACTGCCAGGAAAACAGAGATTAAAAAATCTATAGTTAAAACCATACTTAATAGAGAAAGACTGAATACTTTGTCCTTAAAATTAGAAAAAAGGCAAGGAAGTTCACACTCACAATTTCCAGTCATTGGTTAACTTGAGGTTTATAACCAATACAATTAGGCAAAAAGGACAGAAGGTCATAGAAATTGAAAAGGAAAAAATATAGTACATTCATTTGCAGGTGACATCATCTTTGGATAAAATACCAAAAAATCATTAAAATGATACAAAACTGTTAATTTAGTAAGGTTGCAAAGTACAATGTCAATACACATAAGTCAATTATATTTCTATATTGGCAGGGAAGAAGAGAAAATAAAAATTTAAAGTGTCACTTAAAATAACATTAAAAACATGTAACACATAGGGATCAATTTAGCAAAATATGTGCAAGACCTGTTAAGTGCAAATGCATGAAATTCTGCTCCTAGAAATTGAAGAAGATAAATAGTGAGTACACTAAGTTTATAAATTACAAAAGACATATTTTTAATTTAAAAATTTTTTATTAAAAGTCCTCTAATCTGTCAACTACAGATCCCACATCACTGAGTATTGCTCAGGATTATTTTGTTAATTGAGTATATGATACTTTACTACATGCTTTGTGCATCTAATTTATATAACTTATGCATCTATGCAAATAATATATTTGGACAAATAGCTGGCCCTGATATTTACCAGGCAACACCTGATAGGTGGTATCTAAATTGTGAAATTATAAATGTCACCATCACAATACCAAATTAAGGATTTTCAGATTTTGCCGCACAACATTATATATTACAAAACACATTTATATTTTTATCTTGAGTGAGAGCGCAAGCATGGGAGAAGGGCAGAGGGAGAGAGAAAGAGAGAGAGAGAGAGATCTTAAGCATGCTCCGCACTCTTTGCAGACCCTGACCTGATCTCGATCCCACAACTGTGGGATCATGACCTGAGCCAAAATCAAGAGTCAGACTCTCAACTGACTGAGCCAGTCAAGTGCCCCCAAACACATTTTTAAACTACCTTTTATCCTCAGATTGATTCAGAGTCAACATGATGCCCCAAATCTCCATAGGTTCTTGTGGAGGGTTTAATCTTTATTGAAGTATAACTGACATATGACATTATATTAGTTTCAGTTGCATAACATAATGATTCAATACTGTGTATGCTTTTAAATGTTCACCACAATAAGTATAATTAATATCCAGTAACATATGTAGTTATGTTAATGTTAAATTTTTTTTCTTATGATAAGAACTTTTAAGATTTACTCTATTAACAGTTTCCAAGTATGTAATACAGTATTATTAACTGTGGTTACCATGCTGTGTATTATATCCCCGTATCTTATTTATATTATAACTAAGAGTTGGACCCCTTTCACCCATTTTGCCCATCTTCCGCCTTATGCCTCTGGCTAACACCAATCTATCAATGAGCTTACATTTTTGTTTGTTTTGTTTTAAGATTCTACATGTGAGACTGTGCAGTATGTTTCTTTCTCTAGCTGACTTATTTCACGTAACATAATGCCCTTGAAGTCCATCCATGTTATAAATAGCAAGATTGCATTCTTTTTTGTACCTGAATAATATTACGTATGTAATATATATGTAATAATATATATAATATTTCATATTTTCTTTATTCATCCATTGATTGACATTTAAGTTATTTCCATATCTTGACTTTTGTAAATAATGCTGCAGTAAAAATGGTGGACTTTTTCAGTGTTTTTGTTTTTGTTTTTTTATTTTTTAATTTTTTTAAATGTTTGTTTATTTTTGAGAGAGAGAGAGGCAGAGTGCGAGTTGGGGAGGGGGCAGAGAGAGGGAGACAGAATCTGAAGCAGGCTCCAGGCTTCAAGCTGTCAGCACAGAGCCCGACATGGAGCTCAAACTCACGAGTGTGAGATCATGACCTGAGCCGAAGTCGGAGGCTGAACTGACTGAGCCACCCAGGTGCCCCAAGTGTTTTTGTTTTCTTCAGACAAATTTTGTTTTCCTCAGGGAAGTGGAATTGCTAGAATGTATGGTAACTCTATTTTAAATTTTTTTGAGGAAGCTCCATACTGGCTAAACCATTTTACATTCCTTTATTCCATATCCTCACCAATACTTGTTATTTCTTGTCTTTTTGGTAATAACCATTCTTACAGGTAGAGGTGATATATCATTGTGGTTTTTATTTGTATTTCCCTGATGCTTAGTGATGTTAAGCATATTTTCATATACCTCTTGGCCATCTGTATGTCTTCTTTGGAAAAGTGTCTATTTGGATCTTCTGCCCATTTTTAAATCAGACTGTTTGCTTCTTTGCTTTTGAGTCGTAAGAGTTCCTTATATATTTTAGATATTGACCGGTTTCACATATACGATTTGCAAATATTTTCTCCCATTCAGTAGGTTGCCTTTTCATTTTGTTGATGGTTTCCTTAGCTGTGCAGACACTTTTTAGTTTGATATAGTCCCCCTTGTTTATTTTTCCTTTTGTTGTGTTTTCTTTTGCTGTCAGATCCAAAAAATAATTGCCAAAGCTGATGTCAAGAGGCTTATCACCTATGTTTTCTTCTTGAGAGTTTTATGGTTTTAAGGTCTTATGTTCAAATCTTTAATCCTTTTCAAGTTAATTTTTGTATATATTGTAAGATAATAGTCTAGCTTCACTCTTTGGTAGGTGACTGTCCTCCTAGGTTTTTTTGTTTTGTTTTCACTTTGCTTTTTGTAGAAATTGTCATATTGATTGCAGAGTTTATACAGCAAAACAATTGTGAAAATGAAGAATTTTTGAGGACTTTATTTCAAAACGTTCTTTTTCTGATTATTTTTAAGGTTATTTATTTATTTTGAGAGAAAGAGTATGAGCAGGGAAGGGGCAGAGAGAGAGGGAGAAAGGCAATTCCCATGGAGCCTGATGCAGGGCTGGAACTCACAAGTCATGAGATCATGACCAAAGCCAAAACCAAGAGTCAGAAGCTAACTGACTGAGCTCCCCAGGTGCCCCAAGACTTTAATAAGGCTGTAATAATGAACAGAAAATCATAGATGTAAGAATAAACATAGAAATAAATCAAACATAAATGTAAAAAAAATGTATTTTTCTTGAAGGAACATTGGGGGGAAAACTATTTGCAACTTCTATGATGTTATTTGTTTTGTTGTTGTGTCTATTAAATGGGGTGCCCAAAAGCATGAACCATATAAGCAAAATAAGTAATTTTGTCTTCATCAGAATTT
Source organism: Cryptoprocta ferox (assembly GCA_028646485.1). Lineage (NCBI taxonomy): Eukaryota > Metazoa > Chordata > Mammalia > Carnivora > Eupleridae > Cryptoprocta > Cryptoprocta ferox. The sequence goes on from CM053569.1 coordinate 44,095,365, forward strand.
AAGTTTTCTTCTCTGAAAGAGGTCCAAAAGAAAATGAAAATGTCTAGTACAAATTGGTAGAAAATTTACATACACATGAAAAAGAATTATATCTAGTGTAGATAATGAATTCTTACAACTTAGTAATAAAAAGATGATCAGCCCATTAAACATGGGCAGAAGATTAGAACTGACATTTTATACAGAAGGTGTAAATATAACCATTAAGCAAATAAAAAAGATGCTCAACAACAAGGAAGTGCTATAGTAAGTTCAATAAACCACAAGGTATACTACTATACAACCATGAAAATTCCTGGAAATGAAAATAATGGGAATAGTAAATGTTTTCAAAGATAGGGAACAACTGAAACTCTCATGCACTGTGAGTATGGGGTGTAAAATTGTACAGTCACTGATGAAAACTGGAAGTTTCTTACAAAGTTAAACATACAGTTACCATATGACACAGAAATTCTACTTCCAGTTACCTGCCAAAGGAAAATGAAAACAGACTTTCACAAAAAGACTGTGTGAGAATGTCCATAATACTTTTACTAACCATAGTCAAAAACTAGAAAAAAACCATATATCCATCAATGAGTGAATGGATAAGGAATAATGCTATATTAAAACAACAAAGAATTGTTCAGCATTCAAAAGGATGAAATTATTAAATTTCATAAATTTATGAATTTTATTTTATTTTATTTACATAAAATATTGAGAATAGACTTCAAAGCATGCTGAGTAAAAGAACATTAAGTAAGGAGTGCATGTTGTATGATTCGTTTGAATGGAGTTCTAGAATAGGCAAAACTAAACTATATTTCTTTTTTTTTTTTTTTTTTTTTTTCCAAGAGAGAGTCCAAGTGGGGGTTGGGGCAAAGGGAGAGAATCTTTTTTAATGTTTATTTATTTTGAGAGAGGGAGGGAGGGAGAATCTTAAGCAGGCTCGAGGTTCAGCACAGAGCCCAATGTAGCGCTGTATCCCAAGACCATGGGATCATGACCTGAGCTGCACTCAAGAGTTGGATGCCTAACTGACTGAGCCACCCAGGGGCCCCTAACCTGTGTTACGCGTAAAGTTGATGAATGGTTCCCTGAGGCTGAAAAAGAGCAAAAGGAACTTTTTTGATGATAGAAATGTTCTATACTTTTATTGCAGTGGCCATGGTGGTTTATATCAAGATATACAGTTATCAAAATCTTATCCTGCTATAACTTTTAATTCAGGTCATTTACTGCACATTGGCAAACAATGTTACTTTTTAAATTATAAGTGAGAGAAGGGGAAGAGACTTAAGCTTCTTGATTTATAATTAAAAAAAAAATTACATTTAGTAAGTATCAGCATGCAACAGACCTTTGTCTAAGCACTTTAAATGCATTCTCTCACCTAATCTTTACAACACCCATAACAGGCAGACACTATTACTGTCGTAGAGATGAGGAAAGTAAGTTTTATGAAGCAACTTTTTTCTTGGGTTTAAGCACTTAAGGATTATTTAGTATTTTCTTAAAGTTTCTAGAAAGCTCAAGAATTTCCTCTTTCTACTTTTTAAATTGCTTTTCCTTGGCATTGAGATTTATTCTAGTTCCTGTGGAGTGAAACCCTGAAAATCAATATATCTGTTTAACAGTTTGCAATCTCTGGATTCTCATTGAGTCTGTCTTCCTATATATATATATATATATATATATAAAAAACAGGCCAAAATAATGTCTTTATTATCAAATGTAAAATGAAAACAACAAATGAGAAAGTAATCTGGTTTTGAATGTAAGTTATATATAAAGATCTATGCTATGTGTATGAAGTTTCTTTCATAGTAGTAGGTAATTTTCCCATATTTAATTTTTCTTACAAATAAAAAAAATTACTTTGATTGTATTGATAATATCCTAAAGCAATATTTAAAATAGATATTCTGAGGAGGGAAAGTTGATAAGATTGGCATTAAAGATGATATTTTACTGAAAGGATACCATTCTGTTGGCAACACTGTTAGATTTTACAGACAATATGTTATCAAAAAGGAGCTTTTCTGAGGAATATTTAATCTTCCTTGGATCTATTTCAATTGTATATAGAAAAAAAATCAAAATGTCATTTTTCAGTACTACTTTCAGTGTCTTCTAAAGGTTCCTGTCTCCCACAAATCTTACACACTCTTTCACAATTAGTTATTATAATAAGAAGCAGACTCAAGCATGTAAATTAAAATCAAATTTACTTACTCCAACATTTCAAGACAGGTACATAATATTTGTAAAACAATAACTTGTCCCTTTTCAAGAACTTACCTCCCCACTAGAAGATCTATGTGCAAAACCCAGAATGTTTCACTACAAGTTTTAATGAACTTCAGAGAACAAAAATGTTATACTCATCTTGGTTTTGTATCTTTATAACTTTAGTTTTCTCCCTGCAAAATTAGGTAAACTGTGTTCCTAGATACCTCACTTAGAGAAAAAAATATGTGTGTGTGTGTGTATACACACACACCCTTGTATATGCACATACACATGTGCATATATACATACATATGCACATTTGTGTGTATTTGTATTTTCTATTCCTTGTATTGTAAACAACAAAAGTACAATATGAGCAGATCATCCCTGAAAGTTCACTATAATTATACCTAACAAGTAATATCTTATCACAGTGAATGCTGTATGTCCAGTAAAGCATTCTGTATGGAGAGTTTTATGAAAATCCATGGTAAGCAATATTTTTCATAGTGTACAGTGAGTTTTCTACAAAGAATAATTTTGAAAAAAAAATTTTCCTTGCCCTGCTTGACCATGTAACTGGCATTATCCAATAGCCATGGATCTATGTTCAGACACAAAAGTGAACACAGACACTCAAAACAAAACTAAACAAATAAAAGCCACCTAAGATGTTGATATTTTCTGTGCTGGAAGAGTACAGAGAAGAGAATATTTGCTGACCTTTTGTACACAGACATCAAAGAGCAATTGCCTTTATTTTCCTCATAAACAAGGCTGACAACTCCAATTCAATATTCATCTGAAGTCCCAAATCCTCCAGTAATCACAGGAAAACTGAATTTTACAAGTTTTGAGATTCAAAGTGGAGGGGGGGGGGAAGCATAGCATGATGAAAACAACCTCTGTGTATGTGAAGTTCAATAAATTTAACAAAACGTATTGAACGTGTAGTACACGTGAGACCCTGCAGTAGGGCCTGGAGAGAGACGAGGACAACTTTATTCATGCCTTCATGCAGCTTACAGTCTACTGCCCAGAGTGCTGGGTTGTTTAATTTACTTGAAAACTCACTTAGTAACGTCTGTGATCCATGTGAACTTCTGGGAGTACATTGATGAATATTAGGTGAGGTCTTGAGAATGAATAGCCAGTTACAGTGTTCAGTGTGGTGATATGAGTTATGTGTAGTGTTGGAGGATGAAGTTGTATGTCATGAGAGAATGTAAAGAGGACACCACCACACAATTCCTTTTATTTTATTTTTTATTTAAATTCAAGTTAGTTAACATATAGTACAGTATAGGATTCAGGAGTATAACTTAATGATTCATCACTGACATGTAACCCAGTGCTCATCCCAGCAAGTGCCCTCCTTAATGCCTATCACCCATTTACCTCATTACCACCCCCCCACCACCTCCCTTCCAGCAACCATGTTTGTTCTCTGTATTTAAGAGTCTATTATGGTTTACCTTCCTCTCTGTTTTAATATTATTTTATTTTTCCTTCCCTTCCTCTATGTTCATTTGTTTTGTCTTTTAAATTCCACATATAAGTGAAATCATATATTGTCTTTCTCTGACTTATTTCCTTTAGCATAATACTCTGTACCTCCATCAACATCATTGCTAATGGCAAGATTTTCTTTTTTATGGCTGAGTAATTGTCCCTTGTATATGTGTATCTATAGATATAGATACAGATAGATACACATATACACCATCTTCATTATCCATTTATCAGTTGATGAATCTTTGGGCTCTTTCCATAATTTGGCTATTGTTAATAGTGCTGCTATAGACATTGGAGTGCATGTGCCCCTTTGAATCAGCATTTTGGAATCCTTTGGATAAATACCCAGTGGTGAGATTACTGGGTCATGGGGCAGTGCTATTTTTAACTTTTTGAGGGAACTCCATGGTGTTTCCATAGTGGCTGCACAAGTTTGCATTTCCAATAACAGTGCAGAAGTGTTCCCTTTTCTCTGCATCCTAGCCAACATCTGTTGTTTATTGAGTTATTAATTTTAGCCATTCTGACAGGTGTGAGGTGGTATCTCATTGTGGTTTAGATTTGTATTTCCCTGATAATAAGTGACGTGGAAGACCTTTTCATGTGTCTGTCAGCCATCTGGATGTCTTCTTTGGTAAAGTGTCTGTTCATGTCTTCTGCCCATTTTTTCACTGGATTATTTGTGTTTGGGTGTTGAGTTTGATAAATTCTTTCTAGATTTTGGATACTAACACTTTATCTGATTTGCAAATATCTTTTCCCATTAACTTGGTTGCTACTTTTGTTGATTGTTTCCTTTGCTGTGCAGACCCTTTTTATCTTGATGATGTCCCAATAGTTCATTTTTGCTTTTGTTTCCCTTGCTGTGCAGACCCTTTTTATCTTGATGATGTCCCAATAGTTCATTTTTGCTTTTGTTTCCCTTGCCTCTGGAGACATGTTTAGTAAAAAGTTGCTGCAGCTGAGGTCAGAAACGTTGCTGCCTGTTTTCTCCTTTAGGATTTGAGAGTTTCCTGTCTTACATATAGGTCTTTCATCATTTTTAATTTATTTTTGTGTATTGTCTGAGGAAGTGGTCCAATTTCATTCTTCTGCATGTTGCTGTCCAGTTTTCCCAACACCATTTGCTGAAGAGACTGTCGCTTTTTCCATTGGATACTCTTTCCTGCTGAGACGAAGATTAATCAGCCATACACTTGTGGGTCCATTTCTGGGTTTTCTATTCTGTTCCATTGATCTATGTGTCTATTTTTTTGTGAGTACCATACTGTGTTTATGATTACAGCTTTGTAATACAGCTTGAAGTCTCGAATTATGGTACTTCCAGCTTTGGTTTTCTTTTTCAACATTTCATTGGCTCTTTGGGGTCTTTTCTTGTTCCATACATACTTTAGGATTGCTTGTTCTAGCTCTTTAAAGAATGCTGGTAGTAGATAGGGATTGAATTAAATGTGTAGATTGCTTTGGGTAATATAGACATTTTAACAATATTTGTTTTTCTAATCAATGAGCAAGGAAGGTTTTTCCATTTTGTTGTGTATTCTTAAGTTTCGTTCATAAATATTCTATAGTTTTCGGTGTACAGATATTTTACCTTTTTGGTTAGCTTTATTCCTAGATATCTCATGTTTTTATGTACAATTATAAATGGGATATATTCTTTGACTTTTCTTTCTGCTTCATTATTGGTATATAGAAATGTAATTGATTTCTGCATGTTGATATTATATCCTGTGACTTTGCTGAATTCATGTATCAGTTCTAGCAATTTTTTGGTGGAGTCTTTTGTGTTTTCTACATGGAGTGTCATGTCTTCTGAAAATATTGTAAGTCTGACTTCTTCTTTGCCAATTTGGATGCCTTATATTTCTTATTGTTGTCTGATTGCTGAGGCTAGGATTTCCAGTACTATGTTGAACAATAGTGGTGAGAGTGGACATCTTTGTAATATTCCTGACCTTAGGGAAAAGCTCTCTGTTTTTCCCCATTGAGGATGATATTAGCTGTGGGTCTTTTTTTTTTTTTAATGTGTATTTATTTTTGAGAGAGAAAGAGACAAAGCACAGTGGGGACAGGGCAGAGACAAAGAGGGAGACACAGCATCTGAAACAGGCTCTAGGCTCTAAGTTGTCAGCACAGACAGAAACAGGTCAAACTTGGGAACGGTGAGATCATGACCTGAGTCAGAGTCTGATGCTTAACCAACTGAGCCACCCAAGCGCCCATAGCTGTGGGTCTTTTGTATAGGCCCTTTATGATGTTGAGGTACATTCCTTCTATCCCTACTTTCTTGAGGGCTTTTATCAAGAAAGGATGCTTTATTTTGTCAAATGATTTTTCTTCATCTATTGGACAGATCAGGTGGCTCTTATCCTTACTTTTATTAATATGATGTATCACATTGATTGATTTGCAGATATTGAACCACCCCTGCAGCCGAGAAACAAATCCCACTTGAACATGATGAAATATTCTTTTAATGTATTTTGGATCCAATTCACTAGTATCTTGTTGAGAAAGTTTGCATCCATGTTCATCAGAGAAATTAGTCTGAAATTCTCCTTTTTAGTGGGGTCCTTATCTGGTTTTGGAATCAAGGTAATGCTGGCCTCATAGAATGAGTTTGGAAGCTTTCCTTCCATTTCTACTTTTTGGAATAGCCTCAGAAGAATAGGTATTAACTCTAAATGTTTGGTAGAATGCGTCTGGGAAGGAATCAAGCCCTGGATTCATTTTGGGGAGATTTTTTGATTACCCATTCAATTTCTTTACTGGTTATGGGTCTGTTCAAATGTTGTATTTCCTCCTATTTCAGTTTTGGTAATTTATATGTTTCTAGGCATTTATCCATTTCTTCCAGATTGCCCAATCTGTTGGCATAAAATTGTTCATAATATTCTTTTATAATTGTTTGTAGTTCTGTGATGTTGGCTATGATCGCTTCTCTTTCATTTGTGATTTATCTGTTTGGGTCCTTTGCTTTTTCTTTTGATACGTTTGGCTAAGGGGTTATCAATTTTGTTAATTCTTTCAAAGAACCAACTCCTAGTTTTGTTGATCTGTTCTGTTTTTGTTTCTTGTTTTTTGTTTTTCAATATCCTTGATATCTGCTCTAATCTTTATTACTTCCTTTCTTCTGCCAGTTTGGGGTTTTATTTGCTATTCTTTTTCCAGCTTCTTTAGGTGTAAGGTTAGGTTAGGTATTTGAGACATTTCATCCTTCTTTAGGAAGGCCAGGACTACTATATACTTCCCTCTTATGACTACCTTTGCTGCATCCCAAAGGTTTGGACTGTTGTATTTTCATTTACGTTGGCTTCCATGTGCTTTTTAATTTACTATTTAATTTCTTGGCTACCCTTCATTCTTTACTAGGATTTCTTTAACCTCAAAGTATTTGTGGTCTTTCCAAATTTTTTCTTATGGTTGATTTCAAATTTCATAGTGTTGTGGTCTGAAAATACGCATGGTATGATATCCATCTTTTTGTACCTGTTGAGGGTTGATTTGTGATCTAGTATGTGATCTGTTCTGGAAAATGTTCCATGAGCACTTGAGAAGCATGTGTATTCTAGTGCTTTAGGATGATATGTTCTGAATATATCTGTTAGTACATCCAGTCCAGTGCGTCATTTAAAACCATTGTTTCCGTGTTGATTTTCTGCTTAGATGATCTATCCATTGCTGTAAGTGGGATGTTAAAACCCCTACTATATTTGTATTATGACTTTCTTTATGTTTGTTATTAATTGATTTATATATGTGGGTATTCCCAATTTGGAGGCTTAAGTATTTACAATTGTTAAATCTTCTTGGTGGATAGACCCCTTAATTGTGATATAATGTCCTTCTTCATCTCTAGTTAAAGTCTTAGTTTAAAATCCAGCTTCTCTGATATAATGTATGGCTACTAAGTCTTTCTTTTGACATCCATTAACATGATGGATAGTTCTTCATACCCTCACTTTCAATCTGCAGCTGTCTTTAGATCTAATATGAGTCTCTTGCAGGAAGCATACAGATGGATCTTGGTATTTTATCCATTCTGATACCCTTTGTCTTTTGATCGGAGCATTTAGTCCCTTTACATTTAGAGTGATTATTGAAAGATATGAATTTCATGCCATTGTGTTGCCTGTAAAGTTGGTGTTTGGGGTGATATTCTCTTTTCTAGTCTTTGTTCCTTTTGGTCTTTTTTTGTTTTATTTTTCCTCTACTCAAAGAGTGGCCCTTAACATTTCTTGGAGGGCTGGATTAGTAGTCATGAACTCCATTAGTTTTTGTTTCTCTGGGAAATTCTTTATCTCTCCTTCTATTCTGAATGACAGCCTTCTTGGATAAAGAATTATCAGCTGCATATTTTCTCATTCAGCATGTTGAATATAAAATGCCACTCCTTTCTGGCCTGCCAAGTTTCTGTGGACAGATCTTCTTTGAACCTGATCTGTCTTCCCTTGTAGGTTAAGGATTTTTCCCCCTTGCTACTTATATGATTCTTTCCTTGTCTTTATATTTTATGAATTTGACTATGATATGCCTTGTTGATGGTTGATTTTTGTTGAATCTAATGGGAGTTCTCTGTGCTTCTTGGATTTTGATGTCTGTGTCATTCCCCAGATTAGGAAAGTTTTCAGTTATAATTTGCGCATATAAACCTTCTCCCCCTTTTTCTCTTTCTTCATCTGCTGGAACTTTATGATATGAACATTATTCCTCTTTAATAAGTTGCTAAGTTCTCTAAGTCTGTGTCCTGATATTTTAGGTTTGTTTCCCTCTTTTATTCAGTTTCATTATTTTACCTAATTTTATCTTTTATATCACTGATTGACTGCTTTGCTTCATCCATCCTTGCTGTCATAGCATCATTTGAGATTGCATCTTGGTTATAGCATTTTTAATTTTAGCCTGACTAGATGTTTGTTCTTTTAAACCTGCAGAAAGGGATTCGCTGGTGTCTTCTTTGCTTTTGTCAACCCCAGCTAGTATTCCTATAATTGTGGTTTTAAATTCTTGTTCAGACATATTATGTCTGTGTTGATTAAATCCCTGGTCATCAATTCTTCCTGTTCTTTATTTTAGGGTGAATTCCTCCATCACCCTTATGGTGATAAACATAATAAAATAAAAAAAAATTAAACAAACCAAAAAACAAATAAAGGAACCTAGATCCTAGGTGTGTTTCAATCTACTTGTTAAGAGAAGCTTGGTAAAAAAGCGAAAAGGAAAAAAAGTTTTTAATTAAAAATTTAAAAAAGAGAGAACATAAAATAGAATAAAAAATGTATTATTTCTGTATCTAAGAAAGAAAAAAGAAAAGGTAACAACATAAAGAAAAACCGCAGTAAAGAAAATGAACAAATGAACAAGCAGACAAATAGAAACCCAAATGAAGCCAGAACCAATTTCCCCTAGAACTGAAACTTTGCAGCATAGTATGATCAGTAGACTAAGATGGTGAAAGGGAGTTCTGCTGGTTCTTTGTAGAATGTGCCTGGAGGGTGTAGGTGGGCAAGGATTCATGTAACAGCTCCATTCTCCACTTGGTGGTGCTGCTTAGCTCACTGGGGTTGATCAGTGCAGCTGGGCTAGAGGTATAATTGTTTCACTCTGGTCTCTAGTCTCTGGAGTTGGAACTTTGCCACCTCACAGACACACAATCAATCACTCCTCCTTTGTCTGAGGCTTTCCTGGGCCCCCTGCCTTTCTTTACCCTGTCTGTGTCCAAGCTGTCTGCCTGCAAGGCAGTATCTCCCTGTAGAGTTTATCTCCACTGGGCTGTGTTTCAAATCCCCACACTTGAGAGACCCGGGGCTTGGACACAGGTGATCCTATGGAGGAGGGTCTTGCCTAGCAATGGCCAGGTACTAACTTGTCCCAGGAAACATTAGTACAACTGCACAGCAGCAGAGCCTTAAAGTTTATAGTAAATCACAACACATAGGTGGCACCAGATTTTGCTGTCCTGGGCACCATTTTTGTTCCTACATCAGTAAATGTGGTAGCTCTCTGGGGCCCAGTGGGACTTTTGCCCACAGAGAGGCCATATGACCTCTACCAAATGCACTCTGAGCAGGGGAGTTGCTTCTTCCTATGTAGCACATGGCCTCCTCAGAGTGCACTGCCCATTCCTGGGGATTAGCCCTGCTTCCTCACCAGGGCACCACAAGGTACTGAACTCTGAAGCTTCAGACTTTGTGTCTTCTGTTTAAGAAAAGCTGGTGGTATTGAAACCCTCTGTTTTCACCCCATCAATGGTTTTAGGGAACAGATTTATTGTCCAGTCCCCTCTGAGTGTGTTCTCTCTCTCTCTCTCTCTCTTTCTCCCTCCAGCTATGTTTGGGGGGAGGGCGGGGGGGAGAGCTGTGCTTTTCTTGTGAGATCCCAATGAACTTCACTCTTTCCCCCTTTCTCTTTCTCTCTCTGTCCTCTCTCCATGAAATAGGTCCCTACCCTTCATGGCACTGTAGCTTTCTCTCCCTCAATCACTGCTCTGCACCGTGTATCTGCCATGTTCTCTCACTCAAATTGTGTAGACTGTTGCATTAAACCTCAGATCAATTTCCTAGGTGTTCAAAATGGTTTGATGTTGATCTAGCTGAGTTTCAGGGATGAGACAAGCTCAGGGTCTCCATACTACTCCACCATCTTAACTCCTCTCCCACAATTCCCTTTGGGGGCCTGAATTCACACAAGCTCCACTGGATTTGTAAAGAGAATTGACACTAGCAAATAACTGGTCTAGCAAACAATTCATGATAATGTGCCTTTACCAATAGTTTCAACTCAACATGGAAATTGTGGAGAGTAAGAAGTTCTCTGCCAGGTCTTATTAGCCTGTTTGACAAATTTCAAGAGAAATTGAAGCTTCAGTTATAAGGTTACGCAGTTTAATTTACAGGCACTGAATTAGAAATCATGTTTTTTTGTTTTTTTTTCAATGCACGCTTGACAACTAAGTGGCTGTGGTTCTGACAAGTCACTTAAACTCTGTGCTTATGATACCCTAGATATTGAAGAGAGTAATATTTGTCTTTCCTGTTTTACAAAGTGTGCATGGTGATAGATGGGAAGGAGCAACACAGGTTCCACAGGATAACAAAAAAATGCCACATAAGAACAAAATGCTCTAATGCCGTTGTTTGGCATTACAAAGGGAGAGTAATAATAAACTTCAGCATCTTTACCTTTCAAAGGACCCTTCTGTTCATTAAGCTGTCAGTGACAATAGAGGAGGCTATTTCAGGGTTACTAGGAGGACAGGTGGGAGTAAATTACCTCCAGTCCTAGATTGGATTTTAACTTTCATTTGGAAAAATAAAAGGACTCTGAACTCTTTTAGATGGTCAGGAAAAAGCAACTGACATTTTTCCTCCTGAAATGTAGTTACTGAGCATTTTAACCACAGGGAAGCTCATTAGTCCAACTCATTACTGTTCAACTCTGTATCAAACTAGTAATATACACAACTGAGAGTGACTCCAGTGTTTCTTACACATTCTTATAAAAGAATGCTTTATGTTTGTAAATTACTGCCTATGCTTTGCTAACTATTATAGGGTTACCAGTAATTTGTATATACCAAGAATGTGTAACTCATACACAAACACACAGAAGACTCACATTTAGAAGGTCAAAAGTGAAATAGTAAGTTACAAGGAAATACTCTAAGATCATATCAGAGGTCCTTTGAAGAAAGAGAGAAGAAAAGAGGCATCAAACTACTTCTACAGATAGGTAGAAGAATGCAGTCTTCAGTCCTGACCCAGGTTCATATGTTTGCCCCAAAGGAGGCTTTGGTCTTTCACAAAAATGACTTGGTGACATTCTAAATTTAATGTCTCCCTAGCTACGTAGGCAAATTAGGGCTGTGTATTAGTAAGTGGCCTGCCATTCAGTTTGTGAAGATAAAACCAGCAGTAGATTTAAAAATTAAAAGACACTTTTACCAAAGCCACCTAAATGCATTACAGGTATTAATGCTGATGTTAATTTTGTGAATTTCACAAACAAGTGAGAATGATAGCCAGAGGAGGTGGGGGGAGGGGGGGTAGAGAATGAGAGCGAGAATGGGAGAGAATTAACATAGATAAAATTAAGTGACTTAAACATTCCCTCTTCACTCCACAATCTGGCACACATATATTGAATTTTTAGACTTCTAGTCAGCTCCAGCTCTCTCAACCACTTTATCAAGCTGCCCTCCCTGAAGTTCTGGAATAATACATTTACAAGGTAGAAAGGATATAAATCTACATGTCACCTTTCCCAGGGGATAAGTGCTTCATCACAGAAGACTTAGGGCCCCATGAGAGGAATTCTTGGCACTAGCTGAGGGAGAACTAAGGGAAAGAAATCAGAGTAGATATCAAATGTCATGTAATTCATTGCATTTAAAATAGAGAGTTGTACCTTCTGTGTGTGGCTGGTATATGGAACACAAGTCAACTTTATGATCCATAAACATCCATAAATCTCATATAATAATTAACGTAACAGCACCTGTGATGGTTCGGAGAGCATAGGAGGCATAAGACATAATCCTTTTCCTTTAAATGTGACTGGAACAATCAAACAGGCATACATAAAATATTTTAAAACTCTAAGAAATGAGTAACAATTAACTGTTGATTTATTACTGCATTTCTCTTTTTAGCTCACATGAGATTTTCTATGTTAGAATATTATATTTTTAATGTTTATTCTTGTAAGGGCTTTATAAATTCTTTTTCTACTTTGTGAAAAGTAGAAAGTTTCTTAGTGATTATGATACTAAGAAAAAATGACTTTTGTCTAGTAGTGTTTGATAACTTCTAGTAACATGATGAAATCACGACATAGGTAAATAAAACCACAATTTTTTTTTCTCTAGTGGAAAATGACAGATCAAACACTGTGTATTATGAAATCCCAACCAGAAACAGCCCAGTCACTTTTTATTTTGTAGCCTTACAGGATGATTGGTAAGTAAACAAATGTGCTCAATTAAGAGGATAAAGAACTAGATTGTAATTTAACCTTTATGACCTGCTAATAAGAGCTCTTTGAGCTTGAGTTTCTCCATCTATAAAATTGGAAAGCATCATTGTAGGTAGGGGCAATTAAGATAATCTATGCTAGGGTGCCTGGGTGGCTCAGTTGATTGAGTCTCCAACTTCGGCTCAGGTCATGATCTCACAGTCAGTGAGTTTGAAAGCTCAGAGCCTGGAACCTTCTTTAAATTCTGTGTCTCCCTCTCTCTCTGCCCCTCCCCCACTCATGCTCTGTTCTCTCTGACTCTCAAAACTGAATAAACGTTAAAAAAAATTTAAGATGATCTATGCTAAACTGCTTGAAATGCTTGATTTTATTCTAAGCAAAGTGCCTTTGAAAAGAATTTTGTTTTGGCTATGAGATTATTTTAATGTTAACTTTTGATATAAGGCAGATGAAATCAAACCTCTTAAATACTTCAATTTGAATGGGAAAGTAAAGAAACATAAAGCTTTGAGCATTAAAAGTCACCTTCAAAAGCCAGTATTTAGTGGATATTATCTCTTAATTCTTCTCCTAAAGATCCTACATCATTCAGATTAGAAGGGATGAAGCATGAATGTGTCCTTGGAAGTCCCAACATTTTCTATGGCCAAGTATTATATAAGCTTTGCTGATGCTGTGAGTGGTGGTATTGGTAGTTTATGTATGCAAGTGTACAAAAAGGAAAAATCTATAAGGGATGAGCCCCCTAAACTTAGGGTCTTCAGTTTCCTCTTCTGAAGCCTATGATGTCAGAGACTTGTGGGAGTGGGTCAAGGCTAGAAAGTCTTTCTGCAAATAGCTATACATTCCATATCCTTAGCATTCTCCAAAACGTACAACAGTAACTAGCTTTCTTTCCAAACAACCTCAAAAACATTTTTGGTATATGGAGCTCTTAGATAGTAACAATTTATTACTCCCTTCCTACTCCTTACCCACTTATTTTCTCCTATATTCAAAGTGTGTGGAAGAGTGAACACAATTTGAATTTTTTTTTTTTGCTCTAAGAATCTGACATCAATCAAAACACAGTGTATGTCTAATTAGACTCCAGTATGCTTCTAACATTTTCTTAACCCTCAAAATCTCAGTGTCACATACTATTAAACATTTAAAATTGTATCAGACTCTTTGAAGATCTAAAGCCTACATACTCATTTATTTTACCTAAAACGTGGTAAGGGGTTTTCCCATAAGGGGTGTGTCTGCAGCCTCCAGGAAAATACTTTGGGGGATATCAGGGAACTAGTAGAAACAATCTTTTTGCTAGACTGATATCCTGGTATTAGGTGTGGCAAGAAGTCCCTGGAAATGCTCATGGATGCAAGTCATGAAGATCCTCAAAGCAGCTGATCTATTCCACATGGAAATGAGTTATAAATGACCCCAGGATTAAAAAAAAAAAAAAAAAAGACAAGGCTCATTTGGGCTCTGGCCTAGATGAGACCACCATAATCAGTGGGTCCAAGGCACTAGGCAGAAGGTCTTAAAATGTTTTCAAGGAAGGTGTTCAAGGGTAGGGGTTCTACTTGTCAGTATATAAGGATGATGTTGCCTGATGGAAAGCCTACTAAAAATTGAGATGTGTTTATAATTGGAGAAAGAAAATCACAACCTCTGATGAAAACCTACTTTGGGTAGAGGAAGGCTTTTTATCTATGTGTTTAGATAGACACCTATGGGCAATAAATTCATATCAACACTGAGTCTGTGGAAGAGCAAAGGATTGTTCCAGGATGCATTTGGGGCTAGGGCATGCAGAGAGCTTAATAATTTTGCATATAAAAAATAATTGTTTTCTCCTGTCTTGCAAGTGCCTTACTGAACATAGAGAAATTCAAGAAAGACAAGAAAATAACCAGAGTATGTTTAAAAACAAGAATTTATAGGTGCCTGAGTGGCTCAGTTGGTTAAGCATTTGCCTCTTGGTTTCAGCTCAGGTCTTGATCTCCCAGTTCATAAGTTCAAGCTCCATGTCGGACTCTGTGCTGAGAGTGTGAAGCCTGCTTGGGATTCTCTCTCTCCCTCTCTTTCTCTGCCCCTCCCCCACTCACACTCACTCTCAAAATAGATAAAATAAAAACAAACTTTTAAAAACAAGGATTTAAATCATTCTATGGTAATGCAAAGTGTTAAAAATTTAGCCACCTTCTCTTTTCCTAAACATTCCGGAAAATATTAAACACAAATTAACGTATGTGGGTTATCTGTACTGTATTCTTCATGTGTAAGTATATGAAAAATCTCTCTCACAAAGTACTTTAGCTTAATAGTTTGTTAGGGCAGAAATCAAGAGCCACAAAATACAATGCAGAGAACAAGAATTCCATGAAGTATAAGAAAAAAGAGTCCCTGAAAACTCTTTTATGGGATTATCAGAAACTTTATTTTTAAGTAAGATAGAGAAAGGGAGATTCAGTCATACTTATATCTCAAGCAACAGAGTAACTCTGCTAATGGCCATACTTCACGTGTATCTCCTAGGCACTCATTGGATTATAACATAGCTTTCAAGTATAATTTGTCACACACAGGTTAGGTTTGTTAGATAAAACCCAGGAATCCCAGCTGAATTTGAATTACAGATTTAAGGAATTTTTTAAAAAATAATTATACCTGAATAATATATGAAACATATACAAAAAAAAAAATTAGTCATTGCTTACCAAAATTCAAATTTAACTGGGTATCCTGTATTTTATCTGCCAAATCTGACAACCATAATATAGATATAAATCTTCTTCTTATTTACCTAAATTTAATGTTTGCTTGCTCAATTTGTCCTATTAGTCTCCTTCATTCCCTACCTCCTCTGCCATTGTCACTTTCATATTATTCATCAGCTTGATGTTCATATGAATTATATTACTGAATGTCATTTAATGTGATAGTTAACTTAGAGTAGTAGTCTTCTGCTTTTGGTCGACTGAATATATTTGGTTCCTCTTCATCAGGGAATAATTCCTTGCCATAAAATATTATTCTGAGATCCAAAGATGAAACTAGACATTCCAATTATAATTATGGTAATACAATTTTAATCCATCTTTTTAAAGTAATAAATTCACTATAGACCATGCACTGTCCTAGAAGAGTAAGAAAAGATTCTTGTCCTTAAAGGTCATTGCATTTGGGGAAAAGATGAATAAACAAGGAATTGCAAGGATAGAGGTTTGTACCAGTGGCAGCTAAGTGATAGAATTTCTATGAAAGATTAACGAAGGTGTCTGTTCTGAGGTTGTGACTGTAGAAGGTGATTGGGAGAAGTTCCATATGCACATACACACATGAATAAAAAAGATTTTCCAAGGGAAGGAGTAGGATGAGCAAGGACAAGTGACTGTTAAAAGATTGAGAATGTTCTAAGGTATCACAAGAGCTCAGTATTTCTAGACCAATAGAATATATGTAAGGTAAACAAGATGATAAATCCTAAAAGAATTTTATACAATTTTTTAAAGGTTTTGGCCCTTTTTTTTGTAGAAGTTGGCAGGAGTTAATTTCTCTTAAACAGGGGTTTTCTATTCTTAGATATTCTTTTGAATACAAAAGTAATAGTAAAGTTAGAAGGCAGTGGATAGAAGGCAAACAAACTGGGCAGTGGAGGAAGATGTGGGAACATGAGGTCAGGGGGAAAAGGACATAAACTCAATCAGGGAGAATAAGTAGATGCCAGGAATTGAAGAGATACTTAGTTGGCTGCATTAACAAAAATTACTAATCAGTTTATGGAATGATAGGGAAAAGGTAAGGGGAAGATAAGAGCCTTAGATAATCCCACTGTTTGGGGTCAATGGTAAATATGTCTAATGAGATTAGGACAAAGGATTTGCTTTCTGGGTAAGAAGACTCATTGAATCAACTAACTCATTCACAGGGCCATGGGTGTGATGAGAAAAATGAGACCCTTGCCTGAGGCACAAAATTTACCTGTTTTTTTTTTAATGTTTATTTAATGTTGAGAGACCAAGAGACAGAGCATGAGTGGGTGAGGGCAGAGAGAGAGGGAAACACAGAATCTGAAACAGGTTCTGAAGCCCCGACTTGGGCCTCGAACCCATGAACTGTGAGATCATGACCTGAGCAGAAGTCGGATGCTCAACAGACTGAGCCACCCATGTGCCTCAAAATTTAACTGTTTTTAAATTTATTTGTTTTTGTTGCTTGGCTTCCATTATGAATAATCAGCACAATATTTTTGACTATATCCTCACTTTTTGCCCAAGTCCACTGACACTTCTTTATTGATGGGAAGAAATTTTGTTAAATTTATCTCTGATTTCAATATAATATTTATCAAAACCCAAAAATATTTTCCATAGAACTTGACAAACTGTCTCTAACATTGATACAGGCATCATTTGCCCAACAATAACCAATATATTGCTAATAAAAAAGAATGAGGTGGGAGGGATTGAAGTATTAGATATTAATACTACAAGATGATAGTAGTTTTACTATTGGTTCTTAGATAAATAAATACATCATTTGAGCTGAATAGAGAGCCAAGAAACCTACCCTGTATATAGGAAAACTTGATTCATATTGAGTGGGCATCAGAGATCAGTGGGGAAAGCACTGATTACTCAGTTGTTGTGCTAATACACCTGATTATCCATATAGAAAAATGATCCTTACCTCACACAGTACAAAACAATTCATTTCGGGTAGAATAAAGACTTAAACATGAAACAATGTGGCAAACCTTTTAGAAACTGGTAAAGAAGATTATCTCTGGTTTTGGGGTAGACAGTATTTCTTAAAGAGGACACAAAATTTGTTCATCTGAGGAAACTAAACCAAGAGCAAAAAGACAAATCACAAACTGACAATAATTTTGATCCAAATAACTGATAATGGGTCAAAATTGAGTTATATAAACAAGCCCTACAATCAGTATGAAAAATATCCACACCATACAAAATAGGCAAAAAAAAGTAACTAATTTATTCAGAGAACAAATAATGACAAACACTCTTGTTAAGATATTGAGGGGTGCCTGTGTGGCTCAGGCAGTTAAGGATCTGACTCTTGATTTTGGATCAGGTCATGATATCATTGTTTGTGGGTTTGAGCCCCACATGGGTACAGAGCCTGCTTGGGATTCTCTCCCTCTCTCCCTCTTTTTCTGCTCTTCCCCTGCTTGCATGCACTATCTCTCAAAATAAATAAGCTTTTATTTTCTTTTTTTTTTAAAGGAGGATGCTGAGTATCATTATTAAACAGATCAATAAAAGTAACACACATTGAGAAAAAGTTATATTTTCCAGAATGGTAAAACTTAAAATATTTGACAGTACCAGGTGTTGGGAGGATGTACGTACATTATGACCATGTACTCCTTGTTAAGAGTATGACTTGGAGAATAATGTTTAAAAATATTTTGGCAATGTGTAGTAAAGTTTCATATTCAGACTCTATGAGCCATTAATTCCATTCCAAGACACATTCTCTGAAGAAATCATATACTTGTACACCGGGAGACAGGTTCAGAAAAGCTCAAAATAGCAACCTTCAGAATATAATTTTTTCAGTCTAGAAACATATTAATCAGTATAATGGATGGATAAATTATAGTATATACATTGAAGCAAATACAGAGTAGTGAAAATGAATGAAATACAGTTGCACAAGTCATCAGGGATGAATTCCAAAATAGTTTTTTGAAATGAAGGTAATAAAAAATATGTATTATATTGATCCATTTACATATAATCTAAAAACAGATAAAAATATAATAGTTATCTTGAGAAAAAGGGATGCAATTAGAGTGAAATCCAGAGACCATTCAGTATACAGGCAATGTTTTATTTAAGGTCAATAATCCAATTCATGAATGTTCATTTAAATTTTAAACTGTTCATTTATTATATGTATTGTTGTTATAGTTCTTCTTTGTTTAAATACAATAATTGATGCCTCAGTTGCTCTGTTTAAAACGTCTGGAATAGACATCTTGGTTATTCATCATGATATTCTTCTAGACATGATCATGCCTGATAATTGTTATCACACATTCCAAATCCATTGTTTCTGGCTTCTATTATGAATGAACAAACAACTGTTGGTGACCATTTTTACAGTTCACCCTTGAACAACACAGGCTTGATCCATGCATGTCTACTTATATATGGATATTTTTAAATAAATACAGTAGAGGGCTGTAAATGTATTTTCTCTTCCTTATGTCTTTCTTAATAACATTTTATTTTCCCTATTTTATTGTAAGAATACAATTTATAACACATATAACATAAAAAATATGTGTTAATTGAATGTTTATGTAATTAGTACAACTTTCAGCCATTAGTAGGCTATTAGTTAAGTTTTGGGGGAGTCAGAAGGTATACACAGATTTTTTACTGTGCAGGGGTTGGTATCCCTAATCCCCACATTGTTCAGAAGTCAACTGTATTGTGTATTGTCCACTAGCTTTATCACTTTCTGATCTGAGGTATCTGTTTAGTGCCTAGTGTTACCTTTGCTGCTTAGCTGCTTCCTTTGCCATTGCCCAAATGTGTACTAGTTATTATCTGGACAAATATTTGTGATTTGCATTTTGAGATTGTGAAGTTATCCTTTTTCCCTACAAGCTATCATATCTCCTTGGTAACATATTTGTTGGTATCTATCTGCAACCAATAGTACTTTGTTCAGCTTTTACATTTCCTTCATCAAAATGTCTTTCTACATGCTTGTCAATGATTGTCATGAAATTCCTTTCATTTCTGCTTATCTTGTTTAAAACTACTGAGGTTGTCTGAACCTAGAAACTATTTCTAATCCCTAAGAAATTTTTTCTTCAGAAATGTTATGCAGTCTTTTTACCATCAGCCTAATAAATTTTAATCAAGTTGCCAATGGTCTTTCTCCAACTGGGGCCAGTTCAATGACAACTCAATACATTTCTTCATTGAACTTGACTATAGTTCAATACACACAATTTTTTAGTAGACCAATGAAAATTGTTACTTCTTTCAGATAATTAATGGAGATATTCTTCTATCTAATAATCATTTTTGAAGGCAATATAGACACGACCTCAGAAGAGAAAGCCAACTGTAAGGGATTTTGAAAAATTAGGTTGAATGATATCCTGCCATATAAGGAGGCTTTGGATGCCTCAGAGTGAGAGGGGTGGGGTCTCTCCAATTCAGTTTTGTACTGTTCAGCAAAAGATATTCTTATCTTGGCTCTTCTCAAGAAAAACTCCTATAAACGTAGTAGCTTTGGCACTAGATTCTGCTGAGCCCTTGAAATCTCAAGGTTCAATCTATAGTACATTTCCTACCCACTCCTGCTCTCCCATTCTTCAACATGTAATTTCTATACTTAGTTTTTGATAAGTAGAAAACCATATTTGCTAATTATTCATTAAAGCCTTTTTTGATTGGTTGAAAATATGGGTAAAATAAGTGCCAGTTAAATTAAATCCGAGAACAAAAACACACACACGACCATACTATGAACACCACCATGATCTGTAGGCCTCAAATAAGAAGAGACTAAATCTAGAACGATAAGGCATTTCCAAAACTGTGTGAATGTGATTAGATGTTTGAGAATTAAGTTTCTCTTTTTTAATGTAGCTACCACCAGCAACACTGACTCTCAATATTTATTGAAACTTTTGAGAAAAAGGAAATATAAACTATGACTTTTTGTTGTATATCTTTTATAATCAATTTGTAAATAGAGAATGTAACACAATCACATACACCAAGTTTTGTATTGTTTTGTTATAAATTTGGCATGCACAGAATAAATGCTGTTTGTTAAGGTTAACAAAGTGTACACAAAAACTTTTTCAGCCTAGGGTTTAACAGTGTAAACTCAAAGGTATTACTTAGTGGATTTACCTTACATCCCTGAGTTGAATATGTTTGCAACTGGTTTTGATCAAAACTCAACTAGAGGCAAATCATCTCCTGCCTAATGAGTATCAGTCAGGTCGATCTGGCACCGGGTATTGTGAAATCTACAAAGTTGTGACTAAATCTAGGCTCACAAAAATAAAATGACCATGTTATTATTACCATTTTTAATTTTAATGCATTAGCTGTTCAAACCTAGTTATATTCTCATATTGTTAATTGTAACATAAAGGTCTAAAGAATTTCTCAAAGCTAAATTATTCAAGAGGGGAAAATACTACAAAGAACACTGGCTTGGAATTTAAACACAGTTGGCTTCAAATTCTTTCTACAGCTTAGTATTCATGTGATCTGAGGCAAAGTACTTGAATTTTCTGTGTTTGTTTCCTAAGTCTTTTTTTTAATGTTTTTATTTATTATTGAGACAGAGAGACACAGAGCATGAGTGGCGGAGGGGCAGAGAGAGAGGGAGACACAGAATCTGAAGCAGGCTCCAGGCTCTGAGCTATGAGCACAGAGTCCGATGCGGGGCTTGACCCCACGAACGGTGAGATCATGACCTGAGCTGAAATCAGCCGCTTAACCAGCTGAGCCACCTAGGCATCCCATCCTAAGTCTTAAGACGAGGAAAATATTATTTACACTAGGGCTTTGCAAATTTTCCTATGTATAGAACACAAAAACTGTTGGCCATCTGTAGGTATTTATAGGGGCTAAGTAAAAAAAATTATAATTTCATTAGAATAATACAATAAAAGTATTAGGTAAAATATTAATATTAGTTTGCATACCACTTCCAAATAGATTTATAAGAATCTTGAACTTGATTCTTTAACATAAAGATTTTTGTTTTTATGAAGTCTTAATGTTGATTAATTTTTCATGATAATCTCTTCAAAATATTGTTAGTTGTCATCATGAAACTTTTTACAAACAGGTGAGAAAATGTAAAACCTTTTAGAATCATTACAAATTATAAAGACTTAAATAACTAATTTTAGTGATAAATATATGAAATTTTTGTTATAATGTGAACATATTTTATTATAACCATTTATCATATAAATAATTTCAAAGTAAGGTAAGGCTTTTATTTGCCTGAATTTTGCATACTTTCTGAGCAATTAATTACTCTGGAGCAAGTTTAAATGGCACTACTAGTTCCAGTTATCTATTGCTATATAATAAGTCACCCTTAAATTTTATGGCTTAAAGAAATATTTGTTTAGTTTTCTCATGAATCTCTAATTCATGGGTGGGGCTCAGCAGGGATGGGTCACCTTTTTTTCCAGGTAGTGTCATGGGATAGCTTGACTGGGGTTAGAGAATCCATTTTCAAGAAGGATCATTCATATGGCTGAAAAGTTGGTGCTGGCTGCTAGATAGGAGCTCAACCATTTCCTGTTAGCCATGGACCTTGGTTTATGGTCAGGGGTTCCTTAGCTTCCCATAACGTGATGACTCCATTTCAATAGGCTACCGTTCCAAGAGATAGGAAATGGGAGCTGTTAGTCTTTTATTTCGTGGGCTCAGGAACTGGGTATCACTTCTGTTCCACTCTGTTGGTGAAGCAGTCACAGAGCCATCCAGATACAAGGGAGAGCATAGACCCCTACATCTCAAAGGGAGGAGTGTGAAAAATTTGCAGCTATCTTTAATCACTGCAATATTTATTTAAAGATAAGGATTTGAAGGTGCCACAGATAGCTGTGCAGGTCACAAGACATCTCTCCTCATTCCTTCATGCCACCATGGTTCTTTTTTGGGCTGTGCTCTTTGGAACCCTAAAATCTAAATCCCTTCTGCAGGGTCACCAGTTCTCTGTGGGTGATGGCAGTAGTAAATCTTACATGTAACTATTGAAATAAGTATCCGTATAAGAGAGCATCTTCTTTGTCATGCTCAAGGCATTGAGAATAGCCAGCAAATATGTATTCTTCTAATTGTCTGTGAAGATTGTGGATGTGTATTTGCCTGTGCTGTGCTCTGGCAAATACATGAAGTATTTGTTACTGACAGAAGCCACTAGCCGTCTGGCAAACCTAGGTCCCTTCAAGTTGGCCTGAGTATAGAGAGGTAAAACATGTTGCTGTCTATCTATAACCAATTGGGGCATATCAGGTGTGAAACTCTGATTTACCTCCATAGGATTAGTCATGATTCATAGAAAGGGTCTAGTAAATCATAAAAGACATGTAAATGTAGGGGTCCAATATGTGGACTCTTTATTCATATACTTAGACCATCAGAATTCAAGTTCTTTCCTGGTTCTATAACCTTATGAGTAAAACAGAGATTAAAATAGATATTACATAGGGTTGCCATAAGGAATAGATAAGACATACAAAGAATGCAGCACTATGTCTACTATATAGTCCAAGTACAATACATATAAGCTTGTTAGTCTAATTATAGTAATATAAATTATAAGTCATACCACACATTTATCTGTAAGTCATGTTTAAATCCATATTTTTGGTAATGCTTACTTTGTTTTTAAACAAAGTTTAAAAACTTTATTTTTAAAGTTTATTTATTTGAGGAGAGAGAGAGGGAGAGAAGATACATGCAGAAGAGGGATGGAGAGAGAGATTCCCAAGCAGGCTTCATGCTGTCCACACAGAGTCCCATGTGGGGCTTGAACTCATGAACTGTGAGATCATGCCCTGAGTGGAGATCAAGAGTCAGACACTTACCTGACTGACTACAGGTGCCCTGTAATGCTTATTTTTATATTTTTCCTCCAACAATAATTTATGGCCTTTTACCCAATTTTATCAATTTCTTGTTTTTACCCATTTTACTTTACAGTTTATGTTCCTTAACCATTTTTCTCTCATTTACATTTGAGATGTTTGAAACATGTCATACTACAATATCATCTATGGTGTTTTATAATGTGCTGTAAATCTCACATACTAAAATATTAATAAAGAGACTAAGAAAAAACAGATTTCCTACATCTGTAAGTTGACGCTTCCAGGGCATCATTGTCTTTTTTTATTGTCTTAATGCCAGTTTTCAATCTGTATGGCTCAATTTTTATGCAAGATCTAATTGAAAAACAAAACTTTAGGAAACTCTATAGTAAAAGAGAATTTCACAATTCAAAATTTTATTCAATTCTTTTTAAATTGTGTACATTAAACTTACCTAAAGGAAAGGTTTTAATTCAAATAGCACAGACAATTAAAAAAGATATGGCTCTCCCTTTTACGTCCCTCATATACTTCTGTTAAGATGGGCATCCAGCAGGGGGTTGGCATAAGGGCATAATATATAGTAAGATCAGCCTATTGGTGTGCTAGGTGTCATTGAGGGGTGCAGCCAAGGGAGATGGGAGCAGAGAGAAAAGGAGCAGAGACTTTGGAAATTGGAGCACAGTAATATCTTCAGGAGGACACTGAGGATGAGTTCAAACAGAGCCATAGTACATCCAATCCACTTGAGTCCAGGTAATGTTTAAGAGCAAAGGGCATCAATTTTGGTGGATGCAGAATAGATTGCATATCTACAGAGGTCAAAACATCATTAGAGTGTCATAAAAATCCAGTTATTTTGATAACTTAGCCAAAGGAGACAAAAAGACAGAAAAAAGTTCAGTCCCTGGAAATGGGGATTGGCAAGAAAATAGAATGATGCAAGCTGGGGCCAGATGGCTGAGGTCCTTGGCAAGATTTCATTCTTACAGTATCAGTATTTTGGAGAAGGTTATAAAGTTAACACCAGGGTACCATAGGCCCGTGTCAGAAATGAATCTAAGAAAAAAAAGGAAAAAATAAAAAAGTGAATCTAAGAGAGACTCTGAAATCTGACTAGAGAATCTAAAGAGTGACCTATCTCAAGGGTTCATTATTTGGATGCATTTCCGTTTTGAAGAGCAGTAACAAATTGTGAATGATGATTGTACAAAGAGTCAGCTGCCTGCTGCTGTTATTTTTCACCCCAATTGGTCTCCCAGCTAAAAACCATACCTTCTTAAAATATAACAGGGAAACTGAGGATCTGACTCCTGCTTCTGTAGAAAGAGGCCTGTACTACCTCTAATAAATCTTGATTGAATAAAAGAAAACCAATTCCCAGAAGGGGAAGTTAGGCACCATTACAAAGGGGATTATATGGAATGCAGCCCAAATATGACAATATCTACCACACTACTACATAAAACCTTTCCTCAGAGCTTGATAATTAGGTGCTTAGTATTTGATATTTCTTCCTGATTCTTCAATCTTTCAAGAGAATTATCTACTTAAATACTCTTTTCAGAGAGATTTTTGTTTTACTTATCTAGAGTTTTAGATTTTTCTTTTGTTAAAAAATATGTAATGTTTAAATCTTCTATATCTTTACCTATTTTCCTTGTGATTTCCTTTAATGCCTGAAAGATAAGTGTGAACATTTTCCGAGTTGATTATGGATTTGTTAGTTTTTCCTTACGTATTTCAAAGTTATGTTGTATTTCTCTTGTATTAGTTTCAAAATTTCCTGTAGAATTCTGAATGCCTTCATTCACTTGTCTACTAGTATCTAGTCTCCTAGCTGATAATTTCTCAATCCTTAGAGCAGAGTAGGTAAACTGCTCCTACAAAGAGTCAGATAGTAAATAGGTTGTTAGGCTTTGTGAATTGGATAATCTCTGTTACACTACTCAAATCCTGCCTTGGTAGTATGAAAGCAACCATAGACAATATGTAAATGAGTGGATGTGCTTGTATCCCAATGCAACTTTATTTACAAAACCAGGAAGCCCATGGACTATAATTGTAGTTTACTGACCATTGACTTTTGAAAATAAACTCTCCCATTCCTCCTAAAAGAATTCAGGATTATAGTTGGTTTTTCTCTTGTGGTTTTAATGCTTGGTTTGGCAGTAGGATAGGTCTACATGAATATTGTCTTTTTTCCATCTATTCTCTCAATTCAATTCTGTTCTCTCAGTTCAATTCTCTGTTATTCTACTAAAGAAGAGTTGGAATTCTTGAAGCTAAATATTTTACTATATAACATTTCTGTTTTATATTTTTTTCTTTTGCAATCAGGAAAAATAACTTAGTTCTTTTTTTATTAATCTCACTAATGTTATACTAAGGTTGGTCAATTTTATTATTTACTGCTTTACTGGTTTTGTTTTGTTTGTTTAAACAAGATTTCTTGGTATTTCTTTTTTACCATAACATTTTTTAAAATTCTCTTTTATCCATTTTTTGTTTCTTTGGGTGGATCATCTGTTTATTAAAGTGTTTGGTCTCTTTCTTTGTGATGCTTATATTAAAATGTTCTGAATTATCTGTTTTATCTGTAAGTTCTTGTACAAACAGAACAGTTATTTGTGGCTGGAATGGATGAATAAGAATCAGAATGAAAGGGAATTCCTACTCACCAGTCAGTGTAGTTCAGGAATTCAGGACAGAATGCCTGCTCCTAACAAGGGTGGAGGGCACTGTGCACTGGGGAAAGGTATGTAGGTAGTTTTTTGTCCTAGACTCTGGGTCTAGATTTTTTCTTGTATAGCAAGAAAGCAGGATGCAGGATTAAAATGCAAGAGATGGCTAATGTCCTGGAAACCACAAGAGTCATTGCTCCATTTTTATTAGGATCAGAAGGCTTATAAATGTGGTGATGGACGTGCACAAAGAGACAATGAAACTGTGAACATTAACTCATGGACATGAGGGAAAGAGGGTTGAAGATATGTGGGGTTAGGGGTTTGGGTTAATACAAAACAAAATCCTGGCCTGGGGTGGCCTGGCAGAAGGTTGTTTACAGCAGACGTAAGGCACCACCACCACCTCTGTTTACCTAAACTGGTCTAAGGGTCAACAAGCCACCTTTCTTCTGCTAATTAGCTCTGCTGTGGGGAACTTCCCCTGTAGGGGTCTATAGCCCTATTTACCTGTTTACCTAATTTGGTCCTTCCTTCCTGTGAAAGTAGCTTTCTGCTATAATACTAAATTGGTGGGTGCCTCTGGCCTGAATACCTAATCTTGTTTATTCCATATACCTTTGTTGTATATTGGGGCCTCTGTCCCATCCTCTCTATAATGGGGCTTTTGCCCCACCCTCTCTACACCTATTTACCTAATCTTGTTTACCCAAACTTGGGTGTGAGCATCCTATGGCTTTTTAATTCTTTTTGCCTTGTTTAACCCATCAGTGCAGGCTCAGGAAATTCCTAAGGATATTCCCCACAGTTTTTATTCTGGATGATGGAGATTCCCTCTCCTCTTGGAGTCCTAAATTATTTGCTATTCTATTGTGGATCTCTCACCCAAGTGACCTATCAAGGTGTATCCTGTGTCAGAATTCTCACTTCAGACAACCATACTTGGGTTTAATTTCAAATAACATCAAAATGACATAAGCAAACACTAACACTGTACTTACTATGTTCCCAGTAGCATTCTAAACTCTTACATATATTATCATTTTCAGTTCTCACAGTGACTCTCTAACAACAGTTACCTGTGATATACAAAAGGGGAAATTAAAATTTGTACATGTTATCAAACTTGTACAAGTTTACACTGTTAACCAGTAGATTTGGGATTCAATCCCACAGCTTGGTTATGGAGTCAATGTTCTTAACCACCGCCATATCATTTCTGTTTACTTGCTGACCAATACCTGAGTCATCCTCTCACATTGTCAAGCAATAGTTGGTTTCATTCCATCTATGATGAGTGGCCCCGTTCTTCTCTAATCCTTGAATGACTTGACCTGGGAATTCCAGGATTCTCCTGGAAAATCTTAATTATTTAACATGTTTGTTCTATTACGTATATAGGACTAATTTCCCAGTTCTGATGTTTTCACTGCCAATCAATATGATTCATATTACCAGAAGTTCTTCAGTATTCCATTTTGTTTCTGGCTTCCTTTTATTTTTTCAGTGTTTATGCTTATTTTTAAATATTTTCTTTCTCTTTTAATCTTTATGGGAAAGCTTTGATTTTTTTATGTTTTAATTATTTTTGAGAGAGAGAGAGAGACAGCATGAGCAGGGGAGGGTCAGAGAGAGAGGGAGACACAGAATCCAAAGACAGGCGACAGGCTCTGAGCTAGCTGTCAGCACAGAGCCCGACACAGGGCTGGAACCCACGAACCATGAGATCATGACCTGAGCCGAAGTACCCGACTGAGCCACCCAGGTGCCCCTTTCATTTAGAGAATTTAAACATATTTTCTAGAATACCACGAAAACACCTATTTTCTTATTTTAATGAGATTTAGGATAAAATGAGAAGTAAATGAGTTTAAACAGTCATCTTGAACCAAAACTCATCCCCTGAGCTTTACAACAATATAAAGTCCCAAAAGAGTTGCGTGGGATTTTTATCGAAGGTGCCATTAATTATATATTTACTTAGGGATATATGACACTGTCTCAAAAAATTTCTTTAAAGAAGTATATATATGTTTGTGAGTATGAATGGGGACATGCATATCTGGGGATCCAACTTTTTATGTTCTGTGTTGCTAAGTGTAGTGATGTGATATTATTATGAAATGAATTTATGATTTATTTTTTAAACAGGAAGCATAAAATTTTACTCTTCAATATATGTGTATTTAAGTCTTTCATTAAATGAATATTGAACATTCACTTAATTTATATTTTCTACATACTCAATATATACCAATGAAAACAACAGAAAGAAACTATTTCCAGAATGTAGTTTGCTTCTAGTGGGGAAATTATATAAAATACATTCTGAAAGAAAGAAAGAAAGAAAGAGAAAGGAACTTTCAAATATATAGCTTAAACAAAAATTAGCATCCAATTTTTAAATTTCTGAAAAGCAAAATGTTTCCTTATTATCTAAAAATCAATTCCAGATTAGCACTTTCCAAATTTACCGAAACTTGATATTTTCTTGCAGATCTGGGGAATGGGAATTTCTTGTAAATATTCTGGTAAATAGAATTAGAAAGTGAATTCAAATTAACAATGATTTATTGATTATTTTCTGGTCAGGACTAATGTATTAAGTCAGACAAGGAATATATAGACATGACCATTATCAAGAATAGACTATAAATTATTAGGACATGAATGTAATGTATAGATAAGAGGTCCTACAAGAGATCCAAAGTTATATAAAGTTATACATTAAATATAATTATTTTTACATTGAAACAAATCTAATTTGCATTTAGTAATTTAATAGAAATATTCAGCATATTTACTCTTCCTCAAGATCATGTTTGTTATGAACTTCAAAATATGGCATGGTGCATAGAAGTATAAAAGAAAATATTTTTAATTCATTAAGTATATAATAAGCTAAATTTAAATAAAAATTTTGAAAGAACACTTTTTAACAATTGACCCTTATATACATCTGTTTAAATATTTGATGTATTTCCCTATTTTAAATATATGTATTATAAGATGCTTTATTTTATTTTGTAAAATATTGTGCTTTGTTAAGGAAATGTACCATTCTTTTCTTCTAAAGCTTATAATGTCTGCATGATGTCTTCCTACATTGTCTATGATGGTCTCTATAAAATATTATAACATTCTAAATGAAAAGATTTTGGAAACATATAACTATAGAGATGGTACACTATATAGCACAGCTTGTGTATTGATAGCTTACCTTATTAGCATCATTTTTACACCATTCAATGTTAGCAAAACATAAAGATAGTCTTATATTGAACTTCTAAAGTCCATAATACTGTCCCTTAGTTATTAAGAAAATGTCAAAATAAATGTGACTCAAATGAAAGTGTTATTTGTACAGATTTTGTTACTATGATACTATTTTCTGAGTCTTTCCCACTAATGCTAATAATACAAGAGTGTTGTATAGCCGGATGCCTGAGAGCTGACAGGCAAATTACTAATTCATGTATTGAAAATGACCTTTCTTGAACTATTTTTCTGACAGTATAAGAATATTTAACTATGGGTACAATAAGTAGTTAAAGTCTCTTCTTTGAGTGACCTACGTTTTGACCAGGCATGACGGAGATAAAGATCCAATGGGCAATATACCTGATATCAGTTGTTATTTCTAATTAGAGATTCAATACAGAAAGGTAGTCAAAATAGGGATGAATTTAAGAACCTGGTACACAAATGAATACTCAGTATTTCATTTCCCACTTCAAACTGTCTTCTAGTTAAAGCAGGGAAGGCATAGTAGGAAAAGATAGAGACTAATCTGACAGTAAAGAAGGAGAATCTGGAATTACCTGGGTTTAGAAAAGAAACCCAAGCCAACATTTTCCTTGTCTATGACTTTTCCTCCCCTGAAGTGTAAGCAAGGGGAAAATGGAAATAAATCTTGACTTCATCTAAGTGCAATGTTCAGTGAGATATGAACTCTCCTAATTGTTTTCTCACATATTTATGCAGCTGTGATCAATCTGTTTTTATTGTGGTAAAATATGTATAACATCATATTTGTAATTTTAATGACTTGTAAGTCTGCAATTCAGTGGCATTAATACATTCACAATGTTGTGTAGCTGTCAGCATTAAATATACCCAAAACTTTATCAATGTAAACTCTGTACCTGCTAAACAGTAACTCCTCTGACTACCACCTTCTCCCCTTCCCCAAATTTAGCCTCTGATAACTTCTATTCTGCTTTGTGTTTGTGAATTTAGCTATTCTAGATACCTCATATGTATGAAATCATACAATATTTACCCTATGGGTCTGGCTTATTTCATATAATGTTTTTAAAGTTCATTCATGTTATAGCATGTATCAAAATTTCATTCTTTTTTTGGCTCTAGTATTCCATGAGTATATATACCACATTTTGTTTATCTATCTATTGACAGGTATTCAGGTTGTTTCAGCCTTTCAGATAGTTTGAATAATGCTGCTATGACACTGGAGTAGAGATATCTGTTCTCTGCTTTCAGTTCTTTTGGATATATACCAATTAGTGAAACTTATGAGTCATGTGATAGCTCTATGTTTAACTTTTTGAGAAGCCATTAAACTGTTTTCTCAGTGAAGGCACCATTTTACATTTCCGCCAGCAATGCACACATTCTCACCAATATTTATTATTTTTAATTTTTTAATAACAGCCTTTCTAATAGGTATGAAGGGTTATCGTACTGTGGTTTTGATTTGCATTTCCCTAATAACTAATGATGTTGAGACACTTCATGTGCTAATTAGCCATTTTCATATCTTTTTTGAATTTTGCTGTTGTTGAGTTGTAGATGTTCTTTATATAATCTCAATATTAATTTCTTAATACTTAAATAATTTAAAAATAATTTTCTCTTCCTGAAGATTGTCTTTTTACTTTTTCGATAGTGTCCCTTGGTGCACAAAAGTTATTAATTTTGTTAAAGTCAAATTTATTTTTTTATATCCTTGTCTTTAATTTTTGGTGCCATCCATGAAATCATTGCCAAATCCAGTGCCATGGAGATTTTCTCCAGTGTTTTCTTTTTGGACTTGTAATTTTAGCCCTGAAGATTAGGTCTTTGAACAATTTTGAAAGTTGGGAAATGGTGGTCTTCCACCTTTATTTTTCTTTCTCAAGATAATTGGCTATTTGGAGCCTTCTGAATTTCCATATGAATTTTAGAAACTATTTTCTATTTCTGTGAAAAGTTGCAGAAATTTTCACTGAGATTGCATTAAATCTATAGATCACTTTGGATAATGTGGCCATCTTAAAAATGTTGTCTTCTTGTCTATATATGAATGTCTTTTTATCTATTGAGATTTTCTTTAATTTCTTTCACCAACATTTGTAGTTTTCAGCATATAAGTCTTTCACCTACCTATTAGTTTTATTTCTAAATATTTAATTATTTTAGATGCTATTTTAAATAAAATTGCTTTCTTAGTTTCCTCTTTGGATTGTTTATGATTGGTATATAGAAACAAGTTATTTTTGTTTGTTGCTTTCATATGCTACAATTTTTTTTTTCTGAATTTATTACCTCTAATAGTTTTCTTCTGGATCCTTTGGGGTATTCTATGTATGGGGTCATAACATCTGTGAACAGAGACTGTTTTACCTTTCAAGTCTTGATTTTTTTTTCTTTTCTTTTTCTTTTCATTATTTTTTTAAAGGTCTGGTTTGAACTTCCAGGACCATGATGAATACCAGCTGTAGTAAAAGTAACCATCGTTGTCTTGTTCCTACTCTTAAGGGGAAATACCACTGAGTATAATGTTTGATGTGGGTTTTCCATAAATGCCATTTACTATGTTGAGGAATTTTTCCTCTATTCCTACTTTTCTGAAAGTTTTTAAAAATTGTTTCAATACTTATTTATTTTTGAGAGAGTGAGAGACAGAGTGTGAGTGGGAGAGGGGCAGAGATAGAGGGAGACACAGAATCCGAAGCAGGCTCCAGGCTCTGATCTGTCTGCACAGAGCCTAATGCAGGGTTCAAACCCACAAACTGTGAGATCATGGCCTGAGCCGAAATCGGACACTTAACTGACTGAGCCACCCAGGCGGCCCTGTAAGTTTTTATTATGAAAGGATACTGAATTTTGTCAAATGCCTCTCTGCATCAATTGAGATGTTCATGTTTCCCCTGCCTTGTTCTATTAATTTGTTTTATGATATGAATTGATTTCCTTATCTTGAATTACTCTTTCATCTTGGTACAAATCCCACTTGGTCATACTGAATAATACTTTTTTTTTTTTCAAATTTAATTTTATTTTAAATCCAGTATAGTTAACATACAGTGTTCTATTAGTTTCAGGTATACAATATAGTGGTTCAATCATTCTATGCATTACTCCTAGCTCATCAAGATAAATGTACTCTTAATCCCCTTCACCTAGTTCACTCATTTCCCCACCAAACTCCCCTCTGGTAACCATCGATTTGTTCTCTATAGTTAAGTCAGTTTTTCGGTTTGTCTCTTTTTTTGCATTTTTTTTGTTTCATTTCTTAAATTCCATATATGTATGAAATCATAAGGTATTTGTCTTTCTCTTATTGACTTATTTCACTTAGCATTATACTTTTTAGCTCCATACGTGTTGTTGCAAATGGCAAGATTTCGTTCTTTTTTATGGCTGAATAATATTCCTGTGTGTGTGTGTGTGTGTGTGTGTGTGTGTACGTACATACCAATTCTTCTTTATCCATTCATCTATTGATGGACACTTGGACCACTTCCATATTTTGGCTATTATAAATAATGCTGCATTAAACATAGGGGTGCATGTATCTTTTCAAATTAGTATTCTCATATTCTTTGGGTAAATACACAGTAGTGGGATTACTCGATCATACAATAGTTCTATTTTAAATTTTTTTGAGGGACCTTATTACAGTTTCCACAGGGACTACACCACTTTGCATTCCTACCAATAGTGCACAAGTGTTCCTTTTTCTCCACATCTCTGACACTTGTTGTTTCTTGTGTTTTTTAGTCATTCCGACAGGTGTGAGTTGATATCTCATTGTGGTTTTGATATGCATTTCCCTGATGATAAATAATGTTGAGCATCTTTTCATGTGTCTTTTGGCATCTCTATGTCTTCCTTGGATAAATGTCTGTTCAAATAGTTTGTTTAATTATTTGTTTTTTGGGGGGAGGTGTTGAGTTGTATAGTTTTTCATACACTTTGGATACTAACCCTTTATTGGATATGCCATTTGCAAAAATCTTCTCCCATTTAGTAGGTTTTCTTTTGGTTTTCTTGATATTTCCTTTGTTCTGCCGAAGGTTTTGATTTTGGTATAGTTCCAATAGTTTATTTTTCTTTCCCTTGCCTCTGTAGATGAAACTGGAAAGACGTTGCTGTGAACAAGGTCAGAGAAATTAGTGCCTATGCTCTCTTCTACGATTTTTATGGTTTCAGGTCTCACACTTAGATCCTTAATCCATTCTGAGGTTTTTTTGTGTATGGTGTAATAAAATGGTCCAGTTTCCTCTTTTTGCATGTAGTTGTTCAATTTTCCTAACATTTATGGAAGACACTAGCTTTTCCCCCATTGAATATTCTTGTCTATTTGTTGAAGATTAATTGACCAAATAAATAATTGTGGGTTTATTCCTGGGCTTTCTTTTTTGTTCCTTTGTTCTTCTATGTGTCTGTTTTATGCCAGTAACATACTGTTTTGATTATGACAGCTCTGTACTATAACCTGAAATCTAGGATTGTGATATTGATTTTTTTTTTCTTTTTGAAGATTTCCTTAACTCTGTGGGGCCATTTGTGATTCCATACAGATTTTAGGATGATTTGTTCTAGTTCTGGGGAAAATGCCAGTGATATTTTTCTGGGAAAAATGTTGTTGATATTTTTACAGGGATTGCATTAAATCTGTAGACTGCTTTGGGTAGTAAGGACATTTTAACAATATTTGTTCTCCCAATTCATGAGCATGGAATATCTTTCCATTTGCTTGTGTCATCTTCAATTTCATTCATATTTCTTATAATTTTCAGAGCAGTTTTTTCACCTCCTAGGTGAATTTTATTCCTAATATTTTATTATTTCTGGTGCAATTGTATATGGGCTTGTTTTCTTAACACCTCTCTCTGTTACTTCATTATTAGTGTACATAAATGCAACATACATCTATACATTTATTTTGTTATCATGCTACCTTACTGAATTCATTTGTTGGTTCTAGTAAATCTTTGGAAGAATATTTAGGATTTCCTATATATATCATGTCATCTGCAAATAGTTAAAGTTTTATTCCTTCCTTACTGATTTGAATGATATTTGTTTCTTTTTGTTTTCTGACTGCTGTAGCTAGGACTTTTAGTATTATGTTGAATAAAAATGGTGAGTGGAAATTGTTGTCTTGTTCCTAACCTTAGGGGAAAAGCTCTCAGTTTTCACCATTGAGTATGGTGTTTGTTGTGGGTTTTTCATATAAGCCCATATTATGTTGAGGTATGTTCCCTCTAAACCTACTTTGTTGAGGGTTTTTATCATGAATGGATGTTGTACATTGACAAATGCTCTTTCTGTATCTATTAAAATGATCTTATGGCTCTTATCCATTCTCTTATTGATGTGATGTATCATATTGATTGAATTCAAATATTTAACCACACATGCATCATGGGAATAAATCCCACTTGATCTTTGTGGATGATTTTGTTAATATATTTTTGGATTTGGTTTGCTAATATTTTGTTGAGAATTTTTGCATCTACATTCATAGTGGACTATGTAGTTCTCTTTATTTGTAGTGTCTTTGTTTGATTTTAGATTCAGGGTAATGCTGGCCTTATAGAATGAATTTGGAACCATTCATTCTCTTCTATTTTTTGGAATAGTTTGAGAAGAACTATATTGAGAGGTATTAACTCTTCTTTAAATGTTTGGTAGAATTGCCCTGTGAAGCTATCTGGTCCTGGAGTTTGGTTTGTTGTAAGTCTTTTGATTACTGATTCAATTTCATTACTAGTAATCAGCCTGGTTAAATTTTCTATTTCATCCTGCTTCCATTTTTTTAAGTTATGTGTTATTATGAATTGATCCCCTTCTTTTAGGTTTTCGATTTTTTGGCAGATTTTTAAAAATATTCTTTTGTAAGCCTTTGTATATCTGTGGTGTCAGTTGTTATTTCTCCTCTTTCCTTTCTGATTTAAATTGAGTTCTTTTTCTTTTTTTGGAGGAGTCTGGCTAAAGGAAAATTAATTGTGTTGATCTTTTCCAAGAACAAACTCCTGATTTCATTGATCTTGTCTATTGTTGTGTGTGTGTGTGTGTGTGTGTGTGTGTTTTCCTTTTTAGTTCCTATTTCATTTATTTCTGCTCTAATATTCATTATTTCCTTCCTTTTACTGGTTTGAGGTTTTGTTTGCTGTTCTTTTTCTATTTCTTTTAGGTGTAAGGGTAGGATGTTCATTTGAGATTTTACTTCTTAAGGTAGACCTGTATTGCTATGAACTTTCTTCTTAGAACAACTTCAGCTGCATCTCAAAGATTTTGGACCATTGTGTTTTCATTTGCATTTGTCTCCATGTATTTTTTTATTTACTTATTGATTTCTTTTTAAAAATGTTTGTTTCTTTTGAGAAAGACTGTGCAAGTAGGAGATGGCCAGAGAGAGAATGAGAGAGAATCCCAAGCAGGTGCCATGCTCAGTGTGGAGCCTGACAAGGGTCTCTCTCACGACCTCGAGATCATAACCTGAGCCAATATCAAGAGTTGGACACTCAACGGACTGAGCCACCTAGATGCCCTACTTACTGACTTCTTGGTTGACCCATTCATTATTTAGTAGCATGTTATTTAACCTCCATGTATTCATGCTCTCTCCAGACTTTTTCTTATGGTTGATATCTAGTTTCATAGCATTGTGGTCAGAAAAGATGCATGGTGTGACTTCAAACTTCCTGAATTTGTTGAGGATTGCTTTGTGGCTTAATACATGATCTGTTCTGGAGAATGCTCCATGTGCACTTAAAAGGAATGTGTATTCTGTTTTAAGATGGGATGTTCTGAATATATTGGTTAGATCATCTAGTTGAATGCATCACTCAAAGCCGCTCATTACTTTTTTATTTTCTGTTTTTTGATATATACATTGATGAAAGTGAGGTGTTAAAGTCCTCTACTATTATTGTATTACTATCGATTACTTCTTTTATGTTTGTTATGACAATTGTTACATCTTATTGGATTGTTCCCTTTATGATTATGTAGTGTACTTTTCTGTCTCCTGTCACAGTGTTTGTTTTAAGGTATATTTTATCAAGTATAAGTATTGCTATTCTGGCTTTCTTTTTACACCCATTTGCATTGGTGTAATTTGCACCAATTACACCCATTCCCTTCACTTTCAATTTACAGGTGTCTAGATCTGAAATGAGTCTCATTAAGTCATATGTATATACACAGGTCTTGCTTTTATTTTTTATCATCCATTCCATCACTCTTGGTCTTTTCATTGGAGCATTAGGCCATTACATTAAATGGCCATTTAATTAGGCCATTAAAGTAATTATTAATAGTAAAGTATGTACTTATTGCTATTTTATTACTCATTTTATGGTTGTTTTTGTAGTTCTTCTATGTTCCATTCTTCTCTTGCTCTCTTCTCTCATGATTAGTTGACTTCTTTAGTAATATACTTGGATTCCTTTCTCCATATTATTTGCATATCTATTACTGGTGTTTGATTTCTGGTTACCATTTGTTTTGTATGTAACATCTTCTGTATATAGCTATCTATATTAAGTTGATGGTTGCTATGTTTGAACCCATTCTTTACCCTTATCCCCAACAGATGTTTTAGGTATATGATATCATGCTTTGCATTCTTTTATTTTGGATGTCCCTTGTCTGATATTTATAGATATGTTTATTTTTACTGCTTTTGTGCTTCCTACTTTTATTACTCCTACTTGTAGTACATTCTTTCCATTCAAAGAGTACCTTTTAACATTTCTTGTAGGACTGGCTTAGTGCTCATGAATTCCTTTAACTTTTGTTTGTCTGGGAAACTCTTTATCTCTCCTTCAATTCTGAATTACAGCCTTTTTGTATAGAGTATAAATTTTCCCATTTAGCACTTTGAGTATATCATGCTACTCCCTTCTGGCTTGCAAAGTTTCTATTGAAAATTCTCCAGATAGTCTTATCAGTTTTCCCTTGTAAGTTACTGACTTATTGTCTTCTTTTAAAATTTTTTATGTATCACTATATTTTGACAATTTGATTACAATATGTCTTGGTTATGGGTCTGCTTTTGTTGATTTTTATGGGAATTCTCTATGCTTTCTGGATCTGGATATCTCTTTCCTTCTCAAGATTAGGGAAGTTTTCAGCTGTGATTGCTGCCTCTTTGTCTCTCTCTTATTCTTCTGGGATTCTGTAATATGAATAGTATTATGTTTGATGGAGTCACTGAATTCCCTAAGTCTATTCTCATTTTGCATAATTTTTTTCTCTTTTTTGTTCAGCTTGATTACTCTGTCTTCTAGGTCATTAATTCATTCCTCTGCTTCTTCCCTCTTGCTGTCCTTCTAATCTCCTTTATTTCACTCTTCATCTCTGATTGGTCCTTTTTTATCTCTGTGTTAAGGGTCTCATTGATGTCTTCCACTCTTTTCAAGGCCAGTGAGAATCCTTATGATCATTGCTTTAAATAATCTAGAAGGCATTTTACTTATATCTGTTTCACTTAGATCTCTGGCCATCACTTTGTCCTATTCCCTAATTTGGGACAAATTTCTCTGTCTTCTCATTTTGTCTAAGTCTCTGTGCCTATTTCTCTCTGTTAGGAAAGTCAGCTATACCTTCTGTTCTTGAGGGTAATGGCCTCAGGAAGAAGAGGTCCTGTAGTGTCCTACTATGTAGATTCCCCTCTTCCCTAAGGCCTGATGCTTCTGGGGCTATCTCCAATGTGTGCTCTCTGTGTTCTACTATTTTGTCCTGGCTGCTTTATCCTTCAGGTCCGTTGTCTGCAGAGGCTCTCATTGCCTGTTGTGGGCAGTGTTTGGTACCTGGCCTGAAAGTGGCATGTTTTAACTAGGTGCATTCTGGTCTGCTCATGAAACGAGACCTGTTGCCACCACTGCTAAAACTAAGGCTCTACAAAACTCTTGGGTTGGTAGACGTGGTGTTGACAGGGGTTTGGGCCAGTTTTCTAGGGTAGGGGGCCTGCTGCACTGGGACTAAGACAAGCATGACTGTGAAAGGTGGTTCCACTTGAGCACTGTGGAGTGGGGCTTGGTGTACGCAAGTTTGGTAGTGAATAAAGGTGCTGTGCTGGTTTCTGCAAGAGGCTCTGTTTATGCTGAGGGGTAGGGCAAAGAAATGGTGCCTTCCAGTTGCTTTGTTCCTGGAGGGGTCTTTTTATGAATGCTTCTTCTCTGGGACATGCTCCAAGATGAGTATATAAGCTTCCCAATGTGTGCCCCAGGCACTTTTCAGATTACTGTTTCCATCCTATGTGTCTGTGCATTGTTTGCTTGCTTTCTCTCCAACAGCAGTGCAGTGCCCTCTAGTCTCTATCTAACCCAAGAATACTGACCTTTGGAGCTCCAGGCTTTAAGCTCTACTGATTGTAAGAATCACAAAATTCATCCCCTCTTGCTTTCCAAGCCAACTGCTATGGGGATTTGTTTTCTCTGTGTGCTCCCCTATGTTAATCTGTCTCTCACTCTTCTGTGCAACCGCAGCTCCTTTCCCTCCACAGCATCATGATCCTTTCTCTCCCAAACTGCATCTCTGGACTTCCTACTTTCTTCAGTATGGCCTTTTCTTTACCTTTAGCTGTGGAGTTTGTTCTGCCAGTCTTCAGGTCATTTCTAGAGTATTTAGGATGATTTGATAGTTACCTAGTTGTATTCATGGGATGAGGTGAGCCTAGAGTCATCCTACTCCACTGCCATCCTTTGATAAGAACTCTTTCTTTGTTTTTTGTAAGTCTACCTGAAAATTTGTCACTTTTAAATTTTTTTCAAATAAATAACTTTAATTTTCTCCATACTAATTTTTTAAATATTTTTTCTCCTTTTCTTAGATTTGGGATTTATTCTATTCTTCTTTTTCTAATTTATTAACATACAAAGTTTGTATTGATTTGAGATTTATTTTTTTTAGTGTAGCATACACCAGTATGTCAATCTTTGAGAAAGCTACAAAGGAAGAAATAAAAGAAAATAAAAAGATTTCAAGAATTTTAAAGGAAAATATTTTGGAGAGTTCTCAAAGAACACAGTACAATATCAAGCTTTATGTTATATTTTGAAGAAGTTGTTTTTCTGCTTGAATTTTCTGTAAGCATATCATTTTGAGTCACATTTACGGTTCATGAAGTTACTTTGAAAATAAAAATGTTGATATTTCTAAAGTCAGCTAAGGAATATATTAAAATCATCTTCATCATTACCCATTCAGTCAAAATGTCAAGAAATATACCCTTTGTGGCTAAACATTCTGTAACATTGATTATAGTGAGTGAATGAAAATCAAGGCAAGGATGTGCCAATCACAGAAGTTAGAGTTTGAAGGGATTGTATTATCACTGCCGAATGGTACTGAGAAATAACAGTGGTTTCACTGAGATTTGGTTATTGAATAATATCAGGATAGGGACTGAGTTACTAATGGGATGATCCATATTCTAGGATGTCATCTTAATATAAAGGAGGTTTATGACACAGTGAAAAGATCAGCTGCTCTTAGCCATAATCAATGTTCAGAGAACATTTACCTCTGTTTTCAAGATTAATAGCATGATGCCCAGTTAAAATTACCTAAGACAGACTGTATTACACAGAATTTTGATGCCTGGTAAACATGCTAAGTCAGGAGAGTCATCGACATGAACTTATTATCTTCCTCATCTATGGTTACCCAGTGACTTCTTATGTTAAAGAGTTAATGTTTAAAATCATCACTAATCTTTTCCAATTCCCAAGGACCTGTTTGCAAAAGAATTCCATTTTGTAAACTAGTCATCTGTTTGTCATTTTCTTCCTCAAATGGCAAAATGCCATCCTTAGTGAGAGCCAATTAATTAGCCGAGGCTTCTGAAAGACACGTGACATGTAAACATATTTAAATCCTCTAATCTTTGAAAACTCTACATTTATGGAGAAACTTCATGTACTTCGGCCACTTTGTCACCTTCAAGCAGCCACACAATGTATTGTTCCTCCGTTTCCTCCTCTATAAAATGAAGGGTTAAGACTTTATAACATTGTAGGCCCCCACAGATCCTATACATTGATGGTTCTTCTCTTTCTAGTTTCACTGAAGTTTTATTTTTCACTTTGTAAACTGAAAGTCATTAAGGACCTAGGCAGCTGTTTCAATTGTTCACGTTCACTGAAGAAACTGGTTTCCTTAGGAATATACCATGGTTTGGACTTCTGCCTTCCAATGTTGGTTAATAAACAATATGTACTTAAATATAGTATATTGCCAAGGCATCACACTTACTGATCATGATGCTCTTTTGGTATCAAATTATTATAAGGCTATTTAAAAAGACAATGCAGTGGAATAATATTTTAGACTAATTTTGGAAGAAATAAAGGCACTACTTTTAATTAGAAGACTAGCAATTCAACTATGTCATTGACAAAGAATAGAAACATGGCTTATTGGAATAGAAACATGGCTTATTGGAATTTAGGATTAGAATGTCTATGAAATTTATCTCTGCCTCTTAATAGCTTTATAACCTTTGATTTTTTTAAAAAAATTTTTTAATGTTTATTCATTTTTGAGAGATAGAGCATGAGCAGGGGAAGGGCAGAGAGAGAAGGAGACACCTAATCTGAAGCAGGCTCCAGGCTCTGAGCTGTCAGCACAGAGCCCAACACTGGGCTTGAACTCAGGAACCGCAAGATTATGACCTGAGCCGAAGTTGGTTGCTTAACTGACTGAGCCACCCAGGCACCTTTTGATGTTTTTTGTTTGTTTGTTTTTTAAATTTATCTTCTCTAAGCCCTAAGTAACTCATCTGTAAAAATATGTAAAAATGGCTAACATAATGCTGCACAGCTTAAATCAAATAATATATGTTTATCAATGAGTTGTTTGTGCAAAATCCCAAACAATTCTAAAATCATAATGACTTAGGAAAACAAACATATCTTGTTCAGATTACATGAGGGATGCAGATCAGCTGTGGCTCTAGTGAACATTGCTGTGCTTCAGAGATCTCCTCCATCCTGGCCTCATATTGAATAAGTAGCCACTAACTAGGGTAGGTTTTTCTTGTGGAGAGGGCAGAAGCAAGAGAGATAAAATCAGCCACATTCATTCCAGCTGGGTGTTGCCATATATTCTACTCCTCACATTTATTGGCCAAAGCAAGTTACATGGCCAAGCATGAGGTAGGGAAGAGTATTCAACCTACACAGAAGCATGGCAAAGATAAAGAAGATTTAATAATTGTTAACAAATAGTAAATTCTACCATAGGCTACACTCGTGATTACAGATATTTACCTTCTTCTCAGACAAATATATATATATATATATATATATATATATATATATATATATATTCATCTTCTTCACAAGACATCTCAAAAATGTAACAGATCAATGATTGACCCTCAAAGTCTAGGATCTTGATCTACATAATATTCATAAAATTCTGATCCTTATAATTTATGGTGCCCTATGTAACCAACATGTAATAGTGGAACAGTGGCATGAAACAACACCACCACCAACAACAACAAAACATAAGCACTCCCATTCAGCAAGGGAAGTAATTATTGGTCCTTAGGCATTCTGATCATACAGTACTGGTTAAAATGACTCCTTACTTTGGATAAGGGATAGTCCTTGATTACACCTCTGATGGTGCCTCCCCAGTTTCTTGTTCTCTATGGATCCTGTCCTCCCTCTGGGAGGTTCTTCCTTTTCAGTTAGCATCTCTGTCCACCTTTGTAAAGATTTTTGGAGAATCTATCCTCCTCAGGCACACGGTAGTTTTTCAGCCTGCTTCTTGCCCTTAGAAAGTTGGATATTCAAGTGTTGTTCTAAATCTCAATTAGTATATCTTTTAAATCCAAATTGGCAGCACTTAGGCAGTTTTGTAATATTTATCTAATTGATTTCAGTGGCCTCAAGTTGTCAATAGCTATACCAATAATTTCTGAGACATGTTTGTCTTTCTGGACTATGGTACATGTCTTTGAAACCTGCCAAACTTGAGTGAGATAACACCATTGTTCTTTTTATCTTGAGCCCTTTTGTCTTACTAAAAGTAAGTTCTAGAACCACAATAATTCAATTTTAGACCTTAGTAAAGAACTTGGAGGTCACATCCTAAATTAAATAGTTGCCCTCCAGAAACACCCATAGTTTAGATTTGTTTTGAGACTCACTGAAATTTTAATTGGAGATGAAAAATAGATGTACCTTTCAAGTTTGAAAAGTCACATAAATTCTAGATTTTCTTTTTTTACTTCTATATTACTGCTTGTAAACAAGCCAATTCTTATC
The DNA here is from genome assembly GCA_028646485.1 of Cryptoprocta ferox. Lineage (NCBI taxonomy): Eukaryota > Metazoa > Chordata > Mammalia > Carnivora > Eupleridae > Cryptoprocta > Cryptoprocta ferox. The sequence continues at coordinate 44,137,889 of CM053569.1, forward strand.
TTACTAATATCTTTCTTATAGAAGTATATCAAATCCAACTAATGAGAAGCAACTATTCTAATATTTTTTCAAGAAAACTTTGTGTCCAAGGCTATAGTTTTGTTACAGTTTTATCACCTCTATACAACATGGACCTCAATTCTGAGTCCAAATCTAGAGACATGTATTTTAGATATTTTTGTTACACCATCATCCAACTTCCAGTATAAATGTCTACATTGTTTAGCTTTTTCTGGAACAATAATCCAATACCAGAGATTTAAAATAAATATATATTTCTTGGTCAGTTCAGATGAGGTCTAGTGCTCAACTGAGCTCCATTCATCTTTTTACTTTAGGCTTAATGAGTAGTCATTATCAAGGACATAATGCACTCAGGAGAAAAACAACACAATTGCTTTAATTCTTCTTTTGGGACATGGCATACTATCATGTCTGCTCCTATTCAATTAGGCAAAGCAAGTCACAAGGTGAAGCCCAAGTCATTGAGTAAGAAGGTATGTTCCTCCTACAGGAAAACATAGCTACAGAGAGGAAGAATTAATAAATATGAACAATCAAAACAATCTACCACAATGTGCAGTGTAAATTGTTTTATTGAAGAACAGATGCTAAGTGTCTAATAAAGGTAGCTATTATATTAACATAACATTAAGTTTTAATTATTGGTATGAATGTAGTATACATACCAAATTCCCACAATTACTTAATAACCTTGAGGATATTATCAGTTAGGTTATCAGTAAAATAATTTAGTACCAAATAAAACATGATTTGGAATAATATCTATCAGACTTAAGTACAATCATTTTCTTTAAATGAATTCATCTTTAAATTTTTTTTATGTCTTTTATTTTTTATTTTTGAGAGAAAGAGACAGAGAGTGAGTTGGGGAGGGTCAGAGAGAGAGGGAAACACAGAATCAGAAGCAGGCTCCAGGCTCTGAGCTGTCAGCACAGACCCCGATGTGGGGCTCAAACCCAGGGACTATGAGATCATGACCTGAGCCGAAGTCGGTTGCTTAACCAACTGAGCCACCCAGGCACACCTAAATGAATTCATCTTTAAAGTTGTGGAGCTTAAGTAATACCTGTACTTTTTAAATTCAAAGAATAGCATGCTGGTAACTGCTGGTAATACTTTATTTAGAGAGAATACAATAGAAAGAAGACAGCAATAAATTTAGGGTTTTACATAAGGAATTGGAGCCTCTTTCCTTTAATGCATCAGTGGTCCCCCAAGTTATATTTGTGTTTGAGAGATAAGCCAAATGCCATTACTCTGACCTATAGTAATTTGTATTTTTAGCAAAGATAAAATAACCAACACTTGCATTTTTGCATCTATGATATGAACCAATAACCCCATGAAATTGGATGAGCACTAAACTTCTGTAAAAAGTTATTAGTCTCATGTTCTAAGAAAAAAATAATAAAATACGAAAATATTTGAAGGAAAAGACTTCTTTCTTCTAAGTTGTGAATTAAATTTCTTTGAGAGAATCTTGAAAGGCACACATTTTCCACAGAAGATGAAAAACTGAAGTTGTCATTTTTATTGTTTTGAACTTAGTAGAGAGTGCTAAAAATGTTATTCCGTATTTTCCCCTATAAACAAGTTACTCCCTAGCATTTTATCCCAACCTATTTCCTTTCTACATGCAAAGAGAGTTAATAGTGTAGAGTCTGAGTGTGCCAATGGTGATGTCAACTACACAGTGTGGGTTGATTTAGAAGTGTAGCTGGCATACACAAAAAAAAGGGGGGGGGGAGAAGAAGTGTAGCTGGCATATAAGTCACTGTATTCTAAGAATTTTTGAAACCCAAATCAAATCTCATTTTTCTGAAGCAGTATTTTTTTTTTTGGCTTGAGGCATCAAATATTACTGCATCACATTATTTCCAGAAAGAATATTTGAAGAGAAATAGTTTTGAACTTCAATAATGAGTGCATGCTCAGAAATTTTAATGTAGAAATTCTAATCTATAACATCTGTAACATCTGTTAATATGTGTAGATGTAGTTTATAATTTAAATTTTTATTCTCACTCAAAACATTAATGAATGCTCTGACAGCTCCTGTTTACTAATTACATGTTGATAAATACAAGACATGTATTTGGCTACAGTTTTAAAAAAGTCTGTGTCTAATTATGCAATATACCTCCTCTGTCGTATTGAGGTAGCAGATTATTACAATAAAAGTGAGAATGACGCCATAAGTATTAGGATTTTAGAAATTTTCACTTCTAGAATTTATTTTGCCTCTTGGCTTCTGCAAAAAAAATCACTGGAAAACATGTGAAGAAATAATGATGCAAATCAAGATCATTCAAAATTACCTCTAGACTTAATAAATTTGGCAACTTTTTATGAAATTGCAAATAATATGGCAATAGTGTTATATATTGCCTTTTTAAGAGCCAAAGTAAAATTTAGAAAATTAATAGCTTAATAAAACATTTATAATTTCCAATTAAATAGATTAAATACATGTAGCTTATTTATGATGATATAACTATATGCTTAAGTGACAAGAATACTTTTTGAGAAGCCAGCAATATGATTTAAATTTACCAACTCCAAAATATTGGTCTAATGAGAGTAGGGCTTTACTTCTTATATCTTTTATTATCTCAAAGATATTATTGAAGGCTAAGGTCAGCATTTCATCTGAGGGCTGGGGATGAATCAATCATATGTATAAGGAACAAAGAAATCACAAGCTGTTGTGTATATGGGATGGCATTTTCGTGGATTGGGTCTTTATAGAGAAATTTCCATGTGATTAGTAATCTTGTGATAGTCTTTTACTTAGTTGGATACTTTGTCCTGGGAAAACCAAAGTGGTACTGGAATGAAGCTGAGGGAGAAAGAGGCTTTGAGAGACATCTTAGTATGTTGCTCTAGAATGGGGGAAGAAAATGAATTTTCAATTGGTATATTCTTTTTTGGTACTGAAATTATAAGATGCTAAGCACTAATGGAAAGGGGTTGAGGAAACCAACAGAAAATCCCCAACTTCATGTGGTTCAAACAGATGAACCAGAGTAGGAACTTACACAGGGCTTTGCAGGTAGAATGGAAGAAAGCCTTGCGGTTCCTCTAGAAGCTAACAGTTTCCCAAATACTGTTCTGTAACTTGATACCTGAGGATGAAGGATGGTCATATAGATTAAGTCCAAAACTGCTACATGGCCATAAAGTTAGGAGTAGAGCTTTATTTTTTTTTAAAGTTCATTTAATTATTCAAGAAAGATAGAGACAGTGTGAGCTGGGGGAGGGGCAGAGAGAGAGAGAGAGAGAGAGAGAGAGAGAGAAAGAAGCCAGCTCTGTGCTACTAAGTAGCACAGAGCTGGATGCAGGGTTCAAATCACAGAACTGTGAGATCATGACCTGAGCCCAAAACCAAGAGTCAGACACTTAACTGGATGAGCCACAAAGGCTCCCCAAGAGTAGAACTTAGGTGTGGAGTTTTAATAACTGGAAGACTGATTATGAGTAGAGGTCTCTATTTTTGGATTTGTCTTCTTGGATTAATCTTTGCTCTGTACATAGCCCAGTACAGAAAAACTGTATGGGATCTTTGGGAAAATCTAATCTTTTGTCCCACACTCATTCATTTCTTCTTATCTGAATTAAACAGGTGAAGTCAAGTGGCACAGTTTTATTATCTCCATTCAGTTGCGCATTATTTGAATTACTTTTCTACAATTTTGTTCTCTCGATTGCCTCAATTAATTGCTTTAAGCACTCCAGCTATCTTTTATTATTTTTTTTCTTACCTCTTTCTCATTTCATGTGTTTTTAAAAACAAATTTTATTTTTAAAATGGTTTTAAATTTATGGCAAAAGCGAGTGTAAAGTACAGAGAGTTTCCATGTGTTCCCTACCCCTGCAAATGCAGCTATCAAAATCCCATACTGGAGGCATATATTTATCACAATCAACGAACCTACATTGACATGTCATTATCATTCAAAATCTATAGTTTACATTAGGGTTCAGTCTTGGTGTTTGACATTCTGTGAGTTTTCACAAATGTTAACTGTTACTTTTTATAGTAATCTAGCCACACTGATACGTATAATATAGGCATATGAATATTCCATATATGATTTTGAACATGGTGATAACAAAAATCATGGTCATTAATAGAGGAACTTTCCTCTTGTCCTTTTTGAAGGGATATTCCCAGGCTGAGGGGGAGGGGAAAGAATTGGATGGATTCTGTCAAAGATATATAAACTTTCTGTGAAAATTTTCCTGAGTCAAGCTTGAATTATTGCATTGTTTGCCCACCCAAAACTGATCACTGTGGTAGGTACCATGTAACTTACAAAAAGTATACAATGTTTTGAACCAAAAGCCCTTTGTTCCCTTTTGAGTTTCTCCAGACTTCTAAGAACAACAGTTATTGGGTGGATAAAGCTTAGTATTGATATCTTTCTTATATTCCCTCCCTATTCTTTTCCTTATTTTCCTAAAATGTTTCTATTCATTTTACAAAATTTAGTTCATACATCACACTATTGAGGAAGCCTTCACTTATTACTCTACCATGACAGAGTTAATCACTCCTTGCTCTCTGCTGTATACATAATTACATTAGCACACCACATAGTAATTTCTTTGTTTATACAAACATCTCCTATAATTAATTTCCTTAGTTGAAAGAAGGAACTCTCATTAATCTCTGTATTACAGCACAAAGCACAATGTCCCGTCCACTATAGGTGCTCAATCAATATTTTTTTTATTTGAATTAGGTAATGGTTCCACCACAGTTTGTTTTTCCATTCCCTTTAGTTGACACTTATCTTTATTTTCCCATGTGGTTTTTCCATTATAGTGAATTGAATCACAAAATTATATATAAAGAAAATATGACTTTTAGTTTTCATTTGATCCAGTATTTATCACAACTACACATTCAACTAAATAACTCAAGAGAATTAAATATGGTCCAATGGTTAACTTAGTCTAATTCATAATTTCATAACCCAGAACTACTTAAATGTCTCCACTAAATGTTAAGTCTTTGAGATTTACTATGTGCTTATTTTCAAGATAGCATTTGGTGGGAATATCTAGTGAGGCTTGGGCTTTCAAGACTTCATGGTAATATGACCACACTTGTCCCTGTCTATGGGCAATAATTTGTTCTTTTCCTTGAGCGAGTGACCAGTCTAAGCTAGTCTTATCAGGTTTGGGGGAGGTGAAAAATGAGCTAGAATCTACTATTGTAACTTCTTTTTCTAAAAATTGGTTTCTATTATATCTTCACTCATTTCTGCCTCATCATTGTGAGCTAAGCCCTTTGTCAGTGTCATAAAAATACAATTTTAATGAGTTTCTAAGATTCCCATACACACACCACAAATATAATCTTAATGTGTGTTTAAAGTGTCTTTAATTTATTCAATGAAGGAAATGGCAGCCTGATAAACCTTGCTGAAAAGAGAATCCAAAGAATGGAGATTTATATAGACATTCACTTTTAAAATGGTGAAATAAAATTTTTTTCAATGTTAATTAATTTTGAGAAAGAGCATGCTCGAGTGAGGGAGGGGCAGAGAGAGAGGGAGACAGGGGATCCAAAGCAGGCTATGTGCTGACAACAGACAACCTAATGCAGGACTTGAACTCACAAACTGTGAGATCATGACTTGAGCCAAAGTCAGATGCTTAACCAATAGAGCCACCCAGTTGCCTAAAATAACTTTTCTAATAGATAAAAATTATTCACTCTTCCAAGCAGTAAAGTCATAATCTTTGAAATTATTTTTTCTACTAAAGAGAAATCTACAATTCAATATATAACCACACAGAATTTGGATCCTGAACTAGGATTAATATTGTAACAAATATGGCATATTCTTAGAGAAATAATTTTTGGGTGGGCATGTTGGACAGTACTTCAGTATGACATGGAAAAACATGCAGTTATCCTTTTTATATATTTTCATATTTCAGATCATTTCCTTACTAGTGCTTAATCTCTCTATGAGTCCATTCATTGGATCACAACTGAATTTCTGGATTCCTAGCATGCCATGTGCAGGGTATAGGAAATAAAAAGGTATACAGTAGTCATTTCCCCAAACTCATCTAACAGCGCCCTGACATGACTGCTGTTCTATTGCTTCTTAACACGTTAAAGGCGCTTGTTTGCAGTGCTTACCCCCAAAAGATTATAGACTTCCTCTTTTAGATCTTATGGAACATACCATTAATCCCATGTTTTTAAAATCTCTGCTTCCCAGTATATCTATCTTCATACTCTACAATTCCTTTTGCATCTTACAGTATAAACTTGTTTGGGTTTGGGAATAAAAGGTGAGGAAGAAAATTCATTCAACTAATTTCTCTATTTTCCTCTCTTCTGTGGCTACGATGATATAGTTTTCAGGTTCCTTTTCCTTCCAGAATAGGATATTCTTTCTGTAAAATCTACAATCAAGTACAGCAAGATTGGCTGTAAGTATATCAGTGAAATAGGTTTGGAAATTATTACCCCTTAATTCTCATTCTCTTTCCAAGCCCTACCTTTCAAAAATTTAATGTTATCAAATAGAATAGAAACCAGTCTTGAGTTCTAAATACTTCTTACTTTAAGACATTTACATCTTTAAAATTTTAAACCATTGCCCTTTTTAAAAAATTTTTTTTAACATTTATTCATTTTTGAGAGACAGAGACAGAGCATGAGCTGGGGGGGTGGCCGAGAGAGAGGAAGACACAGAATTCAAAGCAAGATCCAGGCTCTGAGCTGTTAGCACAGAACGGTGAGATCATGACCGAACCAAAGTCGGACGCTCAACCCATGGAGCCACCCAGGTGCTCCTGCCCTTTTTTTGTTTTTTGTTTTTGTTTTTTGTTTTGTTTTGTTTTGTTTTTTTATGCTTTCATGGTAAATTCTTAGCTTCTTATTAAGACAAAACTGATATGTTTACTCTGGTCTCTTTCTAGGCATCTTTTACCACTTTCCTCATCATATCCTATTCTCTAATCAAAATGAAATCCTGCATTTCTTTCCAGGTGTAGCCTGCAGATGTTTTTTCTCCTAAAACAATCTTCCCCTAGCAATTCTGGCTAAACCTTGGTCTTGATTCTTGTCTCCGCTTAAGAACGACTTCCAGAATGTCTCTTGTCTCTTGTGTGCCTCTATAGCACTCTGTGCTTCACACAGTGTGGCATATACCATTTTTCAAGTTGTCAAAACATTTTAAAATTTATCAAACCATTTAAAATTTAGTCTTAAAACAATCTGGGCCCAGATACTGGCAAAGCATGACTTCAACCTTATTCCTTTTATACAAGTAGTCATATAGCTCACCAGTATTTAAGACAAGAGGACACAGATCCCACCTCTTTAAGGGAGGAATAGAAGGAATTTGTGGTCATGCTTATAAGGCATTTGTGGTCATGTTTAATAAACCACCATCTTACTATCATAAATTGGCTATTGGACCTTTTTGTGCCTTTCACCAGAATATACACTATTTTAGAAGTCATTGTATTTCAGATAGGGACATTTCTATTACTTTATCTTCAAGCTCACTAATTCTCTCCTGGTTCATGACTAGTCTAGTCATAAGCCCAACGAAGGCATTCTGCATTTCTTTTAAAATGATTTTGATTTCTAGCATTTCTTGTTGATTCTCAGAGTTTTCATCTATTTTTATATTACCTGATTGTTTTTGCATGTTGCCTACTTCTTTCCATAGTTATTTACAAATTATTTATTTAATAATTTCAACATCTATGTAATATCTGCTTTTTCTCTTCAGACTGTATTTTTTCCTACTTTTTAGTATGTCTTGGAATTTTTTTTTTGTTGAACGCTACACATGATGTGGTGCCTGGGTGACTCAGTCGGTTAAGCATCCTACTCTTGATCTTGGCTCAGGTCATGATCTCATGGTTCATGTGTTTGAGCCCCATGTTGGGTTCTGCACTGACAGCATGGAGCCTGCTTGGGATTCTCTCTCTCTTCCACTCTCTTTCTCTGTCCCTCCTTTGTGCCTCTCTCTCAAAATAAATAAAGTTCACTTGTGGGGAAGAGCACTGGGTGTTATATGGAAACCAACCTGACAATAAACTATAAAGTTAATAAAAAAAATAAAAAAAAAATAAAACTACACATGATGTATTAGTTAAGAGAACTGAAGAAAATAGTGCTTTAGTATTGAGGGCATGTTAATTTGGCTAGGAATTGAATTGCAGTTACTATTTTCTGATTTCAGGATCTTTATATTTCTTTAGTGTCACTTTTATTACCTCTTTTACTTTGTACCTTTCTAAGGACACCTCTTCAGACATAGACTATGTCTTTCAGTCCTTTCAGCTGTAATCCACTCTTACTGTATTAGAACCCTGCAGATGGGAAGGTGTGGGAGAGAAGAAACATTGTATAGTCTTTGAATTAAATCTCAAATTTTTTTAGTTTCTTGAGTTTTGCAAATGTTTCTTCTTATATACAACGCTCCCTTAAGAAAAACAGGAGGGCTTGAGGTGCCTGGGTGGCTCAGTTGGTTAAGCATCTGACTTTGGTTCAGGTCATGATCTCGCGGGTCATGAGTTTGAGCTCTGCATTGGGCTCTGTGCTGACAGCTCAGAGCCTAGAGCCTGCTTTGGATTCTGTGTCTCCCTCTCTCTGTCCCTCCCCAGCTTGTGCTCTGTCTCTCTCTCAAAAATAGATAAACATTAAAAAAAAAAAAAAAACACAAAGTTTAGAAGGGGCTGGAGTAACAGGAAGGCCCTTTCTACACAACTCTAAGACCTCTAAGATAAGGTGCTACAGAGGATGCTATTGTTAAGTAGAAGGTCTTATGTGTATTTGATAAGGACTACTCTGGTCTTCCTGTGCCAGAGCACAAAGATCTTTTTCCTGGATCGTTACCTTGAGAATCTGGTGGGATTACTGAAAACTGTGTTTCTCCCAGGACTACATCCTTCAGGAGTTTCTCACTGTCACACTAGTCCAGCTTAATCTCCGGTGATTCATCAAAATTATTATACTTGTGTCCATGCCAGTTTATAGCTACAGAAGCTTCTATTTTAGAAAAGCAAATCTTTGCTTTGGCTCTCTGGATTCATCTGTCTTTCCAGATTTGGGGGTAGTTTTTTGCCCTGAAACCCAGTTCTCTGCTGCATAAAAAAAGTCACTGATTTCTCAATTTGTCCAGCTTTTTTGCTTCTCTAAGAATGGGATTGACAACTTCTAAGCTCTTTACATACCTGAACTTAAGCCGGAAGTCACCTCAAAATATTTTTTGAAAATATAAAAAATAATACTTTATATTTTTAGTGACACATGTATATATAAAATAATAGTTGGAAGAATACACATTAACTATACTAGGGTGCATATTATTGCAGTAAGGAAAACAGATTTAGATGACGTAGTGTGAAGAGGGAAAATAATAAAACGAAGGATGCCAAATGTTTTTTTTAACAATGGGCTTTAAAAATGTGGAATTGTGATATTTTTTGAATTATGATCTTATAAGCATATATTAGGGGTGGTTAATACATGAATTCAATAAAGTTATCAAACTTATGGCATCTTAGGTCTCTCCTTTCTGCCGTCCTCAGTTCTGGCTCCATACAAAGGCTGGTTTGAGCTCTTTATTATTATAAAATATTGCCATTATTAGCACTACACACTTTCTTAGAAACATACAGAACACCTCTACTTGGTTTTCTTGGCCAGATTTGGGTCCCATGAAAATACATGATACTGAATTATGCAGAAAGAAAAATAATTAACTTTAATTATTCCCTTAGTGTGTAGCACACAAAAGACAACTACAGAAAAACCTGGGGATTTATGTATAACATGCTTACTTTCATGATGTGCTATAAACTCACACTCAGCCTGTCAAGTCTAAACTTATCATCTGATTCCTTAACAAGGTACCCATGGTCCAGTATTTATTTCTGGCACTACCTATTTTTCAGTCTCTCATAACACTGGGTTATGGGTTATTCTATACTGTTTCCACTTTTTTTCTCACCTTCTGTATCCAAAATATATACGTTTTAATATTTCTTTCAGATTTCCCCCTGCTTTTACCTTTCATTTTCCTACACCAGACGAGGTCTGCTTTATCTTAATCATAGACCACCAATGCAGTCTCCTAGTATGTCTGACTTCACATACATTTTACCCCATAATTTCCTCTTTAATTTATCATTTCCTTCTCAAGAGCCTAAAACAATCTCTGATTGCCCCAGGAGCTGATACAAAGTCCTTTCCTCAGTTTCAGACTAATTTTCTATGCTTTTTCAACATGTGATCCCATTCCATCCCACTATATTTGAAGACAACTTGCTTAATACACATTCTGTTCCAGGAGCTTTTGGATGCTTTCACCCCAAAAGTATATAGTAATCACATTTTCATTTTTATTAATCAAAAGTCTATTTTTAGATTATCCAAATAAAAAGCCTATTTTTTTGAAAATCCAAATCTTATCTATTTATAAAGATATGTTTGGTAGTTCATTTTTCTTCTTTGCAGCTCCCATCTCCTCTTTGTTCACATGTAATGGTATTTATAACCACGAGAAGGACTGAGGTGGGGAGAGGATGAGTTTTTATGGATCAAGTGCTAGGAGTTACATATTATCTTATTTAGTCTTAAAAACAGCCTTACATGATAATATGATTATTTTGTATATGAACAAACTGCATAATTGTATAGTAAGTAAATATCAGAGCTGGGATACAAAATGTGGTCTGACAGATTCTAAAATATCTTTTTGAAAAAAAAGATTAAAAGAAAGGAAGGAAAAAACTTCTTAGCATATCTTTTTTTAAAAACTCATGTTAGTTAATATATAGTGTGTTATTGGTTTCAGAAGTAGAATTTAATGATTCATCATTTACATATAACATCCACTGCTCAACCCAACAAGTACCCTCCTTAATACCCATCACCCATTTAGCCCATTCCCCACCACACCCCCTCGCCCAGCCACCTTCCCTCCAGCAACCCTCAGTTTGTTCTTTGAATTTAAGGTCTATTATGGTTTGCCTCCCTCTCTATTTTTATCTTATTTTATTGTTTCCCTTCCCCTATGTTTATGTTTTGTTTCTTAAATTCCAAATAGAGTGAAATCATATGGTATTTGTCTTTCTCTGACTTATTCCACTTAGTATAATACACTCTAATTCCATCCACATTGTTGCAAAAAAGGAAGATTTCATGCTTTTTGGTTGCCCAGTAATATTCCAATATTTACACCACATCTTCTTTATCCATTCCTCAGTCGAGGGATATTTGGGCTCTTTTCATAATTTGGCTATTATTGATAGTACTGCTATAAACATTGGGGTGCATGCGCTCCTTTGAATCAGCATTTTTGTATTTTTTGGATTAAATATCCTGTAGTTCAATTGCTGAGTCATAGGGTAGTTCTATTTGTAAACTTTTGAGGAAACGCCATATTGTTTTCCAGAGTGGCTACACTAGTTTGCATTCCCAACAAAAATGCAAAAGTGTTCTGCTTTCTCCACAACCTCACCAAAACCTATTGTTTCCTGAGTTGTTAATTTTAGCCATTCTGACAGTTTTGAGGTGGTTTTGATTTGTATTTCTCTCATGATGAGTGATGCTGAGCATCTTTTCATGTGTCTGTTAGCCATCTGGATGTCTTCCTTGGGAAAATGTCTATTCATATCTTCTTCCCATTTCTTCACTGGATTATTTGTTTTTTAGGTGTTAAATTTGATAAGTTCTTTCTAGATTTTGGATACTAACCCTTTAATCCAATATGTCACTTGCAAATATTTTCTCCCATTCTGAAGGTAGCTTTTTAGTTTTGTTGATAGTTTCCTTTGCTGTGCAGAGGCTTTTTATCTTGATAAGGTTCCAATAGTTCATTTTTGCTTTTGTTTCCCTTGCCTCTGGAGACATGTCTATTAAGAAGTTGATGTGGCCGAGGTCAAAGATGTTACTGCCTGTTTACTCCTCTAGGATTTTGATGGTTTCCTATCTTACATTTATCATTTTGATTTTTTTATATGGTGTAAGATAGTGTTCCAGGTTCATTCTTCTGCATGTCACTGTCCAGTTTTCCTACATCATTTGCTGAAGAGACTCTCTTTTTTTCCCCTGGATATTCTTACCTGCTTTGTTGAAGATTAGTTGGCCATACATTTGTGGGTCCATTTCTGGATTCTCTATTCTGTTCCATTGATCTATGTGTCTGTTTTTGTGCCAGTACTATTCTGTCTTGATTATTACAGCTTTGTAATACAGGTCTAAGTCCAGACTTGTGATGCCTCCAGCTTTGGTTTCCTTTTTCAACATTACTTTGGCTATTTGGGGACTTTTCTGGTTTCATGTGCATATCTTCCTTTCTCTCAATAAAATCTGGTTTCACTTTTAGGTGCTCTCAGGCAGTGTCTTCATGTTAGTCTTATTTCTTCAACTAGATTAAGAGGAAGTATGGGAAGAACATATCTGATTAATTGTACATATGTGATTAATATTCATCGCTCTATTGGACAACTAGTTACTTAAATGTCTGTCTCCTCTTCTTGATTGTAATTTCCTTAATAAATAAACCATAAATGAATATTTTCTTTCTCCATTAACTATATAAATGAATAAGGGGATTTAATCAAATAATTAAATAAGTAATGAAGGATATAATCTTGGCAAAGTAGATTTTAGAAAAGTGCTTATTCACCCAGTATTAGGCAATAAATACTGGTTGATAATGACTTGGTAGATAAAAAGGTAAAAATAAAATTAGGTCATTTAAGCAAGATGATTTTTTTTTTTTACATTTCAGAGAATGCTGGTAATATTTAAAAACAAAATTCCTATTTTATAATGTGTCCTTGTATTTACTTCATTCACTTTTCTAACTCCTTTTGAACTTTTGTACTTAAAGAACATCTGTGCTATAGAAAAATTATTTGACAAATTTCATGTCTGAATTTTGGATTAAACTTTGAATTAAATTAACACTTTTGCACTGTTGGGAATGCAAACTGGTGTAGCCACTCTGGAAAACAGTGTGGAATTTCCTCAAAAGTTTAAAAATAGAACTACCCTATGACCCAGCAATTGTACTACAGGGTATTTAATCCAAAATTTAGCTACTGAATTTACCAGTAGCTCACTTAAGAATAATAGCTTATTTTTCTCTTCATTGCTGCCTTTACATACGAGTAGCATGTATAAATACTATCCCTTTTAAATCAGATTCATCTGATCTCATTGATTGATGACAGTGTAGCATAATATTTCGTACCCCAAACATTTAAAAATAAGCCCTTTTGTCTCCCTAATTTTGTTTTCAGAAAAACTGGCAGGCTCAAATTATGGTAACCTCCTCTCAGTCTTGGAGTTTGGGTTTTAAATCTCCATATTTAGTGAATGGCCATGGTGAGTTACAGAGGATGTTTCTCTGTATGATCTAAATCCATTAGTGAAATACGGTATTGCAAAATTTTAAGACTATACAGAAAAGATTAATTCTCTAAAATTATATACTTTCATTACTAGTAATAATGTGATAAAATAAGGTTTATTGCAATAGCATGGTTACCATAATTGCATACCAACGGAAATTAATGACTAATTTTCAAAATGTGTTTTGTTTTTTATTAACATAAGATTTAAAATTGTTCTTAACTTTAAATACCACTTGTGAAGCTGAGTGATAAAAAAATAGTGAAATTATATAACATACATAATCTTAATAACTCTTCCTGAGGCTCAAGGTGAACTACCAACCAGTTATTTTGGAAAAAAGAAAATCACTGTACAATAAAAACAAAAACACAAACTTTGTTTCATGTCAGGGAATGTATCTGTGCTGTCTTTTGTGAAGACTGGATTAAGGAAACAAAATGTAATTCTGTATATAATACCTAAAGTCCAACATAAATTTTATCATGTATCCCAGAGATGTAAAACTGTGTATTTTCAGTCTTATATTTTAAAGTCAGGCTTCTTTAGGATTTGAGTAACTTGTGAAGTGAAAAAGAATTCTTGAATCCTTAATGTTACTTGCTGACATTTAAATAATTGATATGAGTGAAGATGATAAGGTATATATGTTAAATGGAGAATGTGACTCTAAGTAGCATTTTATCAGTATTAAAGAATAAAAAGTAAAAAAAAAAAATGGCTTGTGTAGGACTTTGGTATTTCACTTGGAAATATACCAGTCTGAAACAAGCATTGTTTTCACAGTAACAAAGAAAAAAAAATCTGCCAAGTATACCTTTTCCTGAACCCGATATAGGACAGGAAACTATGGAATTTTGACCAAAAAGTTTTTAAGTAAATAGGACAATTAACATTTGTCAAAGCTGGGAGGTAGGAACATGAATATTTGTTCAAATATTTGCTATTCTTTTTATATATTTAAAATAGTTCATGAATAAATAAAAGTCCTAAGGTCCATTAGGACCAGGAGAGCATAACACTATACCCAGAGATGGGAGGTTTTGATCCAGAGTCTGCTATGGGCATGACCTTAGGCATCTTACTTCATTTTACCACCTTTGGTTAGTTTCTTCCTAGCACACTTCTCCTTGCTTTGGTAAGTTTTCCATGCTTTCTTTAACTTTTCTCATTGTTTGACAATGGCTGTTCTAGAAGTAAAGTTACTTTGGAATTCAATTTTTACCTTTTTTGCGTACATGTTAATATAATCCTAATTGATGCTTACATCTGAGTGCAATATATTCCAACTTGAATAACTAGTGAATAAGAAGTTTTGGATTTTATAACATTGTTTTGTATATGAGGCTTATGTAGAAAATGGACACCTATATATCTTTGTCCAAGTTATACTGTCTGCATACTATATGAGAAAGATATCATAATTAGTATTTAACTTGGCAGGATCAGCCCACATATGAGTATGCATTTGAGCTTACTCAAATGATTCCTCACTAATTTTTCATAGAACACTAGGCATATAAATAGTCCCACTGCCTGCAGTGTTTAAAAGAAAGCAAAGGAAAAAAGGAATATGAGTAAAAGTATTGAGCATTTCCTTATGAGGAACAAGGAAATAGCAATCTGATTAGGAACTATGATGTCGTATACAGCTGCTAGATAATCTGACTTCCTTAAAATACTTTGAAAGTTATCCTGAATATTCCTATAATGAAGACATGGGTTTTAGCAAACTAAATATTTCTTGAAGTTTGCAGGCAGTTTGCCTCACTAGGCAAAGCTTTAATCCTTTTATTTTCTTAAATTCCAAGCTTGCTTCCGGAAATACCTTTTCTTCAAAACTTGTTTCCTTCTAATAGCTACAAAATATTTGTAGGATTTCAGGATTCTCTATTTGTTCAATAACATTAACCAAAAAGAAAGAAAGTAAAACAAGCATCTCTAAATGCCATTTTTATGTTTGTAGCCAACATTTGCAACACTATCACAAACTGCAATTCCCACAAACAGCAATCTTTTAAAATAACACTGCAAGCCACTGGGCCAATTGCTGCTTTTATAAAGAAAAAATGGATAGGAATTCTGGTTTATTTGGGAATTTTCATATTAGAAAATAGGACAGAGGCTGAAATTATTGCAAAAGGTAAATTCTACAAAATGTGGATAAAACCATGTATTTTTTTTGTGTGTTCTTCCCACCAGCCAGCTATTTCCTAAAGTGAGAATATTTTATAAAATTTTTTCAAGTACTCAGTCAACTCCCAATTATTCCAGCAGTGGTAATTTAATTGATGGACCACTGAAAACTCTGAAAATCACCTTTGCTCCTACCCCCCAAGAGTTTGACTTTTTAACCATTATTCCTTTAGAGAATTGATATTGGAACACTGTGTTGGCTGGTTTCTACATGTAAAACATAACAGGGCAGGTGAAAATTTCTGAAACAAAACCCAAAAGCACAAATAATAATGAAATGATTGAAAAAAATTGACTATACAAAAATCAAAATTTTTGGCATAATAAAAAAACACATAGGAGAACATATTGCAATACATAAAAATGGCAGATTATTTGTTTTAGAATTCCATGACAGTCATACCCCTCCCTCTTTGCATTTTGGCAGAAAGCTTTTACTAGCACTTCACCCCATCCCACTTTAGTGTCTCCATTGTAAAGGCTGGTGTTAAATTTAAAAATAAAACTGCCAGTTATTTTAACAGGAAAATTGGGTTTATTCTGGGATAGCACAGAATTGTAATCTGGGTCAAGCAAGCTATGGCAAAACAACAACAACAACAACAACAACAACAACAGCCCATAGGCAAGTCCACAGAACAAAGGATAGATGAAACAAAGGATAGATGAAAGTGAGAGGTTGGGAAGGCTGTTGGGAACAAAAAAATCCATTGGAGTAAACTGGGAGTTTTACATATAGTGGCTTTCCATTGGTTGAGTTGTGATTGTCTCTCTTGGCTGGGCTGTTGCCTGGGAGATGAGGAAAGCCTTTCTTCCTCCGGCTGGGATAGTAAAATAGTATCCATGTGCAAGGTTCCACTGTTCCTGTTAGATTTGCAAATGAGGAGGTGGGGTAAGGCACCAGAACTCTCCCTGTTGAACCCCCTGACTCCATTTTAATGAGATTTCTCTTTATTATTTTCACACTGGCCTTCAACCAGCAATTCATAGTGTTTTTCTTTTGCTTATATTAAGGATTTCACAGATTCCCAAGCCTGTGGCTGGCTTAGCCCAGGTCTGTCTTCAGAGATATATTTGCTCCTTCCAGCACATGACTGTACATAATTGAGAACATCTTTAAGGACCACCCAATCTCCCAAACTATAGTACTGAGCCTGGTTCCAGCTCACTGCTTTGAGAGGGGTGTGTGTGTATACAGCAGGTCAATTTAAATTTTCATTACTTCTGCAGAAGTTGCATTACATGATTGGATTAGACTCCATAGTGTCCAACGTTTTGTTTTAAATGTATATTTATTTATTTTGAGAGAGACAGAGAGCAGGGGAGGGGAAAAAAGAGAGGGGCAGAGAGAGTCCCAAGCAGGCTCTGTGCTGTCAGCATGGAGCCCCATGCATGGCTCGAACTCACAAACTGTGAGACCATGACCTGAACCAAAACCAAGAGTTAGAACTGCCAATGGCTTAACCACCTGAGCCACCCAGGCTCGATAGTGTTCAACTTTTGATAAAGATACTTATTTAGTTGTTGAGTGGTTATATCATTTATCTTTTACATTTTTCTTTTTAATATTTTGTCTTTGCTATATGTTTTCATATATATTTTACTCTATATGTTTAGAATTTTCTCAAAGGATATATTTATCATACAAGTTGTTTACTAAAGATTCAGGCTTTTTTTTTTCTCAAACTATTTCATGTCTTCAAAAAGTCATGTCATTAGAACATGAAAGATTTTAGTGGAAAAACTAACCCTTAATTACAATATTCATTTAAACTAATATTGAAACACAAAATTTCAAGTCTTACCCTCCTTCATTGTCTTCAATTTTTTGAATAAGCATTTGTAGTACTCAGCATGAGTTGGCATTTAAAATGAATAATTCTACTGGGTGTTATGATTCTACTGCTATTTAAAGTAAATGAGTCTTTATAATTTCAGTGACAGTTGTGTCAATGGAATGCCTGCAGGCCAGAAACCCGTTTGATATTTCTAACAGGAAGCTCTATGGGAAATTTAACATAAAATAATTGAATAGTTTTAAAAACAGAAAAGGTTTAAGAAAGAGAAAGATTTTGGCTTATTGATTCTGCCTCTTCTCCCATTATACTGTACCAAAAATTTTAATTCTATATCTAACTTTGGAACATTTACAGTAAAATATTTTAAAGTTGCTCATATTTATCACTATTTGGAATCAATAGCAATTCTTACGAATATCTGTGAGTGTATTGGAGAGTTTAGTTTTCATCACTAAATAATGTGATATTAAGATCTCTATATATAGGGTAGAGACAACACAGCCAGCGCACTGGTAAAAACTCAATTTAAATCTTGCTTTTATCATTAACTATCTGTGTGGCTTGAGATAAAATTATCCTTCCTAGAACAATGTCAGAGGATTATGTAGGAGAGATAAAGTAAAGCACTAGAAAAATATCTTACATATAGCATGTGCTTTTATACATAATAGACATTCTTTTATGGGAATTTAATTTAATTTTTTGAGAGAGAGAATTTTAAGCAGGCTTCACACCCAGTATGGAGCTTGACGTGGGTTCAATATCACAACCATGAGATCATGACCTGAGTTGAAATCAAGAGCCGGATGGTTAACCAACTGAGCCACCCAGGCGCTCCTCTTAGATTTTTCCAACAAATTTTACAACTTTAGAATTTTTATCTATTGGTTCTCAAAAATATTTCAAATGAAAACTAGATAAGACATAATCATTGAGATGATAATATAAAAAGGATGCCGACTGTGTTAGCATAGACCATCTTTTAAAGATGGAGATACTATGACTGCAGGGTGTACAAAAGGTGGTAGTTAACATATCCAAAAGTGTGAGCAGCAAAAGTCTCTCTTTCGCATTATGTGCATTTAAAACATTTTGGTGCCGTTGATTTTGAAATAAGCTAGCGTTTTAGCGCTTTGTTTGTGTTTAGTGTTTGTATTTACTGGTTTGTTTCAGTGGCTTCCTTGATTGTTTCTAAGACAATATTAGGATTTTTTTCTAAGTAGTGAAAGGGTGACTGTATTTGATTTACTCTTTAAAGAAATCTTTCAAATTCAGAACAGTACACAGACAAACAGAAAGTTTAAGTAAAGCTAGCCCCATGCATTGTCTTCTGAACATTACTATTTCCGTTTCTTGGCATGAGTACAAAAATGTACAGTCCCTCTACAGAAGAAAATGATTTCTACTTAAAATAGATAAAAGTTTCCAAGAATATTAGCATCACAGTCTATGCTTTGCTTTTATCTTGTCTACTGGGTCTGAAATTTCAACATTCTAAAAAGAGGTTAATAGGTTTATTTTCTTTTTTTCTTGATCATACTTTCTATAGATATTTTCAGAAACAATTCATTACTTCTTAATATCAGGCTGATTATTTGGAAACTAAATTACTCTCATCTGTGGGGTACTGATTTTTCAGAGATTATAGTTATGATAGTTTTAAAGAAATACTCTTTCAAGTCCCTACTGTGTATATGTAGTCTTTCCAAAGATCACTCCATTTGAAAATCTACTTAAAGTCTCATATTTTCTTTGCATGTCTCCATTCATCATTATCTTCACTTTGCAAAGCAATATATATGTCTCACCCTCCACAGGCCTAAGGAAAATATAATCTATTGGGATATACAATTCTGTGTCACTAACAAAGGCATAGATTGGGATAGATTATGCTTAAGAGAGTTTAACAAGAACTGAAAAACAAAGAGGTTTTTTTTTTTAAGTGAATGAGAGACAACTCCTTTTTTATCTGAGGCTTGCTAAATATAGCCAGTCTTCCTTGTCTTTCCAGTCCATCTATTTGTTTGTGTGTGTGTGTATATATATACATATATATATCTTTCCATTCCTCAGTGCACATATGTTAAAATTAGATTTCTGAAGTGAAATGTCTGTCATGGTGACTCATGAACATGCTTATTTGAATAAAAAAATAGCCTGATTTTCCTGAATATTCTGACAATGAGAAATGGCCTTCCCTATTAGTTATATGGTAGCATTTTCTTTAAACTGAGGGAGTTAGGGGTGCCTGGGTGGCTCAATCGGTTAAGCATCAGACTTTGGCTCAGGTCATGATTTCATGGTTCATGAGTTCAAGCCCCATGTTGGGTTCTGTGCTGATAGCTCAGAGCCTAGAGCCTGCTTTGGATTCTGTGTCTCCTCCTCTCTCTGTCCCTCCCCTGCCTGCTCACGCTTGCAAGCGCTCTTGCTCATTCTCTTTCTCTCTCTCAGGAAATGAATAAACATTAAAAAAAAAATATTGCAGGAGTTAAATTCACAATTCCAAAGTCCTAAGGAATGTATATTTAAAATGTATATGTGTATATAATTTATCATTTATATATTGATATATATTTATCTCAATCTTTCTAGAATGCTCTATATTAGAAAAATACAATATTTCTAATTAATGCCAATTAGGTCATGTTTCTTTTCTTTGCTATAAAATAAATTGCCATAAACACTCTTGTATATATCACCCTGTGTACAAATTGAATATAGGGAATATACTTGAAAGAATGCTGCATCATTTGAACTTTTCCAACTTTTTACTACGTATTTCAAAATTGTTTTCAAGCATGGTTATTATCAAGTTAGATTGCAAACTCTATCAGGGTTTAAGGGTTTCTATTTATTTATGTCCATTGATGTTTAGTATGCTGGTCATTAAGTTATATATTCTTAGCTCTGAGTCCACCTTGTGATGCTATAGCTGGGACTAACATTCTCATTTCTGCTTTGCTTATTGGATCCCTGGTAGGCTCTGCTAGCAGGATGTACTGACGTAACTGCAAGGATGGAGAAGGAAAAAGGTCTTGCTCCTTGTTTGCTAATTCTTTGTGTCATCACCACAAACACAGCTCACCTTGGTGGCAACAATTTGTTCCCATTTTAATGTTTATATCCTAGTCCCCACACCAGCTGTATCAGGCTTCCTCAGTAATAGCAGTGCATCAAGAACACTGAATCCCAACTGCTCAGAATCTCCCTCTGAGTTCCTCAGGTCCAGCATCAGCCAGCCTCCTTCCCAGGGGGCCTGGGTTCTAGTGCTACCGGGCCCGCTTCTGTGGGCACCAAACAGGAGGCCATCCCTCTTTAGGAATTATTCCAGTTTTTTGGAACTGCCTGCTTCAAATATTTAGGTTTTAATACCACAGAAGTGTTTCATTGGTTTTTTAAGCCCTGGAGTGGCAGCTGCTTCCAGAAGTTGTTACTTCTACAAAAACCTAATATTTTTCTCTTGCCTTTTAAGCCCTCCGATATCTAATTAACCAACCATTTATATTAAAATGTCTCTAGGGGCACCTTGGTTGTTTAAGCATCTGACTCTTGACTTCAGCTCAGGTCATGATGTCATAGTTCATGTGATCGAGCCTCATGTTGGCATGGAGCTTGCTTGGGATTCTGTCCATCCTCTCTGCACCTTCCCTGATCTTGCACACCCTCTATCTCTCAATAAATAATAAATATCTCTATTAAAATAATTAACATATTTTTCTGGACTTATGACTGGAATCTGAGTGATAGAAATATTTAAAATACCCTAATTTTTTTTTATAACTGTGTTTCTTAAATAATGCAGTTGAGGAACTTCTCAGATGAGAATTGCTTAATCTTGTTTCCTTTTTTGTGAATCTCTTGACCAGTTTCTTCCTCATGTTTCCCACTGATTTGTTGATCATCTTTATTTGATGGATTCTTTACATTGTGGGAAGCCCATTTTTTTCTTGTATAAATGCTTCATATGCTGCTTGTGTTTTGAGGCATTATGAGGAGAGGGCATTCTCTGTTTTCATTTTGGTGTAGTCAAATTCTGTGTTTCTTTCTTTTATAATTTCTGCTTCTTATTCTTCCTTTCAATATCCTTCCTGAAAATGAATGGTTCCAGTGGGATGGCAGACCAAGATAATGTAAATATTCTGGTAGTGTAAACATACAAGTGCTAAATAATCTATAACAAAAATTATTTTCAATGCATGGCTGAGTCCACAAAAAAGAAAGGGAAGTCTCCAGAGTCAGTAACATAAAAGGAACAGCAGGCAGAGAGCTAAGCATGTGAGTTGAAGCTGGGTCCCAAAACAGGCCGTGGCAGTTAAACCTGAAAAGATTTTTTTTATACTTTCATTTTAAAACATAAAATATTTCTAAATAAGAACAAATTGAATCCCTATGTTCGTATCACACAGATGAAGAATCGTAAGAATTTTTTTCATTTTTATTTAATCTTTTTAAATGCAGACTTCAGGCAGAATGTCATTTAACCCTTCATTCCTCAGTAATACTCTCCAAAAATAGGACAAGCACCTTGACAGCAAATGTAGAAGCAAAATAGGTGAAGATGAATAAGAGGTACAAACTTGCAGTTATAAATTAAGTCAGAGGGATGAAAAAGTACAGCATAGAGAATCTAGTTGGTAATATTTCATGATGACAGGTGGTAACTACACTTATCCAGGTAAGCATCACATAATGTATAGAATTATTGAATCACAATGTCGTATACCTGAAACTAATATAACATTGTATGTCAACTATACTTTAAAAATTCAAAAAAAAAAGTAGAAACACAATGGAAACATATAACTCCTAAAAGAATATAACTACCGGTCTAGGATTTTATAATCAGATTAAAATCAGATTAGCAATTATTTAAGAAAAAGTGAGAAATAAAGACATTTTCAGACAGATTTAACTCGAAACTACTAATAGACCCTTACAAATAGTAGTTCTATTAAACTATATATATAAATATATATATATTAATATATATATTAAACTATATATATATATATATATATAGTTAGTTAGGAAGAAAATAGAGTCAATTCTTATTATTTGTGGTAGTTATATTCTATAAATTGCCAGTAACACTGAATTACCAAATACTAAACTTTTGCTCTCAGGAGAAATAGAGACTTGGGTTTGTTCGGGCCTCTGGGCACATTATTTTTGTCAGTCAAAGTGCTATTTGTTTTCTATAGGTTGTTTGCCAAAGTCCTTGGAAAACAAGCCATCTCATGTGTGCCTTCCATACAACTCTTTCCTGTATAACACTTAGCAGCTATTTTTAAAATTCTTCTGCAGTCTTATCTGTAGAAACTACCCTACCTGCAAGTTGCACATTTTTCATCTTTCCCATCTTTTGAAACAAGAAATGTTTAACATTTTTTATCCCAAGTAATGTGGACCTGGACTTTTGGGGGTTTCAGCCTCGTAACAGTGCTGCCCACCATTTTTTCTTCATCATCCATCATCTCGTGAAACCACACAATGAGTTGCTTTTCCATCTTTTCCCTAGCTTTATCATGCAGTGTACACGTTATGTTAGCACTTTCTGTAGTGGCCTCACACACAGATGGGCAAATGTCCTCTTCCTTTTTCTGGATAGACAGTCTTGTTGATTTATTACCATTGAAGTCACAGCCATTGGCACTATCATTCATGCCTAAAGGAAGCTTATCTAATGCAAGTATTTTATCGTGAGGCACATCACAGCCTTCTTATGCTAAAGAACACCAGCATTGGCACTACACTTAGGGACCACTTTAAACAGTAATATCACCCAAATAATTGCATAAAAATGTTAAAAACAGACCACAAAAAGGAGAGTATGAGAGCAGAAATCAGAAGGCAGGGTATTCCCTTGTCCAGCCTCACCTGGGAATGCATATGCTGGCAAATGTTTTACCACTGTGAATATACTCATGAATGATTGGAGAAATGCTCTATTAATTTTGGTATTACAAACGAATTTCAACAAGGAGGCAAATAATGATGATAAATTTGTCTGAAGGAAGGAAGGAGATGCAAGATGTTAACTGAACAATGCATTGGCTACATTAAACCAGAACAATTATAATAATTTAATATTAAAAAGAAAATGTTGTAACTAAGGTTTTGTGAAACAGCATATGATGTAATAGGGGAATCAAAATTAACATATGATATACTATCTAGTAGTAGTATAATTACTAAAACAAAGGATACAGACTCTTTTACATCCAAACAATATAGGAATAAAGGGAAAATAAAACATAACTAATGATAGAAGAGAAAAAAATATAGTAAAGAGAAAGCATAAATAACAAGGTAAAAAAAAAATACAAACTGGGGCGCCTAGGTGGCCTAGTCGGTTAAACGTCCAACTTCGGCTAAGGTCATGATCTCACGTCCGTGGGATCGAGCCCCGCTTCAGGCTCTGTGCTGACAGCTAGCTCAGAGCTTGGAGCCTGTCTTCGGATTCTGTGTCTCCCTCTCTCTCCAACCCTCCCCTGCTCACACTCGCGCACTCTCCCTCTCTCTCTCAAAAATAAATAAAACATTAAAAAAATTTTTAACAAATACAAACATACATAATGATAAAAATGCCTAAAAATATAAAAGTAGTTTGAAGAATCTATGTGCTGTTTATAAATAAATGGCACAAAAGTTAATAAGGCAAAAAGTTACATCAGATAAATTCTAATAAAGCTGGAGAACAATACTAGTATCAGGCAAAATGGAATGTATAATAGTGATAAATAATAAAGTTCGCCAAGAAGATTAATCATGAACTTGTATTCAATTATAATCGCAGAATTTTTTAAATTGCAAATGAAAAGTCATTTATTACAAGCTGTTGCATGTTTAAAGACAGCAATGGTGTACAGAAGTAAATGATCTAAATATTCAGTGATTATTTGGTTCAGTTGAAGAGGTATTGACTTAAATAAAAGATTATTACTAAGTTCATTAAAAATAGTTATTGTAAATCTGTAGATTTTTAACAGACCAATAACAGCAATTAAATATTTGGGGATAATATGTTACATTTAGTTGTGGCAACAGAGTTTTAAAATTGGATTAATAGTTTTAAAACTCTCTTTATAAAGACCTGTATGTGATTACAGGTGATAATGTGTATGTGGATGGGGGATAGAGGAACTAGTAGGGAAGAAAGCAACTTATTTTAAAATTTTTATTGAGATATAAGTGACATATAAGAGTTTCAGGTATGCAACACAATGATTCATCATTTGTATACATTGCAAAATGACCACCACAATAAGTGTAGGTAACATTTATCACCACACATAAACAATCTTTTTCTTATGCTGAGAACTTCTAAGATTTACTCCCTTAGCTAGTTTCAAAGATACAATACAGTTTTATAATCTATAGTCACCATGTTGTACATTACACACATGACATTTCTTTCATAACTGGAACTTTGTACCTTTTGACTCCATCCATATTGCTTCCCCTCCATTGTCTCTTGCAGCCACCTATTTGTTCTCTTTTAGTTTTAAATTCCACATATAAGTGAGATTATATGGCATTTTTATTTCTCTGACTTATTACATTTAGCATAATGCCCTCGAGCTCCATCCATGTTGTTGCAAATGACAAGATTCTCTTCTTTTATGGCTGCATAATATTCCATTGTACATACGTACCACTTTTTCTCTATTCAGTTACCCACTGATGGACACTTAGATTCCTTCTCCATTTTGTCTATAACAAATAACACTTCACTGAACATGGGAGTGCATATATCTTTTTAAGTTATTGTTTTTGTTTCCTATAATCTCTGAATTTATATAGCAAAATAACAGAATTTCAATGGAAAGGCAGCAATCTTAACACACTTTTATCAGAAACTCACCTATCAAGCAGACCAAGCAAAAACTTGTAGGAAATAGAAGATATGGATAATATGCTGAAATAAACATATGAAGCATTATACGAAGACCTCTTTACATGACAATAAGTCAGTAGCCATTGTGCTCAAACACACGTGGAACTTTTATAGCTGATCATATTTCAATTTAGAATTAATAGCAAAAAGCTAACTGTTAAACCTTTTTCTGCAAGTTTTATTCTAAATTTTACACTTATGAAAAAAGTTATAAATACATATTTCCAATTTTTTTCCAATTTTTCTTGTAACATCTAAGAGCAAGTTGCCAATCTGATGCCACATCACACATGTATATTTTAATGTGTATTTTCTATAAACAAAAACGATCTCTTAAAATACAACCATAGAAATCATGAATTTACATTAGTGCACTAGTTGTTACAATAATCTTCTTTTTGGGAAAGGGATCAGGTCTGGAATTATACCTAGCATTTAGTCATCATGTCATGGTAGTCTTCTTCAATTTGTAACAGTTATTTTAGGACTTTGACAATTTTGAGGATTTTAAAGTAATTATTTTGTACACTTTCTCAGTTTGGTATGTCTGATGTTTCCTCATAATTAAATACAGGCTATAACTGTTTGGTATGAATATCATAACAATGATGCTATTTTCTCATCACAAACTACTCGGTGGCTCACCGTTTTGACTAATCACATTGCTAATGATCATTGGGATCACTCAATCAATGTGGTATCAACCAGTCTTCTCTCATGGGAAGCTGCTATTCCACCCTTTCATGATTAATAAGCATTTTGTATGGAAGTAATTTAAAAGTCAGAAGTACCTCATTCCTATTCAAACTTTCCATTTATTCATATGTTAATTTACATTCATATGGACTTATATTCCTACCTATTCAGTAGACTGTTAGTGTCATTTTTATTTGGATGCTCAAATTCCCTGAACTTTGGTCAGTAGAAGCCCATTCAAGCTGGCTCTTATGCTCTTTTGACATGACCCCATCACTCCTTAAACACTTCCTTGTTTTCTGGTACAGCAAGATGTTCTAGGCCAGTCTGACTTTTCCTTGATGTTGGCTTGAATTCAGTAATTTCTGAAAGAAGCCTAGTTGGTTTTGGAAGAGAATCGTATTTATAAGCCATGCCCTGGGGACTGATTGCTTATTGGTGCTGGTAATTTGCTCCTCTGAGGCACTCTTTATTGACAGAGCTGGGAAAGATACGTATGTGCATGTATATGCATATGCAGTTGTACACTGATCATGATTGAACTGTGTAGGCCCACTAATTTGTGGATTTTTAAAATAAATACAATACTGTAAATGTATTATCCCTACATTTTCTTTAGCTTGTAAGAATATAGTGTATAACATAAAAATATTTGTTAACTGTTTATGTAACTCTTCCAGTTAATAAGTTATTAGTAGTTAACTTTTAAGGAGTCACAACTTATTAATGGATTTTTGACTGCATGGGGAGGCTGGTGCCCCAACGTATTATTCAAGGATCAACCGTGCATATTTAAATCTGTATTTCCCCATCTAATTACCTAGAAGCCATGTCTCCAATTCCAAGCTGACATTAAAGGGTTTATTTTATGTTTTTATACATTTGTAAATAGCTTCTTCAAAGTTATTTGACTCCCATGTTCCCTTGTATAACTACTGACATAATCAATCTCCCTCTGTGCCACCAATCTCTGATTCCAACTGCTTACTTGTGGCTGCCTCTCTTACGTGGACATTCTGCTAGGCTCTGACACCTGTGCCAGGCTGCCAACAAGAATAGGCATGCTCTCAAATCTCTGGAGAACTGACTATTTACATCAGGTCATTATCATGCAAAAACACCCTATTTCATCTTCTTGGACTCTTATACCCTATGGTAAGTATCCTGAGATGTTTCAATTGATCTGTGCCTCCTGATACAGAGACTTATGTAATCTCTAGTGACATGGTACCAGTGCTATTATATGTGATGCAGAAGTGATGGAATGTCATTTCTAATATTAGCTTATAAAAAATTGGAGCTTTTTCTCTTGGGAGTACTTTTTCTAGCTTTATTCGATTATACTGGGAGAAAGAAAGCTTCCATGTTATGAGTAGCTATATACTAATAGGAAGGAACTAAAGCCAATAGCCAACACACAGTGAGGAACAGAGGCCTGCCCTCAGCATACCAGTTCAATCTCCAGCTCCTCCAAGTGAGAAGACTCCATATCAACTTCACGAATGACCCTAAGTAACAAACAGCCACATAAGTTGCTCCAGATTCCTGACTCTCAGAAACCACATGAGATAATAAGTATTTGTAGTCTTAAAATGTAAGTTTTGGGCTAATTTTGTACATAAGAATGGATAACTGATAAACATCTGTCTTGAGTGCTACCCGCTAGCCACATAGTCCAGAGACCTGTCTGGACTCTGAAACATTACAGCAATCATTAACACATATGGATAACTTCCTCACCACCACTGGGCTCTGACACACCATGCTAAGCTGCCCCTTGGCATGGATACTTTACTAGCTGTGCTTCACCTAAAGGCTTCAGAAATGAAAAGATCAAAAAATGGAATTGAAAAGGAAAGAGCAAAAGGGTGGAAAACACATATTTTAATTTATGTGAAATGATTACTCTTCACTAATGAATCTATCTCCTCACATAGTTACCTTTTTTTTTCTTGGCAGTGGAAACACTATCTTAGCAAATTTTAAGTACACAATGCAATATATTTAAGTGTAGTCACCATGCTGTACATTAGATCCCCAGGAATTATTCATTTCATAAGTGGAAGTCTGTACCTGTTGACCAACATACCTTCATTTCCCCAAACCAGCCAGTCCCTGGCAGCCACCATTCTACTCTGTGCCTGTGACTTTGGCTTTTTCTTTCTTTAGATTCTGTATATGAGTGAATTGTACAGTATTTATCTTTCTCTGACTTATTTCACTCATGTCATATGTCCTCAAGCCTCATCCATGCTGTCCCAATGATTTCCTGATTTCAGGCTGAATACTACCTCATTGGGTGTGTGTGGTGTGTATACCAAAATTTTTAACCATAAATCAATCAATGGACATGTGGGTATTCTCTGTATCTTTATACTGTCGTAATGCTACAATCGACATGAGAGTATAAATATCTATTCTAGATACTGATTTCACTTTCTTTAGATATAGACACAGAGGTGGAATTACAGACCATAAGGTAGCCATATTGATACATTCTGGTTGCTATAACAATATACCACAGACAGGTATTTTACAAACAGTGAATATTTATTTCTCACAGTTCTGAAGGCTGAACATCTGAGATCAAAGTGCCAACATGGTCAGGTGAGAGCCCTCTTTGGGGATGACTTCTTTTAATGTTTATTTTTGAGAAAGAGAGACAGAGAGTGAGCCGGGAAGGGACAGAGAGGGAGGCACAGAATCTGAAGCAGGCTCCAGGCTCTGAGCTGTCAGCACAGAGCCCAATGCAGGACTTGAACTCATGAACTGCGAGATCATGACCTGAACCCGCGTAGGACACTTAACTGATTGAGCCACCCAGGTGTCCCTGGGGATGTAGACTTTTTGTTGTAGTCACACAAGGCAGAAGGAGCTAGGGAACTTTGCAGGGTCTCTCTTACTAGAATACTAATTCCCATGAGGGTGGAGCCCTCATGACTTAAGTACCTCCCAAAGGCTCCACTTCTGAATATCATCACTTTAGAATTAGGTTGGATTTGAACATACGAATACAGGGTGGGGAGATGCAAATCTTCACAAAATAGCAGTTCTAGTTTTACTATTTTGAGGAATCCCAATATTGTTTTCTATAATGTCTATAACAATTCATATTCCTTCCAATATTGTACAATGATTCTCTTTTTCTCTATGTCCTTCCTGACATTTGTTATTTCTTGACTTTTTGATAACTGCAATCCTAACTGGTGTCAGAATGAGGAGTATTTTCCATAAGCTCTTCAATGACCTCAGATAGTTTTTGGACTTCTTTAATTAAAATGAGTTGAATACCTATTTCTGAATTTACACCATATTTCAATCCCTACTTTGAAATTGGGAACTTACAGTACTATTTCAAGAGATGTTTTATGTTCACTAGAGCTTGAGGTTTGTATTTATCTTAAAGCTGAGAAGTGAGTTTGAAGCGTGACTACATAGGGAATTCTTGACTCAAAATGATCTTTGCAAGTCTTCTTTAATTATCTATATAGGGAAACCATATGGGCATTTATGGAATTTACTTTTTCTAGTGGTTTTCAGACCCTCTGTCTCAGCTGACTTGATTTCTCAGTACATAATCAATTCCCTTCTCACTTTTCCTGCCCTAGTTATGCCCTGTACCCAGTATAACCCATGCATGGTACAGGGTAGGAAATGGTATTGAGAATACAAAGAAACTTTACCTACATGGGCCTCCTTCTAAGCCCCAATGTAGCTAATTGACAGAATCTTCATTCATAGTTCCCAAGCAAAAGGCTTCAAGCATGCATTCAGACCCAAGAGCCACCATCCAAAAAGGTGGTTAACATTAGATTTAATATGCAAAATTTCCTTGGCTAAAAGCTATCATGGATTTAGTGGCCAGATATACTTTATAAAATCATGTATATGTATTTGGGAATACAAACAATTAAAGATATTAGAAATGTTTTATTTCATACAATCAAAAAGGCCATTAGCACCCAACATTTAAATAACACCATTATTACCTGGACTGAGTTTAAATTTCTTTAACATACTAAAGACATTTTTAATTAAGGTGAATATCTTATTCATTGTATTTTTATTGAATAAACTTTTCATAATATGTAATGGAAGAAGCTACAAAAAAAGGGAAATGTTGTTTTCCTTTTTCTGTCATGAAGAATGACACCCACACCTTACTTAACATGTACATTAGCACCTGCATTGGCAAAAATCTAAAAAATAAAATATTTGCTTAGCAAAGAAACATATTTGCAGGAGTTTTACTTTCCTAAATATTATTTTATTTGAAGACACTTGTTTTGGTGTCAAACACTAACTAAATTAAAATGTTTATTTTAATCATCACTACAAACAAATGTTTGTTTTTGGCCCAGTCTAAATGCACAAATGTTCATGCAAATGTTCCATAGGCCAGCTGCTACTAACAGTCCTTTGCAAACTTTTTTCACCAGGAATTTTGTCTACAATGGTTATGTATTTGAAGACTATTGTAAAATGTGTAATAATCTTATGTGTGGGAGACTTAATTATTGGGTGAAACTATTTAAAAGTAAAAGGCAAAGATGGTATCATGTTACCAATTCCTTAAAAAAGAAACAAAATGAAATGGAGTAAAATTATTTGCTTGATAATAGCAGTGAGAAGACTGGCATGTAAACCACACATCATTTCCTTAGTAGTTGGTAATAAGTAGATCAATCAGAATTACATGTGTGCGTATATGTATCCTGTGTATTATATAATCTCGTGTGTGTGTGTGTTTAGTGATTAAACCTAATGTACTAGGGAAGAGATTTAATATAGATCGTTAGATACTTACAAATACTTTGGAATGGCTGGGGATAAAAGCTCCAGACTGAATTTCCTGAACCAATTTCCAGAAATACCATAGAACCATCCTTCCATCCAAAAGCCAGGAATACAGATTCTGTGATACTAACTGCTCATTCCAGCTCTACCAGGAATTAGGAAACACAATAATCTCTAAAATGGCAATTCCTCAGTCTTGCAAATGCCAACAAAATTTATGTTCAATGCTCACTAATCTAGGGATTGAACACTGGATCTCCTGTTACCACTTCTACTGAAATACCACATGAATCCATGGCAATGCTTGCAAATAAAAATGAAATCTAATTTCCACCTTTTACATCTTAAGAAGGTTCATCATCCTGACAACAAATAGGACATATGTAGAACATAAATTGTAAACTTGTAGTCTGTAGACTATAGTAAGACCTGAAATAAAGGGGTTGGAACTACATTGAATAAGCCAATCAATTGAAATATTTTCCAGAGGATTCATATAAAATAACACCACTTATCAACTGTATAATTTCGGTTTTAGAACAGCATTTGTCAGTAAGTGCAAATCTATCAGCTAATGATGGAAGTTTAAATTTTGAATTGCCAAGTGCCCAATAATTCTAGCAAAATATTTATCATGTTAATTTAAATGGCCTTGCTTTCAATGAGAACTTAAATCACTGCTTATGTACTACATCATCTTATTTTAATAAATATTTGACTTGTTTTTAATTATGATATGTTTACAACATATAAGATCAGGAAGCATGCACAATTGTAACTATTACTATTCTTTATTTGGACTCTTTTGGAATGAGATTATACTCTTTCTTCTACCTGATACATTACTTAGAAACTGGCAATTTTATCCTTATAAAAACAGCATATTTTTTATCTGACCACCTTGAATTGTGTTACATAAAGTCTTCATCCCTGTGTCAAAATATTCATGCTACCATCCTCCATGGCATCCCACTGATTCACTATTGAGATAGATAGGCCTTTTAGAACAGGAAATAGTGGGACATAAGCCTCACAATATCGGGGATGCTGCTTCATTGAAGTATTCAGGGATTCCACTTATCTGAGGTATGCTGTAATATTCTCTTCAAAGTGGAAAACAAGTTGTTGTTACTCCTATCCCCTTCAACTAAAACAAAGTTAATGCTTGGGATGCCTTGTTGTACATTTGCTCTGTTGTTGAGGTCTATTTATCAAGGAACTAGTAAAGCTGTCATCTCTGAGTTTGACCCAGAGCCTGAGAAAATTTTCTACCTAGTTCAGCATGCTATGCAAAGGAATATTTCTCTGCTTTTATGACCCAGATGATCCAATAGGACTTATTGAGTCTTGGCAAATAAAGATGTTCTATGGAAGTTGTTTAAAGTTCTATAGAAGAATGACACCCTTACTATTTCAAAGCAAACAGTTGTCCCCTCTGGCAAATTCTCAAATTAAAAAATCATTCCTGGTTTTCTACTAGGCGTAATAGCTACCCATGAAAAACTTACCCAGCATTCCATATGACCAAATCATCTGAACTCCTGTGGGGGAAAAAGAAACCCTCAATCAATCAATGTTTAATTTTGTGTGTACTTAGCAGCATTTAAGCATCTAGTGAAAGAATATATAAATTGGATTAGAGTCCATACTGAAGGCTCAATTAAGATGCTAAACCTAGAGGCACCTGGGTAGATCAGTCAGCTAAGTGTCCGACTCTTGATTTCAGCTCAGGTTATGATGCAATAGTTCATGAGATCAAGCCCCTCATCAGGCTCTGAACTGACAGTGCAGAGCCTACCTGGAATTCTCTCCCTGTACCACCTCTGCTAGCATTCTCTTTCATTTTTATTTTGAGAGAGAGAGAAACAAAACCAAAAAAGTTGCTAAATCTGGTGGCTCATAATCCCAAGATACCTCCCCAGGCACCTAAATCTGCTGCCTACCACCTCTTCTTCACCTACTCTTCCACAGGCAGCCCTCCATAAATATAAACGAATTGAGATCATATAATGCACACTTTCAGATCACAATGCTATGAAACTTGAAATCAATCCCGGGAAGAAGTCTGTAAAACCTCCAAAAATGTGGAGGTTAAAAACCACCCTACTAAAGAATGATTGGGCCAATCAGGCAATTAGAGAAGAAATCAAAAAATATATGGAAACAAATGGAAACGAAAATACAGCAATCCAAACTCTCTGGGATGCAGCAAAGGCAGTCCTAAGAGGAAAGTATATTGCAATCCAGGCCTATTTCAACAAACTAGAAAAAGCACAAATTCAAAATCTAACAGAGCACCCACAGAAACTAGAAGGGGAGCAGCAAGAGCACCCAAAACCCAGAGGAAGAGGAGAAATAATAAAGATCAGGGCAGAAATAAACAATATAGAATCCAAAAAACAGTTGAACAGATCAATGAAACCAAGAGTTGGTTTTCTGAAAAAATAAGCAAAGCCAGCCTCCTCAGAAAGAAAGGAGAGAACACGCAAATAGACACAATCATGAATGAAAATGGATTATTACAACCAATCTGTCAGAAATACAAGCAATCATCAGAGATTACTATGAAAACTTATATGCCAACAAACTGGACAACTGTCCTAAACACACGTGCACTACCAAAATTCAAATGGGAAGAGATAGAACATCTGAACAGACCCATAACCAGGGAAGAAATCAAATCAGTGATCAAAAATCTCCCAACGAATAAGAGCCCAGGGCCCGATGGCTTCCCAGGGGAATTCTACCAGACATTTAAAGCAGAGTTAATACCCATTCTTCTCAAGTTATTCCAAAAAATAGAAATAGAAGGAAAACTTCCAAACTCATTCTATGAAGCCAGCATCACTTTGATTCCCAAACCAGACAGAGACCCAACAAAAAAAGAAAACTACAGGCCAATATCCTTAATGAATACAGATGCAAAAATCCTCAACAAGATACTAGCAAATCGAATTCAACAGCATATAAAAAGAATTATCCATCATGATCAAGTGGGATTCATTCCTGGGTAAAAGGGCTGGTTCAATATTCGCAAAT
>CM053569.1:44172247-44189215 GCA_028646485.1 Cryptoprocta ferox
AAATCGGTTGCATTTTTATACACCAATAATGAAGCAACAGAAAGAGAAATCAAGAAACTGATCCCATTCACAGTTGCACGAAAAACCATAAAATACCTAGGAATAAACCTAACCAAAGATGTGAAAGACCTATACAATGAAAACTATAGAAAGCTTATGAAAGAAATTGAAGAAGACAGAAAGAAATGGAAAAGCATTCCATGCTCATGGATCGGAAGAATAAACATCGTTAAAATGTCATTATTACCCAAAGCAATCTACACATTCAACGCAATCCCAATCAAAATTGCACCAGCATTCTTCTCAAAGCTAGAACAAACTATCCTGAAATTTGTATGGAACCACAAAAGACCCCGAATAGCCAAAGGAATATTGAAGAAGAAACCCAAAACGGGAGGCATCACAATCCCAGACTTTAGTCTTTATTACAAAGCTGTCATCATCAAGACAGTATGGTACTGGCACAAAAACAGACATATAGACCAATGGGATAGAATAGAGAACCCAGAACTGGACCCACCAATGTATGGCCAATTAATCTTTGATAAAGCAGGAAAGAGTATCAGATGGAAAAAAGACAGTTTCTTTAAGAGGTGGTGCTGGGAGAACTGGACAGCAGCAGGCAGAAGAATGAAACAAGACCACTTTCTTACACCATACACAAAAATAAACTCAAAATGGGTGAAGTACCTGAATGTGAGACAGGAAACCATCAAAACCCTAGAGGAGAAAGCAGGAAAAGCCTCCTTGCCCTCAAACCACAGCAATTTCCTACTCGACACATCCCCAAAGGCAAGGTATTCAAGAACAAAAATGAACTATTGGGACCTCATCAAGATAAAAAGTTTCTGCATTGCAAAGGAAACAGTCGAGAAAACTAATAGGCAACTGACAGAATGGGAAAAGATAGTTGCAAATGACATATCGGATAAAGGGCTGGTATCCAAAATCTACAAGGAACTCACTGAAGGAAAAAAAAAAAACCCTGGTGGTTGCTAGAGGAAAAAGGAATGAGGTGATGGGCAAAATACATAAAGGGGATTAACACGTATATACTTCCAATTATAAAATAAGTTGACATTGGATGTCAAATACAGCATAGGGAATATAATCAATAAAATAATAATTTTATATGGTGACAGATGTTAACTATACTTATCATTAGCATTTTATTATGTATATAAATGTTGAATCTCTGTTGCATATTTCTATTAAAAATAATAAGAAATAATTGTCTTAACAGATCTTAAATATATCAACAGAATAGTTTCTAAACCTTTTGCTTTCACATGGTAGGCCCTTAATTTTTTCTTCTAACTATATGAATGATCCTTTCGCACATACTACAGTTTATTTTATTTTTGTTTTGATACTTAGAAGTTATGCTTAGGGCATTGGGAAGACTGGTAGATTCCTATTCCAGTGCTTTGAGTACAAACAACTTGCAGTAACTTTCTAATAACTATCACTGCTGGTGTCATCCCTGTGCCTTGGCCTTACTTCCTGTACCAAATTGCTTGTGTTACCTCTCAGTATGGCTTCCTACTAACTACTGTTGCCAGGTGCAGAAAGAATTACCCAGTTTCAATTTTGCTTCAAATCCCCAACCACTATGAAAAAAAAAAACTTATAAAATGTGCCCAATTTTCTAAACTTTTTAAAAGTTTATTTACAGTAAAACGTTGGTTTGTGAGCATAATTCTTCCCAGATACAGGCTTGTAATCCAAAAGCACTTGTATATCAAAGCAAATTTCCCCATAAAAAATAATGGAAACTCAGATGATTCATTCCACAACGCAAAATTATTCATATAAAATGATTATGGTACCATAATATAATACAAAATAATAAAAAATATAAAGAAAAATACTCAGTACTTACCTTTAATAACCTTCATGGCAGGTGTGCGGGAGACAAGACAGAGGAGGGTTATTGTGTAGTACGACTTTCACTATCACTAATGGATATTTACTACAATACAGTATTAATAAGCTCTTTACATATACTCTCTTTAATGTAACTGGCAATAAGGCAGCAGAGGAAAGGGTCTTATATCTTCCGGTAGCCTGATCTAGAATGAAACAAAGCATTCATAAACTTACTCTTGTATGGAAAAGCAAAGGACTGTCCATAGGTGCTTTGAAGTGACAAAAAATACACTACTGCCAGTTGTGGACACCTTCCAATATTCTGAAAAATCACTGATTTCTGCCAAACATCCAAACATCATGGCCTGACACTGAGCATTCAGGCATGGGAGATATTCATCCACAAACCTGCAAAGAGAGAGGGAGAGAGAACCACTGGGTCAGTTGTGATCATGTGATGTTTAGTGTCATGTACTATTCCCTGTACTTGTAGTATTTGCAATGCTACTAGGTCACGTATTCCAAG
This sequence comes from Cryptoprocta ferox, assembly GCA_028646485.1. Lineage (NCBI taxonomy): Eukaryota > Metazoa > Chordata > Mammalia > Carnivora > Eupleridae > Cryptoprocta > Cryptoprocta ferox. The sequence goes on from CM053569.1 coordinate 44,174,643, forward strand.
ACATCACTCGTTTATCAAGTTAAAATTTATTAGAAATGTTTGCTTGTCTTGTGGAACACTCACAGAACAAGTTACTTGCAATTCAAGGTTTTACTGTATTTATTTTGAGAGCAAGAGAAAGAGAGAGAGACTCAAGCAGGTTCTGTGGTGTCAGCACAGAACCCCAAGTAGGGTTCAATCTCATGAACTGTGAGATCATGACCTGAGCTGAAATCGAGAGTCAGATGCTTAACCTACTGAGCCAACAAGGTGCCCCCCCAACTTTCTAATTTCTAATACATTGTTACCTACATTTGAAAGATGTTCAAAAGACTGTTATAGTTGTTATTTTTCCTCCAACCATTTTACATTTCTTTATGCAGAAGAACAATTTCAGGCAATTACACTAGCAAGCAACTCTAGCTTGGACTTTCCTGTGACTGTCATAAATGAGAAATATTCTAAGAAATGAATAGTTGTAAGGATTGAGTCTTCTGATGGGAGCTATTACCTGTCTGACATTTGTGGGGACTTGATTAACTACTTCGGTTCATCTGAGATAACTATGCAGAAAGAAGGCCTTGAGCTCTTTTTTTTCACTTACTAAATGAATTTAAGTTACTCCCTGGTTGTGTACTAATTACGTATGGCATTTCCAAATTTGTTTCAAATGACAACTATGACTCAAAAGTGTCTTAAAAGTGGAAATATCCTTGACATGAGTTTAAAATAGCATTTAATAATTTTTTCATGCCCTTGGAATTAGATGCAACTTTTATTTTCACACTTTAAGTGTGAAATAGGCTACTTTAGTGGATTATTTCTTTCTCTCTCTCCCCTCCATTCCTAAAGTATTTGCCCCACAATTTAGAAAGAATATTAAAACAAACGAGGTATATACCAATAGTGCATGGATTCAATAAATTAATACTCCATTAAATACATAGACAGTATAGAGCAGATGAAAGTAATATATTGATATGAAATGCTCTCCAAGTATATTCAGTACAAAAAATATAGTATAAAAGATATTCTAGGTGTAGATCTTACATATATACCCCTATAATTTTTCCCCTATACTGGTGTACCTAGACACATTCTTAGTACTGTATTTTTATAGTTAATAAACTAATAGGTAAAAGGAATATATATATAAGAATATTAATATTTTATAACATTATTTGGTTATAACTGCAGTGACTTTTTGGAAAGATATATAAGAAACTTAGTTACCTTTATGAAGAACTGAGTGACTTTGAAACAGATTAGGACAGCTGATTCGGAACAAGAAAACTAACAAATTTGCAGAGTTCACCTTTTTAAATTGTTTATTCATTCAGAGTGTTGAGTGAGATATATTAGGGAATGTTAAAAGTCCTCCCTCAAGCTTTCCTGTAATGCCATAAATGTGGCAGGAGTATTTTTTATTTTCCTTTCTTCCTCTAAAACTCACTGATAATAACCAAATAGAGAAGTAAATATCCTCAACTTCAAATCACAATCAATAAACAATATCTACCAAATAAAATAATACATGTGTCCAAATCAGGCTGTTTCCATAGAACTGACACATACTTTCTTGGCCTCAGGCAGCATGCAGAATTTTCTAAACAGTCTTAAAAGGCTCATCAAATGTGATGAGGATTGATCTAAATGCTGTAACAAGCTATGCAAGAAGCCAGGCAGGAATAACCTTTCATGGCCTCAATTCAGTATAGCAAAAAATGAAGAAAAGCTGAAGGAGGTAAAGGAAATGTATAATATGCTCTATCAGTGATGCCCAGAGACAGATGAGCAATTATAGATAACAAATCATTACTCATAAGCAGGTTATGTAAAGGCCAACCTTGAGCCACACAAATCTGTTATACCCCTAGTGGGCAATAATCCTCCTCTCAATTCTTCTGCCAAGTATTAACTTTAGATGGATCTACCCCCATTTAAAAAGAGATAATAACCTGAAAAGAACCAGCATTATACCAACCCCAAAATATATTTGTAACTGAATATAAATATTAGCAGTGGAATTAACTTCCCCAAATATTCAGACATTACCGTTCTCCATACTCAAAGTAATTAATGATCTCAAGTCAGTTTTGTGAGAAAAAAATTTTTTTTCAAAGGCAGAGTGAGGGATATTAAAGGGAAATTGATAAGCAAAATAAGGAGATTGGATATACTCTGACAAAGAATATTACTAGGCAGAAAAATAAAGTCATTAATAAAACCAAAATAAGAGCAATATCATCAAAGGCATGCAGAGTCTTTAACAAGTTCTACAAAATGGGGCACCTGGGTGGCTTAGTTGGTTACCAACTTCGGCTCAGGTCATGATCTCACGGTTCACAAGTTTGAGCCCCACATCACACTCTGTGCTGACAGCTCAGAGCCTGCTTTGTATGCTGTGTCTTCCTCTCTCTCAAAAATAAACATTAAAAAAAAGTTCTACAAAACAGAATGAAATTTAAGCAACAGATAAAAAAGATCAGAAAAATGATGCTAGATATGGAAGAAAAGGAGATTCAAATAAGTACAGTTTACATTCCTAAAAAACAAATAGAACCAGGAACATAGAGAAAGATGAAAAATATAATTTAAATACACATAAAAACACACATATACATATATAGATAAATAACTGATACTACAGATTTAAAAAACTATGTCCTAGTAAAAACTAGGATAAAAATAATTTACTACTAAACATATATTGATAACAATTATTAAACTTAAATTATAATTAATGAATCCTTTGGAAAAATATCACCACTCAGTAAAAATCAGTCCAAACTCAGACTTTTCAGTATCTAAAATTCCATGTCAAAAATAAAGTGAACTGTTATACAAACGTTTTTTAATACTATGACATGTGATCAAAAAAACCGTCATTCCTACCTAAAAAGCATATAATCTCAAGTTCACAAGAACTCAGATAAAATATGGGGTGACCTATTTCACAGTTTACCAAAATTCATTTATGCCTATAGTTCAATATTGGTATTAAGAGTTCTCTTTTCATTGTTAAATAGGTCTTGATTTGGGTAATAGATTTTATAGTCATACTAATGAGCCCTACTTAAAAGGAAAAAAGAACACTTTATGACAAAATTTAACCATTTACAATATACGTACAAATGAAAAATTCAGAAATGGCAACATTGAACTATGCTTCAGCTATGACATGTAAAGAACTTTGAGGTCCTCACTTGAATCCTAAGAAAAATCTAAAACAAAATGAAAATGGTGAATTTTCTCAGACTCATCAGAGAATTGTGCTTACAAAGCAGATTACCACCCTGGGCTCTGTACAAACAAGTGAATACAGTGAAACATAGCAGCTTATCTGCAACAGAAGCTGCTGAAGCTTAAAATTGGTGGGCGCACTTAAATCATAACTTGGATGAAGACAGAATGTGTATTAGCATGAGAGGGAGGAACTCTGGGTGCAGGGATGGTAGTTTTCATGGGGCCCCCATATTTTTATGGGGTTTGCCCCCAGAAATGCCTACCAGGTTCTCAACGTGGAAAGTCAAGAAAAATCCTGTTTTGGCAGGAGTGTACGAATAGTGATTTTTAAAGAAATAATCCTATAGTCTTCTCTAAAATAAAGGCTTATTTGGGGGACAAGACCTTGTAAAGGCTTATCCAAAATAGGAAAAGGAAATGATCCAACCCCATTTCTCTCTAGCCTTCCTGTCTCACCTAAGGGAGGAATAAAAGCTAAGAAACTTTTGTGGAGGTCACAGTCCAGGGACAGAGAACCACTGGAAGATTGAAATTTAATCATGAGATTATAGATTTCATTTACCTGTCACAACATCAGCAGGGCTCCAGAATACAATAATGGATTACAGCTGAAAGAACTGCAAGGCACAGATTCCATTTAAGATTTTTAGGGAAACTCAAAAACAATAAAGGAGAAAAAAATAAGAACATTAGAGAAAATTAACATATAAAGCTATAGCAAACATTAAACACTACTCTAAATCAGATTAACATGCAACTTCACACAAAAGCCCTATTTATCACATTCCTCATTACCTGATATATGTCCAGCTTTCAAAAAAATATAGTACATGCTAAAAGGCAAGAAAAAAAAAGTCTGAAGAGACAAAGCAAGCATTAAAATGAGACACAGAATTTCATATAACTATAACTATAAAATTTTAAGGTCTCAAATGGTAAAAGGAAGCAACAAGCAGGAACAGATAGGTAATATAAAGCAGAGAGATGGAAACTCTAGTAAAAAAAATGTTAAATCTAAACCACTATTAAAAAAAGTTAAATCTAAAAAGACTATCAGAGGGGTGCCTGAGTGGCTCAGTTGTCTGAGTGTCCAACTTCTGATTTCTGCTCAGGTCATGATCCCAGGGTCCTCTAATGGAGCCCCATGTTGGGGTCCACTCTGAGCACAGAGCCTGCTTAAGATTCTCTCTTTTTCTCTCCCTCTGCCTCTCTCCCCCACTTACACACTCTCTCACATAATGTAAAATAAAATAAACTATCGGAAATAAAGAGTAGGTTTGATGGGCTTATCAATGAACTGGACACAGTTGAGGAAAAATAAAATCAGTGACTTTGAGGATAGGCCAATAGAAACTTATCCAATTGAAATACAATGAGAAAAAATAATGTAAGAATAGAATATCAAAGAACTGTGGTGTAATTTCAAAAGGTGTAATATGCATAATTGGAATACCAAAATGAGAATAACAGAGAAGGGAATAGAAAAATATTTAAAGAAATAATGGCTGAATTTTTTTTCAAAATTAATGACAGATACAAAACCACAAATTTACAGAGCTCAGAGAACACAAAAGACATACCAAAAATTCTATACCTAAGCACATCATACTCACACTGCAGAAACCCTAGAACAAGGAGGAAATCTTGAAAGAAGCTAGAGGAAAAAATAAAGAGAAGGAAAATATTAAGAATTATAGTGGATTTTTCATCAAAATTTATGAAAGGAAGAAAACAAAATAGTTATATCTAGGGAAATAAAAGGAAGCATGTGGGAATAAACTACTATATTCATATTACTCAGCAAATTTCTTCTGTTTTGCGTATTTTATATCTTCTTAAAGCAAAACCATATTTTTATTCCAAAAAATCATATTTTCACTCATATATGATCATTTCAAAAAAATTTAAATTCTGATCACCTAGGAGTCCTTCATTATTAAATCAGCCTATTCCATAAGTCTGTAAGGTATCTAAATACATTCAAGTTCAAAGGCCATCAGGAAGAATTTTGCTTTATTGAGGGGGAAGGTCAGACTTTTGTTCTATTCAGACCTTCAAGTGACTGGACAAAGTCCACTTACATTATGGAGGGCAATCTGCTTTATTCAGTCTACTAATTTAAATGTTAATCTTAACCGAAAACACCCTCACAGACACCCAGTATAATGTATGATCAAATATCTCAATTAAGATAGTTTATGCGTGGATTTTATATTCATTTTATCTACATTACAAGCCAATATTTGGTATATATCACAAAAGGAAATAGTTTGACCTTTGCTAGAAATATATGATAGCCGTTTGCAAGATTTAGATTAATAAATAATATTGACTTTAAAAATTTAGTCCTTCTGTTATCCCAGATAATATCATCACATTTTTTATACTCCAAATTGCCAGAGTCCAGCTCCGGCAGGTCCAGGGCTCCCTGAAGGATGGACGGTGTTGGCACGAGAGAGATGAGAGAGCCTCAATTTTCTTTCTGATCACCAGCCAGGCATCTCTGCACTGACCGGAGAGTCAGCTTTATTTATGGTAAAAAATGTATGGGGTCAGTACAGAAGTGGCATTTACCTTAGACAATGATTTCTGATGACAGATTTCTTTGGTATGTAAAAATTTCCCAGAACATAGATTGGTAGAAGACTCATGCATAATTTTTATCAATAGTGATTGATGTAGGTGACTTAGATGCTTATCATATGGGGAAGGAAGGTATCTTTAGCATTTAAATACAAGACAATGTTTTTAGCATAGTAAAGGCAAAAGTTAGTTCTTTGTGAGCAGGGGTCAATAGCCTGTTTGCTTAAGGGGAAGTATAAGAAAAACAGGATTCTCAGGAAATGCAAATGTTTGCTCCCATAAACACAAGAGAAGAAGTTCCTACAATAAGTTCCTTTACAAGGTGCAATCAGCATATTTTAGGATAAGGGGACAAGTCACTGCTGATACCAATCAGCAAGGTGCCTTGGGGGTTGGTCCTCATGCAAAAATAATTGAGTGGGGGTGGATATTGGTCACCATCTGATGGCAAGAGGCCTTGCAAACTTGCCTTACCTCACAAGGAGTCTTCTCAACTTAGTGAGTTCAGAAAATGTCTTCCAACACCAAATGACAACAGTGGTAATAATATGAAATAAAGCATTTTGGAAAATGTTAAAAAATTCATATACTTTCTTATATCTATACTTATTACAGCATATAACAGAATAAAGAATCAAATCATAGATAATCAGGAGAATCCTGTTCTTTGTTTTTCATGATATCAACAAACAATAATGAGTGCTAGAATATAGGTAATCCTGTCCACCAAGATAGAATTCACTGAGTGCCAATAGATGTCATCCTGTTTAATCTTTACAATTTTATTGGGGTACTTATCCCTAGTTCTATTTTAGTGATGAGAAAACTGAGGCTCAGAGAAGGATCATACAATAGCCACCATGAGCAACAGATGGAATCAGAATTTAATATAGGCCTGATTGTCTTTGAAAACTCTTATTCTCCGTTTCCATTATTCCTTCCCTCATAAGAAGTGTTATATTAATTTTTAAAAAATGTTAATCGTATTAGTTCATCTGACATTGGCATCAAATAATATTTTATAGAATATTAAAAATCTCATGATATCACTGTTCCCAAAGTTGGATTTATAGATAATGTCTTCATAAATTTAGCTAAATGTACACTGAATCACTCAGCTTTCAACAATTTTGACTAAAAATCCCAGGTTTCTTAATATATATTGGATATAAAATATTATCGTATCTTCTTTTAGAATAGTTAAGAAGGATATAGCTTATTCATTTCTATTTTTTTGAAGACTTTATTGCTTAATACCACTAACGGGTGTACTAATGGAATGTACGTTGATGCTACTTTGGGAGAAAAATAAAATACTAAGTCAGTAGTAATTCAGAGTACCAGAGTACCAAAGAATTACGCTGTGTACTACTATGTATTTTATCTCAGTGGAATTTGGCATCACAGGACATACTCAAAAGGGAGTCATCTCATGGCCATCCCTGCCAAGGCTTAGCAACAAGAATCTAGTACCAGATGTCATTTAGGTGTCCCTGCATGTCTAAGTGTAGACTATGATCTCATTTTATGCACTATTCTAATATCTTTGTTTTCTTGTTGTTCAGCAGCGAGGCCTGTGGAGAGCTGGAAAGCAATATTATTTCCTGTAGTTCACCATCTGTGAACCAAGCTTTTCTTTTTTCCTTGTGATGCAACTCAATGCCTATACTACCCAACTTTACATCGAGTATTTTGTTTCATCTTTAATTTGTAATCAGTGTACAGGTGCAAATGAATATCAATTAATTTACAAGATGTGCAGAAGAATGTCAAAATAATATGAAATTAATGCTAAAAAGTTTCAGCTCCTGAAATAAAATGATAATCACACAGTTTTTCTTTGTGGGTCAAAGTGTCTAACAACAAAAGAAAGGACAAGATACATGGTGGAAGTTAACATGGGTTTGTAGTAACATAGCAGGAATAGTGTTTATTATTCCAAATTCACATAGAATATAGGGCAAGAGATTTAAAGTGCGCAAAAATGGACTTAAAAAAAACACACAAAACAGAATGGGCCAAAGCAAGAGTTGCTTTTATTGCGTGAAACTATCTGGGGAACTGCATTTCAGGTTCTGCATGTCACATGGCTGCACATGCCTGGCCAAAAATGACTTTGTGTCAAAAGCTGTTTATTAAATGTGGGAGCATATGGCCAGCACTGGGAATCACTGTTGCCTTTGTGGTATGGCATCTTGTGCATTTACCTTTTTACAGTTATCTATGTTGTATCATTTTCAAAAAATGCCCCATGTTGGAAAATCCTTGTCTGATTCTATAACAGTAAAGAAAATCACATGTAAAAATTTTGGTCATAGAGAAATAGAGAATTTGACAGGATTAAATGTGATTGTTTTTATATCATGGGTACAACTGATACTCAGCTTTATCAATATCTATAATGTAAGCTACCAAGCACATTTTATTATCCACTTACATAAATGCATAAAGGAGGTAATTATTGAGTCAGAGCATTATGAACCTATACTAATTTTAATGTTGATGATGACTGACTTAAATTAGAACAAGTATTTGTAATAAAAATTCTCAAATACTCAGATATATTTTGAAACTATTTTTTATTTGGTGAATTTTTAATCCACTGAATTTTTTTTTTAATTAACCAACTAAGCCACCCTGAACTGCTTAAGGATCTAACTCTTGATTTCGGCTCAGGTCAGGATATCAGAGTTCATGAGACCAAGCCTAATGTTGGGTTGTGTGCTGACAGCACAGAACTTGCTTCGGATTCTCTCTGCCTCTCTCTCAAAATAAATAAACATTAAAATAACAAAATATTAATAAGCAGTTTTGGATTCATTTAAAAAACAAACAAACTTGAATTGCCTCATTTAGCCTACTAGGATTTCCCTGTGCAATTAGACTGCATGGAACATAGAATATCCTCAATAAATAATTGGTGAATTAGTGATGATGGATAAATAAATGAGTAAATAAACCTACAAATATAGACAGAGTAAAAGTTTTCAAAATTGCGTATGTTAGGACTATGTAGGCAAATATTTTTAAAAAGGGGGCAAGGTCTAAGATCCATGGTCATGTTTTATGTGGATAGTGGATGTCTACTAACGATTACATATATGTCACACACATACACACACAATTGAGATGAGAAAACCATGACTAAATTAATTATATGCAATGGCCAAAGCTAATTTTCATTTTAGATTTCATCAGAAAATTTTATTTCCACTCTAAATTATGTTCCTAAAAATACACCAGTATAAAACACCTGAAAATGCTAAATATCAATGGGCCAGCATCAGCTCACTCAAAAATCAAGTGCACACATAAAAAGGTATCCTTGGGGTCCAAAATGGAAGAGAAGATGGCTACCACCGTGGCATGATGAAGCTTAGGCTACAGATAAACCTGAGCCTTTGAAGATCTTGGAATATATCTTTGAGTCTCACTTGAATTTGTATTAACAGTATGGTAAAGTGAAACCCCACGCTAGGAAATGGACCTGGCTTCACACTTGTCCAAAGATCTTAAGGGAGTAAATGAACACAGAAAGGTACTCTTGATCAGATATCTCAAAATAACTTTGGAAAAAGATCTATTAATCATAAGCTCACAGTTCAAAACTTAAAAATATACAGGAATCAGACATTATATCAAGAAAGAAAGAGAAACGAACAGGAGAATTAAATTTACCATTAGCTATAGTTATGTAGGAACATAAAATTGCTATGTTTGCAATAGTTAAAGATAAAAGAGGTTACTAGGATTCCTACAAGGAAATTATACTATAAAAACAAGAAAACAAGTGGATTTGAAAGGGAACCAAACAGACATTCTCTAAGTATAAACCCTGAAATTAAGATCTCAATGTCAAATAATGCATAGATAAATAATTAGAAAACCGAAGAAGGATCTCAAGATATGACTCAGGATGTAGCAGCGTTCTCGCACAGAGTCGTGACACTGAGGCTTTCCTTTCCAGGAAGCAACTTGATTTGTGCCCGTACCCCTCAGTTGGGTTCATATCTGAAGAACTGAGCCCTGAACACCACATGGCATAGTTTTTTACATTTTTTCTAGTTCTTTGTCTCCATGTATGGTAACATGCGAACATGCAGTCTGATTAAGTGGTCTCATGTTACAAGGTCGTAAGGGATATTGTCACGGATGCATATAGCCAGGTTGCCTTGAGGGTTTTTTTTTTTTTTTCTTTTCTTTCCTTAGGGAGGGGACCCTACCACAAGGATGCATCATCAAGAGAGATTTTTCTATCTAGAAATAGAAAATATGTCAGAAAAATTAAGAAGGATGGGATAGTAATATATTTCATAGCATATATTTTATTCAGTTTTCAGAAGACCAGAGAAAATAAAGTAAATAGACTTTTAAAAACTGGCTGAGAAATTTCTATATTTGAGGAAATACCCTACCCCTTAGATTCAGGAATCACAGCAAATCCCAGGAAGAATATATTAAAAAGAAAAGGAAACCAAATGTAGGCTTATTAATTGCTACCAAATTCCCCAAATATTGGTGACTTAAACACGCCTCCAATCTTATTTTGCAAAGTTGTCTATCTTACTTGACATCCCAAGGTGATGCCCTCATTCATATGATTGAAGGTGACTCAGCTGCCTACATTCTAACCACTTATAAAGAAGGAAAGAAAAACAGGAGGGTAATATACCCTCCTTTAAAGGGCATGATCTAGAAGTTGTATACATTGTGGGGTTCTTTGCATCTCTTTAGCAAATTTTAGTTTATCTAACCACAGCCAACCTAGGCAAAGGGAATTTGGAAATAGTGTTTCACTGAGAAGCCATGTGCACAGAACAACAACAACAACAACAACAAAACCATTACTTAAAAATTGTGTGGTCCAATACAGTAGCTGCTATAAACATTTAATTAAAATTAAAAATTCAGTTCCTCATTCCCACTAGCCACACTCCAAGTGCTCAGTAACCACATGTAGTTAGTGTTGGAAAGTACAACTTAAGAATATTTTCATAACTAGGGGCACCTGGGTGGCTCAGTGGTTAAGTGTCTGACTCTCAATTTTGGCACAGGTCATGATCTCATGTGGTGAGACTGAGCCCCACATCTGGCTCCATGCTGAACATGGAGCCTGCATGGGATTCTCTCTTTCTCTGTCTCTCTTTCTTTCCCCTCCCCTACTCCAACTCTCTCTCTCTCTCTCTCTCTCTCTCTCATAAATAAGTAAATAAATAAATAAATAAAACATTTAAAAAAATGTTTTCATGGCTCTATGCGCAGTGAGTGCCTCCTGCTGCTCTAGAAGGACAGAATACAGATTGTAAGAATCTTAGTATCCGGTGTCATCAGTTTCTCCTTTTGTTACACAAATACATATATATATGCAAACCCTTATTTCTATTTGGAACACACTCTCACTTCAAGACACAATCTCCAGTCCAGTGTTTTTGAATACAGTCACCTCAAACAAACTCAGCCATGACTACTTATTCTGGAGATCTCCATAATAAAAGATAATCTACCTATGACTCCCGACTCATACACAGTGGTAGAGCAGGAATAGGAAAACTATATTAAAGGCACCCATTTAAGCAAGGGAGAAAGGGAAGCACACAGTAATCATTTGCCCAAAATAATTATCAAATTCCCCTGAGTAGAGGTTAAATACTCAGTCTGGATTCAGCTTTGCTATGCTCATTCAACAGTCCTAGGTCTGCTTTCTGGGATAAATTATCTTGTCCATTGTTGTCTTTAGACCCCTGGAAACATCTTTTTTGGCCCACATCTTAAATGAGCAATGGAGAATATTCCTTCTGAGTATTCTGGTGATTTGTGTGTTACTTTAGAAGTTGAACAATCACTAGCTTTTGCCTTCCTTGAGGTCATCTGAAATAAAGGTTTTGCGTGGGAAGACATGATTCTTAATTCATTGTACTGGGCTGATTCCTAGTTTTCTAGTCTAAAAATCTTAATGGAAAATATTTGAGAATTACATGGTACTAGAGTTGAATCTCCTGCTAAGTCTGCCTCTTCAAAGATACTTGTTAAAATTGCTTCTATTTGGGGCACAGAAATAAGTGGATTTCTAACTCTCTATCAACTTCTATCTTTGGTCATAGATAGAGTAATAGGACTTTCTTTTTCTTAAATATTTTTAAGTTTATTTATTTTGAGAGAGAAAGAGACAATGTGAACAGGTGAGGGGCAGAGAGAGAGGGAGAGAAATAATACCAAGGAGAGTACAAAATCAGCATGGACCCATACACAGGGCTTGATCCCACAGCGATGAGATCATGACCTTAGCTAAAATCAAGAGTTGGTTGCTTAACTAACTGAGCCACCCAGGCACCCCTAGAACTTTCTAATTATCATTCTGTAATAGCAATATTCAAAATATTTTCATCTAATCTATCCACTATGTATTAAGGAAATGGGCAGAATTTAGAAAATAAAATTGTTGGGAAATAAATGAAGAATAGGATATTTTTTGTAATATGACATGTAAGTGAGTTAAGTCTATTTACACAGAAGAGACACACTACCTTAGTGTCTTCTGACATTTCTATCAGATTTAATCGAAGTTTTTCAAACAGCTAATATCAGGTGAAGGGCATACTTACAGGTAAACTGATTTATAGCAGGAAGAAAGACTTTATGTATCTAGTGTATTAATTATTCATTTGTCTTTAAAAATAAGCTTTAGCTAATTCTTAAATAAAATGACTGACAGCAACTTTTGGGTATAAAACATCCTGGGTTCTAGTCCTGGGATTACTCCAATCTTAGCTGTGTCAATGCACACTTTTTCATTTCTTAATTGTAGGATAATATGTGTTTTAGTCCTGCTGTATGGAACTAAACTGACAACATGGCTTATGAGACATTCTTTTAGATAGGAATATTGAATTTTATTTATTTTTTTTAAATTATTTTTTTTACATTTATTTATTTTTGAGAGACAGAGCATGAACAGGGGAGGAACAGAGAGAGAGGGAGACACAGAATCCGAAGCAGGCTCCAGGCTCTGAGCTAGTGGTTAGCACAAAGCCCAACGTGGGGCTCGAACTCATGAACGTGAGATCATGACCTGAGCTGAAGTCGGATGCTCAACCGACTGAGCCACCCAGGTGCCCCTGAATTTTATTTCTTAAGAGAATGATTTTTTTAAGCCAGTGAGGAAAAGCCTAGCTAAGTGTAGCCAGTTAAGGATAAACGGAAGAAATCTCAACAATGAGTATAAGTAACATTACATTGTCTAGTTTCACTAGAGACAAAGTTAACAATCACAGCATTTTCATAGTCTACCCAGCAGTGTAGGTAGTGACTTTTATATTACATAAACCCTAGGAATTTTTATGTTAAAAATTCTGAAGGAGACCTAGCAGACACCTTTATCTCAAATTTCTCTAAATACATGTTTAAAGGCATAAATAAGAATATAGAATGTCTCTTGTGCATTTCCAAGGTTAATAAAAAGCTATTTAAAAGTGGAAATTTTTAATGTACACAGAACCATGCACTTAAAATGGTTAAAATAGTCAATTTTCTGTTATGTACACTTTGGCACATTATTTTCAAAAAGAAAATTCACCAAGTTTCACTTCTCAGAGAAAGTACTTGGAGAATGAGTATGGAAAGTAACCTTATTTTTCCAGTTCATATGTTAAATTGGCTGCTTTTTATTTGTGATCACATTTACTCTTTAGAAGAGCTCTTACAGGTACTGTTCACATTTATATGAGAAACTGAGGTTCAGAAAGAGCATCATACAGATGAGACACTGAGAATTAGAAAGAACATCAAAACTATTCCATTGGTCTGCAAAGTCATGGTAAATTAATATGTCTGAAGGCAGAAACAAAAAGAAGAGTGGTGAGGAAAAGTTCATATATTCCATGGACTAAGGAGATAGAACATCTCTACCAAAATCCAACCACCGTAAGAGCTTTACCATATTCCATCCCTGAGCAATTTCCCAGATTAGCATTTGATAACAAACCTAGATCCAACAATCAATGTAAGACAAAGAGGGAAACATGAAGGAATGAATGAATGAATGGATAATATTTAAAGTTAATGATTATTGATTGATGGTCAGTAAGAGCCTTATGCACTCTGTAAAAAGTATGACTTTAGTGTTAGATATGGCATCTCCAAAATGTTTTTTTAAATTTTTTAATGTTTTATATATTTTTGAGAGAGAGAGAGACAGCATGAGCAGGGGAGGGTCAGAGAGACAGGGAGACACAGAATCTGAAGACAGACTCCAAGCTCTGAGCTAGGTGTCAGTACAGAGCCTGACGTGGGGATTGAACCCACGAACCACAAGATCATGACCTGAGCCGAAGCTGGATGCTTAACTGACTGAGCCACCCAGGCGCCCCACCAAAATATGTTTTGAATGAATCTGTCTCAAGTTTTATCTCAGGAAAAACTAACTTTAATAATAAAATTTCAGGAGGACAAGATGGCGGAAGAGCAGGGAGCTCTGTAATCCGAGCACGCACGTATGGATTGAACTGAGAAGGACTGAAGGGATAAAACTTGGATTTGCAAGTGGGGGAAAGGAGAAACAGACGCCAGAAAGAAGACAACCTCAAAGATGCCTGAGTGAGTGACTGTGATCTGGGAAATTAGGGGCCGGGCGGTCCCGGTGGTGCAGGGGAAGGAGCCCCGGAGCCCAACACAGGGAGAGCGCGCTGTGCCCCGGAGAGACCAGGGGAAGAGAAAGAGAGACGGAAAATGCACCTAGAACCATCTCTAAGGGAGGAGGAACTCGCCTG
>CM053569.1:44189715-44347782 GCA_028646485.1 Cryptoprocta ferox
AAAAAAAAAAAGTTAAAATATAGAGCTACCCTATGACTCAGCAATTGTACTACTAGGAATTTATCCAAAGAATATAATAAAAAAGCTGATTCAAAGGGGCATATACACCCCAATGTTTACAGCAGAACTCTCTATAATACCTAAATTATGGAAAGAGCCCAAATGTCCATTGACTGATGAATGGATAAAGTGTGGGGGGGGGGAGTGTGGAGGGGTGGATGTATACAATGGAATATTACTCAGTGAATAAATGAATGAAATCTTATTGTGTGCAACAATGGGGAGGGAACTATAATGTATTATGCTACATGAAATAAATCAGAGAAAGGCAAATATTAATGATTTCTCTCATATGTAGAATTTAAGAAACAAGACAGATAAACATAGGAGAAGGGAAGGAAAAATAAGACAAAAATAGAGAAGCAAACCACAATGGACTCTTAAATATAGTGAATAAAATGAGGGTTGATGGAGGGATGTTGGGTGGGGGGGATGGGTTAAATGCGTAATGGGCATTAAGGAGGACACTTGTTGAGATGAGCAGTGGGTGCTATATGTAATTGATGAATTACTAAATTCTACTCCTGAACCCCGTATTACACTAATGTGAACTAACTTGGATTTGAATAAAGAAATTAAAAAAACACATTTTCAAAATTATGTTTCATCAGAGAAGCTTTCACTCAATCATAAAACAGCAAATATTCTTCCAGCAAAAAGGGTAAAGACTGAAGATATAAAAATAGTTCCAAACATACACACAAGGATGCAAGTATATTTTCACTATTCTTTGCAATTGTTCCTTCTATTCACCTTCTCTCAACTTTATACCCAGCAGTATACTGGAAATATGAACTTTGAGAATCTTAATCTTAAAACCAGATTATCTAAAACCCTGAAAGTAAATCAGTGGCAGAAATCTGTCTATGCCAGTTACTGCTTTTTATAGGAACAGTAAAAAACCTTCCTCATCAGATTCAAGGAAAACAGTCTTTAACGCTCAGGTAGAGAAGGTGACAAAATATTTTCGGAGCTGAGTCTTACATATAATATTTTTTATCAACAGAAACCTCAAGACTAGCTACTACTGTTTTCCTAGCATTAGTGTGATCCAGAAAAGGGGGGTAGAGGAAAGGGTTCAGTTACAATTGCCTTTGGGTTGCTATAGTATTTGCTAATAGAATCAAGAACTATACATTTCACCCACTTCTAGAAATGATGTCATTAGCTCCTAATTTTCCTTTTTGAAATAAATCTAATCATTTTACATGGAGACTTTGTAAATAGACTACCAAATAAATTAAGATCAAGATTTCTAAACACCTAGTGATTATCTTTCATGATATCCATTGCAGGACTTAGCCAACTTCAAATTATGGGAGCACTCCCCACAAGAGACCACTGTCCACACAAGACCCCAACATTAGACACCAACTATAAGCTAAAAGTTTTCTCAAAACCATCCTCAGCTTTGATAATTTTCTAGAAGGATGCACAGAACATACCAAAAACTACTATATTCAGGGTTATGCTTTACTATAGGTAATGGATACAGAATAAAATGAGATAAGAGAAGAAGTGCACAGAGTGGACTCTAGGGAAGTAACAGGGAGCTTTCTCAGTCCTCTCCCTGTGGACTCAGAACAATTTTCTTTCCTGGCATCAATATGTGACAATACCTATGGAGTATTGCCAATTAAGGAAGTTCACTTAAGCCCTGATGTTGAGAACTTTTATTGGGACACTGTCACATAAGGATGATTGATTAATTGATTCCCCATGTGTTTGATCTCTATCTTCAGGTAAACTGATACCACATGACTCAAAACCCCTGAGCTTAATTTTATCACTTGCCTTTTTTTTAAATCACACTGTTACCTACCAGAAGACATTACCTCCAGAAACCTAGGGAGAGGAATAGACTTCCATGAGGGTAAGTTTAAATTGTTTATTACATACCTACCTGCATTAGTTTGCTAATGCTGCCATAACAATACCACAGACTGGATGGTATAAACAACAGGAACTTATTTCCTTACAGTTCTGGAGGCTTGAAGTATAAGATCAGGGTTCTAGTAGGGTGATTTCCTCTTAACACCTCTCTTGCTTTTCCTGTAGTTCACTAGTCTTGCTGTCTCTTCACATGGTGTTTACTCTGTGCACCCTAATCACAAGTATCTCTTCATCTGTTCTCTCTTTTTATATAAGGACACCAGTCTTATTGGATCAGGGATCTCCCTAGCAGTTTCGTGTTAGCTTAATCACATCTTAAAGTTTCTATCTCCAAATACAGTCACATTCTGAGGTCTTGCGGGGCTAGGGCATCAATGAAATTTTAGAGAGCTGAAATTCAGTCCATAGGATCACCTAAACTCTGAAGCAAGGCAAATGGCTTCTATCTAGTCTTCACTTACCACTAAGAATAAGCCATGTGTTAAATAATTGAGTCAGCAAATGAGTATTAATTTACTGAAAAAATCACTCTATTTTCCTAGAATCCATATTTTACTTGGGTGGGTAGCTAAATGTTTGTGTTTACTTCAGTGGCTTAGTTTCAGTGTTTTTGTCTCTATTACAAAAAGAATAGTATACTAAAACAACGTCCGGAAGGAAATAATAACCATGAGCCATTTTTTTCTTGTATTCATGCATTTAGCATGTATACTTGACTTGGGGTGAAGGAAAATTTTGTTGTGACTATAAAAGAAAATGTCAAAATGAGACCTAACATGACATATACAGTAGTCTTCACTTTATCCATGGTTCCACTTCCCATGATTTCACTTATCTGCAGTCACCTGCAATAAGGAAGTAGATGATCTTCCTTCTGAAAGACCATCAGAAGGTCAAGGTAGTCTCAAACTATGTCACAATGCCTATGTCATTCACCTCACTTCATCTCATCATGTAGGTATCATCACAAGGGTGAGTACAGTATATTTTGAGAGGGCTATTACATCACATGACTTTCATTATAGTATATAGTTGTAATTGTTCTATTTATTATTGTTGTTGTCAATCTCTCACTGTGCCTAGTTTGTAAACAAAACTTTATCACAGGTATATGTGCATAGGAAAAAAAAAACAGTGTATATAAATTTCATTGTTTTCAGGCATCTACTGGAGGTCTTGGAATATACCCTGTGCAGATAAGGGGGCACTACTATATTCTGTACACTGAAATGGAAAGTCTAGTAAAACAGATTTTTCAGAATGTTGATTTGGTTAATCTGCAACTTTTCTGGTTTTGTGAATACACTGTGGCATTAGAAAAGCCCTCCTTGTGCCCTTATGTGTTTTATGATCTCTAATATTCAATTTGTAATTCAGGTAGCTTTTCATGTGTCAAAGCATGATTTCAAGAACGTTTATTTAACTCTTCTGAAAGAATGGCCTTGTTATCAGATCCCACTTTTTAAGAAACAGATTTTACTTTTCAATACTGTTTTCGATTTGCAGAAAAGTAAGAGATTTTAGAGAGTGTTCCCATATACTCATACACAGTTTCCCCTATTGTTAACCTATTGTTAACATTTTACATTAGTGTGGTACATTTGTTATAATTAATGAATGGATATTGATGCAGTATAATTAAGTAAAGCCTATAGTTTAGTCAGGTATTTTATACTTTTTTACATAAAGTCTTTTTTCTGTTCCAGAATCCCATCCAACACACCACATTACATAAAGTTATTGTTTCCTTAGGCTTCTCCTGTTAGTATCTCAGACTTTCTTTGCTTTTGATGACCTTTACAGTTTTGAGGAGTACTAGACAGGTGTTTTTCAGGATGCCCCTCCATTGGAATTGGTCTTATATTTTTCTCATGATAGGACTGGCTTTATGGATTTGGAGGAGGCACATCACAGAAGCAAAGTATCATTTTTATCACATCATTTCAAGGATACCTACTATCAATATCATTTATGACTGCTGGTGTTGATTTTAATCACCTAAGGTAGCATCCATCAGGTTTTGCCATCATAAAGTTACTCTATATTTTTCCCCATTCCATACTGTAGTCTTTGGAAGGAAGTCATTATGTGCAGCCTAGTTAAGAAATAGAAACTTATTCTCTTCCTACTAGATGACAGAGTATCTACATAAATTATTTCAAATTCTCTCACACAGACCATTTGTCTCTTCTTCCCTATTTATTAACTTGTTCAATTATTAATTTATATTAGTATGATCATGAATATTTAATTTTGCAGGCTACATATTAATTCTACACCATTTTGTTCATATTATTTTAGCTTTGGCATAGAAAGCTCCTTAGTTTGACTTTGGTGCTCCTTCAAATGACTCTATTTTTTAAACAAACATGAAATGACACAGTGAAGTCCCTTATATTAGATAATAACCCCCCAAATACTAGGTATTGCCTTCAAAAAGCAATATATATGTTCCCTGTATTTTTCCCCACTCTGGCTGTCTGTCTGTGTGTGTGTGTTCTCCTGTTTTTTCTTACTATTTTATAACCATTATTACTTTCTCTATTGTTAGACTCATGACCAAATAATAACCCACCGAGAGCAAATGTGCTTCAGTATAATGTAAAACACTATCTTTTCCCCAGATCTCAGCAGGCTTCTTCAACTCTGCTTGTAGTTCAGCTTAGTAAGTTATTGTGATGTAATTAAGTTTTATAATTCAATGCCAAGGACAAACTGAAAAACACTAGAAAGAAAAGATGTCTTCTATATGCTCTTCTGTAAGGACAAATAATCACGTCAACTTTTATTTAGCTTTGTACAATGATCTGAATAGAACCTCTTATATCTTGCTGGAACTCGTAAATATTTTGGCACAAGAGTTCTGTAACCTTGGGTCAGGTACAATGGTGTTAGCATGTGTTTTGTGAAGTTGGCAGATAGTCCAGTAGGGGGAAAATATCAACACTAAATGTAATGTTGGCATCTCAGACTCATGTTTCCCTTGAGTCCTAAAAATGAACATAGTTCCTGGAGACAAAATATTTAAGTGATATGCATAGTTTTACATGGGAATTGGGAATAAATACACTGATATATTCTGCATTGTTAAAGAACTATCTTTATAACACCAACATTATTCTAAGTATTATGCAGTTCATATTACACATTGCCTAGCCTTTTAAAAACCAATAAACAATTTGTTAGTCTGGTTGTTAAAATAAGAAGAATGAAACTTAAAAGAGATTTTTACTCTATGAAACAGAGGAGATAAATCAGTGACTTCTCCATTTTATGTTCTAGGCAAGCCCCTTAATCTGGAAAAAATTCGATTCTTTTCCCTCCTTTTCCTAACTATTTAAGAGTCCAATGATGCTTTATTAATAAGTAGTGGCACATTCAATTACTTTATGTATCCATAAAGATTAATTGCAAATATCTTAAATACATTCCTTTGGTTGAGATATTTTTAGCAGGAACTAATACTTATTAATATTTTAATTATTTTATTATTCATATTTTAAGTGTATATGTAAAAATCCAATTGTATTTTATTCAGTATGTTTAACTCATATCTAGCATCTCTTGCAGTGCCTAATTTTAGGTGTTTCCACATTGACTATAGCTTGGTGATGATTAACTTCTAGGCTTGTCCTATGGTATTTTTCACTTTCCAAGTTTTGGTCTTTCTTGTCTGTCTGTCTCCCTTGCAGAGGAGTTTCTCTCTGCTATTCCTATTTAATTACTCTAAAGTTTCATTAGTTTCCTTTTAAATTAGGTGGGTGCTATAAACACCTATAATTTTCACAACAACACTTATGAACTAAGTTAACATCTACTATAATAGCTATTAGCTCAGAAATGTAAGCAGGTCTTATACCCAATCTTTACTGGCCTACTTTTTGGGTCACTATTTATAAATTAAAATGTATTGCTTTTTTTTCAGTCACTAGAAACTTTCAGGATGTCTGAAATCAATCAAGTGATGACTATACCTTCCTGAACCTTGAGGTATCACATTTGTAACTGATATAAAATCCTGAAATAATAAAAGGAGTTTCCTGCCTCTAGTGTTCCACTCACTGCTCCTTTCTGCAACTATATCAGCAAGTTCAAAGCATTGCTCTAAGAAAAGTTATACAAGCAAAAATATAACCAGAATGAAAACAACTTCTTTAAACAAAGTTAGTCAACATTTAAAATAGGTTTTAGGAAGATATAGTTGCCTTGAGAGTGAGAGAAAATGAAGAAAAAATTTGTGAAGGTGGTATTTTAATCTCAAAATTACAGACCACAAGGTCTCTGGCTCTCAATTTATTTATAATTAATGGGTTTGAAAAAAATAGAAAAAACAGACTGATTAGTAATCAAGATCCTACTTCTAGTGATTGGCGGAAGGGAAGAGTAAGTATTATAAAATATGCCCAGAGCCTTCTCTATAATAAAGTCCTACTCTTAGAAATGGGTAAGAGAAATTTTGCAATAATCTTATCTCACTAGCTAACAGAAGGACATTCTTCCCACTCTAGCTCCCTCTAGCTATCCTGTATCACTTAAGGAGAAAAAAGAAATACAAAGTCAACTGCGGCCATGCCTTTAAGGAAACAGATTGGGAACACTGCAACTAGGGAAGGTTGTAGGAGGCAGCGAGGTGGTAGGGAGGGATACCTATATCATTGGAGAAACATTTGTGAAAGTCACAACCCCAAGAAGCATACCACAAAAACACTGAAATTAAATGGTAATATTAGAGAATGCTCCCCCTCCCTCACACCCTATGACCACATCAGTATGACTCCAGTATAATAACAGTAAATTACAGCTAAAAGAGCTTCAAGACACAAAGTCTTTGAGGAGAAATACTTAGGGGAAGTCCAAAGTTAAAAGTGGGCAGAAGGGGTGCCTGGGTTGCTCAGTGGGTTGAGCTTCTGACTGTTGACTTCAGCTCAGGTCATGATCTCATGGTTCTCAGGATCAAACCCTGGGTTAGGGTCTGTGCTGATGGTGCAGAGCCTGCTTCTATTTCTCCCTCTCTCTCTGTCCCTCCCCCATTAATGTTCACTCTCTTTCTAACAAAATAAACATTTTTTAAAAATTTTAAATGGGGACAAAAACAAGGTCACTAGAAGAATTTGAAATCTTCAACACCTACAACTATAGCAAACATTCAACAAACCCCAACTTCTAGCCATAATAACATAAATCTTCACACTAAATGTCTATTTACTTCAATCTCCATTATCCAATACATGTCTCACTTTCAATTAAAGATTTAAAGCACACCAAAGCATGCCAGAAATCTAAAGGAAAAAAGTCATCACATGACCAGATTCAGTATGACAGATACGTTGGATTAATCAGATAGGGAACTTAACTATGATTGGGGCACTCGGTGACTCAGTCAGTTAGGTGTCTGACTCTTGATTTTGGTTTAGGTCATGATCTAACAGTTCATGAGATTGAGCCCTGTGTTAGGGCTATGCACTGACGATGCTGCAGAGACTGCTTGGCATTCTCTCTCTCCCTCTCTCTTTGCCCCTCACCCAATCGCATTCACTCTTGCACTCTCAAAATAAGTGGTTTTTAAAAATAATTAAAATAAAATAACAATGATTAATATGTTAAAGGTTCCAATGAAAAGTAATATATAAGATAGGCCATTTCTTCAGAGAAATGGAAAACATATGAAGAAATTAGGTGAAAACACTAGAAACCTAAAATAGCAAAATAGAAATGATGACCTTCAGTGGCGCATTAGTAGAGTCAACACAGTCACAGAAATAGTCCATGAATTAGAAGATAGGGCAACAGAAATTATGGAAAAACAAGACACAAATATTTAAAAAGGAATCAGAAAAGAGCATTGAAGAACTGAAGGACAATGTAAAACTATGTACTACTCATAATTTGAATCCTTGATGCTGGAAAATGAGGGAATGGGACAGAGGAAATATTTTAAGAAGTAATGACTAATAACTTTCCAGTGGCAGTGGCAGAACCAAATTGCAGATGCAATAAGTTCTAATTATAAGCAAAAAAAAACCTGCTAAAAATGAATGAAATAAAGAGAAATCTTGAAAATATTCCTGAGGGTAAGACAAGAGAAACAAAGATAAGAATTACAGTATAGTTCTTATTAACATACATGAAAGCCAGCAGAAAGAAAGACAGACAAGGAAAGGAAAGAAAAAAGAAAGGAAAGAAGGAAGGAAGGAAGGCAGGAAAAATTCATACACCCAGAAAAATTACCTTTCAAACAAAGGGGAGATACAAAGAGTGTCAAAACAAAAACAGATATGATTTATTGCCAGTACACCTACTTCACAAGAAATGTAAAGAGAAGTTCTTCAGGCTAAAAAGATATGATACAGGTCAGAAACTTCAATCTATGGACAACAAAAGCACTGTAAATGGAATACAGAGAGATAAAATATATACTTTTAATGCCATTTTAATTGTAAAGAGATAATAGAGGGAAGCAATAAAAACAGTAATGTATTATGTGCTTAGAGAATGTGTAAAAGTGAAGTATATGACAACAATGCTACAACGGCTGAGAGGAATGAATAGGAGATACACTGCTACAATGTCCTTATAATTCATATGAAACTATATACTATTATTTGAAAGTTGAACCACATTACTAAAAATGTATATTGTAAACCATAGGAAATTGATTAAAAATGTTTTAGAATAAAAGTCAATAAAGGAGATAAAAAATATATTTAATTAAATATAAAATATATAAAATATATATAAATATATGAAATATATTTAAATCTAGAGAAGGCTGATAAAGAGGTGAAAATAAAGAAAAAAATGAATGAAAATAAAACACCTATGAAGATAATTGATTTTATTCCAAATATTTGAATTATTGCTTTAAAAGTGCATGTTTAAACATACTAAAATAAATTTTCAGATTTGATTTAAAAAGCAAAGTCTAATAAATATACTGTCTAGAAGAAGCTCACTATAAATATGAGTTAAATCAGTTACAAATAAAAAGAAGGAGAAATCATTTCATATAGTTGACTGATTTTTGATAAAGAGGCAAAGAAAATTCAATGGAGAAAAAATAGTTCTTTCACCAAAATTTCTTAAACAATTGAACTTCCATAAAAAAATAAATGTTAAGACATAAATCACATCTTTAAAAAAATAACTGATAATGAATCAAAGACCTAAATGTAAAATATAAAATTATATAATTTTTTAAAAGTTATAAGAGAATAATCTGTGAGGCTTTGGATTTCATGGTGAGTTTTTTAGATAAAACATGAAATGAATAATGTGTAATAGAAAAAATAATTGATAAATTGGATTCATCAAAGTCACAATGTTTTACTCAGAAAACATAAATTGTTGAGATAATGAAAAGATAAGGTTCAGACTGGGATTAAATATTTGTAAATTACACATGCAACAGAAAAATATCAAAACTCAACACCAAGAGAACTACAAGAGTGACTTCAGCAAGAGAGCAGACTAGGAGCTCCCAATCTTCATTACAGCACCAAAAAATAATAATAAATAAATAAACAAACAACTACTAGTGAAAATAACACTATAATAAAGAAGCTGCAGCAAGTTGGTACATCAGAAAAACCAGGGATGGCTGCATAGAAAAACATTTCATATGTGTCAACCTATCTCCCAGTCTTTCACAGCGGAGTGCATAGAGTGATCCCCTAGGCCATATTCTACTCCCATTAATTAAAACAGAGCAGGCAACCTTTTGCTATCAGTGTGGATACCCATAGCATTCACCACCAAAAACACATACAATCCTTTGCTGACACTTAACTTCAGCTGGGAGATGTCCCTAGAATCCATGTCACTGTCGCCCTGTGGAGAACGGATCCACTGATGTACCCCCATGAGGCTGGAGCCACCACCCTTCATTGTTGTGCAGACAGTACCATGCACATGACCAGCACTTGTCTCCATAGCCACTCCACTAGTGCCTGCACCCTGAACAGTAGCACCACTGGCACGACATATAAGCCTGCATCTGGGACCCCAATGCCAAGAGGGATCCTCTAGGCCATGACTCCCACCTATTGGGGAAAAAGGAAAGCAGAAGGGCCAGAGCAGCCTTCTCCACAAAGAACCCTGGAAGCTCTCACCACCACCACGGACACACAGCTTTAGCCACTGAAGAACTTACATTCTTTATCAATATTGACCTCAGCTGGTAGAACTTCCTGGAGTATATGCTTCTGTGTTCCCCTGGAGCCAGCCAGAACCTCTGCTGCCCCATGGAGCTGGAGCCACCATACCCAACACAACCAACACCCTCATACCCACCCATTGATGAGGGTCTTTCCCCTGGAAACTAGTTCATAGTGTAGAAAAAAATGCTCGTTTACATGCATAGAATGCAAAACACAAGGCTATAAGGAACATGAGGAGACACCACTGAAGCACCCAGTTCTGGTGAACAGGGGACACTGCACTATAGGGCATCATAGGATCTTTTCTTCAAAAGGCCACTACTTTCAAGATCAAGAGATAGAGCTGACCTTCCTAATACATACAAACAGGTACAGAGTTAGACATAATGAGAGACTGAGGGATATGTCTCAAATGAAAGAACAGGACAAAACTGCAGCAAACGATATAAATGAAATGGAAATAAGCAATATGTCTGATAAAGAATTCAAAGTAATGGGCATAAAGACACTGAACTTGAGAAGAGTGCAGGATATCAGCAAGACCTTCAACAAAAAGATAGAAAATATTAAAAAAAGAACCAGTCGGAGATAAAGAACTCAACTGACAATAAATACACCAGAGAGAATTAACAGCAGATTAGAGGAGGCAGAAGAACAGATCAATGAGCTGAAAGAGTAATGGAAATCAACCAAGATGAACAACCAAACGAAAAAGAATAATAAAAAATGGGAATAGGTTAAAGGAACACAGTAACATCAGGTAAAACAACACTTGCATTATAGGAATCCCAGAAGAGAAGAGTGCAAAAAATGTCTTTGAAGAAATAATAGTTGATAACTTCCTTAATCTGGAGAAGAAAACAGATACCCATATCCAAGAAGCATAGAGAACCCCATGAAAAAAATCAACCCAATGAGGTCTACACCAAGACACATAACAATTAAAATGGGGGGGGGGAGTAGTGATAGAGAATTTTTTAAAATATTTTTTTATGTTTTTTATTTATTTTTGAGAGACAGAGAGAGACAGCGTGAGCAGGGGAGGGTCAGAGAGAGAGGGAGACACAGAATCCGAAGCAGGCTCCAGGCTCTGAGCTGTCAGCACAGAGCCCGACGCAGGGCTCGAACCCACCAACCGTGAGATCATGACCTGAGCCGAAGCCGGACGCTCAACCGACTGAGCCACCCCGGGGCCCCGATGATAGAGCATTTTAATGGCTGAAAGAGGAAACAGCTACAGACAAGGGAAAGCCCAGAAGGTTATCAGCTGAGGTTTCAGCATATTTTTCAGGACAGAGGGAGTGGCAGAGTATATTCAGAAAGGAAGAAACTGGATACCAGGAATGCTTGATCCAGCAAAGTTATCATTCAGAATTAAAAAAGGGATGAGGAGTTTCCCAAACCAAAGTTGGAGTTCATCACGACTGAACTTAATTTACAAGAAGGGTTAAAATTAATTCTTTGGGTGCAAAGAAAGAGCTATAAACAGGAGTACGAAGCTTCTCAGAGGAAATATTTTCACAGGTAAATACAAATGCAATAAAAGTAGACTCATCAGTTATGAAACCGAGGAGGTTAAAACACAAAAGCAGTGAAAACAATTGTATCCATAAAAATCAGTCAAGGGATACCACAAACATAAGGATGTGCAGTAGGACATTATAAGCATAATACATGGCCAGGGTTGGGAGGGTGGAGTAAGACTTTAGTGCTTTCTAGAATGGATTCAAACGTAAGCAACCATCAACTTAAGATAGACGGCTATACGCAGAAGATGTGACATGTGAACCCAAGAGTAACCAGAGATCAAAAATTATAGCAGATACACAAAAAAACAAAGATAAGGAAATACAAGCAAAGTGTTAAAGAAAGTCATAATTCACCAAGGGAAGAGAGCAAGAAAAAAAGGAAAAGAGAACTACAAAAACAACCATAAAACAACAAAATGGCAATAAGTACATACCTCTCAATAATTACTTTGAAGGTAAATGGACTAAATGTTCCAATCAAAAGACAGAGGTGACTAAATGAATAATAAAGAAAACCTATCTACATGCTGCCAACAAGAGACTAACTTCAGACCTAAACACACACGCAGATCGAAAGTGAAGGGAATGAAAAACATTCACCAGGCAAATGGAAGCAAAAATAAAGCTGCAGTAGCAATACTTTTATCAGAAAAATTGACTTTAAAACAAAGACTATAACAAGAGACAAAGACACTATATAATGATAAAGGGAACAATCCAATAAGAGTGTAACATACCTATGCACTCAACTTCGGAGCACCTATATATATATATAAACAACTATTAACAGATATAAAGGGGAAAAAACCTGATAGTGATATAATAATAGTAGGGAACTTTAGCAACCCACTTACACCAATGGAGAGTTCATCCAGACAGAAAATCAACAAAAATCCAGTGGTTTTCAAGGACACATTGGGCCAAATGGACATGTGTATATATCCATATATATATATATATCCATATATATATATGGATATATCCATATATGTATGGATGCCAAACATTCCACCCAATAGCAAAACATGCATTCTTTTCAAGTGCAACTGGAACATTATCCAGAATAGATTACCTGTTAGGTAACAAAATAAATCTCAATACATTGAAGACGACTGAAATCATATCATGCATCTTTTCTGACCAACTGGTATGAAACTCAAAATCAAACAAAAAAATCCAGAGGTAACACAAATACATGGAGGCTAAATAACATACTACTAAACAATGAATGGGTCAAACAAATCAATCACATGGAGACAATGATAGTGAAAACACAATGGTTGAAAATCTTTGCAATGCAGAAAAGATGTTGTAAGAGACAAGTTTATAGTAATACAGACTTACTTCAAGAAACAAGAAACATCTGTTTTTTGTCTCTTTTTTTGTTACATGGAATTCAGAGCCTCATCTATGAAGATGACAGCTCATAGAATTTATGTGAAAAATCATGTACAGGGAAGCTTTGCAACTGAAGAATGTTATGTTAACAAAATTTACAAACCAAAACAAAAAAAGATTCAACATACCATTAGTGGTGAAAGTACTTTTTCTTGAATGCAAAACATTGTACTTTTTTAAAATTTTATTTGAGAGAGAGAGAGAGAGAGAGAGAGAATCCCAAGCAGGCTTTGCACTGTCACTGCAGAGCTCAGTGCAGGGATCTGTCCCACGAACCATGAGATTATTACCTGAGTCGAAATCAAGAGTTTAATTCTTAACCAACTGAGCCACCCAGGTGCCCCTGTACATGTTTTCTTTTTTTTAATAGCAAAGAAAAAGCCAATTGAGTTAATAATGTGTTTTATTCTTGTTAGTACTGCAGTTATCCATTTGTTTACTGACTTTTTCAAATTATTATTTATTGCTTGTTTCATATTATTATTGACATTTCTGTTCCATTATCTAAATGGTCAGCCAGTAACTTGACAGAAAGTTCTTTTAGTGCTAAAATTTAGCAGACTTTTTCTTCTCTAAACACTCTCTTCGTTTTTTTTTAAGCTTTTCATATGATTCTGGAGGTCTGAAATGTTGATTTGAACAGTTTTCTGCCAGATTAATGTCTGACTCTGTGGAGGGATGGATCTTTGTAATTTCCTACTCCACCACTGTCAGTGACATCACTCTTACTTTTCAGAGACAGTAAATTCTCCCCACAGGGGATTACTCCAGCTGAGTACCCTACGCTTTTGAAAAACTCAGAGGACAATGTCAGCTCCGTGTGTGTGTGTTTTTTATGTTATGGAAAATCTATTTTAACGATACAAGAGGGGATGTAATTAATTAGCCCCCAAAACTGAAGATCTAAAAATCAACCATGGAGCTAAGGTTATGATTATTTTTAATAACTGTATTCATAGAATAGTCAATTAATGAGCAAATACTGTGCTCACTAAGAAGCTAGGGAAATACAATAGTAAATAAACTGCACTAGACTAATGACATCAAAACCTAACACTTGTGATATTTACAACACAATTAAAAAGTATTTCTAAGGCAACATTTTAGCAACTGAAACAATGGTCTTAATCTGGCTGCTAGCAGACAGAAGGCAGACTAGAAAGCATTTTAGTGTGTTAGCCATTATGTTGATTTTTGTCAGTTGTTTTGCTTTTCATTTGTTATTGGAGCACTTTTACTTGAAGTATGCAGTCCCCATGCCAACACTTTTACCAACATTCTTCATTATCATATACCCAGCTCATATGTTTATTGTCTTTTCTGAGGGTGGCTCAGCTTGTGAAGCTTTCTATATTAGATACTATTTTGTGCAACCAAGCAACATAGCAACTTTCTCTTATTTTTAGGATATCAAATATTATAAGCATTTTTAGGTAGAAATGTTTAACATTGACTTGCTTTGGATTCTTCCATTTTTCTTTTGCTACATTAGCATACAAAATTTCACTTTAGAAATTCTAATCAGGTTTTTACTTCTCCGATTTTGGTAAGAAACAGACAGAAATGCAATAGAAATCTATTATGCTGGAATCTATGTGCATGGTCAATTGTTCTTGAATAAAAATGCCACGATATTTATATCTGGATTTATAAATATGGAAATTCTGAAGCAAGTCCATTGATACACAATTATCAAAAAAGCTCTAGGCTAATTATCTACATGCATTTTTATACCTCACAAATAAAAGCAAACCATGCAATTTAGAAATCAATCAATCACAATGTATTGAGTGCTTCCTCTGTGCTTTGTTCTATGCATGTAGCTTACAGCTGTAACTTTATTGACTGATGTGGATCACTGCACAATCAATATGGTGGGGGCAATATTTACCAGTCATAAAATCTGACCGGGACAAAGAAATAAACATTTGTGTTTAGTTTGCAGTCCACATTAACAATTACATGGATACATGGCTTCTATCTGAATTATTTAAATAATTAAGGAACAGATAGCAATTTCTTAATAACCTAGATGTATACATAAAGTGCCCCCAAGCTATTATTTCTGCAGTACACAGATCTAAATGTAACTTTATCAGTATATTCCTAAATATTTCTGCTTAACTCAATCTTATTTTAAAACATTCTTTTCTCCCCCCACCCCCCAAAAAAGTTCTTTTCTCCCTTATAATAGTTTTGGTTTTGTTTTTATATCTTACAATATAAACTAGGTAGAATGTCAGTAAGTTACTGAACATAAATGTCAGAAGAATAGAGGATAACAGAAGACCTATGAAATACTTTGGATGGACAAGATAAAATGGTTCTTCCATTTAATCTTTGATTAATGGCACAAAAAGAAGACTGACCACTGGCTTTCCAGAGTCTAACATACTCTGAACTTCCACCAACCACAGCTTGACCTCAACCTAATACCCTTTAGTTCATTAGATGGAATAGCGGAGAGATAATCAGAGACCAGAGAGTTCACAGAAACTACTGCTGCCTTAACAGCATACAACCAGTGTTCACAAAATCCTCTCCAGGAAACTTTCACCAGAGATCACACTTCAAATGTTTCATCCTTTCTTTCTTCTTTTCTATAGAGTAAGCAATGTAGAGAGAAAATTCTTTACAAAAAGCATAACTGGATGTTCAGACTATTTTCTCATTCGTTCCTTCTCTACTTTATGAGATAACTAGAGATGTGAAAAGTTGATGGATTAAGCAAAGACTTCCTCTTCAAATTAAGATTATAGAATAAATTTGCCTTCTTGTCACACATTTGGTAGAAAATACATAATATCTACTTTGTTTTCAGCCTAAATGTTTTAGATATGCAAATGAAAGAGGATAAAGGAATATTTTCATATTCCAAATACATGTTTTAATTTGTTTTTCTTTTTGGAATATTTATTTGCAAAGAGACTTTGTTCCATTGCCACAGTTTTAACATTCAAAATGTTTGGAATATTTCAACAAAGACTTAGATTATTATTTGATACCTATGGTGGTCTGTTGATATGTATTATAAGTAATGTTCTACATTGATTATATAACTATATTTCAGCAATTCCTCTTTTTTTAAGGCCCAGAATATTTCTTTAACAGGGTCCCCCAGTGAAAATAAACTGATATTCAGAGTCTGATTATATCCAAAAAGCTGTGTATAGACAGCCACGGGGGTTCAGTAGCCAACGTACAAGTATGGGAATTTTCAGAGTGTTGGGAACACATGTTAGAAGAATGTTTGTGAAATTCAATAAGGGAATACAGACTAAGGAAAATATAATACAAACAAAAGAACAGGGAACAATGATGGTAGCATGATGTTTTGTCTCCAGTCTGACATCTCAAAAAGAAAGTGCTTCTTTTAATATTCCCCCACATTTTGTAACACTTCCTACCAGGTAGCTCTTTACAGGTATAAATATTCTGATAATTGTCTTTCGTTACTCACAGGAACAGTGGTGAAGTACCACCTGGGCTCATGATCTCAGTAAACACAGCAATGCAGGCCCTGGCAAGAAATCAGTATTAAGCAGTTCAATAGAAGTATATAGAATCCCAGCCTTAGAGACTCTCAGAAATACTTTTAGGAACTCTGCAGGAGGCTAAAGTCCTACATAAGGAAGGAGTTCCAGGTCAATGGAATTTGAGAATTAAAGTTAAAATGTCCTCCTTTCTATTCATACTGGAAGGAGTGCTAAGAAAATTTGGGTTTCCTCCAGTAGTGTGGCTTTCTATCTACCATGAACAATTTCTGTCTGTCACGAACAAATCTACCTGAATCAGGCACTGAGTGGAAATTAAAGGATCCTCAGCCAGGCCCATGTGGCTCATCATGTAGCAAGCAAGGAAGAGTCTCTAAACCACCTCAATATTTATTTCTTCCTCATTATGCAATGCCTCACATTAATGGTTCCAGTTTACCTGAGGAAATTATTTTTTTTCCTATATTTTGAAGAAGCTATCGAAACAAGATAGTATCTTGCCCACACTGAATTTTACCTGTGCAACAATGTCTATTAAAATTTATTTTAACTTTAATAAAATATATATAACACAAAATTAATTAGTTTAATAATTTTCAGGTATACAGTTCAGTGGCATTAAGTCCATTCACGTTATCATGAAACTATCCATTAGTCTCCAGAACTTCTTTGGCTTCCCAAACTGAAACTCATCTCATTAAACAATAACTCCCATCTACCCATCCCTACTCCTGACAACCACCATCCTACTCTGGATTTCTGTAAATCTGATTACTCTATGTGCCTCATACAAGTGATATCATAACAGTATTCATCCTTTGGTGCCTGGCTTATTTCACTTCACATAATGCCTTCACAGTTCATACATGTCACAGCATGTGTCAGAATTTTTCATTTCTTTTAAGGCTAAATAATATTAAATTGTATGTACATACCACATTTGATTTTCCACTTATCCACTGATGAACATTTGGGTTTTTTCTACCATATGACTATTATGAATAATGCTGCTTTGTGTATTGATACACAAACATCCATTGAAGTCTCTGCCCTCAGTTCTTTTGTACATATACCCAGAAGTACAATTGCTGAATTAAATGGTAATTCTAGGCTTACTTATTTGAGTAATCTCCATCCATTTGTTCAGTGTTTATACCATTTTACATTCCCATCAGCAATGCACAAGGATTATAATTTCTCTGCAATTGTTTTTTGTTTTTATAACAGCTAATCTAATGAATATGAAATAGTATCTCATCATAGATTTTATTTGTATTTCCCTAATGATTAGTAATGCTGAGTATATACATGTTGGCCATTGCATTCCTCTTCAAAGAAATGTCTGTAGAAGTCCTTTGCCCAATATTTAGTCGAACATTTTTCTTTTGGTTTTTTGTTTGTTTATTTGGTTTCTTGTTTGTTTTTTGTTGTAGAAGTCCTTTGCCCGATTTTTAATCAAGCATGTTTTTTTCGGTTGGTTGGTTTGTTTACTAGTGAGTTATAGCTGTTCCTCATAGATTTGGGATATTAATGACATCAAATATATGATTTGCAGATATCTTCTCCTATTCTTTAGTTTGCCTTTTCGTTTTGTTGATTGTCTCCTTTGCAGTAAAGATTTTTGGTTTGATGTAGTCCCACTTGTCTATTTTTACTTTTGTTGCCTGTGCTTTTGGTGTCATATCCAGGA
The DNA here is from genome assembly GCA_028646485.1 of Cryptoprocta ferox. Lineage (NCBI taxonomy): Eukaryota > Metazoa > Chordata > Mammalia > Carnivora > Eupleridae > Cryptoprocta > Cryptoprocta ferox. Next base: position 44,207,936 of record CM053569.1, read on the forward strand.
AATAATTGAATGTCATGAAAATGTTCTGCTATGATTTCTTGTAGTAGCTTTATAGTTTCAGGGCTTACATATAAACCTTTATTCGATTTTTAGTTTATGTAATGATGTAAGATCGGGATCCAAAAACAGGTGGACATCCAGTGCTCCCTAAACTAGGTGTTCTAGACTATTTTTTGCTATTGTGTACTCTTAGCACCCTTGTCAAAGATCACTTGACAATATATGCATGGATTTAATTATGGGCTCTCTTTGAGTCAAGTTTAAATTCTTTTATCAGTCGTTTGTAGTTTCCAGTATGCAAATTTTTTATGTCTTTGGCTAAGTTTGTCAGTATTTTATTCTTTTTATACTATTGAAAATGAAATTTAAAAAAAATATTTATTTATTTCTTTTGAGAGAGAATGCACAGTAGGCAGGGGAGGGGGGAAAAGAGAGGGAGAGAGAGAATCCCAAGCAGGCTCTACACTCAGTATGGAGCCTAACATGGGGTTCAATCTCACGACTGTGAGATAGTGACCTGAGCCAAAATCAACAGTCAGACACCAAACCAATTGAGCCACTCAGGAGCCCCCAAAATTTTTTAAAAGTTTTCCTTTCAGATAGTTTATTGTCAGTGTATTGAAATGAAACTATTAATTTTTTTATCTTGAAACTTTACTGAATTTATTAGTTCTAACAGTTTTACTCTTAAAAGAAAACATGGGGAAATACTTATTAATATTTGTGTGAGAAACATTTTCTTGAACATGACACCAAAAACACAGGCAACAGAAGCAAAAAAAGACAAGTAGGACTACATCAAACTAAACACTTTCACATGGAAAAATTATCAACAAAATGAAAAAGTAACATGCAGAACAGGAGAAAGTATTTGCAAACCATATATCTGATAAAGAGTTTTCCCAAAATATACAGTGAACACCTACAACTCAATGGCAACAAAACAACCCAATAAAAAACATGAGTAAAGGATATGAATATATATTGTTACATGAAAGATAAACAAATGGCCAAATATATGAAAAGGTGCTCATTATTACTAATCATCTGGGAAATGCATATCAAAACCACAATGAGATCACCTCACACCTAAAATAGGACAATCAATAAATAAATATATAAAAAGTGTTGGCAAGGATGTGGAGGAAAGGAGCCCTTGTAACTTTGTTGGTGGTAATGTAAGTTGGTAGAGCCACTATGGAGAATAGTATACAGTTTCCTCTAAAAATTATAACAGAGCTGCTAACTGATTCAGCAATCCTACTTCAAGGGATCTACCCAATATAATTTAAATCAGGTTCTTGAAAATGTACTTGTATTCCCATGTTCATTGCAGCATTATTCACAATAGCCAAGAAAATGATAAAACCTAAATATCCTGTGATAGACAAATGGAAAAACAAAATGTGGTATTTACACAAAATTGAATACCATTCAACCTTAATATGGATGGAAATGCTTCCATTTGCAACAACATGGATTAAATAGGAGACATTATGCTAAATCAAATAAACCAGACACATAGGGACAAATACTATATGATGCCACTTATCTAAGCAATCTAAAATATTTGAACAAATAGAAGCAGAAAGTAAATATAGTTGCCAAGAGCTGGGAGAAGGGTGAAAGTGGGAGGTATTTGTCAAAGTGTACAAAGTTTCAGTCATTCATATAAATAAGTCCAGGAGATTTACTGTATCACATAGTATCAATTGTTAATACTGAATTGTATACTTAAAATTTTTCTGGGGCGCCTGGGTAGCTCAGTTGTTAAGCATCTGACTCTTGGTTTAGGCTCAAGTCATGATCTCATGGCCTTGTAGGTTCGAGCCCCACATTGGGCTCTGTGCTGGCAGCACCAGAGCCTGCTTGGGATTCTCTCTCTCCCTCTCTAGGTCCCTTTTCCTCTCTCCTGCTCTTCCTCAAAATAAATAAATAAACTTAAAAAACATTGAAACATTTGCTAAGAAGGTAGATCATATGTTGTATTATTATCACAAATTAATAATAATAAAATGAAGGTGGGAAGAGACTTTTAGACATTATTGATACATTTATAGTACAGATTATAGTGATGGTGTCAGAGATGTACACTTATCTCCAAACTAATCAAGTGTGTATTATATATGTTCAGTTTTTCTATGTCAATCATACCTCAATAAAGTGGTCAAAAAAAGATTAAAATGTCATTTGGTATCCCAGTTTATTAAAAAGAAGAGAGCTACTCTAATGGAATAAAGTTGGGATGGGACAGGGTAGAGGAAAGAATTTAAGTTACATCCCAATAATAAATATGTCATTAAAAATAAACAACTCTCTGAAGCAGTAGCTGTAATGTGTTATCAAATTTCTAATCCAACCAGGATCACCTTGGTAACGCCAGTTATCTTGTTGCTTAAGTGACTAAAGGCTTGATAATTTTACCTCTGAGATAAAAGAAATCTGTGAATCTGCAGTTAGTTTCTGTCATGTAACTTAGCTACAACTGTGATAAGTTATTTGGGGAAAAATTAAGTTGGCATAGTAGAGTACATAGTATTTTACTACAATAGGAAATAAAATCATGGTGGAGTATGATGAACATTAACTAGATTCACCCTTAGACATATATGCAATGCTTAATTATATCTGGACATATATTTTCTGCTAACCAAATTTCCCTGTTTTGGGGGTATACGTATCAAAAGAGATTTATAATCATATTTCAAGGAATGTTATGTGCTCTTTGTAAAGTTATAATTTAAACTATTGTCACCAATTCTATTGCCAAGATATAATATTTTATCATCGTAGCAATCCCTGCCCCCAAATAAATACCTTTAAAATTCAAAGATGTTGTTTTTCTCATGCCCTTCCCCAAAAATAATACTACATAAATAAAATTTTAAATTTTAAAAGCTTTAGCCAGGGGTGCCTGGGTGGCTTAGTCTGTTAAGTGTCTGACTTTGGCTCAGGTCATGATCTCAAGTTTGTGGTTTTTAGTCCTGCGTCAGGCTCTGTGCTGAAGCCTGGTTCAGATACTGTGTCTTTCTCTGTCTCTGCCCCTTCCCCACTTGTGTTCTGTCTGTCTCTCTCTCTCTCTCTCTCAAAACTAAACATTTAAAAAAATTGTTTTAAAAGTTTTAGCCAAAACTGTTAATAAACCATCTTGCTCTAATCAGCACAGATGTTTTCACTAGTCATGGTTTACTCTGGAGAGCTATTTATTTTGCTCTGTCATTTTGAAAATGTGAATTTATAAAATTTTATAAAATTGACCCCAGCTATTGCTTGACTGTATAAAAAAGCAATACAGGTAAGCCTGTTTACAATGGTGCTTATTATGTTGAGCAAAATCACAGACATTTAAATCAATTATGTACAAACAAAGGAAGGATGGAATAGTAGTTAGTGCTAAAGACATTACTTCTCTCTCTGGGGTTCCTGGGCGGCTCAGTCGGTTGAGCATCGACTTTGGCTCAGATCATGATCTCACGGTTTCACGGGTTTGAGCCCCGTGTTGGGCTCTGTGCTGACAGTTTGGAATCTGGAGCCTGCTTTGGATTCTGTGTTTCCTTCTCTTTCTGTTCCTCCCCCACTCATGCTCTGTCTCTCTCTCTCAAAAATAAATAATAAAAAAAGTTAAAAACAATTAAAAAAAAGAAATTACTTCCTTCACTTCAGAGAAAAATGCCATGTAAAACAAACAATTGAAATTATGATGGGTTTTACTCTATAAGTTGGAAATACTATTTAACTTCTTGCTTCTTTTTAAAAATAAGTTGTTTTTTTGTTTTTTTTTTTTTATCAAAAATCAGTGAGGTGCTCTTCTCACTTGATGTTGAGAGTAGTTACCTGACACTCATCTCAGCTATCGCATTTAACATTAAAACTTAAAGAAAGGAGGAGTGTCTGGGTGGCTCAGTTGGTTAAGTGTCCGACTTCGGCTCAGGTCATGATCTCAGGGTCTGTGAGTTGGAGCCCCGCATCATACTCTGTGCTGACAGCTCAGAGCCTGGAGCCTGCTTCGGATTCTGTGTCTCCTTCTCTCTCTCTGTCCCTCCCCTGCTCATGCTCTGTCTCTGTCTCAAAAATAAACAAACATTTAAAAAAATTAAAAAAGAAAGGAAAAAATAAGTGGTGAGAAATAACCATCTCAGAATGTCTGATTTTTCTGTAGAGAAACTGACTCTTCTTCTCATTGAAGTCACATGTATACAAACTTTAAGAAAACGTCTGTTGTGGAAAAAGGCAGTATGATTCAGACACTAATATTAATATTCTTCATTTGTAAAGCAGATTAGGTGTTCAGTAATCAGTGGATATGAATGAAAGTTTCGGCACAAAAGTATTTTCCTTCATCTTTGGACTTCCATTTCTGATCCAATTGAAGAAAATTGCCCAGTTAGTCTACTGAAATATTAAATGTAAAGGATAATTATTTTAAAATAATTTGTAAAGCTTATAAATTATACTATTTGCCATGATTTATATTTGTCTATAAATAAAATGAATAAACAAGATAGATTTATTTATATACATTCGTTAAACACATTCTTTTTGGAACGTGCTGGGAAATGTACGGTAAGTGATTTCAAAATTAAGAAACAATCTTTGCCTTCAAAAATTTAAATGACACATTAGTGGGAGAAACAAAGCCTACATGGCAAAAACACTTTTCAGGCTATGGAATTTGCCTACTGCCAAAAAAGAAAACTTGTTTCAATTTTCTCGAATATTCTCGGACCAAATCTATCTGGAGTAGACACTGAATCTTAGGATAAGCCTGTGAAATTGAGGTTCTCTCTCTCAGTTAGACGGTTACTCTCCCTCCTTTCCTCACTCAGAAAGCTTCTATACTGCCAATCAGAAATCATAGAGAAAGGAAAGTTGTCTCGTACTTTGAAGTCATCTGACATCATGTGCTGGCATGTATTACATTTCATCTGTTCGTTCAGTTGTCTTCATTGCTTCATGCTGTCAACTTCTGAGGGATACTGTTAAAATATACATTCAGGTTCAATAGACCTGGCCTGAGGCCTAAAATTCTACATTTCTAACAAGCTCCCAGAAGAAGCTGCTGGTCTTGTTTCTACTGGTCTGGGTGTAGATCATGCTGTAAGCATTTAGACTCTGAGGGATAATCTTTGTAGTGTTAACGGTCCCCTGTCACTAGTTGATGATATCCTGTACTCCTCACCCTTGAACACCAGGCTGATTCAGATTTGCTTCCATATCCCAGAATGACAACTTGTCTCATGTTATGGAATTTTTTTCATATGCCTACGCATACTGAATAGCCATTTGTAATACATTTTTTTACACTATGTTGCCTCAGTTAGTCTGATAGTTAGTTCAGTTTCTGCCTAAAGGATTCTAGAAAATATCTATGCTAAGGAAGTTTTGTCTCCCTTCAAGTAAATTATAAAACAAGGTATATGAGCAAGATTCAGGGTCTTTTCTCAGTAACTAGTTCCTAGTTAACTATTGTCAGAATTTATTCCTAACTAGCAAATCTAATCTCTCCTTGGGTGAGTATGTAAACTGGGAAAACAAAACTGGATCCACAAGCAACTTTCCAAACTACTGTTTGTCCCGGGATCTTAGTTTTGCAGCATCAAAAACAAATAACCATCTTCTTTTATTCTTTATGATCTATTTCTTCCATGCTCCCAGTCATGCATACATGGCAATTTTAGTTTAAATAGGGAAATGAAAAAGGTAAATAAAATTATCAGAAATAAAATGCATATTTGTTAACTCATTATCTGCACTATAGCAGAGTCAATATTCAGACAACTCCCTCTCAATAGTGGATAATTTTTCAAATATATTTTAATTCATGTCTGAATTTATGGGAAAATAAATTCTTCAGAAGCCATAAAGTACCAAGAAATAAACCAACAAAAATTTTGATCTGATGTTATAACTGAGACCTAAAACCTGAGGTCTGTGGGATCACAGAAGTCTAAATAGGTCTATACATAAATGTCCTACTAAGTATTTCCCTATTCAGATTTCTTAACAAGTTCACATTTATTTGGGACGTGAATTAGAATGTAAATAATCTCTGGGGAAATACACTTTTAAACTTTAAAGTATTTCCACAAATTTAACAAGGATAAACAACTAAAAACAAGTGAACAACAACAAAACAATCACTAAAAATAAAAACAAATCAAGTTGCCAGGTAAAATCACGAGCAGAAACCAAAAAGTATAGAAACAGACATATAGAAACTAAGGTAAAAAGAATAAGTTTCTCAAAGAGTATTTTAAAAAACTAAATTAGAAAACTCAATTGCACTGTAACACACACAGACATTAGATTAAAATATTTCTTTACACATCATTGTTCATATTCAAATAAAATAGCAGAACTAAACAACTTTGCTATAAGGGATATGAAATGTATATATATAGTAAATAGAAGTAACAGCTTAAAAGTATCTAGAGACATATCCTTTGATTGGAAAAAAGAATTTAGGAAGATTACCAAATAATAAGATGAATATTCAAAGTCAAAAAATGTACTCATTTTGTTCCAGTATTATTTTCTTGATTTTGTTGCTGTGTTCTCTTATAACTCATTAAACTTAAGATTATTATTTGGAGGGAGACAAACCAAGAAAAAGACTCAACTGTAGAGAACAGACTGGTGTTTACACCAGTGGCTAGAGGGATGGGTGAAATAAGTGATGGGGATTAAAGAGGAAATACACTTATCATGAGCACTGAGTAATGTATAGAATTGTTTAATCAGTATACTGTACACTTGAAACCAATATAACACAGTATATTAACTACACTGGAATAAAAGTGAAAAAATTAATTAAAAATTAAGAAATAAAACACAGGCCTTAGGAATTAAAAAAAGATAATTGTTTTAATATATTTGTAAGCAACTTATAGATCTTTATTTCTTCAGGTCAGTAGCTCAGGAATGTTTTGTTCTTTGAATTGTGTTGTGTTTCCTAAGTCTTCATGTCCCTGAAGCTTTGTATTAGTGTCTGCACATTTGAAGAAACAGACATGATGTCCAGTCTTTATGTCTGGTTTTGGCTAGGAAAACCTTCACTGACTAGAGTGGTTGAAGTTCAGTACCTAGGTTCCTAGATACTCCAGTCCTTTTTTTTTTTTTGTAAGGAATCTGTAATCTCTTGCTCTTTCTGCTGTCTAACCACATCACTTCCTTCAGAATTCTTTGTGAGGTGACACAGAAACCAGCCCCTTGGGGAGTACAGTAAAAGATCAGGGGTTTTTGGTTTCAAGTTGAATTTCTTCCTACTTCATTCTTAAAGGAGTGGCCTCAGTTCTGTGCCTTCGCCAAGATGTACAAGCCAGTTGAAAGAAGGTGCCCTCCCCCTAGCTACTTCAGTAGAAATAAAAATGATCAAAAAGGGGTGCCTCTGTGGCTCAGTTAGTTAAGCATCTGACTCTTGATGTCAGCTCAGGTCGTGATCCCTGGGTCATGGAACCAAGCACCATGTAAGGCTCCACACTAAGCAAGGAGCCTGCTTGGAATTCTTTCTCCCCTCTCCTTCTGCCCCTCTCCACCACTCAGTCCCTCTCTCTCTCAAACAAACAAAAATCAATAATAACCAAGAAGATTAAGAGGAAAAAAAAGAATAACCAAGAGAAATTCTGGAACTGATGAGTATAATTGAACTAAGAAATTCAATAGAGGGTTTCAACTTCAGAAACGACCAATTAGAAGAAAAACAAACAAACAAACAAACAAACACCAATGATCTGGATACAGGTCATTTGAAATTATACAGTCAGAAGACATAAAGAAAAAGGAATAAAAATCCATGAAGAAAGTCCAAAAGGAATTATAGGACACCATCAAGAGAACCAATATATGGAAGACTCAGAGGATAAGACATTATGCATTATGGGAGTCACAGAAGTAGAAGACAGGACAGGGCAGAAATATTATTTTTAAAAACAAGGGCTGAGGCACCTGGGTGGCTCAGTTGGTTAAGCATCAGACTCTTGATTTTGGCTCAGGTCATGATCTCACAGTTCATGAGTTCGACCTCCACGATGGGCTCTAAACTGAAAGTGCAGAACCTGCTTAGGATTCTCTCTCTCTCTCTCTCTCTCTCACTCTCAAAACAAATAAAAAAATAGGGGTGCCTAGGTGGCTCAGTTGGTTAAGCATCAGACATCAGCTCAGGTCATAATCTCAGGGTTTGTGAGTTCCATCCCCGGGGCAGGCTCTGTGCTGACAGTTTGGAGCCTGGAGCCTACTTCGGATTTGGTTTCTCTCTCTCTCTGCCCCTCCCCCACTCTAGCTCTGTCTGTCTGTCTGTCTGTCTCTCTCTCTCTCTCTCATAGGTGAATAAATATTTAAATAAACAAAATAATAAAGGCTGAAAATTCCCAAGTCTTGAGAGAGAAATGGATATCCAGATTCATAATACTCAAAGAATTCCAAATCAGGTGAACCTAAAGAAGAATAGCATATTATGATATATTATAATAAAATTTTTACCAAAGAAAAAGAGAAAGCTTTAAAAGAAGCAAGAGAAAATTAATTCCATAGAGAGGTGCCCCAATAAAACTCTGAGCACACTTCTCAACAGAAAACTTGTAGGCTAGAAAAGAGAGGGATGATAGTATGTGAATGTATACAACTCACTTGTAAAGCTGAACATATAGACAAATACAGAATACTGTCATAATTTAATGGATTTGTAAATCACTTTTAACTCTAACATAAAAGTGAAAAGAAAAATGTATTGTTAATCGATACCCAATATAAAAGATATAAAGTGTTAAATCTATCACATAAAATGTGTGGGCTTGGCAAAAATGTAAAGTTTTTAATGTAATTGATGTTAAATTGTTATCAACTTAAAATAGACATGACTTTAAGAATTTTTTTAATGTTTTTATTTTATCTTTGAGAAAGAGAGAGTACATGAGCAGCGAGGTGCAGAGAGAGAGGGAGTTAGAAAATCCCAAACAGGCTTCATGCTGTTAGCACAGAGCCCGATGCAGGGTTCAAGCTCACAAACCATGAGATCATGACCTGAGCCAAAATCAATAGTCAGATGCTTAACCAACTGAGCCACCCAGGCTCCCCTAAGATGTTTTATGCAAGCAGCATGGTAACCACAAAGAAAATGGATAAATATACAATGAAAAGGAGAAATGAATCAAAGCATATCACTACAAATTTTTAAATCACAGGGAAGATGTCAAGAGTGGGAAAGAAACGAACCACAAATCAGATAGAAAACAACAAAATGTTAATAGTAAGTTCTTACCTATTAATAATTACTTTATAAATAATCTGTCAATAAGGAAACTATAGAGTACTGAATGGATTTTTAATAGATCCAGATATATACTATCTACAAAAGACTCACTTTAAATCAAAGAGAAAATGGGAGGGGGCACCTGGGTGGCTCAGTCAGTTAAGCACCCAACTTTGGCTCAGGTCATGATCTCACCGTTTGTGAGTTCAAGCCCCATGTCGGCTCTGTGCTGACAGCTCAGAGCCTGGAGCCTGCTTTGGATTCTGTGTCTCCCTCTCTCTCTCTGCCCCTCTCATGCTCATGCTCTGTGTCTCTCTCTCGAAATAAATAAATATTAAAAAAATTATTTTAAAACAATAGAAAAAATGGGCTAAAACTGAAGGGGTGGAAAAAGATGTTCCAAGCAAATGGAAAACTAAAGAGAGAAAGTTTGGCTATGCTTGTATCAGACAAAATAGACTTTAAGTAAAAAACTGCCACAAAAGACAAAGAAGGTCATTTTATAATAACAGAAGTATCAGTTCATCATGAAAATATAATAATTAAAAATAAATATGCACCCAAAATCCAACATACATACATCAAATATTCATAGATCTTTAGAGAGAAATTGATAGGACTATAATAATAAAAGAAGATTTCAGTGTCCCACTTTTATCAATGGATAGATCATCCACACAGAAAATGAATAAGGAAATAGCAAACTTGAAATAACACTATAGACAAAATGGACCTAACAGACATATACAGGACATTCTATCAAACATCAGCAGAAGACATATTAATCTCAAGCATACATGGAACATTCTCCAGGATAGACATGGGTTGAACCACAAAACAAATCACAAAAATTTATAATATAAAGTAGCTTTTCTGAATACAGTGGTATGAAACAAGATATCAGTAACAGAATAAAAATTGGAAAATTCATATATATGTAGAAATTAAACAATACACTCATGAACACCAATGGGTAAAGAAAAATAAATCAAATAGGGAAGTAGAAAATACCATGAGTCAAACATAAATTTAAAAACACCTATCAAAATCTATATGATGCAGCTAAAGCAGTATTGAGAGGAAAATTTATACTGATAAACACCAAAAAGAGATCTCAAACAAACAAGCTAACTTTACACCTCAAAAAAGTAAGAAAGAACAGAGTAAACCCAAAATTAGAAAAAGAAAAGAAAGATAAGAGGAGAAATATATGAAATAAATGAAATAGAAATAAATAAAAGAAATGAAATAGAAACAAATGAAATAAATGAAAAATATAGGGAAAATCAACAAAATTAACAGTAAATTTTTATAAAGATAAATAAAATGAGCAAACCCTTAGACTTACAAAAAAAGGCGGGACTTAAATAAGAAGTGAAAGAGGATGCCACAAAAATAAAAAGGACTATGAAAAACTATTATGAACATTTACACACCAACAACTTGGATAACCTAGAAGTCATGGATAAATTCCCAGAAATTCACTACCTACTAATAATGAATCATGAAGATAAAGAAAACTAAAATTGACTAATAACAAATAAGAAGATTAAATCAGTAATCAAAAATCTCCCAACAAAGATAAATTCAGAACCAGTTGGCTTCACTGGTGAATTCTATCAAACATTTAAGGAAGAATAAATACCAACACTTTTTAAACTCTTCCAAAAACTTGAAGATGAGGAAGCACTTCCAAATGCATTTTATGGGGCCAATATTTTGCTGACACTAAAGCCAGACAAAGATACAAGAAAATTATAGGCAATATCCCTAGGATACAAGTACACTTCTACATACTCAAATCAGTATAATACAATACATAAATAGAAGAAAGGATTAAAAAACACATGATTATCTAAATAGATGGAGAAAAAGCAATTAACAAAATTCAATATACTTTCATGATAAAAACTCTGAGCAAATCAGGTACAGAAGGAATGCACCTCAACATAATAAAGGCCATATTTGACAAGCCCAAAACTAACATCACCCTCAATGGTGAAAAACTGAAAACTTTCCCTGTCTAACCAGTGACAAGAACAGCCACTGTTAAAACTTCTATTGAACATAGTACTGATAGTCCTATCCAGAGCAACTAGGCAACGAAAAGAAATAAAAGGCACTCAACTGGGGGGAGGGGGTGGGAAGTAAAATTATTTGTTTATAGGTAACATAATCTTGTATGTAGCATTATCCTAAAAACTACAAAAAAAACCTGATAGAACTGATAATCAAATATCATAAAGTTGCAGGATATAGAATCAACATCAAAATCAGTGTTTGTATGCACCATCAATGAAGTGAAAATTAAGAAAACCTCACAACAGCATAAAAAATAATCAGAATAAACTTAACCAATGAAGTAAAACTCTAATATGCTGAAAAAGACAAAATATTGGTGAAAGAAAAGAAAACACAAATAAATGGAATGACATCATGTTTACAGATTGGAAAGCAATATTGTTGAAATGTCCATACGACTCAAAGTGATCCACATTCAGTGTAATCTTTATCAAAAACTCAATGACATTTTTCACTGAACTAGAAAAAAATTCTAAAATGCATTTAGAATACTCAAAGAAACCTTGAGAAAGAGGACAAAGGTGGAGGTATCATATTTTCTAATTTCTAACTATATTACATAACTATAGTAATCAAAATAGTCTCATTCGGGCATTAAAACAGACAAACAGGACAGAATAGGGAGCCCCAAAATAACACATACAAATATAGGAACGGCTCTTTGACAAAAGTGTCAAGAAAATATTCTATAGGAAGGTTCTTCAACAAACATTATTGGTGAAAACTGGGCTATCCACATGCCAAAGAATGCAATTGTTCCTTACACATTGTAAATAAAAATAACTCAAAATGGATTAGATTTGATCATAACTGAATGAGATTTTCTTGAAAAATCATTTTATTTCTAAAATATTTGAAATTACTGTTACAGAAAATGGAGAAGGGTTGCTTCGTTTTCAATTCATTTTAAACAAGAGGTACTTTCAAAGCAAAGTGAAACATTGATGAACACATAGCAGTTTTCTTCTGATGCTGAAAAAAGAAAATGCAATGACTAACTATGATTAAGTTGTACTCTAAATGTAAAGAAAATGCCAGTTTCATACTCCCACACTAAAAATGTGTCCACTTGTAATTTAGATCAACTTTCACTGTTGATGCCTGTTATTAAAATTAATGCTGGAGTGGTGACACAAAGATGACAATGTAGGCCATTCCTGACTTCACGCCCCCTCTCAAGAAGTACTACTGACAGCTATTCATGAACAGGACAACACTGAAAGAATCCTTTAACATGGGAGTACAGCCAAAGCATCTTGCTGTGCTATCTAAACCAAGACAAATTTTATTATAAAGTTAACATGAGCAGTTACATGCTGACCATATTATCCTTCCCCTGGGCTTATGCAGTACCATACCCAGTGATGTCTCTTCTCACTGTATTGTTTCAATGATGAGAAAAGAGAGCCCAGGGGGTCATTCATCTCCCCTAGCATCATGAGTTGCTTCTTGGGAGCCCCCACTCTGATTTCACTCCATAGGAATTTCAGGGGAGTCTGGGGTTTCACCACCGGGAATCTGATTGTAACAGAGAAGAGGGGGAAGGAATTGTAACAACTAGCACTCATATTTAGGCAGAATGAGTTTCTACCTGCAGAGTCCCAGGGGTGGATACAACTAGCAGCTTTGCACATCTGCAAAACAAAGCCAGTGGCACAGTCTAACCAGGGAACTATAGCCTGGCCCACTGCTGAGTTTAGCCTCCTGTCCCTTCTGACCAGAAGTCTGACAAGAACATCTTGAAGTTGCATGCTTTGAGCAGAGGCCAGCAGGCACAGGGATCACCTATAGAGAAAAAGTAGGACCAGTCTTGGAGGTTCCCCTTATACACCTGGGCATTCATAGCCTCACTTCACTTTTGAGCATAGCTCTTGATTTCCGTCCCCTCCCTCTCCAAACAGAAAGGCTGATTGGAAAAATTTAGGAGAGGCTTGGGGCTGGCCCTCATTCATGCCCTGGCAGGGGACCTGAGTCATAGTCAAGTCCATAGTGAATGAAGGTCCCAGACCTGCCCAACTGGAAAGTATGACCAGAACCATAAGCTATGTAATTCAGAAACATTTGAGCTGAGTCCAGCAGGCAGAACTAATAATATGTAGAGCAAAGACAGTAGTTCTTTTTGGCCAGGAAACTTGGGGCCCAGCTCAGCTTGAGTCAAGAACACAAACTAAGAGACTTACTGACCTTGAAACTAGTTTTCCCGCTACACTCAGGCAGGAAAGCTAATTCATAATACTTCTCATTGTTAAATACATCATTTACCCACCCAATCTGGGGACCCGACTCAAACACATAAAGAAGTTAAATAACTCATCCAACAGCCCTGCTTACAGTGACATTTATACAGAGAGCATTACCCATGGCTTTCTTTCTCTGCAGAGTACAACTGGTGGCCTCAGCTGTTAAGGGACTTTGGTGTATCCTCTTGCTTGATTTGGGTACCCAAACAATGAGCCTGGATGGCCTGGGACCCTTCCGGCTGCCCTGCCAGAGAAGAAAATCTAATTCATAGCCCCACTTACTGCTGAGTATGGTACCCAACTCAACCATCTAGGAACTTGACCAGAGAACCCAGGTAAACATGGAGCTTACAGCCTAGCTTGGTCAGGGAACCAAGCCTGTAGTCCTAAACAACTGTTCTCAGCCAGCAGCACCTACTTCTCCCAACCTCAGAGCTTGAGCAGTGGCCTTGCCCAAAAGCAAAATGGATAGCAAGCCCTACCTGCTCTACCTCCAGCAAACATGCCACAAATCCAAAATGACCTGAATTTAAAGAACCATCTGCCAAAGTGAACGTGTAAAGTCTCAGTGAGGAGACTGCTTACTCAAATAAACAGATACCAACGTAAAAATCATCATCCAACAAAGAGCTCAAATAAACAAGCTAACCTTACACCTAAAGGAACTAGAATAAGAACAAACAAAACCCAAGGTGACCAGAAGTAAGGAAATAATAAAGATCAGGGCAAAAATAAATGGTATAGAAACTAAATAAAAGAAAAAATCAATAATACCAAGATTTGGGTATTTGTAAAGTTAAACAAAATTTACAAACCTTTAGCCAGACTCAAGAAAAAAAGAGGACTAAACAAATCAAATGAGCAACAAAAGAATAGAAGTAACAACTTTTCATCTATAAGAATTAAAAAAGAGAGGGAAAGAGAGATATCAGATAGATTAGATACATAGATGATTGATGATAGATGGTAAGTAGGTAGGTAGACAGGTCGGTAGATAGGGTCAGATGTGATTACAGGAAAATAATTCTTGTAGCACCATGGAAGAGAGCACTGTGGACAAAAGAAAAGGGAAAAGTCAGAGACACAGATGCCAATTAAATCAGGAAACTGCTGCAGAAAAGCAACCAGGAAATTTTAAAAAGGAGGGGAAGGAGAGAAAGGAGGAGAAGAGGAAGGAGAGGATGGAGAAGGAGGAGGAGGAGGAGAAGAGAAGGAGGAGGGGAAGAGAAGAAGGAGGAGGGGAAGAGGAGGAGGGAAAGGAGGAGGGAAAAGAGGAAGAGGGGAAGGAGGAGGGGAAGGAGGGAGAGGAGGGAAAGGAGGAGGGGAGGAGGGGAAGGAGGAGAGGGAGGAGGAGGGGAAGGAGGGAGAGGAGGGAAAGGAGAAGGGGGAGGAGGAGAAGGAAGAGGGGGAGGAGGGAAGGAGGAGGGGGAGGAGGAGGGAAGGAGGGAGAGGAAGGAAAGGAGGAGGGGGAGGAGGGGAATGAGAAGTGGGAGGAGGGGAAGGAGGAGGGGGAGAGAGTAGGGAGAAGGGAGAAGAAGAAATAATAGTAACAAATGGCACCATAGAAATAAGAATTATAAAAGGGATGCCTAGGTGGCTTAGTCGGTTGAGCATCCAACTCCTGATTTTGGCTCAGGTCAAGATCTCATGGTTTGTGGGGTCAAGCCCTGCCCATAGCTCTCTGCACTGACAACATGGAGCCTGCCTGGAATTCTCTCTCTCTCTCTGCCCCCTCCCCCAAATAAGTATACTTTTAGAAAAGGATTATAAAAGAATACTATGAAAACCAATATGCCAACAAACTGGATAATCTTTAAAAAAATGGATAAATTCTTATAAATACACAACATTCCCAACTGAACCAGGAAGAAATAGAAAATCTGAACAGGCCAATTACAAGTAACAAAGTTTAATCGCTAATCAAGAAAGTATCAAAAATACGTCTGGAATCAGATGGATTTAGAAACGAATTCTGCCAAACACTGAAAGAATTAATACCTATTTTTCTCAGACTATTCCAAAAATAAAAGAGGAAGGAAAGCTTCCAAATACATTCTACAAGACCAGCATTACCCTTATACCAAACCAGAAAAAGACACCACAAATAAAGAAAACTAAAGGCAATATCCCTGATGAATAGATGCAAAAAACTTCAACAAAATATTAGCAAACTGCATATATATTTAAAAGATCATTTGCCACAATAAAGTGGGATTTATTTTATTTATAAAAATTAAAAATGGAAAAACTATATGATCCAATAATTCCACATTTGGGTATTTACCCAAAGAAAACAAAAACACCAATTTAAAAATATTTTTGCAGCCCTACGTTTATTGCAGTATTATTTACAATAACCATAGTATAGAGGCAACTTGAGTGCCCATCAATAGACAATTGAATAAAGAAGATGTAGGCTATATATAAAAGGGAATATTATTAAGACAAAAAAAAAAAAGATGAGACTGTGCCATTTGCGACAACATCAATAGGGCTAGAGATCATGTTAAGTGAAATACATCAGACTGAGAAAGGCAAATAGTATGCTATTCCCCTCATAAGTAGAATCTGAAAAAAAAAAAAAAAAGCAAATGGTTAAACAAACAAAAAGTAGAATCAGACCTATAAATACACAGCACAAAGTGATCATTGTCAAAAGGGAGGAAGGGTTGGGAGATTAGACAAAATGGGTGATGGGACAGGGGATATACAGGTTTCCAGTTAGAAAATGAGTAAGTCACAGGAATAAAAGGCACAGCATAAGGAATACAGTCAGTGTTATTTTAATTGCAAAGTATGAGGATAGATAGTAGCTACATTTGTGGTGAACATATCATAATGTACGAATTTGTCAAATCACTATGTGATACAATTGAAACTAATGTAACATCGTGTATCAACTATACTCAAAACCAAGAGTAATTAGCAACTTATGAATTATCATTCTATCATTGCAAAGTATGTTTGTGACCTAAATGGATATGCTGCCAGGTATTAAATTGGGTCCCAATTTACTTTAAAAATCTTAAAGGTTTTGTTTGTTAAGTGGTTATTTATGGCCTATAAGCAAATTATAAACTGTTTTTTAAAAAAATCATTTACTTTTTATGTCAAGAAAAAGTACCTTTAAAGTTTGCTTATTTTCCTTCCCAACTGGGATTTATAGCATATTTATTTGGAATAAAGGGTTAAAATCTAATCTAGCTCTTCTGTAAGTTAGATATTTTTATATTTTGTGTTTACTTAATATTTACGTATTTCACCAAAAAAGCCTTTCTATTGTTTTCTTAAAACTTGATTAACTCACAAGATATCTACTTTGTTACTCACAATTAATGTATAATTATTGTATTTCCCCAATTGATCTTATAGTAACTATTTCCAACCTGTTATTAAATTGACAGTTTATGTTAAAATTTTATTACTTTGTGTGAAATAGGTACAATCTTCAAATCAAATTAATATTTATTGACTATTACTGTGTGGAGAGTGCTAGATTTAAATATTATTATTTTCCAGTTGGTCGTACAATACAGTAATATCATCACCCCCTAAGGTGGAGACAGTAACCCAACTGGCTTATTTACAGTGAAGAAAACCTACTGCCTAATTGTAAAGAAAACTAGTGGCAAGACAAGTCAGTGAAAACATGGATAGTGATGATGATTACCAAATCAAGCCTTCCTTTAGTGTTAAAATATATAAAAATACAATGGTGTTCCCTAATGCCTTTTGAAATCTCTCTCACCTTTCCTGCTCAAGCCTTTTTCTAATGTCTAGTAAACACCTCATTCTATTCAGATAAATTTACTTTATTTTTTCTACAAAAGCTAATTGATTTAGAGCCTATAAAAATTTTTGTTGTTTTTATTGTTACTTTTGGACCCAAACAGGCAATGTTCTAATAAAAAAGGAGATAAGTCATGTGAGGAAGAACAATTCAACTCTTCATAGGAACCACAAAGCTCCTCATTGGATTTTCTCTTTTTTTTTTTAGGTTTATTTATCCATTTGTGTATTCATTGACAAAAGATTTTAAATGCCTTATATGTAAAAATAATTCGTGATTATTTATCTTTTGTCATTTGTGAAAATATACTATTACTGGGAAGAGTTATTAGGACATTTATTTTCTGTTTACTTTGCAATTTATTTTATTTTTTCTTTTGCAAAAAAATTATACCCATCTGAGTTTGATTTGGAAATGTATTTTTGAAGTAAATATTGCCATTGATGGCTTTTCATTTAATGACAAGTTAGTCAAGTGACCCTAGGAATCTTCCAGTGGTATTAATTTTTCTTTTCATGAATTTCAGTGTAGTTGTTTTTATATTATTCAATATGTGAAAACCAACTATTTCCTATATTCAAACTGTCATAGCATTTTATTCTCACACTTGCTAAGTGGCAAATTACTTTATAAAAATAAAAGTATTATTTTTAAGTAAGAAAAAACTAAAAGGAGAATTCAACAGCAATACAATACTAGTTGGGGACTTTAATACCCCACTCTCAACAATGGATATATCATTAGGACAGAGAATCAATAAAACAACAGCAAATTTGAACGACATTGTAGACCAAAGGGATCTAATAGACATCTACAGAACGTTCTATCCAACAACAACAGAATGTATATTTTTCTCAAGGGCACATAGAATATTTTCTAGGATAGACAGTATCATAGTCCACAAAACAATTCTTAACAAATTCAAGAAAACTAACATCATGTGTCAGTGTCTTCTCTGGCTACAATGTTATGAAATTAGAAATCAACAAGAGGAAAACTGGAAAATTGACAAATACATAGAAATTTAACAACACTTTCCTGAACAACCTATGTATCAAAAAAGAAATACATGGGAAATAAAAAGGTATCTTTGAGACAAACAAAAATGGTAACACAACATAACAAAATTAAAGGACACAGCAAAAGCAGTTTTAAGAAGGAAGGTCATAGCAATAAATCTCTACATTAAACAAAAGTTACAAATAAACAACCTAACCCTACACCTTAAATTTCTACGAAAAAGAAGAACAAATCTATTCCAAAATTAGCAGAAGAGAACAAATAATAAATATTACATCATAAATAAAAGGAGTAGAGAACAGAAAAATAGAAAATATCAACCAAACTAAAAGTTAGTTTTTTAAAGATAAGCAAAAGTGGCAAACTTTTAGCTAAACTAACCAAGAAAAAGATAATCAACACTGAAATCAGCAAAAGTATTAATAAAAAAGGAAACATTACAATTGATACCAAAGAAGTAAAAGGATCATAAGAGACTATTATAAACAACAAAGAATTATAAGAGGCTACTATATGCCAACAACCTAGACAACCTAGAAGAAATTGGAAAATTCTTAGAAACATATGACCTACCAATAATGAATCAGAATGGTTTGGAGAAAAATCAAGTAATCCTCCACTATCTCCATGGATTATATGTAACGCATTCCAAGAAATCCTGATCAGTTATCTTACTTTTATTTTTTAAATATTCATTCATTCATTCATTTATTTTGAGAGAGAGGGTGTGAGTGGGGGAGGCACTGAGAGGGAGGAAAGAGAGAGTTCCAAGCAGGCTTCATGCTCTCAGCACAAGCCCAATGTGGGCTCAATCCTCTGCCATGAGATCATGACCTGAGCTGAAATCAAGAGTTGAATACTTAACTGACTGAGCCACACAGGCACCCCTAGTTCTCTTACTTTTAAATCTCTCGGTAAAGAAATTTTATAAATACCTTTAGTAATCTTGTTTAGTATTTGCATAGCTCTTGAGTCTGAAATTTCCTTGTGATTCTTAATTCTAACCTACAAATATTCTTCTATAGCTTTTGCTGTGTTACTGCACATAACTGAATGAAAATTTTTATCTGTGAAGTAAACAAATGATTGCTAGCATTATAGGATCCCCAAAAGAAGATTCTGTAGCCTGTAATAACTGTAGATCTGGCACATTTTTTAAAGAATATAACCTATTTGTGGAATTCAATCATCTTTTTAACATGTTGGTTTAACTAGTGATAAAGTACTTTCTATTCATTATTCCTCTTCACAATTGAAACTGACTACATTATAAATAAGTATGAAGACTTTACATTGAAATATACCTGGGTTTGAGCCTAAGCTCTACTTACCGGTGTAACTGAGCTTGAATTCAGTATATATAAGAGAGAGATAATTTTACCTATCTCCCAAGATTGATATAAGTATTAAATGAGTTGATCATAATAAAAGTGCCCAGGGTATTACCTGATATAAAATAGATATTAAAGACATTTAATTTTTATTCCCCCTTAAACTGTTACGAGTAGAGTTAAGGTAGTCATATCAAAATCAGTTTCCCTTCTCAGCTAGAATTATTCCTATTTTAAAGGAAAAAAAATGACATCAATTCAATTGCCTACCTCTTCCTCGCAGGCACCTCAGTGTTTGATTGTTAGTCTGCACGCTATCTGACTTGAGCATGCATACACATATTCTAAGTAGTCCCAATGCTTTGTAGAATACACCACAGGAATCACATCCTGCTGTCACTCTCAATGTGAAATGGCTCTGTGACTTCCCTGATAGGACTGAGAAAGTGTATCCACACACGCACTTCCTTCAGGGAAATTCTCAGTTGGAGACTCCCCAAGTGCTCAGATTTGTTTCATAATACACAGGTCTATTACCCTCAGACATCTGGACACTGCAGGATAGCTATGAAGAACAGTTTAATGTGAAATGCAGCAAAAGTATTTTGACAGATCTCTTTTCTTTCCAAGTGAACCTCGTCATGGAGAAGAAAAGGGAAATTTAGAGCAAGTAATTCTACTAGTAACTATCTCCATTGGTTCAACTGGCCTAGAATATGTTTGAGAATAAATATGCTATTTTAAAGGTATATTTAATACTTTATTCCTCTTTATTTGGATTTTTAAAAATAAGCTTTGAACTTGTTTATTTCACTGTACTACAGTGTGATGTGCTTTTGAGGGCAGCTTTGAATCTTACTCAACATTGTATCTTTGGAGTATATTGAGTCCTTGGGTAAATAAATAAATTATTGAAGTATAGCATCCAGAAGAATGAACATCAAGTAATTTCAGATATCGATGTCCTTTTTTTCTCACTAATTTTATTCTTAATAATCTACAATCTTGAACTACCTTTTACTTTTCTTTCAGTTCATCTAAGCTGAAGTTTATAAAGCTTCGTCATTTCCGTAGCCTGTCTTTTCCTACTAGTTGAAATAATATGAAATCATAATAGTAGTTTGTATTGATTTGCTTATCATTCTTCTATACAAAATTTCCATTTAATTTCACATTTATTTTCTCAATATTGCAACATGTGATATTTGTCTGAGTTTGACAAAGACAAATTAGTTCTACTCTTGCTAACAGTGGATACCAGCTGTTTCAAAGCCCTCTGCTGAATGCTGCAGTAGGTAAAAATATAAAGAAGGTATAAAAGTTGCTCTCAAATAGCATACAGTCTTGTAGAATTTATGAAAAATGTACATGAATACCCAAATATTTTGGGATTGGGATTTGGACGAGTAAAAATCTGTAAAAATCAGGGGTGATATTCTAAATAGAGGAAAAAGGCATTTGCAGAGGTTTATAATTGAGATAAAATAGAGAAGTTCTACAAACTGTTATGAGCATAGTATGCTCAGAAAATAAATTTACATGTTTTACTAGCTTGAGAATTTCACATGCCAAGGGATTCTGAAATATTAATATCAAATAAGTTATAATTAACTCTTCCACTTTGATATCCCAACAGGTGGAAATCAAACTTCCTTAAAGCTAAGATGATGATTCTTAAGAAAAAAATCCTGCTGAATTCATTTTATACCTTCTCCTCCTTTTTTGTAGATATTATGATTTTTTAGTTTAATGTTTTGTTAGTAAATGAATAAATGTATCAAAGGGGGTTATGTAATGAATGGGATTTTAAAAAATAAACCATATGCAATAATTTTTTAAAAAGCATCATTCAAACTTTGGCTGCAGCTGGTAAAAACATCAATATTTTATTTATATTTTTTACCAACTAAATATAAGTGTTGCTAAGAAATCTGGCATGATTGGTTCCAATTACGGAGAGAGGTAAACCAAAGGGACAGATTAACATCAGATTATATCTGAGGAAATAGGCAATTTTTGAAGAGTGGGAAAATGTTACTCAACTTCATTTTACTTTGCAGAAAATTGCTATAGGCTTACAATATTTATATGAGGATTTAGTACTTAGAACAATAAGCATGTTGTGACAGGTGAGCAAATTAGACTGGACAAATGAGGTCACTGTACTGTGACTGGGACAATAAAAGTGAATTGTAGCAAATGTGTTGTTTTACATTTTCCCTCACACAGACTGAGTTCTCTAAAGAATTCACTGATTTAAAAAAGGCTAAACCATGTAAAAATCTAGAGCTACAATGGCAATCTCAGCTGTGGCAGAACACTCTTCTATTATGGTGATTCCTGTAGTTAATCCTTCATGGCATGAGCAATGTTGCTTCTTTAGCCTACTAATTTGCAGTTACTGTATGCAGCTGTATTACGGAAAGCACCCAAGCTAAGCAATAAGGTCATTTCCTAGCCTCAGCTTAGTGAAAGTGTGCATGATCAATTACCTTCTGTAATTTGGAGCAGCCAAAGCTCTGGTTGTATTTCATATTATTCCAGAAAGAAATAAATATTGTGTGTCACTGGAATAGGCTGGACAAAACAGGTGGAACAAAATAATGTTAGCAGTGAGTGGGATATAAAAGGAGTAAATTGGTCTTCTACATTTTATAATCATACTATTTCATTACAGACATAAAATATAGGCCCTGGAATTATTATGATCATTTACTGTCCAAACTTTTAGAGGACATCTTCTATGTGCCAGACCCTTTGCTGGATGTTAGGATGCAAAACAAAACAAAACAAAAACAAAAACAAAAAAACAAGACATAATTTCTGACTGAGAAAAGTCTGCAGAACAATGAGAGAGAAAGAGAAGAAAGGAAGGAGGTTATATGTACTTTGGAATATTATAGTATAAATAAAAAATACTTTAAAGACAAATCTGGATCTAAAAGCTGATTCAGGCACATTCTATTTTAAGGACCTTGAGCAAGTAGCTTGGGCTTTCTGAGACTCAAGTTTTTCATATATAAAATGAGGGCCAATGAGGAAGCCCGTATTTTGAGAAGACAATGAGATTAAAGATCTTGATGGATTCCAAGAGGATCTGACAGTAAATACATTGACATGGAAGACACAGGTAAATAATAGTAAAAAGAGAAGAAAACCAATAACTCAATTCCCAAGAACACCAATATTTGTGGGATTGATAAAGGAGAAGCAGCCAGCATTAAATAATGAGAGGTAAGAGAAATCAATGGATAATCACTATAAATTGAAGGAATGGAAGATAAGGAAAGATCAATAGCTCTGACGGCAGGTCAGATTCAAAACAAAGATGTCAAGAAATGCTTTATGCTCAATGCATGGATGTTCTTTGTATTTCCCTGCATATCATTGCTCAGAGATGAAGGTGGAGATATAAAACATGGATAAAAGAATGAGCACTGGATTAGTAATCTAAAGGATTACTACTAGCTGTTTCACTTGAAACAATTATTTTAACTTCTCTCATCCTAACCATTCCTCTAGCCAGGCCTATAAAAGTCATATAAAATGTGTTGATATATTCTATAAGTGACTACACAGCACAGATTTCAAGATAATAATATCATAAAGTATAATCATTATTAAAATAAAATGCTACATATTCCAAGATGTTTTTAACTGTACCCTTAATTCACAACTGAAAAAAAACACCAGTTTTAATTTGGATTATTATCATTAACTTTTCTCTACTTAGCCCTGGCATAGGCTCTCTACCTATGTATGTTCTTTGTACCTTGCCAATACAAGCTATTATGAGTAATTGATAAGCTAATTGCTTTCAATAGGTGATCCAGCAATTATCTCAAAGTTCCTAAAAGATAGTTCATTAAATTTGAATCCAAATCACAAATATTTGTATCTTGTGGAAAAAAAAAAAAAACTTACCTATTCACACAGAGAATTTAGAATCACTTTTCAAGTTCCAGAACATATCATTAGGAATTTTAGAGGAATTAAATCAAAGCATAGGTAAAAACTGGGGAGGAATTGACATATAGACAAGACTTAGTCTTTCCATTCAGCAAAATCACCTATCTCATATTATTTTCATCTTCTATTTCTTACTATAATTTAAAATTTTCTTCTCAGTAGTTTTATTACTTTCATGAAAGAAGTCTTGCTTCCATTAGATTTCCAAATGGATTACTTCTGGTATACAGAAAGCTATTGATTTTTTTATTCATATGATAAACATCTTTATGAGCTTTTTTTTTTTTAACTTTAAATGGACTTTCATTTTATTCCTTTGAGTTTTCTATTGAGGTCATCATAACATACTTAAAGATAACTATTTTCTTATTACCAAAGGTCCTAATTCTTATAAATATTACTTGTCTTACTGCATTTGCTAATACTTCTAGAACAATCATAACTATGATAATAGTCACTTTGTCATGTTTTTACCTTTACCTAATAGAATCGAGATGTTACTTTCTGAAATTGTATCTATTATCTATATCAAATTAATAGTCATGTATAAGATTAATACAATATTAATAATTTGAAAATGGAATTAAGTGTGTAGGTATTGATCCAAATATTCCAACTTGCAAGATTAATGGAAAAGTCATCATCCTTTTGGTGGCTATGTTAGCTAGGATACTCAAAATAACAGTCGCTTAAATATATAACTTTACAGTTCTGTTACATGGCATTCTGAGTTTGAGCACTGCAGTGCTGATCCTGCAGCTCCTTTTGCAGGCAAAGCATGCTCACTACCTTCATCCACGAGGCACAAGATGGATTGCCACCATGTCCATTTTCCAAGCCGCAAAATGGAAGGAGAGACAGGAAGAGCACACACCTTCCCTTTAAGTACTTGACCTGACAGAAGAATTCATCACTTTACATACCTCCAACTGACAGGACTTAATTCTATGGCCAGCGTGGCTGAAAAAATGTGTTAGTTAGCTAAGCAGCCATGTTCCCAGGTTAAAATTCTATTATGATATCTAAGTAGGGGAGAACGGGTACAGACAGATACTCAAGGAAGACAGCTACCAGTCTCTGTCAAAATCTGACAGAATTTTAAGATATTAGCCAATGATAATTTTCTCGCACTTTCTCATACCACTTGCTCTCCATGAACTTTTCTCCCAATTTAGTCTGTGGCAATCATTGTCTTAGAGAAAAGATAATGCCCAAAGTAGGAGAAAATACATAAGCATAATTTTTAAATTTCAAAGCCTCAACTTTGACCCAGCGCACAAAATGTTTTCTATAAATACGCATAGTGCACGTAAGTATTTATAAAACTTAGGAAGGGGCAGAAGACAAAGGGGGGTGGGAACAAAAAAACAAAAAAGACACTGTACTCTTACTGATCACTCCTATGGGGGAGGTACAGAAGAAGAACTTTATGTGTCACCTAGTTCCTCCTTTGCTCTTGAAGAGACAGCAAACAAACTCCATAGCTGTTTCAATCAATCTCTGCTCTAACACGGAAATGTTTACAGGTTGTAAAAAAGTCTAATCGAGGGGCGCCTGGGTGGCTCAGTCAGTTGAGTGTCTAACTTTGGCTCAAGTCATGATCTCACAGTTTGCGAGTTTGAGCGCCGTATTGGGCTCTGTGCTGACAGTTCAGAGCCTGGAGCCTGCTTCAGATTCTGTGTCTCCCTCTCTTTCTGCCCCTCCTCCGCTCATGCTCTGTCTCTCTGTCTCAAAAATAAAAATAAACATTGAAAAATATTTTTTTAAAAAGTCTAATCGAGGGCACCCGGGTGGCTCAGTCAGATGTAGGTGTCCAACTTCAGCTCAGGTCATGATCTCACGGTCCATGGGTTCAGGCCCCATGTCAGGCTCTGAGCTGTCAGCACAGACAGGAGCCTGCTTCACATTCGGTGCCTCCCTCTCTCCCTGTCCATCCCCCACTCACACACTCTCTCTCTCTTTCTAAAAAATAAACATTAAAAATATTTAAAAAAACAACAAAAAAGTCTAATCGTGTCTGATATCAAATCTTCAACATTACACTGTAAACAAAAGCCTGCCTCCTTTATGCCAATTTTTATCTAATTTAGTTTTGGAATCTACAGTTGGGGATTCCAAGTGTGTTTGGTTTCTTTCCTTCCCCTTTTGTCCTTGATGTCCCCTGAACTTACTCTACGGTCTCTGGTTACTGCAAGGCCAGAGTCAGGAAAAAAGCAAGGAGTAGAAGAGATCACACTAGGTTGGTACAGTTGTACTGGCTTCAGTACTCCCACACTGTAACATGTGCGCAAATGCTGACTTTACCTCTTCGGTTCTTGTTTTGTGTGTTAGACTACAGCACCTTCTTAGGCCCTGGATTTCAGTGGGATCTTCTCCACAGAGACTCTCTCCACTGAACCTGGTGATTTTCTTTTATCATCTAAACTCAGCTTTATTCCTAGGGGTCCAACTCTAGAAAATTAGAAATGTGCATTCTGCCTCCAGTGGGTGGAAGTGAAGCTTACACAACAGTGTCTCTCTCTCCGCACTCCAAACAGTCTCACGCCTATTAGACATATGGGGTACTTTCCTGGTACTCTTCAAATCCACCTACTGAAGCCCTCGTTTGTGTTCTCTTAAGCAATCCTCAGATGGCTTAGGGTAGGAAGAGCACTGAGAGGGAGAAGAGAGGAAATGCACATAGTACTGAGTTTGGCTGTTTCCATCAAAACCAGCCTCCCTTCATACAACTTTGGCATTAACTGTGAAAGGATGGCAAAATCAGTGCTGCAATTCATTTACTTGTCCTGCTTAGCTGATCTGCATCTATACTCCTCCTTGGCTTCTGGGGTCACTATAGTATCTCTGAAACCAGAGAAATTTCCACTTAACATTCTGTCACAGCAATAGGGATTCAATTATATAAAGCCTTGAGTACCAGAAGAGGACTGTGAGCTTAAACAATAATAAAGCTTGAACATTTCAAAAAGGGAAGAGTCATGAGAAATCTTGAGAAGATATTTCTATTAGCAGAAAATAGGAAAAACTAGCAAATGGGAGTTCAATGAGACGAAAAACTATGGATTTAGAGCCTATATAAATAAATTACTCTCTTACATCTTTCACTTTATACTTTACTTGAGTGAAGAAGAAAAATGAAATAATGAGCCAGCCAGTAAGATTGCAGGCTTATCTTTAGTATCTTGAAATTGTGTTTAGCAAAACTTGTGAAAAGCTAGCTCTAGTACTTATACTGGAAAATAGTTAATTTAGGGCTTTAGGAAAGTGTCCGCTACTACAGAGACTCTATTAGGATGGCTTGGAGGGAAGAAAAGTAAAAATAATCACTTGAAAATATGAAGACTCATTTACAAGAAAGAGAAAAACACAACCATAACAAAACTTTGCAAGTTGCCTGCAAAATGTGTGATAATGGCAGAGACTAACACTCTGTTCAGGCTAAGAAAAACTGGAACAGTTGCCCAACGCATGTTAATATGCTGCTCTTTTTGCCGTAGCTAATTTCTTATTTATGACAAAATCTGTATTGCCTTAGGCAGTTACTTAAAATCTCATTATGGTGAATACTTGGAAGTTTTAGAAACAAAAGAGGAGCATTAACAATAAATATTGATTGTAGTCCTAAGTGAATGTGTATGAACTTCATTGCTTTATAAAAAAAAGAAAAAGAGAGAGAGATCATATACTCTGATAGGTTCAATGGAAATTATACAGGTGTTAGTGTTTTTCATTTGGGTTTTGATTGGAGTGTTATTACATTTTTGTTTATATTGTTCATTTAGAGCTAAGCCAAATTTTAATATGTATCTGTGGGTCAGTTATTTCTATTCATCTTTTGTTAGGAATTGCGTTTGCTAATACTGAATATCCATTCCCTTAAATGGACTATGATTTAAATCATTTTTTTCTGCATGAATTGTTCAATCTTAAAAGAGATCAGTTATACATTCAAACTAAAGCATGTTCAAACGATAGCATTAGAATACATAATATTATACTTTTTTATTAAATCCTTTAGAAACTAAGATACACTTAAAAATAAATTGTGGTGTTTGTTTGTTTGTTTGTTTGTTTGTTTTTTAGGCAGGGAGGGGTAGAGAGAGAGTGGGGGAGAGATTGAATCCCAAGAAGGCTCCACACTGTCAGTGCAGAGACTGATGTGGGACTCAATCACACCAACTGTGAGATCATGACCTGAGTCAAAATCAATAGTCAGATGCTTAACTGAGCCCACCAGAAGCCCCAGAAATAAATTTTTTTATTTAGTTTTTCATGATTTATTAACATTCAGCCAATTATTAAGAAAAATACTTTTTAAATTAATCACTTGATCTTGAAGAGCATGCTGATTCATCATTATCCCTCTATTTGGAGGACATTACATATTTTAGACCCATTAGAGATACCTCTCCTATTTTGTCTTATTTTAGTCACAGTAATTTTGTCTTTCTTCTCTGAACTTCACTCCCATGCTACTCCCCCATAGGGACCCATGATAACATGTTTAATATATATCCTTATACCAGCATTACCCTGAAACCAAAACCAAAAATGGCACCACAAAAAGAGAAAACTACAGGACAATATTCCTGATGTACATAGATGCAAAAAATCCTCAACAAAAAATTAGCAAACAACATTTAGCAATTCTTTAAAAAAAAAAAACACTTAACATGATCTAGAAGGATTTATTCTGGGGATACATGAGTGGTTCAATATTTTCATATCAATTAATATGGTACACCACATCAACAAAACAAAGGATAAAAAACATACAAAGAAGGACACCCAGGGAAGACGGCAGAGTAGGAGCAAACTAGGCTCACTTCCTTCCACAGATAAAACTAGATAACATTCTCGTAAGTGTAAATAGCTGAGAAAATCATCCAAAATTGACAGAATAAATTTCACAACTAAATGTAAAGAGGCCACATGGCAGAAGGTAGAAAGGGCAGAAACAGAGTCAGGCTCCAAACAGAATTGTGGGAATGTGTACAGGAGGGAGCAACATCTCTGGCAGGGCAAGGGGGGAGAAACAGATGACCACACCAGGTGGGACACACAGGAAAGATGATTCCCCATAACAGTGGACTTTGTACACAAGAGGGGCCAAATTTCATGAGTTCTTACAATCAGTAGGACTTAAAATATGGAATTTAAAAAAATCAGAAGTCTCAGGTCTGGGAGAGCTGGGAGGGTGAGAGGAAATGGAGTCGCCTCCATTAAGTGACAGCACAACAGCCAGGGGAGATACAACATCAAAGGAGCAGTTTGAAAGGTACCTACCTAATTTGCGAGAACACTGCACCACTCACTGCACTGTGCTTCTGCTAATTCACCCTCTCTACAGCTTGCCTCAGTCCAGGCACTGCAGGGCCCCTCCCACAGAGGACAAGGGCATGAAAAGTTTGCTAGCGCTGCCAGAGTGACCCACCTCCACCTGCAATGAGCTTCCAGGGATCCACCCCTACAGACAGCCCACCACAGTCTCAGTGCTATAGGCCCCCTACTGCACAGGACCAGGCATACAAAGATTGCTAGTGCCACTGCCCATCCTCCCACACTGTGCATTAATAGACCCATCCTCTCCAATAATCTCTTGGCTCGAGACTATTCAGATCGGTGGTGTAGGCCTAGAAGCATACAAGCAGCCCCCACAGTGGCCAGCGCCACTCCAAAATAATCACTGCCCCAGAGGGAGGGAGAGATAATCACACACACCAGTCAGACTGTGTCCCAGCAGAAGGCTAGAGGAACACAAGCAATCAGACTATAGGCCCTGCTCACCAATGCAAGATTCACAGGGGACAACACAAGGAAAGCACATGACAGTTTGGTACTACTGCATCCGTTTGATAAATGCCTGGTCTGACTCAACTCAAGTCTAAGGTGTCCCCAGACTGACCCAGTAGCATCACAGGACAGTACTGCCCACAAAAGGAAAAGAGAGGCATTGATGATGACTCGATGCAGAAAAGAGAAAAAGTAGCTGATCCACAACAGCAAGGCACACACATGACACATAAGACACATCCCTGAAGCACCAGGTTCTAGAGAACAGGGGGCACTACACAGCAGGGAACTACAGGACCTTTTCTTCATAAGGCCATTACTTTCAAGAGCAGGAGACATAGCTGTCTTTCCTATCACAGAGAAACAGACACAGTTAGACAATATGAGGAGACAGAGGAATATGTCCCAAATGAAAGAACAGGACAAAATCACAGCAAGGAACCTAAGCAAAATGAAGATAAGTAATATGCCTGATAGAGAATTTAAAGTAATGATCATAAAGATGCCCATTGTATTTGAGAAAATGGAGGATATCAGTGAGACCCATAACAATGAGATTAAAAAGAACCAATCAGAGATGAAGAGCACAGTAAAATGAAATTAAAAACACACTAGATGGAGGGGCACCTGGGCGGCTCAGTCAGTTAAGCATCCAACTTCAGCTCATGTCATGATCTCACAGATTGTGAGTTCGAGCCCCTTATTGGGCTCTGGACTCACAGCTCAGAGCCTGGAGCTTGCTTCAGATTCTGTCTCCCTTTTTCTCTCTGCCTCTCCCCTACTTGTGCTCTCCCTCTCTCTTAAATAAACATTAAAAGATTTTTGCACTAGATGGAGTAGTAGTAGACTAGACTAAGCAGAAGAACAAATAAGCTACCTGGACGACAGAGTAATGACAAGTAATTAATCTGATCAGCTGAGAGAAAAAAAATTATGCAAAATGAGAATACAACTAGAGAACTCAGCAACACCATCAAGCATAATAACATTCACATCATAGAGATCCCAGAAAAGGAAGAGAGCTAAAAACAGGCAGAACAATTTTTTGAAGAAATAATAGCTGAAAACTTCCCTAATCTGGGGAAGGAAACAAAAATCCAGATCCAAGAGGCCAGAGATCCCCAAACCAAGTCAACCTAAGGAGGTCCACAGCAAGACACGATAATTAAGACGAAAAAAATTGGTGATGAGGAGAGAATTTTAAAAGCAGCAAGAAAAGAAATGAGTTATGTACAAGGGAAACTCCATAAGGCTATCAGCTGATTTTTCAACAGAACCATTGCAGGTCAGAAGGAAATGGCATTATATCTTCAAAGTACTGAAAGGAAAAAAATCTGCAGCCAAGAAAACTCTATCCAACAAGGCTATCATTCAGAATAGAAGAAGAAATAAAGAGTTTTCCAGACAAACAAACATTAAAGGAATTCATGACCACTAAACCAGCCCTCCAAGAAATATTAAAGGGGACTCTGTGTGGAAAGGAAAGACCATAAGCAAGAGTAAGGAACATAGGAAGCACAAAAGCAGTAAAATTAAGTATATCTGTAAAATTCGGTCAAGAGACTCACAAAATAAAAAGATGTAAGGTATGACACCATATATTATACCTAAAATGTGGGTCAGGGGAGAGGAATAAAGAATGGGTTCAAACTTAAGCGAATATCAACTTAATATAGACTGCTATATACAGAAGATATTATATATAAACCAAATGAAAACCACAAATCAAAAACCAGTAATATACAAAAAAAGAAAAAATCTAGATATATCACTAAAGAAAGCCAACTAATCATGAGAGAAGATAGCAAGAGAAGGAATGGAGAAAAATTACAAAAACAACCATAAAACAAGTACAAAATGGCAATATATACCTATCAATAATTACTTTGAATGGAAATGGACTAAACACACCATTCAAAGGACAAAGAGTGACAGACTGTATAAAAAAATGAGAGCCATCTATATGCTGTCTACAAGAGACTCAATTCAGACCTTAACACACATGCAGATTGAAAGTGAAGAGCTAGAGAAGCATTTTTCATACAAATGGATGGGAAAAGAAAGCAGGGTTGTAATACTTATATTGGATAAAAGAGACTTTCAAACAAAAGCAAGAGACAAAGAAGGGCACTACATAATAATAAAGAGGGCAATCCAACAAGAAGATATAACAACTGTAAATATATATGCACCCAATATGGAAGCATTCAAATACTTAAAACAGTTATTAACAAACATAAGGGAAGTAATAAATAGTAATACAATGATAATAGCTGACTTTAACACCACACTTACACTGATGGACAGATCATCCAAACGGAAAATCAACAAGGAAACAGTGGCTTTGAATGACATATTGGACCAGATGAATTTAACAGACATATTCAGAATACTCCATCTTAAAACAGCAGAATACAGATTCTTTTCAAGTGCACATGGAACACTCCAAAAGATCACATATTAGGCCACAAAATAAGTCCCAATAAATTCAAAGAGATCAAAGTCATTGCATAAATCTTCTCTGACCACAACATTATGAAACTAGAAATCAACCAAAGAAAATATGCAAAAAGCACAAATACATGGAAGCTAAATAACATGCTACTAAACATTTAATGGGTCATTGAGGAAATTTAGGAGGAAATAAGAACTACATGGAAAAAAACGAAAATTAAAATACAATGGCCCAAAATCTTTGGGATGCAGCAAAAGCAGTTCTAAGAAGGAGGTTTATAGTAATACAGGCCTACCTGAAGAAGCAAGAAAAATCTCAAATAAACAACCCAAACTTACACCTAAAGGAGCTAAAAAAAAAGAACAAACAAAACCCAAAATCAGTAGAAGGAAGGAAATAATAAAAATTAGAGTAAAAATAAATGGCATAGAAACAAAAAAAAAAACACAATAAAGCGTGTGTGCGAGCGCACACACGCACACACACACATACACACAGAAACAAAAGAACAAATCAATGAAACCAGGATGTGGTCTTTGAAAAAAAATCAACAAAATTGATATACCTTTAACCAGATTCATCAAAAAAATAGTGGAAGAGGACTCAAACAAAATCAGAAATGAAAGAAAAAATAACAAATGATACCACAGAAATACAAAGGATTTTAAAAATTATATGCCAACAAGTTTGACAAGCTAGAAGAAATGGATACATTTTTAGAAATATATAATCTCCAAATTTTATTCAAGAAGAAAAATTAATTTGAACAGACTGATTACCGCAATAAAATTTAATCAGTAATAAGGAAAAAAAAAAAACTGACAACACAGAAAAGTCCAGGACTAGATAGCTTCACAGGGGAATTCTATGAAGCAAGCATTTAAAGAAGAGTTAAGACCTATTCTTCTCAAATTATTCCAAAAAATAGAAGAGGAAGGGAAATTTCCAAATTCATTTTACAAAGAATGCATTACCCTAATGCCAAAAACTGATAAAGTCACTATAAAAAAGAGAGAACTACAGGCCAATATTTAGGATGAATATAGATTCAAAAATCCTCGACAAACTATTAGCAAACCAAATGCAACAATAAATTTAAAAAAATCATCCACCACAATCAGGTGGAATTTATTACTGAGATTCAAGGGTGGTTCAATATACTCAAATCAATCAATGTGATAGATCACACAAATAAGAGAAAGGATAAAAACATAATCATTTCAACAGATGCAGAAAATGCACTTGATAAAGTCCAATATCCATTCATGATAAGAACCTTCAATAAAATAGGTTTAGAGAGAAGAAAACCTCAAAATAATAAAGGTCATATACACAAAATCCACAGCTAACATCATACTCAAAAGTAAAAAACAGATTTTCCCTAAGGTCAGGAACAACACAAGAATGTCCACTCCCACCACTTTTATGCAACATATTGCTGGAAGTACTAGCCACAGCAATCACACAACAAAAAGAAATAAAGAGCATCCAAATTAGTAAGAAAGAAGTAAAACTTTCACTATTTGGGGATAATATAATATATAGAACACCTTAAAGACCACCAAAAGACTACTAGAACTGATAAATGAATTCAGTAAGGTCACAGAATACAAAATCAATGTACAGAAATCCTTGCATTTCTATGTGCTAATAAAGAAGCCACAAAAAGAGAAATTAAGAAAGCAATCCCATTTGTAACTACACCAAAAATAGTAAACTACCAAGGACTAAACTTAATCAAGGAGATGAAAGACCTACACTCTGAAAACTATAAAACATTGATGAAAGAGTTTGAAGATGACACAAATGGGAATGCATGCTCATGGACTGGAAGAAGAAATATTGGTAAACTGTTCATACTACCAAAACAATCTACAGATTTAATGCAATCGCTTTCAAAATACCAAGAGCATTTTTCACAGAACTAGAATAAATAATCCTAAAATCTGTATGAAACCACAAAAGACCCAGAACAGCCAAAGTGATTTTGAAGAAGAAAAACAAAACTGGAAGTATCACAATTCCAGATTTCAAGTTTTGTTACAAAGCTGTAGAAATCAAAACAGTATGGTGCTGGCAAAACATAGACCCATAGATCAATGGATCAAAAAGAGAGCCCAGAAATAAAGCCATGATTATATGATCAGTTAATCTATGATAAAGGAGGCAAGAAAATGCAATGGGGCATAGACTGGCTCTTCAAATGGTGCTGGAAAAATTGCGTACCTACATGCAAAACAATGAAACTGTTTAATTGCACCATAGTCAAAAATAAACTCAAAATGAATGAAAGACCTAAATATGAGACCTGAAACCATAAAAATCGTGGAAGGAAATATAGTCATTAATTTCTTTGATACTGGCCATAGAAATGTTTTTCTTGATATATCTCCTCAGGCAGGAGAAACAAAAGCAAAATTAAACTATTGGGGCTACACCAAAATAAAAAGATTTTTCACAATGAAAGAACCTATCAATAAAACAGAAAAGCCACCTACTGAATAGGGAAAGATATCATCAATGATATATCTGATAAGGGGATTAAAATCCAAAATATACAAAGAACTTATACAACTCAACACCAAAAAAACAAATGATCTGGTTTTTTAAATGGGCAGAAGACCTGAATATACATTTTTCCAAAGATAAACATGTAGTCAACAGACATGTGAAAAGTTGTCCCACATCATTAATAATCAGGAAAATGCAAATCAAAATCACAAAGAGATATTACCTTATGCTCGTCAGAATGGCTAGTATCAAAAAGACAAGAAATAAGTGTTGCAAAGGATGTGAGGAAAAGGAACCCTGTGCACTGTTAGTGGGAATGCAAACTGGTGTGGCCACTGTGAAAACCAGTATGGAGATTCCTTAAAGAATTAAAAATTAGAAAAAAAATTTTTTAATTTAATATAGAATTACCATATGATCCAGCAATTCCACTACTGGGTATTTACCCATATAATATGAAAACACTAATTCAAAAACGATAAGTGCACCTCTTTGTTTATTGCAGCATTATTTCCAGTAGCTAAGACATGAAATCAATGTAAGGGTCCATCTATAGATGAATGGATAAAGATGTGGCATATGTGTGTATGTGCATGCACATGT
Organism: Cryptoprocta ferox; assembly: GCA_028646485.1. Taxonomy (NCBI): domain Eukaryota; kingdom Metazoa; phylum Chordata; class Mammalia; order Carnivora; family Eupleridae; genus Cryptoprocta; species Cryptoprocta ferox. The sequence goes on from CM053569.1 coordinate 44,242,977, forward strand.
ATGTGTATACACACACACAATGGAATATTAGCCATAAAAGAAAAAAAATATATAAGATCTTGCCATTTTCAACAAATGGTTGGACCTAAAGGGTATTATGCCAAATGAAGTAAGTCAAATTGAGAAAGACAAATACTATATAATTTCATTTATATATGGAATCTAGAAAACAAAACAAATGAATAAATGAACAAACAAAAAAGCAGAAACAGACTCATAAATACAGAGAACTGATGACGGCCAAAGGGGTGGGGGGGTGGGCAAGATGGGTGAAGGGGAGAGGGAGATACAGCCTTCCAGTTATGAAATGGATTATAAGAATAAAACATACAACGTAATGAACATAACCAATAGTGTTATAATAGCATTGTAAGGTGACAGATCATAGCTATAGTTGTGGTGAGCATAGCATAATGTATAGAGTTGTTGAATCACTCACTGTGTTGTACATCTGAAACTAATGTAACATGTGTATCAACTACATAACAATAAAATCCATATATAATAAATACGTAAGTCAACAATACATCAGTTATACATATATACACATAATTATATATGTATATATCCTATAATTTATATTGTGTTTGAGAGTAGAAGAAATATAGTTTTAAACCGATATAAATGTTAATGTTTTATAAATCTGTTTCTGTTACCAGCTTCTGTCACTCAACCACATTTTTGAGATTTATGTTGATGAGTGAATAGATCTTGGCTTCCTTGCGGCTAAATATTCAATAATGCAGAATCTCAGCACTTGATCAACACAACACTATTGTAGTGGCTAATGTCTCGTGATGAATCCAACTGCCAGTTGCAACAGATAATGCTACAGTGAACAATTTTATATATGCCATTGTGTAGACCTATGTAAGAACATTTCTGAGCTAAATACCCAGCTAAATAGTAGGTAGGATTAGTATCCCCTAATACTGGGGATACAAATACATTATTTCATTAAATTCAGTCAGATTAACTCAGCAGAGCCTCACCAGTTTACATTTCCCCTTTAAGAATTCTCTCTCTCCACAACCTCAAGAGTACTTAGTATTATGAATCTTTCCAGTGTTCATCGTATTGTAATTTTGTCATATTATTTAACTTTCCGTATTTTTCATTTCTCTCATCTTACCTTACATTTCTCTAATAAGAAAAAGCAATCCTTGATATATTTGTTGGCCATAGAGTCTTATCTCCAAAATATTTTTTTAATGTTTATTTATTTTGAGAGAGATAAAGAGACAGAGAAAGCCCACACACATGAGCAGGGGAGGGGCAGAGATAAAGGAAGAGAGGGAATCACAAGCAGGCTTTTTGCTGTCAGAGTGGAGCCCAATGGGGCATCAATTCCACAAACTGGGAGGTCATGACATGAGCTGAAATCAAGGGTTGAACACAACCACCTGAGCCACCCACTTGCCCCTCTAAACTCTTAATTTACCTACTTTGTCTATTGTTTTTTTTAATCTCCATGCTTTCTCATGGTGTGTAAAAGATCTTTTTATAGACTGTGTATTAATACCTTATCAGTTTTGGACACTGAAAATATCCTTTTCCTTTCTGTCATAGTCTGTCATATTTGTCTACGGAACTCTTTGTTAATAGATAACATTAGTTTTGATATAATCAAATCCATATTTCTAGCCTTATCAACTTAAACTTTTAAAATCTTGTTTTAGAAGTTTATCCCCACCTTTAAGCCTCAAGGTTATTTTCCTACACTTAAGAGAAGGTATTTTGCAAAGAGTCTGGGTAATCGTGTGGCAGTTTAAGTCTGTTGTCAGTACCCATTTATTTACATTATATAAGTTCAGAATTTTTATAAAAATAATTTTAATTGTATTCACAACATAATGCAGTTAACTAGATAATACAAGATAACTTGATGACAGTATCCATTAAGATTATGAATTTAAAAACAAAGATTTACTTTATGCTTCAATGGTAGTTATGAAGAGCACTAGCAGAGGCAAATATTAAACAGCAATTATTGAACATCCCCTACTTGCTTTGAAGCATTTGAATCATATCCTGTTTGTTCAAAATTAACATAAAATCTAAAACTTGACAATTGGAATACAAGCAAAGATTATGAGGGATATTTCAGACCCTTTCCATAGCAAGTTTAAGGAAGCGTAGGAGACGTTCATTTGCAAAGAGTTGATGATCCTCTTTGACTCTTTATCAGTATTCAAAATGTATCTTTTTTATAATTATTTTCTCAGACAGAGAGACAGAGAGAGAGAGAGAGAGAGAGAGAATGCCAGCAAGGAAGAGAGGCAGAGGGGAAGAGAAAGAGAACCCTAAGCAGGCTCCATGCTCAGTACAGATCACTCAAGGCTTGATCCCACACTACTGGGACCATGACCTGAACCAAAGCCAAGAGTCAGATGCTCAACCGACTGAGCCACCCAGGCACTTCTCAAAATGTCTCTTTAATAAAATTTCGTGTACTTATAGGCAAATATACAAAATGGCTATCAACATGCAGTGCTTCCTAGTTATCGGATAGCAATTTTCTGTCTATCAGTCCAGATTGAGCCCTTACTACTTAGAGCTTCTTGTTTTGATATATGTGAACAAAAACTGTTCCTGGATTTTTCTAATTCTCATTCCATACACCTTCCTTGAATGAGCTAATCCACACCCATAGCATCAGCAATCTCCCATGCACCATCTCCCAATTGTCTAAATTCTCCAGGATCATATATCCAACATTAGTGCTATATCCTTCAAAAATCTTTAATATCTTTTGTTCTCACTCTTGCTCTTTCTCTAACATAAACACATACCCGTACATGCACATACACACACTCTCCTTCCTTTCTTCTTTTTCCCCAACCACAATTCCATCCCAGTCTGGTTGCAGAACTCATTACAATCCATCATTTACTTCAAGCAAATATTATGAAAGTGAATTTGTAAGAGTCTTTCCTTCAGATGCTCAACAGGTATGAAAAATATCACACAGATATTAGATATAGTTTGATAGTTAAGGACATCCTTTTTGGCAGTTGGGAGATGCAGATAGGGAGAGATATAAAGGGATATGGAGAGACAAGAAGGAATGTAAGAAAATTTCAGGTTTTCAAGTTTTGTGTGAGTCTATTATGCCTGAAGAGAATTAATTTAACCTCAAGTTTACTAATAAAACATTATACAAAATCTGTGCTATTTGGAAAGACTATTATAAGCCTCACTTAGTAATTCAACATTTTTAAATTTAATTCTCTTAACCTATGTTGTTCAAATTTTGAAAGAAGGAAAAAAAGGAAGAAAAGTCCCAAATTACAATGCTGTATTTCTTGATACTTTTCTCAATTTTTCCTGCATGATAGTGATTAATGATCCCTGACTTTGGCTGTCTCTTATCAAGTTCCTTCAGGTCCTGATTTAGAAAGTGAAGCTTAACCTTTCTACTGTTGATCAAGGGTATGGGGAATCTTCTGGATAATGACAGACTACAAATGAGTATTCCTTTAACTGGAAAGATAAAGGCTGAGCAGTAAGATAAAGACTTTTAAAATCATGAAGTTTATGGATAGGGTAGACATGAACTTATTCCCAAAATTTTAGTCTGCTAAAATCAGGGGCACTTCTATAGAATTAGTTAAAAATAACAGTAAAACTGTTAAATTGAAAATCATCTACTTATATGGGACAATAAACAGTTCATGCAAATAAAGAAATGTTTTAGATATACATAGAGGATTAATCTATATGTTACTATGATGATAAAATAAGAATGTTTAGAAATATATCTCTAAATGTAGAAATCAATAAATTAGGGGGATTTGTACTTTCCTATACTTAAAGTATCTAACTCTATATTTTGTTAATCTTAAGTAGCATATATTTTATAACCAATATCTTCATGAATTTTCATGTCATCCTTACACAGCAGCCATGCCAATAATCTCTGTATTGTTCCAATTTTAGTTTATGTGTTGCCAAACCAAGCAGTATAAAAGATATCTTTTATAAAAAAAAAAAGTTTACTTTGTGTTCTGGATATTAAGCATGAGGCCTAGGGGTCTGAATGCTCTAAACTTTCCCTTCCGACCTTCCCATATACTCAGTAGAAATCTGCATGCTCTGAAAAGATGCCCTCTCCATCCCCACTCCCATGATAACTTCCCCACCCCAACCTGGAACACTCACCAAGTCACCACTTGCACTTGCTGTGTAACCAATAAACAAACAAACAAAAAGACAAAGCTGTTCTTACTTATCAGTCAGTGAACACACGCCAGGAGAAGAAATGCCATCTGTAGTTCACTAGGGGGGAAAATGTAGGCTTTGAAGTTCTAGAATGGTGGGGAGTCTGTGGTGACTGTGCTTATTAAGGACTAAAAAGTAGCATTCTGGATTGAAAACAACGTCAAAGGGCTACACACAGTAGTTTGAACATTTGTTATTGGTCATGAAAAGTTTTCAGTTAGGGGCACCTGGGTGGCTCAGTTGGTTGGGTGTCCAACTCTTGGTTTCAGAGCAGGTCATGATGTCACAATTTGTGAGATTCAGCCCCTCATCAGGCTCCATGCTGTCAGTGTCCCTCCCCCACTCATGTTCTCTTTCCCAAAATAAATAAATTAATTTAAAAAAAAAAGAAGTCTTCAGTTAGATCCACTAAGAACCTGGCAAACTTGAAGTAACTCTATTTGTGTATTCCTTTAATAATTTTACCTGGTTATGGCAAACACACTGTCCCATTTTGATATCTCCTCAGTAAGGTTACTTTATGTGAACACTTTTATTTTACACATTTATTCCTCTTATATTGATCTCCAGAATAAACCCCAAACTCCCAGGTTACTCCTTATCACTTGGCTTTTAATCTCTTAATCTGATCTCATTCTCAGGTCCCAAAGCCCTCAGGAAATCATTGTCAGTTCTTATCAAAATTCCCTATTCCTTCAACTTTTCCTTATTCACCAATTTAGAAATTTTTCATTTCCTTCTTGCTCAAACTAAAACCTGACTCTTCCCTGATGATTCTGCATTGTTAAATTCCCTTAGGAGGTAGCTGTTTCTCTCATACAACCTCAGACCGTTGGGCTTATAGGTGTCCCCTGTGCTCATATTATCTCTTTTAGCCCATTTTCCTTGTCCTCCTAAGAACCCCATGTTTTGAATCTCATGTGAACAGATAATGTAGTAGATTGAGTAGTATACTCCCACTGTGGCCCTGGGTTGGCCCAGATTCTTTGTTTTAGCCAATAGGACAACTGCAAACATGATGCAAGCAGAGTCTTAACGTCTTTCTTGCACATGGGATTCACTCTATCTTGCAGCTTATGGGAACCCTGCAGTCACTAGTAGTAGGAGCCTAAGGCACGTATGTCATATAACAAAAGACCCTTTGTCAAGTCATCCCTATTGCCCACGTACCTCTTTCCAAATTCTAGACATGTGAGTCTGTCTTAGATCACCTACCACAAGCTCATCCAGTGGTAGGTAATCTAAGAAGAATCTCCTAGCCAACCCACAGAATCAATGAGAAATAATACTTGTTTACTGCCTTAAAATACTAATTGTGGAGTGTTTTTTTACATGGCAAAATCTAACTGATACAGATTACATCACCCAACCATAATGCTAGACTATAAACTCTGTGTGAGCAGTTGTTTGTTTGCTTCCCCCCCCCCCCACCGCTACTGTTGCCCCAGTGGGTGGAAATTTTTGATTTTCAATAAATTCTTTTTGAATACAAAAAAAGTTAAATGTTTTTAACAAAAATTTTAAAAATGTTTTTAGGTAAATATTGCCCTGAATTAAATATAAGGAGGATCACACATTCCCTTAATGGTTCACAGTTCCTAAGAATATGAATATACATATTGTATAGACAATCATTTTAGTAAACACAATAACAATTATTTTTCAAGCCTCTTCCAGATACTGAAACAATAATGATATGGTAATGGTTAATGATACTGATTATATTATTAGCTTAATACTATAATTATTATTAATTGAAAAGCCCTTGATTCCTGACATTATACTTTATATATTTTTTTTATATTTAAGTAAATATTTAATAAAACCTAAAGTAATATTTAAGTAAATATTTAAGTAAAACCTAAAGAGAGACATATTACCCATATCACCCTGTTTTATTAAGAAGACCTGATGCTTAGTAAAATTAACCACTGATCCAAAGTTTCATAATTAGTAATAGATTTTTATATTCAAATACAGAACTTTTTTATTCTAGGATATTAGTTACATTTCTTCTCTAATGTGAATCATCTTTATATCCCTGTTTTAATAGGAGTTTTTAAGGAATAAAGATACTTAGAATATAACTGATTCAATTTCTTACTTAGTAGATATGAAAGCAGAGGGCAAAGAGATCAACTATTGTATCCAAAAGGACACAGAGAAAAATATGCCAGGAATTTACAGATGCAATAAACATGCCAGGAATTTACCAATTAGAAGTAAACTCACAAGTGGAAGAATAAAAGGTGTTTTCACTTACTGAAATTTTAACCTAGGTTGGGCACAGGGTAGGTACAGTTTTACATGTAACCTGGTTTATTCCTTACAGCAAAGTAGTAAGGTAAGTGTATCATGTCTACTAGCGAGGAATCTGGGGTTCAGAATTCACTAGTAGTTAAATGCCAGGTCTGAAACCTAAACTCACTTCTGTCTGAATTCTCATAGCATGCTCTGTCAATACACACCACAGCAATCTGGGGTTATACTTTTTTTTATAATACTTTTAAAAGTGTTCTCGGAAGAAAGACTACCTGAGAAAGAATATAGTTTCTATTAAAAAAGAAATATCCATGTCAGAAGACTGGTATTCTCTAATACTTTGAGTTAAACTGGTAAACAAGAAGAACATTTTTTTTTTGAGACAGAGAGAATGAGCGAGCACAAGCATGGGAGGTGCAGATAGAGAGGAGGACAGAAGATCTGAAGCTGTTAGCACAGAGCCAATATGGGGCTCAAACTCACTAACTGAGAGATCATGACTTGAGCCAAAATCGGATGTTCAACTGACTGAACCACTCAAATGCCCTCAGGAGGACTAGTATTTAAGGTAAATGCCAAGTCAGAGGAGGGAAACAAGTTGTTTAAAAAATAATTCGAGGGGCACCTGAATGGCTCCGTCCGTTAAGCGTCCGACTTCCGCTCAGGTCATAATCTCATGTCTTGTGTTCAAGCCCGGCATTGGGCTCTGTGCTGACAGCTCAGAGCCTGAGGCTGCTTCAGATTTTGTGTCTCCCTCCCTCTCTGCCCCTCCCCCCCCCCACATGCTCTGTCTCTCTCTGTCTCTCAAATATAAACAAACATTAAAAATAAAAACCTTTAAAAATTATTTGAAGAGTAGATTTTGTTTCTGAAATAGAGTATCGGTAAACTTCACACAGCTAATGAATATGTTAATACTAGGATATAATTTGACTTTTTGTTTTTGCAATAAAAACTACCACAAACTAATAACCTGAAAATAAAATCAAGATTCTATTTATGTTGTTGTACCAATAAAATGTTTAAGGATATCTTTTGGAACATTGGGAGGTACTTGTCCTCAGGATTATACAGTAATGGGTAGTTCATCTAACAAAACCTGGTTTCAGGGGCCAAGCCCACCACTTGTACGAATGGTGGTCGGTTCAGAGAAGGAAGCCATGGGAAGGGCAAGGTCTTTGGAAGATAACTCCAATTTTATTTGTCCAATTGTCCACTTCCTGAACCAGACTGATAATTCTTTAAATGGTGGCTATTAATGATTGGTGAATGAAGGAAGGAAGGAGACAAGCGATGGAATAAAGTACCAGATAGAAAGTTCAGCCCACTGGAAAGATATGACATATCTTGGTCAGCAATAGGTCAGGATGCTGTATTATAGATGAAATTTATAAAAAATGCATTCATATGTAACATCAAAACACATATATTACATCCAATGAATCCTTGCTCCAGGTACTACAGATGACAAAAAAAAAAATCACAAGTTATTTTTAAAATTTTATGTATTAAAATTATTTAAGAGTATCAAATTAAAGTTCAGAATTTCTCATATTTACATGGATTTAGAGTAGTGAAATGTTAAAATGCATTTTAATATACTGATTAAAACAGCCTCAAACTAGATGAGAGTTACCATTTTACATTAACATAATGTCAACATAATTTTAATTTAAGTACATTTCCATATCTTTTGATCAGAATCTTGTTAATATTCAAGTTCATTACCTCTTACTAAAGACTTACTTTGTTTAGAGGTCACAGGAATATGTTAGTTGTAAAGTATGCTTACAACAGTTGAAATTTCTTAATTAAAATTTTTAATTGAAATATAAAATGTGCAATGTACCAGTGGGCAAAGCAAATCTGACATAATTCTTTTGTGTATCTTTGGAGAGTGTTGTCTCTCTTCTTATTACACTTGAGAACATGGGAAGTTAATATCCTCTTCAGTACAATTTCATTTATTCTTACAATTGTAAATGTTACTCAGAAATGCTATTTTATCTGGGCTCAGTCTTCAAAACCTCTTCTCTGTGCCCAGCAAGCTTATCTTCCATGCTGAGAAGCTGTGTTTTAATGGAGCATCTGTCCTAATTCTTGAAGTGATTTCCTATACAGCTTGGCTATTTTGAATCAGGATTCATGTTATAAAAAATACTTATCATTCTATTTTAGGGGGAAATATAACTAAGGAAATCTATGAGTTAGATTGCTAATTATGCAATTAAAGGCATATACCAAGCATTCAGGAGTTTAAAACTTTATCTTTGGGGACATACTGACAGGCAGTCAGGAAAGAAATTTTCACTTAGGATGTGACCACCAAATACTGTCTTATTGACTGACAGTTCTATTATGAATTTAAGCCCAGGATACAAAAAGAGTCAGATGAACTACACATTCATCACTGACTACAGTTGTAGACGAGAGGAAAAGAACTTGTTAACATGGGTAGGTGGAGGTTACAGTTTCTAAGAGATTGATCCAGTTCTGTCTGCAACTCAATTACAATTGAGGCATGTGGGGGAAAGGAAGATTAGGAAACTGAGGCAAAAACAAAGTGGAGATGATTCTTAAAAATACTGAAGTAATGGACTAAATAGATGGCATTTGGGAGCCTAGATTTAGTCCAAAGTGGGACTACAAAGACCCGCTTTTGACACTAATAGACATGTAATCAGTAGCAACTATTTAAATTTTCTAAGCTTCAATTTTGTCATCTAAAAAAAAAAATCAAGGGAGTTTTTCATGATTCTAGTAATGACATAAGTCGACACTCTTTCTTGGTGTAAACCTAAGAGTTTTAACATGATGCCTTGGCAAACTTCTCACTGGCATAGGTGGGCATTTGTTTCCTGGTCACTGTTTCTGTCAAATTCCACTAGAAGAGGTAGGTATTGGTTTTCAGGAGTACTAGGAGCATTTTCAGAAAGTGTGATATCAAAAGCCATGTGTATATGTGTGCCCACGTGCACTGGTGGGGAGAAGACATCACTAAAGAGAGCTACAGAAGTGGAAGAAAAAAATGTTGCCATTACTAGGATTGTTTACACTCAACCCACTTATTCCTATTACCTCATCTACTTTGGAGGCCTAAACTCTCTAGAATCCAGAACTCATGAGGAGAATACAGAGACTGCTATGGCTCTCAGATCATGAGAAAAATTTACTGACTGAATCATAGGAACAGACAATAAAATGTCTTACATTCAATGCAAAAGGGTAAATTTTGATAACATTTTATGTGGGTGATATATTTATTCCATTTGCCCTATGCTTTAAACATTCAACTTCCTCTTTCTAATCTCTACAACAATCCATATTTCATAAGTAGATTATTAGAGGCTGAAAAATAAGAAGAAAAATGCAACAGTTAACTCCAGCACAGAAATGTTGGTTCCTTATACACTTAGTTTGTAGTATCATTTACTTGTGGACTTTTATGATCTCATGACACAAAACACCCACCCTTGGAAAAGCCTTTTGTATGTATGTAAGGTATATAGATCTTAGGAACAACATCAATAAATAACGAAAACTCAAAAACTATATGTTACTATATATCAAATAGTAAAATCCCAGTGTTGAAAATCATGTCCAAACACTCAATTGGGGGCACCTGGGTGGCTCAGTCAGTTTAGCGTCCGACTTTGGCTCAGGTCATGATCTCGCTGTTTGTGAATTTTAGCCCCGCTTTGAGCTCTGTGCTGACAGTTCAGAGCCTGGAGCCTGCTTCAGACTCTGTTTCCCTCTCTCTGCCCCTCCTATGCTAATTCTCTCCCTCCCTCCCTCCCTCTCTCCCTCTCTCTCACAAAAGCAAACATTAAAAAAAATTAAAAAATAAAAATAATAAACATTCAATCACAAAATGCAATGCAGGATGAGAAAATCATTGGATGAGGATCAGATCTATTAATGATAAAAAGCAAAAATTTTTTTTAAATTAAGCTTTCAGATCTTCCAAAGATACAAAGGGAAGAGGAATATGTGCTAATAAAAGCTGTTTCTCTTAGCCTTTAGGCATAGTGAATATAGTTCAACACAATTCCATTTGGGTATGCTTCATAAACCCCAATGCGAAAGTAAAACCTGCTAAGAGATATTCATTAGGATTACATCCGGAGAAGAGAGTGACATCACCAAGATTCCAACAGAGGGCCCTCCTGATGTTACTCCCTCTCACAAAGAAAACTAACAACTATTAATGGACAAGACAACACTGGAAGGATCCTGGAACCTGAAAGAGATGATGAAGTACCCCCTGCACCACAGAGACCAAGACAGACAGCACTACAAAAGTGGGGTGGCTACATGCTTACCATGTTGCCCCTCCCCCAACCCAACACAGCACCACACGAAGAGGTCTCCATAGGTTTATGGTTCCTCCAGTGGGAAAAGAGAGCCCAGGGTGGATGTCCACCTCCCCCCAACATTGTGGGTTGATTTTGGGGAGCCTTCACTCCAGTCTCTCCCAACAGGGATTGCAGGGGAATCTACAGGGCTCAACCACTAGGAATCTGATTGTGATGGGGAAGTGGGGGAGGGGCTTGAAATGACCAGCACTCAGATCCTGGCAGACTGAGTTCCTATCTGCAGCACCTAAGTAGCAGTCCCAATCAGTACTTTTGTTCATCAGCACAACCAAGACAGTGGTGCAGTCTGACCAGGAAACTCAGTAGGGTACAGGTTTGCCTGATTTGGGTCTTAAAACAAAGAGCTTTGCTGGCCCTACAAACTGGCCTGAGCCCATTCAGACAGGAAGCTGAATAATAAACTGGCTTGCTGGTGAGTATAACTCCTGGTCCCACCAAAAAAATGCCTGGGAGCTGTGTGGCCCAACACTTTTGAGAAGAGGGTATGACAGAGCTGACTGTTTGTGTAGCAAGGCCAGTGGCCCTGTTTAGCTAGGAAAACAGAGGCCTTGTTGGCCTCGGAGCTGGTTCTCATGGTCTGCCTGAGCAAAGAAACCAATTCATAGCCCCACAATTGCCAAAAACAGCCATCAGCACACCCAACCAATGGAACAGTATTCAGCCATAAAAAATGAAGTCCTACCACTTGCAACAACATGGATAGACTTTGAGAACATTATACGAAGTTAAATAAGTCAGAGGAGACTCTCTGTATAATCTCATTTATATGTGGAATCTTTAAAAAAAAATCATAGAAGATCAGATTTACAGTTACTACAGGGGGAGGGTTGGGGAGGGGGAAGTGGAATAATGTGCAATATGATGACTGTAGTTAACATTGCTGTAATGTATAGATAGGTAACAGAGCAAATCCTATGTGTTCTCATCACAAGAAAAATATGTTTTTTATCTATTTGAGAAGACGGATGTTAACTAACCTTTATTGTAATCCTTGTACAATATATGTAGGTCAAGTCATTTTTCTGTACACCTTAAATTTCTACAGTGCTGAATGTCACTATCTAAATAAAAGAAAACTGGAGAAAGAATTACATCAGAAAACACACATAATACCTTAAAGATTTTCCAGAATGCTCTAGAACAATTTTAATTGAAAATCAGATGATCATCTTTTATTACTGTTATTGTTACTTGCTATTAAGTATTCTAGGATTATGTGGCCCGAAGACCATGGATCATAAGCGCAAGACATAGAAAAAATAATGTATACCATCCTCCCTTTCCCTTGTGTCATATGACTGATTTTTTTCATCAAAAGAGTCCAATAAAATAAAACCGTTAGCAGGAGAGAGAAAAAATCACTTTAGGAATTCACAAAGAGGGAAAAGATACAAAACTATACTATAAGACTGACTGATCAGTTTTCAACGGCTAGAGTTAATAGACTAAAATGAAAACTAGTTCTATTCATTCAAACAATTTTTTCTTTTGAGATAGCAAGGGCTATAGAAAAGTTAATTGGCTCATTTTAAAGGCTCACTACCTCATTTTGTCCCTTGAACAAACTACAACAAATAAAATCATTAGGTTTATTAGGTTGGGTAACTCTTAAATCACAAAATAATCCCCAAGGCATTATCCCAAAGTTTCAAAGGGATATTTTTTTAAGTTTGTTTATTTTGTGAGAGAGAGAGAGAGAGAGCGAGAGAGCGCGCTTGAAAAAGCAAGTGGGGGAGGCCCAGAGGGAAAGGGAGAATACCAAGCAGGCTCCCCACAGTCAGTGCAGAGCCCCACTTAGGACTTGATCTCACAAACTGTGAGATCATGACCTGAGCCAAAATCAAGAGTTGGTAGCCCAACTGACTAAGCCACCGAGGCATCCCTCAGAGGGACATGTCTTTTTTTTTTTTTTTTTAATTTTTAATGTTTATTTATTTTTGAGAGAGAGAGAGACAGACAGAGCACAAGTAGGGTAGGGGCAGAGAGAGACACACATGCAGGATCCTAAGCAGGCTCTAAACTATCAGCACAGAGCCCAGCACTGAGCTCAAACCCACAAACCGTGAGATTGTGACCTGAGCCACGGTCAGACGTCCAACAGCCTGAACAACCCAGGCGCCCCTCAAAGGGACATATTAATGAGTATGTATATACTATGATATACATAGGAGAAGGAGCTACACTTTTGTCCTGGGCAAATCCAAAGAAATCAAATTTGGGCCAAGGAGTCTATGGTACAAGTTTCTATTGAGCCCCAAAGGCTGTAAACTTGATTAGAAAGAAATAGGTAGCTATGTAGAAATCATGGACAACCAACAGTGTGATATCTATATGTCCCATCTATCAAGAGTACTGAAATTTCTCTGGCAACTGGAAAAATTATACCTATATGAAAATTAAAAACATTGTCAAAATACAGGTGCTTTGTGTCATATTTAGGCTTATATTTAGTGTCATATATAGTTTGTTTCATTAGCTAAACTTTTTCAAATCCTAGAAAACTGAAGTATAAGATAGACACCATAATAACAAAGTGCTTATGAATGCTGGCCTCAAGTTTTGTTGCTTTGTGACTTTAGGTAAATCATTTGACCTCTCAGTTGTATTTATTTTTATTTATTTATCTTTTATTTATTTTTGAGAGAGAGAGAGAAGGAGAAAGAGAAGGAGAGGGAGAGAGGGTGGGAGGGAGAGAGGGAGAGGGAGAGAGAGACAGACAGACAGACAGAGACAGTGTGCGAGCAGGGGAGGGGCAGAGAGAGAAGGAGACTGAATCCGAAGCAGGCTCCAGGTTCTGAGCAGTCAGCAGAGAGCCGGACTCAGGGCTCATACTCAGCAAGGTCATGACCTGAGCCAAAAATGGACGCTTAACTGACTGAGCCACCCAGGCGCCCCTAGTTTAATTATCTTCAAAACTAGGATAATAATAGTACCTCCTTTATGGGCTGGCATAAAATGACACATGTAAACTCTAACATCCCAAGGCTTTAATATATCACTCATGTTTATGAGCTCACCAAGGATACTAACTTTCAAACTTCCATGGCTTAGGTATTGGATTAATGTAAGGAATGCTTAACAGCTAGAGGTTTTGATTACTTGTTTGAACAAAAGTTAAGCTTGCAGTGTTATAGACATAATATATTTTTCAGACTTGATAGCTGATATGGGGCTATCAGACAGTGTAGTGATATGGTTAAGAACATAACTATGTGATCAGCCTGACCTAAGTTCAAACTAAACTTCCTTTCTCTTATCGTGAAATAGAAATAATAGTACCTACTCCATAAAGTTGTTATAATATTAGGTTTCCCTAATAAAATGCCAAACAAAGAGTATAATAAGGAAATGCAACAAAGTTCCTAACTCTTCATTAGGGAACATGGGAAGCCATCTAAACACAACCCTGAAAACCCTTGAGTGCTGACATTTTCTATTGTTTTTTTATAACCTAGCTTCCTAATTGATTTTAATATAGCCTGCTAGCCTCTAGTAAAGCTAGCTCATATCATTTGGTTGATCACAAATAGTGGTGCTAATAGAAAATAACATACTGAGAATGTTTTTGATTTTATGAAGTTTGTAAGATTGGTGATCTGCCAAACAAAAATACAATAACATAACTGCACATTTGTATTTTGGAAATATTTACTTCTCTATACTATGAAGAAGCTTCATTTTATATTAAAATTATTACCTCCAGATGATGCTGCAAAAGCACAAAAGATCTAAATCCATTTTCCTGTTACTTAGAATGTAATTTAAGGTTCTTTGACATATTTTTGGTTGTTTATATTCAAAATGCTTGTCAGCAACTTATATAGTCATTTTTAAATATTTTTAATTTATGTCAGTGTGATAGTAAGCAAGATTTCTTTCTTATCCACAATGGATTTCTTCCACCTGTGTATATCTTTTAAAATGACTATTACTTTCTTATGTTAATATTTTTCTACATATATAACACTTTCCCTTTGGTCAATTTTATGCATCCTTTTCAACTCATGCTTTAAGTAAAGGTGACCTTTAAAATACATAAGTTTCCATAATAGGAAATGTAACCTTAATAGAGGACATCTACATGAACTAAGATTTCCTAAGGACATACAAGTCACTGAACTTCATTTGTGTAGGGTATTTTGAAACACAGGGAAATAGAAATGTGAATTAATTAAATACCATCTTCTATGCTGTGCTCACATAAATAATTAAACTAACTAATACAACTGTTCTCAGACTATAGTAACCTGATTAACTACCCCTCTAACTGTTTGTTGCACATCGTTTGCACCATGCTATAAATCTGCATCATACATTATTTATAATTTTCTACTTCACCCTTGTTTAAATGCCAGCCATTACAATGAACAGTGAAAGTTACTGATGAAACATAATGAAAAAAAACAACTACAGTGTCCTTAAAGGAACATAGGGGTCTGGATTATTACTTTGTTAATGTGGAGTTTAATACTTAATGAACTTTTTATTATCAACCATTTTATTTTTAGGAAAGGGGAAAATGTGTCAACCACCTTGGCCACAGTCACTACATATGATGGCCTCTATATCAAAATTTGGTAGCAAGTTTGTGTCTCATACAAATTTGCCCATATTATCCTGAAGGCAGTGATTCCAAAATTCTATAAAGTTCATCAATGTATTCATTTATTTTTTGCAAATAATAGCTGTGTAAGCTTTGTTTCACATGCTCTGTGATATGCAGTGACGTTACTGGTGCAGAAGTGGTGAAGAATACAAGGTGGGTTTGGGGAAAAGATACCTTGAGGTAAGGGAGGCAGAGGGTAGAGTCCAAGATCACCTCTAGTTTTCTGAATCAAACACCTGTGTCAAAGGAACTTCTAAGCAAATGCTGACAAATTACCATTTCACTCATGAACACCCTTCTCTCCCCCCCAGGAAGCTCTCTGAGCTCTGATCTTGTCTACCTGGTTGAGGCAGTTTCCTCTGCCAAGTCCCTCCATATGTGAGGTTTGAGTAGATCAGTTTGGTTATTTTCTAAGACTGTTTACCTCACCTTAACCCCTCTGATAGGATTTTATGAGCACAAAGCTGAGAGAGGAAAAATATTTAAGAAAAGAGAGTAGCAATGGAGGTATGTTTTATTATCATTATTATCATTATTATTATTGTTTTATTTTTGAGAAAGACAGTACGATTGGGGAAGGGGCCGAGGGACAGGGAGAGAGAGAGAATCCCAAGCAGGCCCAGGTACCCCTTGTGATACATTTTTAAATAAAAATTTCCATTTGAGGTGGCAGTTCAAAATGAAGACATTTTAAAGAAAAGTTTTAGTGAAATCATTAGGAAATAGAAAATGAGAGAGTATAGAAAATCAACTAAAAGTTGAAGCACTAGTCCTGTAACAGGACATTCAAATATTCTGTAAGATCATGATTTCCTTATCTCTTCCTAGCCTCTTCTCAACTCCTGATGTACCAGAAATATTGACCTACTTATAATTCTCTGCACTCAAGAAGCTCTGATATTACTTTTGTTTTTATTAACGCTCTATCTTTCAACCAGAATACCCTCACCCTTTTCCTTATTGGAAAACGGTAATAATAATTCTGATTATTCTCTAAATAATTCTGATTTACTATTTACAACCCAGCTCATTGAGCACCGCTTCTGGGAATTCTTCCTTGATCTCACTAGGCTAAGGGCCCCATAGTGCTCCAATTCATACTGTTCATTTCTCTGTATTTCACTTACCACACTGTTTTTTGACTATTTGTTCATGAAGCCTACTTTTCTTTATTTCTCCTAGACTATGAGGAGCTTGAAGAATAATTTCTCATTCATCTTCATATCCCAGTGCCTACCACTGTGTCTTGGAATGTTGAATGAATGAATGAATAAACAATGAATGAATGATCCTAGAGTCAGAGAATTAAAAGTGCTCATTTATATATCCTATCCCTGATGATACAAATTATCATCTGTGGAAAATGAGTATTAGGAAGGGTTAGGAGAATTTGAGAGAAAATGTTGAAGTCACAAAAATGTATTTCTAAGTGAGTTAAATGATTAGAGGTACTGGGAAGTGAGCTATAAACAAGAGAGTATGGGGAAAGAGTCATGTGTTAAAGTTGATAGTGGTGAAGCTTCAATTGATTATAAGATATTAGTGTGTCCGTGAGAGGTTTGCTGAAGTGGAATGGAGGAGAGGATCAATGGACTCGAAGCCATCAAAGAACAGTGAATTTGTGCTGCTGATAACGGCATTCCTCATGAGAGTCAATTCATTTAGGCTAATGGCAGGAGTGGGGTAATGAGTGAAAACTGACTACCCCTCTATAAATACAGGGGAGTCTACAAAGTTAATCTCTATGAGAAGTCATATGGACTTGAAGTAATAAAGAAATTTTAAAATTTTCTGGCTACTTGGGCCATCTAGATAACAGCAATTCTTTCTCTTGTCAGCATAAAGGAGTGCAGGTGGCCCACACACTAGACTCTCAGATATTGACTGGTTAATCAGGCAATGTAAAGGGTATTTTTAGGTCATCAGATCTTTTCAGCCCTCCTCTTATATCCTGTATTCCTCCTCAACCATGTACTACCAGTCTTCCTGCTTTCCTGCCTCAAGTCTTTTTCCAAATGGTTAGACCATTTAGCCCATCTACATGTGCTACATAGAATTGTAGGGATAGTTAACTTCCACCTGCCCAGGGAAATTCTCAACCAACAAGAAACAGAGTTGATGGATGAACACCACAGCCTCTTTTCCTTCAGTGACAAATTCTTTTTCCTCCTGAGTTACCCAGTGACAATCTGTCCACAGTGTCAGTCTGAGACTGTGTAGTGGAAATTCTCTCCATTCTGCTGAAGGTGGCATCCTATATGTAATAACCTCAGAATGACAGAAGAATTTCAACTGTTATTTGGAATCTATCTCACCCATATCCCTGATGTATAGAAATAAAAATTAGATTATAAAGAAACTAAATGATTTACTAAAGAGTCATAGCAGATTTCAAGACCAAGCCAGAGTTCTTTTCCTTATAAGAAACAGAAATGCTTAGGAAAATCAATTAAGCAAATTTACAAAATAGATGCATTGAGCAGGCTCATCATTGCTTTATAATGGAACACATCTTGTAAAATATAGGAAATTCTCATCTACCCAAATTTATATTATAAAGAACAGACATGTGTTTTGTTAGTTGATCCAATATTGATCTTTTCCCTTGCCTTTTTGACAACAAATTATAATCAAATATATAATTTTTAATATTTGATTATAAGCACCTATTGTAATGGCTCTTATCAAAAAGACTAGAAATAACAAGTGTTGACAAGGATATAGAAAAAAGAGAAGCCTTCTGCACTGTTGATGAGAATGTAAATTGGTATGACCACTGTGAAAAAAATTAAAATAGAATTACAATATGATCCAGCAATTTCACTTCCGGGTATTTATCCCAAGAAAATGAAAATACTAACTTGAAAATAGATATGCACCCCTATATTTACTGCACCATTATTTACAATAGCCAAGATATGGAAATAACTCAGGTGTTCATCAACCAAACAATTGATAAAGATTAGTATAATACAATTGAATATTATTCAGCCATTAAAAAGAACAAAATCTTGGGCAAGCTCCTGGGTGGCTCCGTAGACTAAGCAATCCATGCTTGATTTCGTCTTGGGTTATGACCTTAGGGTTTTGAGAATTTGAGCCCCCCTTTGGGCTGTGGATGCTGTCCATACACAGAAACTGTTTGGGATTCTCTCTCTCTTCCTCTCTCTGCCCCTCCTTGCGTTCGTTCTCTCTCTCTCTCTCTCTCTCTCTGTCTCTCTCTCTCTCTCTCTTTCTCTCTCTGTCTCAAAATAAACAACTTAAAAAAAAACAAAATCTTGCCATTTGTGAAATGGCAAGAATGGCAAGAATAAGTAGACCATCACAGGTCTGGTATCAGTTGAGAGCGAGATGACTTTGTGGAAAGTCTGTTAAAACAAACTTGTAAGTCTTGTGAAAATCTGAGACTTCTTGTTTAACCTGTACATGAAGAGTTTATTAAATGACAATACCTTTATAAATAGGTTTATATCTATTTTGATAAAATATGCTTAGACTTTATTAAGATTTGGTAACAAAAATATTTCTTAGCAATTCAAGGTGGTTTATCTGTGTTTCATTAAAAACTTTAAAGGAGAGGGGGGCCTGGGTGGCTCAGTCCGTTAAACATCCGACTTCAGCTCAGGTCATGATCTCACAGTTCATGAGTTCGAGCCCCACGTTGGACTCTGTGCTGACAGATCAGAGCCTGGAGCCTGCTTCCAATTCTGTGTCTCCCTCTCTCTCTGACCCTCCGCCACGCTCTCGTGTGTGTGTTTGTGTGTGTGTGTGTGTGTGTGTGTGTGTATGAGTGCATGCTCTCTCGTAAAAATAAACATTAATTTTTTTTAAACTTTAAAGGAGAAATTTCACTGCACTATGTAAATGTTAGGTGTTTCAGAACCCTTTGTATGAGTAAGTAGCAATATTTATTCTCCAAGGAAGCAAAGAAAACAATTGAGTATCTATTTTAACTCATTTGTAACATATTTATTCTCTAATTGCCAATTTAGATACTTTAAAATATGTTTTTTGATGCAGGCATTTAAAGAAAAATATGACTTTAAATAGAAATACAAGAAGTGGGGGTGCCTAGGTGGCTCAGTCAGTTGAACATCTGACTTGATTTTGGGGCAGGTCAGAACCCCAGGGTCATGGGATCAAGCCCTGCCTTGGGCTCTACAAGGAGCATGGAGCCTGCTTAGCTGTCTTCCTGTTTGTGCTCTCTCTAAAAAATAAAAAAAGAAATGGGGTACCTCAGTCGGTTAAGCATCCAACTTCAGGTAAGGTCATGATCTCTCGGTTCTTGAGTTCAAGCCCCGCATGGGGCTCTGTGCTGACAATTCAGAGCCTGCAGTCCTCTTCGGATTTTGTGTCTGCCTCTCCCCCATTCACCCTCTGTCTCTTTCTCTCTCTCTCTCAAAAATAAATAAACATTTAAAAAAAGAAAGAATAAAGAAAAAAAAGACATACAGGAAGTGGACTTTAATTCATACCATTATAGTAAACAGCACTGCATGCTTACAAAGTACATGTAGTTTTCCCCTAACTAATTTTGTGATGACTAATTAACATCACAAAAATAACAAAAGAATGCATTTTATATTTGAGTCCTAGGCTGGGGTCAAACTCATCTCTTTCTCCAGAAACCCAGAGTTTTGCCAGACAACAAGCACAACTTTCCAGAGGACCCCTCAACCTTAAAGTTGCCTTAAACAAACAAACAAACAAACAACACAGCATTGCAGAAGATGTGGCCTTTCAAAACAGCAATAGAAATCTCATTTGGGATGAAAGTTCCCTTGCTGATTACAGATTTTTGCAAAGATAAAAGGTGGAATGTCACTTTCATAAAACTAAAGTATTTAGGAAAAAGATCTGAACTTATAGAGTAAGCCCAGGGCTTTAAGAAGAAAATTTCTCAGATGAACAACAACTCCAGCAGAGCAATTTCTTGCCCCAAATCACACAAGACTCTCTGGGTGACACTATTTCTGAAACAGTAGAACAGAATCTTCCATCTCATTGCCTGACCTGGCTTAACTCTTGTCATCTTCTGAGAAAAGCCTCTACCCAGAACATGTACATGTGAAAGATGCTCACAATCAACCAGTTAAGTCAGCTTAACTCAAATACTTTTCCAATGCCATTTTATAGGCTTTGGGTTTATAGAGATAAAGAATGATTACTTTCTTTGAGGTCTTTGAGCAAGTTGAGGGAACCGGTGTGATTTCAAATACGTCTAATATGATGCCAACACGTAGGACCAGATCTAAAAGCACTGGTGGAGGGGACTCATGAAGCTGTGCCACCTATCAGAGCAGATCTGCTCTTACTTATTTTTAATGTTTGTTTATTTTTGAGAGAGAGAGAAAAAAAGAACACAAGCAGAGGAGAGAGACACAAAACCCAAAGCAGGCTCCAGGCTGTCAGCACAAAGCCTGACACAGGGCTCAAACCCACAAACTGTGAGATCATGACCTAAGTCAAAGTCAGATGCTTAACCAACTGAGTCACTCAGGCACTCCCGTTCTTACAAACTTTTGGTGACATTTTGTTGTAACAGAAACATAGTCTCATTGCTACAAACCTATTTCCTGCCCAACGCTAGATGAGTGCCCTGAATAAGTTACAAACATTTATTCCAACATAGATTCTTTAAAATACCAAGTCAGAGGAACTTGGCAAAACTTTATGGTTCCAACCAGTTCAAACTCTTTATTAAAACTGAGCCTTCATATAAATACTTAATGTAAATAAAAAAAATTAAAGGATCCTAAGCCAAATATGGGAAGCCACATAAGGCAGAATACTTCATATTGATTTGCTTTGATTTTCTGCTGGTCATAAGTGCATCATCATATAATTATCCAGCTTCCTAGAATAAAGCATAATCTTTCTACTTAATCATTTTATTCAACAATTGGTGCTTTAACTCCTAGATCTAGAAATTTTGTGGCCCATTATTTCTCTTAAGCCTTCATGTATTTTGTGTTTGAAATGCCCTTAATTTTCTATAAGGGAGCTTCAGCAAAATTAGCTAATATTCTTCATTCATCCTCTGCATTTAAACAAACCATAGTCCACTTGTATCATCTCACCTTGGATTGTATTCAGGCTTTTAACAAATATGTATTGAACACTTCATCTTAAGTACATATAACAATGCTTCTACCCATATTCATCTTCCCTGGGGTTATTATTATTGTCTCTTATTTTAACTCCACAATAACATTTGGATCTTTCTTCAATATTTCACTACCTATAATTTCTATTTTATTCTTTTTTGAGATTTCCAAACTAATATATGTTTTTGCCAGATAGCAAGCACAATTTTCTTACCTAGACATTACATGTTCTCGGTTAAGTAGCATTTTCCCTTATAATTATTTAATTACATACATTATTTAATTATATACTTTAATTACATTAACTATATATTATAAAAACCTATACCTTACTCTCAACATTGTTTTTTTTTCAGGTACTAAAAGCTTGTGTCTCAAACCACATTAGACAGTTCCTGGTGGAATAATGTCCACAGTAGTTATACAAGGGGGCAGTGCTGCTGAAGACCGTAAGCTTTTCCACTGAGACCTCTTTTATGGTTCGTCTTTTAGAAGACACTATATTTGAATCTTATTTCATTTTCTGTAAGTATTCCAGTTTTATATCATCCATTTAAATAAGGTATAGATATAGATATATAGATATATATGAGAGAGAGAGAGATAGACTTTTTACAGCAGTTTTAGGTTCACAGCAAAACTGAAGGGAAAGGACAGAAATTTCCTATGTACTCTGCTCCCTCACATGCACAACCTCTCTCGTTATTAATATCCCCAGCAGAGTGGTACATTTGCTACAACTGATGGGCTTACATGAGCATAACATAAACACCCAAGGTCCATAGTTTACGTGATGATTCACTATTAGCGTTGTCCATGGTGTGAATGTGAACAAATACAATGACAGGCCATCTACCACTTTGTTATTATATGAAGTATTTTCACTGCCCCAAAATCCTCTGTACTCCGCCTCTTCATCACTCTCCTACTCTAAACCCCTAGCAAACACTACTCTCTTTACAATCTTTTGCTTTTTCCAGAATGTCACATAGCTGGAATTATATAGTATTTGACCATTTGAAATTGGTTTCTTTCACTTAGTAATAAGCATTTAAGACTTCTCCATGTCTTTTCATGGCTTGACAGCTCATTTATTTTTAGTGAATAATATTCCATTATTTGGATATACCACCAATTTATTCATTCACCTACTGAAATACACTTGGATTGCTCCCAAGGTTTGACAATTAGGAATAAAGCTACTATAGATGTTGTATATAGGTAGGTTTTTATGTGGGGAAAATATTTTCAACTCCTTTGAGTAAATACCAAGGAGCACAATTGTTGGATTTTATGGCAAGATTACGTTTAGTTTTGTAAGAAACCACCAAACTTCCTCCAAAGTGTCTGTACAATATAGTATTCCCATAAGCAATGAATGAGACTTCCTGTTGTTCCCCTCCTTGTTAACATTTAGTGTCATCACTCTTCCAGATTCTGGTCATTCTAATAGGTGCATAGTGCTATCTCATTGTTGCTTTAATTTTCATTTTTCTGATGACCTATGATGTAAAACATTTTATCATATGCTTATTTGACATCTGTATATCTTTGCTAGTGAGGTGTCTGTTAAGATCTTCGGTCTATCTTTTATCTGGTCTTACTGAAGTGTTTTTTATGTTTATTTTTGAGAGAGCACAAGTGGGGGAGGGGCAGAGAGGGAAGAGGACAGAAGATCTGAAGCAGAATCTACACTCACAGCAGTGGGCCCACCATGGGCCTCGAACTCACGAACTGTGAGATCATGACCTGAGCCAATGTCTGATGCTCAACACAACTGAGCCACACAGGTGGCCCAATCTTGCTGAGTTTTAAAAGTTCTTTGTGTATTTTGGAACACTGTCTTTCACCAGATGTGTCTTTTGCAAGTATTTTCTCCCAGTCTGTGGCTTGTGTTCTCCTTCTTTTCACAATGTATTTCACAAAAAAGAGAATTTTTTTTTAATTTTAATAATGTCTAGCTTAACAATAATTTTTTTCGTACATTGTACCTTCGGTGTTGTGTCTAAAAAGTTATTCCCATACCCAAGGTCATCTAGGCTGACTCCTGTTATCTTCTAGGAGTTTGATAATTTTGCATTTTACATTTAGGTCTGTGATCCGTTTTGAGTTAATTTTTGTAAAGCCTGTAAATTTGTGTCTAGATTTTATTGCATGTGGATATCCAGGTGTCTCAGCACCATTGGATGAACACTATCTTTGCTCCTGTGTTTGCTTAATTCCTTTATCAAAGATCAGTTGACTATATTTATGTGGGTCTTTTCTGGGCTCTCTACTCTGTTCCACTGATCTACTTGTTCTTTCTCCAATACCACTGTCATGATTACTGTAGGTTTATAAGAAGTCTTAAAGTCGGGTAGTTTTAGTCTTCTAACTTTGTTCTCCCTCAATATTTACTTGGCTATGCTGGATCCTTTGCCTGTCTATATAAACTTTAGAATTAGTTTGTCTATATTCACAGAATAACTTGCTGGGTTTTTGACTGGTATTGCATTGAATCTATGGATCAAGTTAGGAAAAACTTGGCGTCTTGACAATACTATTTCTACCCATGAACATGAAATATCTCTCCATTTAATTCATTCTTTGACTTCATACATCAGACTGTTGTAGTTTTCCTCATACAGATCTTGCACATATTTTGTTATATTTATACCACAGTATTTCATTTTGGGGGGTACTAATGTAAATGGTATTAGGGTTTTAGTTTTAAATTTCCCTTATTCATTGCTGGTATATAGGAACAGAGCTCATTTTGTTAAACAAGCATTCTTTCTAATTTTTGCCATCTCCTTACATTCTATATACAGATGATTATCCTGCCACTTAATCTTAAACTTTTCCTTTAGTTCTCCAGCAGGTTATGTTTCAGTTACCTTTCTCATTGCAAGTTTGATTTTTGTCTCAAACATTTTTTTCCTACTTTCTATGAAGAATTTCCATTTTATGTTTCACCCTGGAATAGGTTTTATATTTAGAAAATGAATTTGACAATTCTCATTGGGCAGCTTTCACTTAGAAACAAAAAATACTTCAATATTTAAGAAGACCTTTTAAGTTTTTTTAATCTTATAATATTAAATATTTTTCAGTCATTAACTCAAATCTTCCCTTTCCAACATCCTCTCAATTGTTCTTATTCTAGAGTCAGATTATCTTGGTTTGAGTTTACATCAATGGGCTGTACAACCTTAGTCAACTAGCCTAACTTTCTGAGCCACAGTTCTAACAGCTTTTGAGTGGAATCTTAAGAGTATTTAGGATATGAAATGTGTATGAACGTTTATTGATATTATGTTTAAATAGTACTTGGCAAAGTCCCTGGCACATGATGTTTTCTCAGCAAATTAGAGCTATCTATATTCTGGCATTATTATACTTTATATGAAAAATGAATAGATATATAAGTATTTACCATATTGATTGAGGTATTATAAAAATGATACATTGTATGAATACATAATTTGGGAAGAAAAATGTTCTAAAGCAAAGTTCAGTGATCCATTTTGTTTGAGCAACTTTAGTAAAATAAAGTAAGTTTCTTGGCTAAAAGCCTTCTCAGAGATTCTAATATACTAATAGGCTAAATAGGAAGAATTTGCCAAGCACATTTGCTTATTGTAAGAAACACAACAAGGTTTGATGGTACCTACTTTAGGAAGTGTTTCTTGGTAAATTTGAAGAAGGAAAGATATTTAGTGTGAAGATATAATCTTGTTACATATTTTAAAAATATTTTTTAATGTTTATTTTTCAAAGAGAGAGAATAGGGGCGCCTGGGTGGCTTAGTTGGTTAAGCATCCAACTTCAGCTCAGGTCATGATCTCACAGTTTGTGAGTTTGAGGCCCACATTGGGCTCTTTGCTCCAGCATAGAGCCTGGAACCTGCTTCAGATTCTCTGTCTCCCTCTCTCTCTGACCCTCCCCTGCTAGCACTCTGTGTGTGTGTCTCTCTCTCTCAAAATAAACAAACATTAAAAGAGAGAGAGAGAGAGAGAGAGAGAGAGAGAGAGAGAGAGAACGTGCATTCACACAAGAGCATGAGAGGGGAAGGGGCAGAGAGAGAGAGAAAGAGAGGATCTGAGGCAGGCTCTGTGGTATCAGCAGGGAGCCCAATGCAGGGCTTGAAACCAGGAATTGTGTGACCATGACCTAAGCCAAAGTCAGACACTTAACTGACTGAGCCACCCAGGTGCCCCTATCTTATTACATATTTTAAGAAAGTGACTGACTTCTGTGTAGAAAAATTGATCTGTTAAAAAAAATGTAGAAAACTTAAAATTCATGTTGTTCTAGTTTGATTTACTGAGTAGGAAAGATAGAAAATATTAGAAGAAAGCATTTGGGTTCAGAGTTACCACTTTTGACTTTATGCTATCCTTCCAGAAAGTAGTATTTTTCCAATAAAAGGATTATGATACATATCATTTTTCCAGAAATGATTTGCAAACATTATGAAGTTTTATATAGGTGGTCATAATACCTCTGATTTCCCCTGATGATTTCACAGCCACATAAGTGTATTCCTAAATTTAGTAACTTATTTTTTGTTATTATATATCTTGCTCTGCATATAGGAGTCATCAATCCTTTAGAAGAAACATCATGACTCAATGCAAAATGCTGAGTCTCTGAAAACAAAATCTCTAAATAAATATTTGAGAAAAATGAGAGAGACTACATGGAAATATAGAAATATAACTTAAGTAATTAAATATGAAACTTTAAGATTTCCCTAAATGCATATGGCTTAATGATCAAACCAATGACATAACTTACTATCTAGTGATGCATTCCACTTCAATTTATTTAAGAATGGGATTCAAATTATACTTTGAAAAGTATTTCTATTCTCTGAAAGTTTATACCAATATGTTCACCAGGTCTTACTGGTATCTGGCACATTGTGGCCATTCAATATGTATTTATTGAATAAACGAAGTACATGCCAAATTACAGAATATTAGCTTTGCCTCAAGAAATATCAAGCTCACAGCTAACATTGGACTGAATGGTAAAAACCTGAAAGATCAGAAACAAGACACAGATGCCCACTCTTACAACTTCTATTACAACTGAAAGTCAAATTCAGTAAGGTTGCAGGATATAAAATCAACATAGAAAATCTATTGTTTCTATACATTAACAAGGAGCCATTTTAAAAAGAAATTAAGAAAATAGTCTCATTTACAATAGCACCAAAAAGAATAAAATACTTAAGAATAAACAAAGGTCTTCAAAGACTTCTTCCCTGAGAACAATAAAACAATGAGGAAAGAAATTAAAAGGATACAAATAAATAGAAAGAAACCTTGTGCTCATAAGATTGGAAGACTTCATACTGTTAAAATATCCATACTACCCAAAGTGATCTACAATTCAACGCAATCCACCAAAATCATGATTTTTTAACAGAAATAGAGAAAACATCCTAAAATTCATAGGGAACCACAAAAGACCCAGAGTAGCCAAAGCAATCTGAGGAAGAACAAAGCTGGGAAGGTCATACTTCCTAATTTCAAAATATTTCACAAAGCTACAGTATTTACAATTGTATGGCACTGGCATATAAACAGACAAACAGATCAATGGAACAGAATGGAAAGCCTATAATTAAACCCCGGTAAATATGGTCTATTGATTGTTAACAAGGATGCCAAGAATATACAAAGGAGGGAGGATCATCTCTTCAAGAAAATGTGCTGGGGAAACTGAATACTAACATGCAAAAAACAATAAAAAATGAAATTGGACTTATACCTAACAACTACACACAAAAATCAACTCAAAACAAAAGACTTAAATCTAAGGCCTGAAACTGTAAAACTCCTTTAAGAAAATATAAGGAAAATCTTAACATTGGTCTTGGCAATAAATTCTTGGGCCCCAAAAACACAGGCAACACAGGCAAAAGTAGGTAAGTGAGACTATATTAAACTAAAAAGCATCTGCATATCAAAGGAAACAATCAGCTGAATGAAAAGGCAACATAATGAACGGGAGAAAATATACCTGATAAAAGATTAGTTTCCAAAACAGTAAAGAACTCCTACAACTGTAAAACAAAACATAAACATGTAACCCATTGAGCAAAGGACTTGAACACACTTTTCCTCACCAAACATTCCAATGGTCTATAGGTATATGAAATTAATGCATTACTAGTTAACAAGAAAATGCAAATTAAAATTATATCCCCTCACATTGACAGGATAGCTCTAGTCAAAAAACAAAAGATAAGTCTGAAAGAGGATATGAAGAAATTGGAAACTTTGTATACTGTTTTTGTGGGAATATATATTGATTCACCCACTACATAAAAAAAGTATGGGGTTTTTTTTCAAAAAATTAAAAATAGAACTACTATATGATCCAGCAATCCCTTTGGTATATATCCAGAATAACTGACATCAGAATCTCAGATATCTGCACTCCCATGTTCATTGCAACATAATTTACAATAGACAAGTTATAGAAATATACAGACAATCCAAGTATCCATTGATGAATGAATGGATAAAGAAAATGTGATACACACACACAGATTAGTAATGGATACACATACCTATACACGCATGCGTGTATAGGTATGTGTATCCATTACTAATCTGTGTGTGTGTGTGTGTGTGTGTGTAATGGAATATTATTCTTCTATAAAAAGGAAAGAAATTCTGCTGTTTGCAACAATGTAGATGGACCTTGAGGGCCTTCTGCTAAGTAAAGTAAGTTGGACAGAGAATGACAAGTACTGTATGTTTTCACTTATGTGGAATCTTAAAAAAAAACTATACTCATAGAAATAGAGAGTAAATGGTAATTGACAGGGGCTAGGGAAGGGGAAATGGGCAAATGTTGACCAAAGGGTACAAACTTCCGGCTATAAGGTGAATAAATTCTGGAGATCTAATGTACACCACGGTGACTATCACTAACAATGATGTATGATATACTTGGAAGTTGTTAAAAGAGTAAATATGAAATGTTATCACTCCAAAAAAAGAGTAATTACTTGAGGGGATGGAGGTGTTCAGTAACCGTACTGTGGTAATCATTTCACAATAATATAAATCATCATGCTATACATTTATAAATGTTCTAGGTCAGTAATATCTCAATAAATTGGGAGGGAGGGGAGGTGTTCTATATCATTAGCCATCAGGAAAATGTAAACTAAGAATACAATGAGACACTGATGCATTCTTATCAGATGTTGAAGTAAAAAGCTGTGATAACTCCAAATGCTAGCAGAGAAAGCTGAGCACTCATACATTGCTGGAGAGAATGTAAAATGCAGCAGCCCCTCTTTAAAATGTTTCATCAATTTCTTTTAAAACAAAAAAAATGACTTTAACATAAGACTCAGCAATAGCACTCTTAGACATTTATCCCAGAAATATGAAATCTATGTTCACACATAAACTTGTACATGAAAGTTTAGATACAAAATAGTCAAAATGTTCAGATATGAAATAGTCAAAAACTAGAACCAATTTGGATATTCTTCTATAGGTGAATGGTTAAACTGCAATCACCTAAATAGTCAAAAACTAGAACCAATTTGGATATTCTTCTATAGGTGAATGGTTAAACTGCAATCACCTAAACCATGGAATAGTACTCCCCAATAAAAAGAATTATAGTATAAGCCCTGACAGTTGATTTTTCTTTTTTTTTTTTTTAAATCTAAGTGCCTGACTTCTGCTTTGATGCCGAGGCATCCTTTTCAAAAACTGCTATCTCAAAAACACATTGCTATCTACAGAACTAGATAGAGACTCAGACACCATCCCTCCACCCCCACCCCCCACCCCCATCCCCACCCTCATGAAGGCTCCTTAGTTTTAGAGATCTTGATTTAGGTAATGACCCTTTGGACTGCTCATTTTTCTCTTCCTGCATTTTAAATTCCCACTCATAGGTTTTAAACACACCAGTAAAGAGTAATTTCGTGTAACTCCAGGCCTCCCACCCTGACTCCAATAAAAGCAGAGCCCCAGGCCTATGCTTTTACTTTCTTTCTCTATCTGCAACCTTGCTGTGTGGCCCCAGATGAGTAGTGGGTTTTCCAGGACACGTGAGCAATAAACCTTGTCTTTTTCAAAGTTTCCTAATGGTTATTGCTGAGGGGGTCTTGGAATCAAAATGAGAACCACAAGAGCCAATCCAGCCACAACACTGGTTGTCAATAGGCCAAGACCCACACCCAACAAGAACAGATTATTGATACATAAAACAACTTGAGTGAACCTCAAAGCAATTATGCTGAGTGGAAAAAACCAGTCTCAAGTGGTTACATAGTATATGATTCCATTTATATAGCATTCTTGAAATGACAAAATTAAAGAAATGGAAAACAAGTTGGTGGTTGCCAGAGGTTAGGCTGGGGGGATAAGTGAGGGTAGCTATTACTAGGTAAAGCAAAGAAATGTTGTGGTGATGGTACAGTCTCTGTCTTGATTCTGGCAGTAGTTACACTAAGCCACACATGTGATAAAACTTCAAAGAAATGTACACACTCTTTTAGTCCATTTGGGCTGCTATAACCAAAATACTATAGGTTGGGTAGCTTAAACAACACGATTTATTTGTCACAGTTCTAGAGGTGCCAGCAGATTCAGTATCTGGTGAGAGCTTGCTTCCTGGTTCATAGACATCATCTTTTTATTGTATCCTCACACTGCAGAAAGGGTGAGAGAGCTCTCTGCAGTATCAGCCAATTCCATTCATGAGGAAAGGGCCCTCATGTCCTAATCACTTCCCAAAGGCCCCACTTCTAAATTCCATCACATTGCAGATTAGGTTTCAACATGTGAATTTTGAGGGTACATAACCATTCAGTTCATGGCATACACACACTCATGCTAACCAGTGCATGTGTAATGGGTGAAGTATTAATAAGGACTGTGAATTATACCAATGTCAGTTTCCTGGTTCTGATACTATACTATAGTTACGCAAGATGTTAACACTGGGGAAGCCTAGTGAAGTAGGCATGGAACCGGCTTGTACATTTCCAGGCAATTTCCTGTGAAACTATACTTATTTGTGCTAAGTATATGTAGGCACTCAAAAATAGTTTTTAAATTACAAAAGTGTCAATATTAAAATCATACAATCTATCTTTAAATTCATTCTAACAATTAACCTAGGTCTAAACAGTTCAGGATGGTATTCATATATATTGCCTATTTCTAACTTGTAAAGGGCATGCAGCCAATGTATCTTACAGTTTTGCAAATGGATTTCAAGTCATTAATAAGTGGATACATTAAATTCTTAATTCTTAGAATAATCAAAATACAACATATGGCAAGGATATAAAAGTGAATTTCATTTGTATAAGATACGTGCAGCAGCAGAAGACAAACTTGACTACATTAACACCGAGGAAGAGACTCAAATCCCTCATGTTGCCCCAGTTTTCAAACTTAGATGTGGTATTGATTTTTGTACCTTGTTAAACTAAAACTTACTGTCAGAGACCATTTTTTTTTATTTTGGGAGACCTTTTAAGATAAGAAAATTGAGCTTCATTTTATCTTAATTCATCTGATGAAAGCATTCTCATTCTCTCACTTATTCTACTCCTTCTCTACCACCTCTTTTACTCTTTAATAGACAAGGTTTCACTTCAGGCACAGGAGAATCAATACAAAACTAAATACAGCGTACTACCCATCGGAGACTAAATGAAGAAGTATATGAAAAGTCTTGTAGTTTGAGTAAAATCAGTGAAGCCTGCCCTTCTGTTACTTAACCTTTTAGTTAATCAAAAGCTCGTTAGAAATAAAAGAGAAAAGTATTGGATACACTTTCTCAGATACTGACTCAGGTATTACAGTAATAAAAGTAATACAGATCCCTAAAACAGTGGCTTAAATATTACTGCAATTTCTTTCCTTCTCAGGTGAAAGAAGTATATAAGTACATTCTGCAGACTGGTTTTGTATTTCCAAGAAGACGTCAGAGCCAGGCTTCCTTCTAGTTTCTCTCTCTACAGACCCTAGGGTATGGCTTTGCATAGTATCTTTGATTAGATAAGAGAGTTGCTAGAGCTCCAGCTATCTCAATTGCATTCCAGGCAGCAAGATAGAAGAAGGTATACAATATCATTTTCAGAATCCCTCAGAAGTCTTACACAGTACTTTCATTTATATCATCATGACAATAACTGAGTCTAATACTTATCTGCTGAAAGGGAAGCTGGAAAGGTTTCCTTTTGCAAAGGAGGCAATGTGCTTACTGAAAATTGTGGATTTCTGGATTTCAGGGAAGAAAACATAGAATGCCTCTTGGGTTGTAACTAAACATCTCTGCCATAGGCACCATGGAGTTTATTCCAGTTTGTGAATTCCTTACTGAACAAGGAAAGTATTGAATTTCAATTCAAAAAATAATTATGTATCTGTTACGTGCTTATTGTGAAATGCTTAGCAGCATCTACAAATTTGGAGAAAATATTTGCAAATAAAATACCAGATAAAGTAGTCGTATCCAAAATATGTAAAAAACTATTACAGCCTAACAAGAAGAAAAACCACCATATTTAAAAATGAGCAAAGAATATGAATAGGTATTTCCTCAAAGAAGATACACAAGTGGTGCCTAGCTGGCTTAGCCAGTAGAGCATTTGACTCTTGATCTTAGGGTTGTGATTTTGAGTCCCACGCTAGGCATGCAGCCTACTTAATAAAATAAAATCTTCAAAGAAGATTATAAATCGCCAAGAAACACATGAAAACATGATTAATATTTGTCATCAGGAAATTGGAAATAAAAAGCACAAATTGATCCCACTTCATACACACTAGGATGGCTATAATCAAAAACACAAAAAATAGTAAATGTTGGTGAGGATGCAGAGAAATTGGAATTCTCATACACTGCTGGGGAGACTGTAAAATGGTGCAGTCGCTTTGGAAACAAGTCTGGCAGCTCCTCAAAATGTTAAACAGAGTTATTATATGACTTAGAAATCTACTCCTAGACATATATCCAAGATAAATCAAACATAAATCCATACAAAAACCTATACATGAACATATATTCATACTAGCATTATTCATAATAGCCAAAAAGTGGAAATAATCCAAATGTCCATCAACTGATGAACAGACAAGCCAAATATGATATATCCACATAGTGGTATATTATTTAGCAATAAAAAGGAGTGACATACTAATATATGCTATAACAAGGTAAAACTTGAAAACATGGTAAGTGAAATAAGTCACAAAAAACACACAGTAACCCTCTTATCCACAGGGCATACATTTCAAGACCCCCCAGTGGATGCCAGAAATAAGAGTTAGTACTGAACCCTATATACCCCATGCTTTTTCCTTTACACACATTCCAATGATAAAGTTTAATTTACAAATTAGGCACAGTAAGAGATTAACAATAGCTAACAATAAATAGAATTATAATATTATAATAAAAGTTATATGGTCTTTCTCTTCTCTAAAAATATATTATTGTACTCTATTTACTATACTTCAATGTCTATATGACGGGATAAAGTGAGGAGAATGACATAGACATTGTGACATAGCAGTAGGTTACAACCTACCTTCTGGTAACAGGTCTGCTTCACAACTGTGGTTTAATGTTTTAAGTGAAACTGAAGAATATGAAACTGTGGATAAGGGCGAGTACTGTATTATATTATTCCAATATATGAAATGACCAGAATAGGCAAATCTGTGGATACCAAAAGTAGATTAGTAGTTGCCAGAGTTGGGGCTGGGAGGAAGGAGTTACTGCTAAGGGGGATGCAGTGTCTTTGGGGTATAATGAAAATATTCTGGAATTAGAGAGTGGTGAGAATCGCATAACATTATGAATATACTAAATTTACAATTGAAATGTTTGGATTTTATGTTATGTAAATTATATCTTACTAAAGTGGGTGTAAAATAAAAATACCTAAGGGCAAAAAGGCATTAAGACAAACCATCATTCCTTGTCCTTGAAAATACCGTAATTCAGTGTGCACTGGCTAGGCAAGTAAACAAGTTATTATGTTTCATGCTCTAAAACTGTTATTGCAAGCATTAGGGAACCATAATATCACATGCCAACATTTTAAAGAAACATATGACAATAACATCTGTGATACATTTAGTTGTCAACAGCTCACATGTATTAGAGCACATTAACTAAAAAATCTCCCATTAATTACATAGTCAAATAAAATATGTATCCTTTCTTATCACCCTAACTTTAAGCAGAGTAATCCAGGGTCTATTTAAATATATAATAAATCTCTTTATCTCAAGTATTTCCTATCACTATTCAGTAAATTGTTCATCCAGTACTTTAATTCAACCTACATTTGCACAGCCTTCCGAGACTATGGAGAACATTTTTTTTTTTACCACTCTTCACAAAAGAACTTCCCATAAACAAAAAAGATGATAACGTCCACCTTATATTTCTGTGTCTATGTCAAGAGTAGACCTTCCCCTGTTGCTAAAGTTAGATTCCTGAAGAAAAGGTAAGAAATTAAAGACTGAATGTTTCAGATCTTACTTTTTTTTTAAACAAAACAAAACCTTGAAGAAGGGGTTAGCCAAGGTCAGTCTTTCCAAAGATTTGTAAATATTTTACCTTCATTAAAACAAAATAGCTTAAAGAATGTTATTGTTAATTTTGTGATTATCGATGCTTACTAAGATCAGATACTTCACTAAATTCTTTGCGTGGATTATGTCATTAAAACAAGTAAATACTAATATTTATTGTTCCCCTTTTTCTGTTGAGAAAAATAAGATGAAGAGACATCAAGTATTTGCCCAAAGTTACAACCACGATTCAGATTCCAGGGATTCAAAAATCCTAGGCCTATATTCCACTTTCTACTACAGCATTTATTTACCTTAGTATACTATTTTTAAAAAGATCCAAAAAGAAAAATAACAGTAACTAATATTTATTTTAAATCTATATAGTAAAAGATATCATGCTAATAAGTTTGCAGTACAATTTGATTTAATTGAAGAGGAGAAAGCCATATTTAATAGAACTTAATAATAATGAGTAGTGCAAAATCAAATTCTATCACTAACAATGGCATGATGATGGTGGTAATAAAATTGAAGAAAAAGGATAGGTACATCATCATGAGAAGACGACTTTAGGTCTAATTCCAAAAGTTCAATTGTTAATTTAAGGACTTAGCAGGAAGCTGATTGTCTATCAAGTATGTTTTAATGGAAATGCAGCATGAGTTCTTTCTTCAACTGTTTGAAGAAAGTTCAACTGTGGACTGAATACTCTTTTTTAAAAGATTTCTTTCTACCACATTGTATGTAGTGGAAAATCATTCAAGCCTGGTCTGGAGACCAAGGTTTATTAGAAAAAAAGATCAATTTCCATTTCTTCTAGTTTATCAAAGATGTTTAAGAGTAGATTAAGAAATTGCTCACGGATTTTAAGTTAGTTTCACTGTGGACCTTATGTCTGTTTTTCCTTGTCATTACTCCGTGTAATAATTGGATATTTAAGATCCATTTCAGGGATCTCATTAGGGTGAAACCAGCTAATGACTTTACTTCAGTCAATGTATTAGATTCTTTTC
Source organism: Cryptoprocta ferox (assembly GCA_028646485.1). NCBI lineage: Eukaryota > Metazoa > Chordata > Mammalia > Carnivora > Eupleridae > Cryptoprocta > Cryptoprocta ferox. The sequence goes on from CM053569.1 coordinate 44,278,131, forward strand.
TCAAATATTTTATAGTTATCACAGTTTTATTGTTTATTCTTTTATTTGATTAATTTCTTTGCCTGTACTAAGAAAATTGCCTGTGGTTTGATTCTGTAGTTAGTTCCATATTGCATCTCATTCAAAGACTTTTGTTCTGCCCCACCCTGCAGTTTGATTCTGAAAAAAATTAAGCCTTTCTATACTTCATTTAATGTAACCTTATGAATGATTTGATGGATTTTGCAATATGATGTGACATGCATCTGATGTAATTGCTCTTGAAAGCTTTATCTTTGAGTAAATAAAGTAAATAAAGTTCAAAATGGGAGAAGAGGATAAATACTAACATTAGAGGAGCACCTGGGTGGCTTAGTCGATTAAGCGTCAGACTTCATTTCAGGTCATGATCTCAGTTTGTGGGTTTGGGCCCCACGTTCGTTTGGCTCTGTACTGACAGAGCCTGCTTCTGATTCTGTGTCTCCTTCTCTCACTGCCCCTCCCCCGCTCGCACTCTGTCCCTCTCTCAAAAATGAATGAACATTAAAAAAATCTTTTTAAATATTAACGTTAGAATAAACACAGATAACTTGCACTAAATGATTAGTTTTAGAATCAACACTTTGGATGAGGTATCTATTTACTTATAAATATTATTTAACCTCATAAATGATATGTTATAAAAAGGGAATCACCATTACCCTAAATATTCTTTTCTAGAGGCAGAACCAAGATAGTCATGGTAGAAAGAAGTGAGAGGAATGAGCCTGTTCCCCTTTAAGAGAATAAAGATTTAAAACACCACAGTATATCAGGGATTTTTTCCCATGGAGTCATCTCTAGTGGTTCAGTCACTTGTTTTTAGAAAAGACAGCAACTAAGCTCAGATTGGCCTAAGCAAATAAGTACTTGGTTTATATTTTCCTACTTTACACAAGGCTGGATCTTGGTGCTCATATTATGTCAGTCCATAAATTGAATCCCATTGGTTCCGAATCACATGATGGTATCTCCCACCCATGTTTGATCTAATCACTATAGTTAAAAATATGAAATGCTATAATTAGCCATTCCTATATCCTGTGATCATCCATGGAACCAATGTCACCTAGACCTCATAGACTAATAGTTAATGAGGTCTGGATCTTCAAGGAAAATTGGACTACACGTAGTAGGAGAAAGGAATGAACCCTGGATAAACAGGTGTCTACTAAACTACACGAAAAATAAGTGCACTAATTTATTCCAAACTTTCTTAAACATTATACCTTTTCATCACTGATAGAAAGAGGGAGACAAGATATGCTATTCCAAATCTAGCTTTGTGCCATTTTAGTTAAAAACGTATTCAGGTGAGTAAACCTCTTTATCAGCTACTAAGATACTCTATAACAGTAACACATCTTCATTACTCTTGTTTCCTGACACATGTTATATCGCACAGTACTATAGTACTATGTACTTCAATTGATTGAACTATTTTTTAATGTTTATTTATTTATTTATTTATTTTTTTGAGAAAGAGAGAGACAGAATGCAAGCAGCAGGGAGAGGCAGAGAGAGAGGGAGTCATAGAATCTGAAGCAGGCTCCAGGATGTGTGGGGCTGGACCTCATGAGCCAGTCATGATATCATGCCCTGAGCTGAAGTTGGACAGTCAACCTATTGAGCCACCCAGGTGCCCTGATTGAACTATTTTTTAATCTTATTGTTATAAAATAATTATGTTAGCTAATATATATTAAAATAACAGTTAATTTTTGCTTTTATGTCAGTTTTATTTTATTTAACAGAAGTAACATTTTGAAAGCAGTATAGGAACACAATGATTGTACTTAAACACGTGGTTCTAATATGGTGTTTCCTAATTCTTTATGCAGTCAATTGTTTTCATTTCAAATGGAATATAATTTAAAAGATGTTTTGAGAAGCCTTATTAAAAGAAATTACGAAATAGGATTTCAGGCCTTAGTAACAAGGCATTTACAAAGAGAGAAATAATTAAGCATAAAAAAAAGCTATTCATAAAGCTTTGTTCCAAACCACACAACCTTGTTTACCTGCTTTGCTACCACTTAACAGTTGAACAATCACATACTAATCCCCTTCAATTCAAAGTCTCAATGCCCCACTGGCAGAAACCCTAGGCTAACATGCAGTGTGTAATCTCCTCTCAGGCCCATCATTTTCTTAATTTGCTCCATTTACAAAGTAAATCTGCAAACTGACCTTTTAAATGAACAACTACTCTGAAATGCCCTCAAATAATACATCTGTTAAATTACCTACCTTTTTTCCTTCTCTTTCCCTCTGTAAACTGATAATTTTTATTCTGAATCCCCAATATTCCCTGTTACTAAAATATCCATGCTGTTAATCCAATACTCTTTGGAACTATATAAATTTACCTTATTCATATGGATAACTAGAAGTTTAAAAAGGTAATATTTATCTTTGTGAAAGGCATATGTAGTGAATACATCAAGTCGAAATGTGCTCTATTTGCTTTCAACCTACCCTTCTAGCCTCTTCTCCTGCCAGATAATACTATATAAAATATATTCCAGTCAGGAAGAACTTCTTGTCATTCCCCTGTCTACCATATCCTTCCAAAGCATTGGAACCAGTATTTCGTCAGATAAGCATTCTTTGAGTTCTGGTGGAATCCTGTTTCTAAGGCTTATCATTTTAGAGATTTGCTAATTTTTACTCCTAAAGATATCAATGTTTTTCATTCAGGTTTATGTCAGGACATGCAAAGAGAGTCAAAGAAGTAGGACAGCTGAATAGAGCAATGAAAGATTTGAGATTTGAAATAAATACTTTGGGGAGTGAGAGAGGAAGCTAGCCAAATCTGAGAAAACGTTTGATTACCCAGGATTAGGGATGGTGATGGCTAAACTAAATTAGAGATGATGAATTTGTGCTGTCACCAGTTTATAAGCTACTATAATTTCCTGAAGCAGTATTCAGCTGTGGGCATGATTTAAAAAGTCAGTTGGGGAAATAATCTATTTTAGATTTTAGAGATGGAGAAGAACAAATGGAAGAGTCCCCAGACCTCTGAGTTCCAAGGTATGCTCATGAGGTAGGCTGCTGAAATGGAGTCTAGGATAAACTTAAGATTAAATGTCTTTACAGGTATGATATTGGGTATGTTTCCCACATGGATGTGAGACTATTTCCCTGGCCACAGCAGGAATTGACATCAAGAAGTTTACAAGTGGAAACTCACTTCCGTCTCTAATACATGGAGAACAAAAATGGAAGACCAGACATGGTGGTGAAGGAAGTTTTAGAATTCACTAACGCTGCATTTCATAAATCTCAATAATGGGGTGCTCTTTAAATGAAGAAAAAAGATAATAGTGATTTAACACCAACAGTACCAGTAATTCTTCCTGGCCCTGTGGTGTGTTAGAGTGGGAGACTGAGCCATTTCCACTCTAGAAGGTAACAGAGCTAACATCACTCATGAGAGAGAACTGGGTCTCCTTTGAGGCAAGAGATGAAGAAAATAATTCATTTCGATGCAGAAAATATGTAAGAGTTTGTTCAAAATAGGAAAGTTTTGGGCACACCTGGGTGGCTCAGTCAGTTAAGCATCATCTTTGGCTCAGGTCATGATCTCATGGTTCATAAGTTCGAGCCCTGTCTCAGGCTCTGTGCTGACAGCTCAGAGCCTGTTTCAGATTCTTTAACTCCCTCACTCTCTGCCTCTCCCCTGCTCATGCTTTGTCTCTCTCTCTCTCTTTCAAAAATAAATATAAACATCAAAATAGTAGAGTTTTGTAGTATAATGGGGGAAGATCCAATCAGATGGAAGAAATACTGGTAATAAAATGGTGAGTGCATATGAAAGAATATTTGAGTAGATTACCTTGTGTTTTCACTATGGACCAAAGATGGTAGAAGTAGAAAATATTGATGGCATGATAAGGATAAAGGTTTTTGCTCAGTTTCAAAGTGTATATTGGTAAGAATTTTTTCTTGTATTTCTGAAGGCCTCTCTTCCAGGATGTTAGTTATGAAGATTTAGATTCCAATGTTCTCACTCTCTGGATAAAGTTAGTTAAAGTTCCTAGGAGAACCCAGTCTTCATAAGGTGAAAATGAAGATAGCTATAGTGCACTGAGAGAAAACGCCTTCTATCAGAATTTCTCAGGTGATTTCTATACTAATACTCTCACTTCCCCATGGAAATATAGTACCTCTATGTGGCTGCGAAGATAAAGTATTACTGGAAAAGCTGTGTGGCCACTGGAGAAATGGCCCTCAGTTGGAATTCTTCCCAGGCCAACTGGAAGAGAATAGATGATTATCCAATAGGTCTACTGCCAAGAGAATCACAGCAGATGGCATTTGATCCTTACAGGGTAATTTATTTCATTTTCTCACCATGCTATGTATCACTAATTCAGTCATCTCCTATTATTTAATTTGCTGCTCTCTGGATTACATTTGTAATATCTGATACAACACACCCCCTTATTTAAACATTTTCCCATTCAAGGCTTCCCAAGTCTAAAAAATGCATTGATCTTGCTAGAAACAAGATAACCAAGAAAGTACATTTAAGTAAGAATATAATGGTTTGGAAAAACATCTAAGATCATACTATAGTCTTTTTTATTGTGGTTGTGTGTTCTGTCTTCTATTTAAAGTGAGTTCCCTTGGTGTATGGGAATGGTATATAGCATTTCCCTTTGGGGTAGCAGTGAGTTGACTGCCCTTCACAGAGATAACATAACTTTATGTATTTAGATAAATACAAATAACTGTAATAGAAGAACAGATGGGATGATAACAGGAGCACATATTCTAGTCCCACTGGACTAATGTCTGCAATACTATTCCAAAAATGGCTGGTAGAAGGCTCCTAAGAATTCTAGAATTGGAGGGATCTGACTGGTGGAAAGCACCTGAGATGTCATCCTGGCTGCTCTCCTTTCCAATAAATAAGTGTTTTCTACTAGAGTCCCACCACATTGCTATCTGCTTAAATATTTCTACTGTAAAGATTACTATGATTTTCATTCTAAGTTATATAATTACTTAAGGCTATAGATTTCCCTTTTTAAAAAGCATTAATAATACCCACCATAATAACTCAAGATATTTTAAATGTATTATTATTTAATAAAATTACTATTTCTTTTAAATTTGAATTAAGCACCCATTTGATAAACATGCCTTCTCTGTTTCCAGGCTGTTCTTCCCTCCAGGTTATCTATATAGCACACCACCCTGGTACAATTGCAAAACCAACTACATATACCTCTAATTTGCCCAAATAATTCAGCTCTTACAAATTGTCGACTAAAGTATATACAAGAGAATACAACAGTGTTCAGAAATATTGCCTAATATCAGATAACTATGGTGGAAGATAATTTAATTCTTCAGATAGATCACTAAAAGCAAGGAAGTGAAATCAATAATCAGTGACAAGGGCATCTATGCTAGCTGATTGGTAGGTTTAGACAGGAATGGAGTAATATTTAGCAATCTTAGCAGTTATATCTAAATTAGTAATATATCTAAAATAGAAATTATATCCAAATGGAACAATTAAGCAATGTATATCTAAATTCTGGAAGAAAATGTTAGGAATCAAAATTCAGGGAAAGGAGTCCTATACCCATGGAGGTCTAGCAAGAAGTTTTGGAATTGCAGATAGGTATCATAACCTAGTAGAAAATTTGTCAGGGAATAGGTTCACTACAAATGTTGATTGAAAAGAATTAGTAAAAATAGGAATGCAGTAATTTAGAGTGGAAGGTCAGAGACAAAGATATAATTGTGCTAAATTGTTGTACTGCCGAATTTGCTGGGTTTTCCTTTATTACTTTGTATAAGGAATGATATTGAATCCATAGCCTGCACCAGATCTATCTGTACCTACAGTTAGGGTTTAATTTGATGGATTTAGGAACAAAGAACCAGACAGGTCATTACACCAGAATTTAATGTACTGAATTTGAAGAGCTTATATGAGGTTTCCCCAGATTGTGGAAGAGTTTATTTACAGAAAAACTTTATTTTCAATTACCTCTCTGTATCATCTAGTTCACAAAATGGCAGGTCACAATAGGCCCATAATATAATACTTAAGAGTATAGAGTTCTGGTTCTTCAACACTACTGTTCTGAGGGAGTGTGACTTCATTTTCTGTGTCTAGAACAGCAACTGCCCAGTAACTTCAAAATGCTGACTAATTATACTTTACATTTAAAGCAATTATTGCATTTGAGGCTTGTGGTAAAGTGCACTGTACTGTGAGCTCCAAACACTGATTTTGAAATCTGAGTTTGCCAAGAAATAGCTATCAAATATAATTCAAGTTATGGTCTCTATAAAAAGGAGGCAACAATAACTAGCCTACCCACCTCACATAACCTTGTAAAAATTACAGTAAGTACTCTATGTAAATACGAACCATGCAAGACATGAAGAGACTTTGTTTAGTTTGCTCTGTTTAATGTTAGCACCTGAGTATCTGGCACCAGGGACATAAGGACTGTGACTATAAAGGTTGCTTGGATCCATCCAGTTTGGAAATTTCCTCCTTAATGATACATGGTAATTTACTTTTTATTTCTTCTCATTTCATAAGGACAATATAAAGTTATTAGTTGAGTAGATTATAACTTCCACTAGGAATTAACTATATATAGAATAGTACATGTTTAACCTAAGTATGAAATAGTTATAAAAATGAGCAAACAATGGTATTAGGTAACATTAAATAATAATATCTATCATCCATTAAAGACTGTGATAGAACACTGCTACAGATTCTTTGTGAATTTCCTGTTACACTGTGCTTGAGGCATTCCAATCACTATTTTACTGTTTTAAAAAAAAAAGCTACTATGGTTCAAAGTAATACACTCATAGTGGATGAGTTGGGAACTGAATTCAGGCCAGCCCATCTTTAAATCATTAGTAGGCACTGTGTAAGACTGGGTATATAAAAACAGGATGGGTAGATAGGCATAAGTGTATGTGAGCTATCCTATATCATATAGAGCTTCAAAGCTAATGGTAAGAAGTATGAGCTATTATACCTGAATCCCTAGGTTATGGCACAGTGCTTAGTACATCATTGAATCTTGTTTCAGTATCAAAGACCATTCTTTCTTTCGTTTTCAGAGAGCACAGAGAGGGGAGGGGCAGAGAGAGAGAGAGAATCTTAAGCAGGCTCCACTCCCAGCACAGAGCCCAACTCAGAGCTTGATCTCAAGACAGTAAGATCATAACCTCAGCTGAAATCAAGAATCAGACGCTTAACCCATTAAGTTACCCAGGAGCCCCAAAGACCATTCTCTCTTAGTAAGACATTTAGGTAAGCCCCCAGGCAGATATGGTTAAGGTACTGGTTTTGTGCTAGCCTTATATGAACTTTAGCAATTCCATAAAACAGTTTTTCTTTTTTCTAGATACTGTCCAATCAAATGAAGATATAACCAAGAATAACACTGTCTTTAGTTCAGACAAGCCAAAGTTTTCCCATTCTCATTTAATGTGTTATTTTGGTACCTCTATGCCTTTGCTTGTGATTTTCATTTACCTGTATTTATTCTACAACTTCTATCTTTATATAGACTAAGTTTTGTACTGATTGACATTTATTCAAGTAAAACTATATCTTTCTACCATTCAAAGTTTCTTAGAACTATACTTGCATTGGACACAGATCTGTGCCCTTCCTCAAATTCCTTCCACTGACTTCTTTATTTCTCTTGTTGAAGCTCCACTTTTTCTGGGTCACCTCTTTACTACTAGGCATGGAAGAAATGCCCACCATGGACTCGGGAACTGCCTTTGAGAGTGACTACCAAGGGACCCGATGATTTAACTTGGAGGTGCAGTGAGTAAGTGTGCTGTGGAAAAGCACAATGGAAAGTGTGTGAAGGGAGACAGGCACCAGGTAATTCCTCCCACGTTTTGCTATCCAGAGACTCTTCCAGGAGTTTCTGTAAACAAAAATGATCACCCATTGAGGGATCTGTGTGTCTCTTTGCTGCTCCTTGTGAAGTGATTGAAGCTTCCCATTGTTCTCTATCTTTCCTAACTTCAGTTTTCTTTCCCTCAACATTCTGTCTGATGAAGCTTCAGCATCTTAATCTTTGCCTGAGCTTTTCTTTCTAAAAAGCTTCAACAATACTTAATACCACTTAAGAACTTTTAATTTTATTTTCATTGCTCCTAGGTCAGTGGTTTTCAAAATTGTACTTTTTAGTCAAGAAACATTTCTTCAAACAGATTTTAAAGTACAAATATATTGGGGCACCTGGGTGGCTCAGTCAGTTGAGTGTCTGAATCTTGATTTCAGCTCAGGCCATGATCTCACAGTTTGTAGGATCAAGCTCCATGTTGGGCTCCTCACTGAGCATGGAGCCTGCTTAAGATTCTCTTTCTCTTTCTCTCTCTCTCTCCTGTTTCTCCCTCCCTCTGTCACCTTCCCCCATTCATACACTCTAAAAAATTAAAAATAAAAAATAAGAGTACAAATATATTGCACTTTTTACTCAAGAAATCATTTCTTCAAATATATTCTAAGGAGATAAACATACTTAGAGCTGCCAAATTGAAGTAAGAGGAGTATGCGTGTGTTGTGTGTGTGTGTGTGTGTGCGCGCGTGCGTGTGTTAGAGACATCTGGAATCCTACCCTTTCAACTCCCTTTCCCTTGGGAAATGTTGAAGTACATCTTATGAACTCTTAGAAACTTACCTCCCAGAGGATGATTTAGAAGTAAGGGCTCCATTTCTATTGTTCTCAGTTATCACACCACTGTAAAAATACAGGGACTTCTGAGGTGTGATTGTCCTCTAATGTAAATGTAGCAGGAAGGGTTGGTAAAGTTGATGGAAATGAGAGAATACTCTCTACTATTTACTATTTTACAGTTCTCTCTCAGATATTCCAAATATTTGTCAGGAAAATAATAACTTATATTTGATTACTCCCTAAAAAACAATAGTCCTCCATGTTTTAGAAGATTTCTACTTTTTATTTTCTTCCCAGGTCACACTGCATGTCACCCACTCTAGCATTAATAGTTTTGGGGTTTTTTTTACTGGACTCTTGCATTTGCATATATATATTAATTATAGAAGCATTTTTAAACTATAAAAGGCTAAGCAAATTTAAGTATCATGAGAATTATAAGAGCTCAGGATTCCTGGCTGGCTCAGTTGGAAGAGCATGCTACTCTTGATCCTGGGATCATGAGTTCCAGCCCACATTGGGTGTAGAGATTACTAAAAAAAAATTAATAAACTTTAAAAAATTATAAGAACTCTACTTGCTTTTAAAACAGAACTATCCAGACACAATTATACAAAAGCTTTACTGGAACTGCCTTTCACGAATACCTAAGATTCAACCCAATCAGTATTTATAAAGAAAATACTTTATTTAAGATCCTTTACTGAGAAAGAGTCACACAAACAGAAATAAGATCTCAGCATCTGCTAAAAGGTGTAACCAAGTTTGGAGCAACGACCCAATTCAGCTTGTGATGATGTCCAATATGACAGATAAAAACACAGTGTGCTATGAGAGTAGAGGTGGTAATTAATATTGACTGAGGGGATCAAGGAAGGCTTCATGGAGTAGATGACATTTGAGCTGGAATTGAAACTATTTAAACACCCTAAGAAGATAAAAGGCACAGAGAAAGGAGCATGAGGAAAGATGTGAAGGCATGATATGCTTGCATTACAAGTATTCTGAGAACCAAGGAGGCTAGCTTTCACTGTAAAGCAATTACCACCAGTAGTCAAAACATTTTAGAGACAGAATGCACTATTATAAATCATACTGAAGTGCTGCTCCACAGTTGCAGATTTTTTAATGCTTGACACATGTTCGGTACATTTTGCACTTGTAAACATTATGCGGTGTCCAACATTGCTTATAGAATGTCTTGATTAAGATCTAGAGGAGAAGTGTGAATGAAGTACACTGTCTGATTTATGCCTCAGACATTTAAATTTTCCAACCAAAAAAATACTATTCCAACTGTGTAAATAATTCTAAAATCCAAAAATATCAAATGAAACTAGCTAGAGTGTCACAGAAATTTTAGAAGAGTGTCTCTCGTAGCTATGAGAACAAAGTGGGCCCTAATTACTTTATACCTTGAGGACATTTTGGATCGTTTGAAGTCTGTCTTGAACCAACAGACTCTTGCCAAGGTTCCCACCTCCCATCAATTCCGAAGAGAGAACTTACAAAGGAGGCCAGCTGCTCACCCCTTCTAGAGCCATCCCTGCTTCCTGACAGCCTTTGTTTCCTTACCACACCTCCAGTATTCTTCAAGCAGCTTCAGATCTGTTCAGAATCTAGGTCTGTTTAGACTCAGGCTCTGCTTCTGTGCTATTCTGAAAGTCAAAGGAGAGATTTCCCAATTAAACCAGAACATGTGCAGCTATGCTTGCAAATGTGTCACATTAGCTTGGCTTCAAGTATAAGTCAGAAAACCTGTAGTCAACCTCCTACTTACATCTGTGAATAAGCACATAAGCAACGGCAGGGTTGTTCAGGCTAAACAGATGGATGGTCCTGTCAGGAACAGATTGCGGTAGAGCTAGGATGTAGGATGGAATGCCACCCCCTCTGAACTGAGAAACGGATTCGGTAGCAGGAAAGACGTCCTTTTTAATGTAGATATTCTTTTTTAATTCTCTGCATTTAACTGTTTCTAAGGAAAGGTTAAATCCTTTTGTCCTCCATAATTTTTTTTGTTAGTTTCATTTTATTTATTTCATTCTGCTGGATTCAGATATTACATCCACTTAAATCAATAATCACCATTATTCATGCCTACAGCTGTACAATCAACAAACATCAACTTAGTTCATTAGCAGAAAGATTGTATATACAATATATTTTACATTGAACCAAGTGAATGAAGCTATATTCTGATGCTTTCATAAATAACCAAAGAATGAACTTTATTTAAAATATATTTACTTTATATATCTAAAATATCTAAATCTGAAATACCTAATATACCATTCCTTTATGTGACCATATGTATAAAATTTTCAAATAAATTTACTCTTACGAGTAAATATAAAATAATTCTAGATGGCACATGAAATTAATGTTAATGTATTTCAAAGATATTTTGTTCCTGAAAATAAAACCTCTATGGTAGTTTATTTTAATAAAATTCTCTGTTCTACTTGAGGTAAAGAACATTTATTTTAAATGAAAACTGTGTTCCATAACTCCATCTCTAACAGCTATATTTACCAAATGAGTCAATATGAAGGAAAAATTTTTAATTGTGAATAAAAATATGATTGCATTATTTGCTCTTGGGTAGGCAAGTGTTAAACTATCTTATATACCCTCGAAAGCACAAGATGACCTCCCATTCTACATGTAATATAGAATTTATCATTTGAGGAATGAGCAGGTCTCAGGGAATTATAAAATTTTATTTTATAGTGAATAAAAGGATTCAATTGGCAAAGGCTACTCAACTGTGTACTTTTCCTATTCTCTTTTGAATATTAAAATCCTTCTTAAAATTGTGCTATGAAGAAAAAGGAATAGATTTAGAAGTCCAGCATTATTGTAGGGACAACACAATACAGCTGTATTGATCTAATGGTTTCTTGTAGTGCTTATACTGCATTTTTTTATACTGCAATTTTAAAGAAAGGGGTTTTAGTTTTCATACACACATTAGTTGAGTAAAACAATTACATAGACTCTTTGGGTTGTAATTTCAAATTTGGCATTTTATAATAACCTCTCAAGCTAAAGAGATTATCCTTAAAACTATTCTCAGTTGAAATATTCGCCTATGATTTTTTTAAATGTTTATTTATTTCTTTTGAGAAAGAGAAGGGGGAGGGGCAAAGAGAGAGGGAGACCGAGAATCCCAAGCAGTCTCCATGCTCAGTGTGGACCTTAATGTGGGGCTCAATCCCATGACCCAGGGATCATGACCTCAGCCAATATCAAGAGATGATACTTTACTGAGCCACCCAGGTGCCCTGAAATATTTACCTATGGCCAATGGGAGAATGGAAGTAGAGAAGGGCCTATTAAATGAATTATTTGTATTCATTCAATTAACAAAAATTGTTAAGCAATATCCTACTAAAAGTGTTTGTTAAGCAATGATATATGCCAAGAATTCCCAAGACCTATCTATTCAAAGGGAGCCCACAGTCGAATGGTAGATGTTGATGTACAAATAAAAATAATAATGACATATAATAAGTGCTGGAGGTGAGGAAATTTCCAAGTATTAAAAATGTGGCCTGGTTTCTTCTTAATGCTTAAAATAAAATGTGAAAGGAGAAAGATATACAATAACTATCAAATAAAAACAAGACAATGATTTAGGCAATTTTTAGCTCTAAAATTAAGAGATTCACTGACCAGAAAGTATACCTTAAAGAAAAAGTTGAGAGTTTATCTGTACAATCTTTTGCTAGTACCTCAGAAAGATCAAAAGAACAGAGTATTCAGTAACACAAAAGATTCTTTGAAGAGACTGAGGGTGTGACTCAGATTTCTTCAATCAAACAAGAGAGTATCTAGAAACCTTAAAGGTACTATCTCTCAGCAATCTCAGAAAAAGCGAAAGATCTGTGGACTAGCCTCTTGGCTAACAGAATAAATACATGTGATATACGCAGGAAGGCCACAACTTGTTGAGAATGTTACATTAGCAGAAGCGCTGTCTAATTGAGACAGTATTTAAAGACAGAAGAATGTCAGAACCTCAGAATTCTGCAAATAAGAGACAGGCTGACAAGTAATTAAGTAAAAATACAAAGTACCTCTCATGATAAAAGGAGGATGGCTCAGAGGGTGCAGCTGTGAACCCAGCAGAGCCTGAAGCCATAGATACTTATTTCCAGGTCTTGATGCCCAATGGAGTTGGCTTGAATGTATTTTGGAATTGCTTGGGACCAGAACTTTATTTGTTCCATTTTCTTTCTTCTAGAACTGGGATGTCTATAAAAATTATTCTATGCCTTGTCATTCGGGAATAGATAATTTATCTAGTTTCATAGGTGCGCAGGTAGAGATTATGTCCCAATTATAATGAGATTATAAACAGAGACTTACCTATACCTAATTTATGTAATATAGATGATGAGACGTGGAACTTTTGAGCTGATGAGATTTAGATGAGAGTTTGCACCTTGAGTTGATGATATAATGGGTTGAGACCTTAGGTGATTTTTGAATGAGAAATATATTTGGGGTAGTTGCAAAGTTTTGGGGATCAGAGAGCAGATGATAGCAGGCAGAATTATGGCCTCCCAAAGATGTCCTTGCTCTAATTCCTGGCATTTGTGAATATGTTACCTTACATAGGAAAAGAGATCTTGGGAGTGTGTTTAAGGGTAGAACCTTGAGATCGGGAGATTTTCCTTGATTGACAAGGGTCACCTGATCTAACCATGAGTCTTTAAACAGAAATATCCTTTCTAGTCTGTGTTAGAGAGATGATAATATGAGAAGGATTCAAAGCCCTGTTGCTGTATGAGAGATGAAGGGGTTATATGTACAGACCGGAAAGAGATCTCTGGGAGCTATAAGCAGCTCTCAGCTGACTGCCAACAAGAAAATGGAGCTCACTTCCACAATTGCATGGAAATTAATTCTACCAACAATTCAAATGAGCAAGAAAGCAAACATTCTTTATGGTATCCAGAAAGAAATACAGCCACCAAACCTCGTTGCTGGCCCAGTGCGACCAGTATCAGATTTCTGAACTACCAAATTGTTGGATGATAAACTTGTGTTACCTAAGCTTTGTGTAAATTACTATGTGGTAACTTTGTGGTAAATTACATGGCAGTAATAGAAAACTACTGAAACAAATGAAACAAATGAAAGTTAAGCATAGTCTTAAGGGGAATAAGTAAAAATCTATCGTGAAAGCATAACATAAAACAGCTTAAAAGGCATGGTTTTTCATGTGGAACTGCAGGTATTGCAATTTAGACAGAAATATGGGAGACAGATACTGCCATAGGTGTAATAAGTAAAACAACTTTCAGGTAATACTTTTCTAATGCATCAAACACAGCACTAGGTAGAGTATTTTGTTGTGTGTTTTACTTGGAAAGTAGAATAGTACAATATTTAAGAAATATATAAATGTATTAGAAGCATTTAAAGTCATTGGTATATCCAGGTTTAGATATCTAAAGTAGGTTGGGTAGATGAATTTTATCACAAAAAAAATATTTGGGAATAATCATATGTATTTACATGATATCATTAATGCCAATAAACTTACCCAAGGACACTGTTTAAGAAGAGAATTAAGGATGGAAATGAAGAAATACTATGTCTTTTTTTAATGTTTATTTATTTTAGACAGAGACTGAGAGAGAGAGAGAGAGAGAGAGAGAGAGAGAGAGAAAATGCACACGAGCAGGTGAGGAGGGGCAGAACCAGAGAGGAGGAGACAAAGTATCTGAAGCTGGCCCTGTGCTGATGGCAGAGAGCCCAATGTGGGGCTCAAACACATGAACCATGAGATCATGACCTGAGCCAAAGTCAGACGCTTAACCGACTGAGCCAACCAGGAGCCCCAAGAAATGCTATGTCTTAAGAGTAGACCAAGGGAGAAAAGCTAGTGATATAATCTAATGAGCTGTTTCAAAAGCATATTTATGTTGACCAAGAAAATTAAAAAAGAATTTAAAGAACACCCATTTCTCAACTGGCAAATTCAGAAGAGATGTCACACAGATAAAAACTAAAAACCAACCAAAGTCTTTAGCAATTAGAAAATATCAATCTTAGTAAAAGCAGTTCTCATAAAGTGGTAAAGTCAGAAGCCAAATCTTCATGTATTAAAAAGTTTATGAGACGCAATGAAGTGGAAAGAGAGAAGTAGTCTACAACGTCAAGATGCTTGGCTAAGAAGGCAAGAAGAGAACAGAGTCTGTTGGCAATGTGGGACGGAGTGGAAGTTTTTTCTATAATATTTAATATGCATATTGGCAGAAAAGGAGAGATAGCAGGGAAGGAGATTTTGAATGGCTCGGGAGGGAAGTTGAAAAAATTAAGATCCTGAGGAAGTGAATAAGTTCAAGGGGACAGGGTGAAAATACTCTTGGTTAAGAAAGAAAATTGTCACTTCCTAGGAGATTAGAAATAAAATATGAGTGATGAAAAAAATTATTGGAGGGCAGATTGAAAAGAATATTGGAGGAAGGAAAAGTCAAGAGCATTAATACCTGAGAACTTTTCCAATATTTGTGAAATGCATGTGTTTATCTACTGGGAGGGGAATTGAGAACTATTGAGGAACAGAACAGTTTTAATACACTCTGGAAGAAATGAGAATGTCACTGACCAGGAATAATGTAGAGATCCAAGAATCAAGCAGTGATTTAATCATGTTAATGAGAGTGAAGGTGAAGTTAAGACCATAAAATCTCCAACATTAGTGAAGATAGAGAAGACAACAGGAAGTTAATACAGATGGGAAAAAGCTAAGGATCAAAAATAGTACGTTTGGAAAACTGTCACTGTTATTATAAAACATGTATAGAATCCTAAGAATACATGGACTATCACAGGAATTATATAGCAATACCAATCTGGTTCAACTCCCACTTCTAAACTTCGGAAGTCTCAATGATTGTGGTACTCAGAATTAACAGTGTTTTGTTGGGTATACTATGGGTTTTAGAGCTGTATTTCCCAGAATCCAATTATCTTTGGTAATTATTAAATAAAATAGGTTGCTCACTAAATAAGCAAATGTAAGAATGAATATATGTTCCAGTTTCCTTATCTATAAAATATCTATAAAACAGGTATATGATAATTTATATTTCATGAATAAGATTTTTGTATTTACTGATGAAATACATAGATCATAATTTACAGCAGTGCCCAGAACATACTACCTGCCTAATAAATTTCACCTATAATCAATGCTGCTGTTGTTAATATTGTCAGTAGCATAGTGTTAATGTTTTGTCAAACATTAAATGAAAGATCTTATTGCCAAATGAGGGATGAGAGCAGTAACAGTGCTGGCATTCAAAATTGAAAGAGGGATATGGGAAGAGAAGAAAGAATCCTCTAAGTCTAAAAATGATGCTGCTGGGGATATTTCCATTTATTTTCTATTTGAATAATGGATAACATTCCCTGTTTGCATAATGGAGGCAATGAAATAACAATTTGCTCACATCAGCAGCTGTCCCTTGAAATAATCTTTGACTAATTTCTTCAATCACCTACTATCACCCCTGAAACTGCTTCATTGGGTTTACTCCTTAAGGACTAGGTACAGACATGCAATCTTTGTTTTGGTTACAGTGGTCTATTATATATAACATTAGAATAGTTGACTTCATCTGATTAGGTTATCACTCCTGTCACTAGGAGATATATTTCCTCTCACAGATTCTGACAGAAAGACTTTCCTGTAGAAAGAGAAGCAGAAAAAGGTATTGCAAGAAAATGTTCCCTTGATAAGATCCCACAGAGGGTGTAGAACAATTTGAGACCCACTCAAAGATGTCAAAAAAATATGTAGAACCTGTTCAGAGTTGGGGCTTTGGGATGAAAATTACCTACAGAAATTACTGATGAACAGGATTGAAAGCACATAACTTGGAAATCCTTTAAAAAGAATTGAAGTATAAGAGAGATAGAACTTACAAGAAAGGGACTTAGATGGCATTAATTATGAAAACTGTCAATCCAATATGTGATCCTGAACACAAACATTTTTAACAATTGCAGCTGCCCCAGTGGCTGATCCAGCAATCTATCTCTTTAATGAGCACTTATTCAATGACCACTATATGTCGGTCACTTAAAGTGCATTTGATATAAAGACCAAATGCCTGCTCCAAAAAGTTTGCATTCACTTTGATCTTATCGTCAGAAAAATCCCCCAGAGGTTGGAATAAGTCATCTTATGGGCAGCAAACTGAGCAGGGAAATATTTAACTCTATTCAACTCTAGAAATGTATTTGCTAAATTGGAGACAATGAAAGAAGACCCATGGACTGTAATTTCCTCAAGGACTTTAACGATTAATTCAAAGGAGAGGTATTACAGAGCTGTGAACTTCTTGGGAAAAGAGCATGTTCCTCACACTAGCTGAGATAGAAAAGGGTGTTAACGAAATGTATTGAGTAAAATGATGGTGTTTTAAGAGAAAAAGCAAAGGAAAACTATTCCATTTTCTTTCCTGGGATGAGCTATATTACTATTTGGTTCTTTCTCTTCCCTAAAATTTTGAGTCATATCCATGTTACATTAAAAATACTCACGATATTAGGGCACTTGATTTTGGCTCAAGTCATACTCTCTCTGTTGTGAGATCAAGCCCTATGTTGGGCTCCATGCTGACCCTGGAGCCTGCTTGGGATTCTCTCACTCTCTGCCCCATTCCTCACTCCTTCTCTCAAAATAAACAAACATTTAAAAAATACTCATAATATTTTTCATTCAATAGTATTGAAATTTTAAAAATAGCATTTTTCTAGGACTTTTCTTATAACCCTAAATGTATGTTTTATTATGTTATGTTCATAATGTATACATATAAAAAAATATTAATTACCATTGCATTATTTTTCTTCTCAATTTTGAGATGTCACATGTCAATGGTTAAGTTTTATCTTGTTTTGTTTTGATTATTCCCCCTTCCTATATGGAAAAAATTTTAATGAAGAAAAAATACAAGTCACTTCAGGAATTTTTATGTGTAATACTTTTGTTTCTCCATGATAAAAGTTGGGGCGAATATGTTCATCTTATGTAACAGAAAAATGATGCCAAACTGGAGGTTCAAGTTATACTGATATCTAAAGAGTCAGGGATACATTACTACTTTTCTCTGTTCATAAATGCATTTAGTTCTTTTTAATAGAATTTTGTTCTTTAAACTTGACTCTTACAACAAATCCTTGGAGGAAAATTACCAATAAATAAACTCACAAGAGCATAATAAAACATAAGGTCAAAAGATGATGTAATCTCAAAAATGAATCTAATACTTTTTGCTACTGTATCATCCTGATAGCTATGTTGGCCATTTAAATTCACAAATCTTAATAATATGTACTACTTTTCATAAATCAGCTCCAATTAAAATTTATAATAGTAATTTTTTTAATTCTAATTCTTTGTGCTTCTAGATATGAGTATAGGAAAAAAGGAGTAAAGATTTATAAATTAAGATTATCTGCTGTTCTAACAAAATTATCAATATTTTCCTCATACTATCTCTATAGACTTCTGTGGAAAAAAGCTTCCACAGAAGAGTAGAGATACCAGCTTTTACCTCTGGCAATCTTATTAGCATTCTGGAAAAAATAGGCTGTGGGTTATTTCAGTAATTCTATTTTTCAGGTAATTTATATACAGAAAAATAATGCTATCTTTCTTCCAAAAAATTAAAAAAATTATTGTTTCTTAAAAGCACTTACTAGATACTTTTCTTTTAGACTTTTCTTCTTTTAACATATTTTTTCTGATTTTTAGCATTTTCCAAACTTCATATTTGAAATGAAATAAATCAAGATGAAACTAGGGACTTCATTAAGCCATACATATTTTAGGACTTCAGGGGGACAAAAATCAAGCACTGAAGATCTAATATCTGAGGCAAAACAAGTACCAAACAGCCACATCTCAGATTCTGAATAAGTTAAGCACAGGAAACATGAGAAAATTGGGAAGAATTAATGAACCTATTATAATTTTGAATTAGAAAGAATGGCACATCCATTCCCTGGTTTTGAAGGGAATTCTTAAAACTTTGAAACAACAGAAAACTTACCATTTTCATGATCTTCCTGTTAGACAATATGACTGTGTATTAATTTCACAGACAATAGTCTCCTCATTGCTCTTGATTTTTTCACAGGTCCCCTGAGAATGTCAGTGAGGTCTGTATGTGGTGTAACTGATTCTCATCAAGAAAATGACACTCATCTTGTTATATTATTTGCCTTTTTGCAAAGCCATAATATTTTTCTATTATTATAATGAGCTGTAGTAAGTTGACAAACTAATCATAGTAAAATGTCAGCTTTTGGATAAAAACTTGTATATATCCCAATGCTATGCAAGTCGCATAAAACCTCAGTGTCTTACACTAATAGTGTGCCAGATGGTGCCATCTTGCTGTTAGGAAACCATGGATCTAGTGTTATATTTCAAATTAGAATAAGTTGATCTTATTATAGACTGTGAAACAGCAGTAAAGTTCAGAGCTGCTACTGCAATTTAGTTCACTTATGATATAAAATCCAAAAATTTATAAGAGATGTTTCAGAAAACTTCTGAGGCTGCAGTGGGATACTTTACTATCTGTATTGTTAGAGAGTGTTTCAAACTTCATTCAGCCAGGACAAGGATGGGTAGAGCCAGAAGTCTAGAGCTGCAGATATGACCACTTAAGCACAGAAGTTTCAGAGGTAAGCTAAGAAAAATGGAGCATGAATGAATGAGGGACAAGTCCCTATCAGGATTTTGTAGATCCCTAGGGGTTGGAAATGGCCAATGAATTTACAACAACAACAACAACAAACAACAAAAAGTGTGCAGTAGGTTTGATTCTTAAAAAAAGTGGACCAGGCTCCTTCAAGCATTATGATACAAGGGTATTCCAAAATGCAAACCAACTACACACTCCTGAGACATATTCAGGAGGAAGGGAGAGATATGGAGCCTATATTCAATGTCCTGGCATCTTAATGCATTCTCCCAAGAAAAAAGGGGCAGGTGGCTCTCAGAAGATAATGCAGCTCTGTAGAACAGAGAGAAAGCACAGACATAGAATCTTCTCCTTTAAGAGGAAAGAAAGGAAATGGAACTTCCTCCCAACGTCCCACATTTCTGTGCACTGCTCTAAAGAAAAAGGGTGGGAGGTTTAAGGCAGGCTCCATGGCTCTGCAAAATTGGGAAAAAGCATAGAACCGTAAAACTTCTCCCTCAGCAGGTAAGTAGAGTGTGCACATCCACAGAAAACATTTGAGAGGCCCCAGAACGTCTAGCTGCATTGTTGGGAAAGTCTTTCCTTGCCAAAACCAGTTCATTAAGGCTTGAAGAAGTCAAGTGACTTCTTGACTAAAGAAGGTGGCTACTTCTTTAAATGTGCCAACCATGCAAAACCATGAGGATCATGAAGAATCTAAGAACTATGTTCCTACCAAAAAAAATGAAATAAATCTTTAGTACACAACCCTAATGAAACTGACATCTATGAATTAGCTGATGAATTCAAAATAATCATCTAAAAGAAACTCACTAAGCTAAAGGAGAATACTATAAGAGATAGACAATTCAACAAAATCAAGAAAGGATACATGAGCAAATGAGAGTATAAACAAAAAGAATTCATAAAAAAGAATCAAATAAAAATTCTGGAGAAGAGTACAATAACTGAATTAAAAATTTCAATAGAGCGCTTCAATAATAGACTTGGTCAAGCAAAAAAGAGAATCCGTGAACTCAAAATGAAAAAAAAGTGAAGAAAGCTTACAGGACTTAATAGGGTACAAATAAGTGAAAAAACAGAAGTACAAGCAAAAAAGCAAAAATAGTCAAGTGGGATTACATCCAACTAAATATATAGGGGAAAGGAAGAAAAACAAGATAAAATCAAAGAGGGAGGCAAACTGTAAGAGACTCTTAAATACAGAGAAAAAATGAGGGTTGCTGGAGCGGTGTTGGGTGGGGGAACGGGCTAAGTGGGTGATGGGGATTAAGGAGAACACTTGTAAAAAAAGAAAAAAATTTTAAAAAATTGGGGTGCCTGGATGGCTCAGTTGGTTAAGCATCCGACTTTAGCTCAGGTCATGATCTCACGGTTCGTGGGTTCAAGCCCCACATTGGGATCTGTGCTGACAGCAGCTAGCTCAGAGCCTGGAGTCTGTCTTTGGATTCTGTATCTTCCTCTCTCTCTGACCCTCCCCTGCTCGTTCTGTCTCTGTCTCTCAAAAATAAATAAACATAAAAAAAAGGAGGACACTTGTTGGGATGAGCACTGAGTGTTATATGTAACTGATGAATCACTAAACTGAAACCATCACTACACTATATGTTAACTTGGATTTAAATTTTTTAAATTAATAATTTTTTAAAAAAAGCTTCTGCACAGCAAAAGAAACAATCAACAGATTAAAAGAAAACCTATGGAATGAAAGAAAATACTTGCAAACCATATATCTGATAAGGGATCATTTTCCAAAATATATAAGGAATTCCTACAACTCAATAGTAAAAAACAACAAATAACTTGATTGAAAAGTGGACATACATCTGTCCAAACTGACTGTACACATTATATGTGTGCAGTTCTCTGCATAGTAATTATACATCAATGATAGTGTTAAAAAATGTTTTTAAAAAAATGCAAACGAAGGAAATTTCCAACTCACTTGCAGTAAAATCCAAAGTCCATAACAGCCCATTAGTCTTGACCTGTCTGCTCCTTTTCTTTCTGGTCACATCTCTATCACCAACCTTGTAAGTATCATCCAGGTAGGCACACAGCCTTTATGATCTTATACAAATCTCCCATACGTGTTCATTAGGGCTGCTGTGACAAATTACCACAAACCTGATGGCTGAAAACACAGAAATGTATTTTCTCACAGTTCTGGAGACGAGAAGTATGAAATCACAGTATGGTGCTCTTCCAAGGGTTCTAGGGGAGACTCCTTTCTCTCCCCTTCCAGCTTCAGGTGATCCAGGTATTCCTTACTTTATGGCTGTATAACTCTAACCTCTGCTTCCATTTTCACATGACCTTCTCTTCTGTCTCTGCATCAAATTACTCCTTGGCCTTCCTCTCTCTCATTCATTCACTCATTCATTCATTGAGAGAGAGAGAGAGAGAGAGAGAGAGAAAGAGAGCAAGCCAGGGAGGGGCAGAGAGAAAGGGGGACAGAGGATCCAAAACGGGCTCCATGCTGACAGCAGCAGGCCTGATGCAGGGCTCAAACCCACGAATCCTGAGATCATGACCTGAGCCATAGTCAGACACTCAACCAACTGACCCACCCAGGCACCCCTGGCTTTCCTCTTATAAGGACATTTTCATTAGTCTTAGGCCCCACTGGATAATTTAGGGTTATCTCAGTTCAAGAGCCTTAACTTAACCATATCTACAAAGTACCTTTTTCCAAATAATGTCCTATTCACAGGTTCTAAGGATTAAGACATGGACATATCTTTTCTGGAGTCACCAGCTAACCCTCTGTATATACATGCTTTCACCTCGGAGGACATTGCTTGTTCTGCCTGGAACACTTTGTTCCTAAGAATTTTAATAACCAATTCCCTTACCTCATACAGGTCTTTACTTTCATTTTACCTTCCCTGGGAAAATGTCCCAGAACATCTAGAATTACAATATTGTTCCCCCCCCTCCAATCCACTGAGAGATGAAAGCCCCCTCTTATTTTTTTTCTGCATAGCACCTATTAACACATAGTACTGTATAACATTGTAACTTCATTTCTCTGTCTTTATTCATGCAAACAAACTCTATGAGGGCAGAGATACTATTGGTTGCTAAATATTTTATTCCCAGCACCTAGAATAGTGACTAGATTGGAACATAGACAACACTCAATAATTGTGTAGTAAATTAAAAAACATGAGCATTGGGAACATAAAACAATGGTTGAGAAATGGGATGACATCAGAGTGTAAGGGAGATGTTGGTTAAGTCTAATGCAGTAAGACAATTATGGCATTTTCATAAATTATATTGTGTAAGTCTTTAAAAAGCAAATACATTCAGATTTTTAAAAATTTAATTTTGACTCCTTACTGTACACAAATATCAATTCCATATGAATTACAGATCTAAATGAAAAAGGTATAACAATAAAGCTTTTAGAAAAAGATATAGGAGAATGTCTTCATAAACTTGGAGCAAAGATTTTGTAAAATGCACTAACTATAAATGGAAAATTTGGTAAGACTACAGTTAAGAACTTTTAATATTAATTAAATGTTCCTTAAAAAGACATTGTTAATGGAGTCCAAAAGTGAGCTATGGACTTACAAAAATTATTTGCAGTTCTTATTTCCAATAAATTACTATATCCAGAATATATGAGTGCATATAATATCAAAAGAGACAATCCAAGGACACCTGGGTGGCTCACTTGGTTAAGTATCCGACTTCAGCTCAGGTCACGATCTCACTGCTGGTGAGTTTGAGCCCTGCATCAAGCTCTGTGCTGACAGCTCAGAGGCTGGAGCCTGCTTTGCATTCTGTGTCTCCCTCTCTCTTTGCTCCTCCCCTGCTCATGCTCTGTCTCTCTGTGTCTCAAGAATAAACATTAAAAATAAAAAAAAAAGGCAATCCAATGGATAAAAGTGAGCTTGAAAAGGCATATCACAAAAGAAGTATTTTCAAATACCATGAGGGATATGAAAAGATGTTCATCTTTATCAGTTATCAGAATGATAAAAAAACACAACTACAGTATGATACTAGCACATAATTCACTGGAAAAGCTAACAAGAGATGAGCAATAAGTTTTATCAAGGATATGAAACAAGTAGAATATTAATACAGTGTTATTTAAAATGTAAATTGAGAAAATGACTTTGGAAAGCTGGTAGTATCTACTGAAGATGGCCATATGCTTGCCCAGTTAATTCCAACCCTGTATTTCTATACCCAACAGAAATGTGTATGTATTCTCACTAAAAGACATGTACGATGAAGTCCATAATAGAACTATAGGTAAAAACTAGCCTTAAATTGGCCACAATTCAAATGCCCCTCAGTAGAATGTTACATAGCAATGAGAATAAACAGATACTAATGTGCACAACAGTGATGAACTTCACAAATATAATGGGAAATAAAAGAAAATCCAGACACAAAGCATATATTCTGTATGAACTTATGCATGTAGAGTTCAAAAATAGGGAAACCTAGTGTATGGTGTTAGAAGTCAGGATAATGGTTGTTACCTTTGGAAGTGAAATAACTAAAAGGACTTCTGGGTAATGTTCAGTTTCCTGATTTGGATTCAAGATAGGCAGGCCTGCTGTCTTTATGATCATTCGTCATGCTGTACCCTAATGAATCTTCAACCTTTCTGTATTAACATTGTTACATTTTATTTAAAAGTTTTTTTTAATATCCACCAATCATGGCACGATCACTCCAGAAGTGTCTTATCTGTCCCTTTACCATATATATGATAGAGTCCCTCTTTTTGTAAGTGCCACATATTTTCTAAAGTTTTAGAGAAAAGTCATTGAATTAGAGAAACCACAAATCAGTCTAGATTTCACCAACATTTTTTATTACATGCCTAGCAATGTTCCAACTGTCTTACATGCATCTCCCTGTACCCTGTACATGGAAATAGAAGAGATTTAACACTCTGTTAAAAAATAAAATAAAATAGCTGAGTAGCACCTGTCGTGGGAGCAGGAAGTGTACGTTAAGAGGCCAAACTTTGGTAATTAATACTTTGTTATTTGTATACTTCTCACAGTGGCCTTCTATAAAAAATGTACCACAGGGGCTCCTGGGTTGCTCAGTCAGGTAAGCTTCTGGTTTTGGCTCCGGTCATGATCTCACAGTTTGTAAGTTCAAGCCCCACATTGGGCTCTGTGCTGACAGCTCAGAGCCTGGAGCCTGCTTCAGATTCTGGGTCTCCCTTTCTCTTTGCCCTCCCCTGCTCCCTCTCTGTCTTCCTCTTTCTCTCTCTCCAAACTAAATAAACATTTAAAAAATGTACCACAAATCTGAAACACTCTAAATTCAAGTTCAAATGCTTTTACTATAATTAGGTTTTTTTTTTGTCCATATTGTCAGTGGATTGCAAATCTACCTTTCTAGAACTATCTCTTCTGTGATCTACCTTCTCCGTGCTTGAGACTACTGTACAATAGCTGTCTTCATAATTATCTATTACTTACTTCCCTGAGCAGGATCTGCTTCGGGATGACGCTAGGGAAAACCTGCATTAAGGCTTCATTTCCATACTGACTTCCCCTTTTAGTGTACCAGTCAGGACAGTCAAATGAAAGTATTTTTCTGATGTTAATAGGTCTGAAGAGGACTTGAAAATCACCTTCTTTCTTCTTCATCTAGTTTGTCACATAAAGAATGCTGATATTCATGAAATTGAGCAATAACTATATTCCAATAATAGAGACTATTGAGGGTTCTTTGATTATAATTAATCTGCCTGATATAAGAGTTTCAAGATCCAAAATTATGGCTCGAGTAAAAGCCACAATCTTAGAGAAATCTTGACATTTTTCAATTTTTTATTTTATTCATATATTAGTGATAAGAATAATTTCCAATTCATGCTTTGAACTCTCAGCAAGGTGAGAGTAAACAGTAATAGTGTCAGTAGTAATAATGAGTTAAGTCCTTTCTATTAGTAGCACTTTATGCATTAAAAATGCTTTTATCAATAAGCCCTACGAAGTAAGCACTATGGTCTAAATATTTGTGTTCCCCCACATTCATAATTTGAAACCCTAATGCCCAATATGATATTAGGAATTGGGGCCTTTGGGAGATTGATTACTCATGAATGAAATTAGTGTTCTTATAAAAGAGATTCCAGAGATCCCTCACCCTTTCCACCATGTGAGGGCACAGAGGAAAAAATGGTTTCTGTGAACCAGAAAGAGGGCCCTGACCTGAAGGTGACCATGCTGGAGACTTGATCTTGGACTTCCCAGCCTCCAGAACTGTAGGGAATAAATGTCTGTTGTTTAGAGCCACCTAGTCTGCGCTATTTTGTGATAGCAGCTGGAAAGAACTAAGATGGTAGGTATTAGTATTATTATTACCCTAGTCTCTTGAAAAGAAAACTGAGATACAGGTATGTCAAGTAACTTCTCTCAAGGTCACAGAGCCAGCAAATGTTGGAAGGAATATTTAACCGACTGCTAGAGCAAATCCTAATACTTGGGGCATTTAAAGTAAAGTAAGCAGCCTTTGAGGAAAACAAATTATAATTGAAATTCAAAATATGAAAAGGTCATTAAAAACCTTATCTTCAAAATGGTAGGTATATTTTCAAGTAAATAGAAAAATATAACTTATAAGACCTTTGAGAAATTTGTGACATAACAGTAAATAACAGTAAATAAATATTAAAGGCTTTATTTTATTTTTGCTCTTAAAATATGTCATAATTACTATTGAAATTAGTTAGTGGTAAGTATCTGTATAAGTCTAGCATATCAGTTTGAGATATTAAGAAAGAGATCCAAATATGAACATGAAAAGAGAAATACAAATACTATTCTTTGTATTCTGTAGTGGAGAACACCTAACACCTAATGGCATAAACCTAACCAGATTTTGTAAAAAATTTAAAGACTTGTCTAAATAATCTTATGACAAGAGCTTTCCATTAAATATGACTAAGGTGATGACTCAGGAGCTACTGATAAGTATATTGGAAAATGAAGATACATCAGTGGCTGGCACTGACCAATACAGTTTTAAGGTTGGAACTATGTCAGCAGTTTGCATAATGCATTAGTCACAACAGTGTGTCAGAGAAGGACCGAAGATATTGGAGTTCTGTGTTACAGGAAGAAAAATTACTAAGTATTTCAACAAGCAAAGGAGAATATTCTGTAGGCTCAGGTCTGAGCAAAGCATTTGAACAAATTATAAAACAGATGTATGCTTTCTGTAATGTAAGCAAAAAAATATTTTATAATATCTCATAATAGTTCCAAAGTCATTGACAATTTCTGTTGGAGTCCCTTTACTAACACATGCATGCACACGCGTGTGCGCACACACACACACACACACACACACACAAAGGGGAAACAAACCTCTATAACATAAAAGGCTATTCTCCATCTATCTTACCTGATACTGTCAAAATTATTTAGACCTTACTTTTTTTTAAGAAAAGGACACTGAAGTGTCAAGCTTAGATCACACAAGAATAGCTATTAGATTAGTTGCTCCATTATAGTCACATTTAGCAGGTACTGAAACTTCCCTTCAGTTTTGTAGGCTTTTACTTGATTATAGAACTGCTTATCACTAGAATGACTGTTGCAAGTGCCTATGTTAGTGGCAGGTAGGAACCTAGAAACTCCACTCCTGATGCTGCAAGTTTTCAAGTTCCCTCAGCAAATTATTGTGTACTTATTTTAAGTTCATCAGAAAGTTTATCTTTGAGTTTTCTTTCAGTGAAGAGCCTGATACATCTCATTTGGCCTCCAAAATTGTCGAGTTGATTCTCAGCAAGTACCAAATACCTAATGACAGCCTAAAAACATGCTTCCTGCTATTCTGTTCATGTATATAAAATATCTTCACAACACATTCACACACACACACAACACTTGAATATCATTAGTCCTGCAACTGTCACAATGAAGACTTTCCAGGATGGTAAACTACTAGAGCAGGGATGACAAATTTCACTCAACAAAATTTTGGTCAACACCTACTGTGCATTAGGCACTGTGCCAAACTCAAGTCATCTAATAGCTCACACAATAAAAGTGAGCCAACAAACACAATTTAATGGAGCTATTTCTGCAGTAGGACCTAGAAATGCCTTTCTACCTACATCCTTCTGATTACATTAAGCACCCATCACCATTCCCGTCACCATTTTTTCATGCAGTCTCTCATCTCATTACTTCTTTAATACGGACAAACCCTTGTTCCATACGTGATGTTTCTTAGCTGGGAAACCGATCTGATTAAATGAATCCACTTACAGGTATTTCACTGTCATTACTTACTCCTGTCCAAGATATTCGCTAATATAAAGCAATTCAAAATTTATAAAATTTAAAGCACTGCAAAGGTTGCATTTTGGACACAAAGCAATCTTCTTTCACACACAGAAAAGAGTTGTCAAGTATGAAGTATGAAGTCAAGTCAAGTATGAAGAAGGGCCAAACATCATGATAAATGATGGATTTTTTTTTCTTAGATAAAATCAGTAATTCAGTTTAACCAGTCAACTTGGAAGGAAATGGGATGACACAAAGGTAATCAAATAAAAAATAATGTATCAAAGATAGCATATTGTGATTCGGTCACTACTTTTTCACAAAAGAGGTCATGGTAAAATGTATACTCAGTATGACACTGTGATCAAGAATAGCTTTTCAATATTCTCATTGAGGAAGATGTTTACAATATCCAGGTGTGGATGACACAAGCATTAATGTAAAATATAGGAAATAGAAAAATAATCTTGTTTGTAAATTACAAAGTAGCTTTTCTTTAGCTAGTTAAATGATAATTTAATTTACAAATTAAGAAAATATGAAGGTAACCATCTTTTCAGTAGTTCTTGATAGTAGGCTAGTGACTGCTTGTAGGTCAAGTCTGTGTGTTGTGTTCATAAGTTTAGAGGAGCTACGGGGAGTTAAGGAGTTTTATATATAGCCCAGCAATGCTTTTTGAAAGGCATTAAATATTAACAGTTATGATCAGAATAATTAACAAAATTATAATCACATAAAAATCTCACTTTAATAATATTATGTCTGTTTTAATGTTATTTTCTCAACTGAAAGCCCATATTACCTCAAGTAGTTATAATAAACTCTTAGAGAATGTTATTTAACAGATAGCAATGATAACGTTGTTTATATACTATTTCATGACTAAGTATTTTAAGATATGCGTGGTGTTATTGTTTTGGCCTGATATTTTTTTAGTAAGGAAGGTAATTGGTATGATTGCAATTTTAGAATTGAGAATACAATTATTATAGCATCTTCGAGTTACCTCAATAGTCACCCAGGTGAGACAGATTATATTTTGACAGGAAGAATATTCATTTTTTCAACCACTTAACAAAGCTATATCTAACTCCTGGATGTCTGCTGGGTACAGTGGACACAATAATGAAAAAGACCACGTTCTTGACTTTGGAGACCTTAAAATTATGTGTTTACTATATATCCTTTTAGGCTATAAATTCTGTGTACAAAAAACCCAATACCAGTAATATTTACTTATGTATACCTAGAATCTAAAACAGCTCCTGACATATAGTTGATGGTCAAAAATATTTTACTCATTTGTTTAAAATATATATGGAGTGACTATAATATGCTGTTCTAAGTGGCATAGTACCAGTGAACCAAGTGGATAAAATGACCATCTTCATTTAAGTGTGTTTGGGGGGGGGAATTGATAAATAAAATTTATAGTATGTGAAATGGTTGCCAGTATTAAAGAGGAAAAAAAAGAAGCTACATGAGTTCGGGAATATTTACAAGCTTTCAAAGGAAAGGTCACAAAAAGCTTCTCTGAGAAGGTTACATTGAGAAACAGCCTGTAGGAGGGAGAGAATGAACCATGTGGGAATTTAGGAATTTCTCAGGCAAAAGGAGAAGAATTACAAAGATCCAGAGGTACTGCAGCCTCCCATATTGGAGAACCAGCATGGAGGCTAGTGAGATTAGAACAGAGTGAGCAAGAAGGAGGGTTAGAGATAAGGTCAGAGAATGTGGTAACTGCTAACATGGGCATGGTGGAGAGTCTTTGGAACAGAGAACAGTGTCCTAAAGCACAGTCCAGCAAAATAAGGGCAGGACTCTGTCCTCAATCTTTCCATTTCAAGTAACAGAGAACCCAATTCCAACATATTAAAATGAAAAGATGAACGTACATTAGTTCATGTAAATGAAATATCCACAGAAAACACAAATCAATTATGGTTGATTCTGGACTCAATTGCACATAATGGCCCTGGTGTCTTCAGGTTTGGTGCATTCCACATCAAGCCCAGCAAAAGTCAGGGAGTCTTTTTAGACAGCCCCAGTAAAGCATTGACATAGATTCAGTTGGACTGGCTTGGATCATATGTTTAACGTAAATAATCATGAGGGGTAGGGCAGTGAGATATCCTGGATGACATAGGGCTGAGTCATAAGCTCCACCCTGAACATAGCACATAAACCAGATAGGAAGAACATTGCAGTCTTACCAAGCATGGGTAAAATGGATGCTGAGAAACCAATAAACACCCAGACTAGGCTCCCAGGGGAAATTATATCTAAACAGAACCACGCAGAGATGATACTGAACATGTAGATGGTGTAAGGAAAAAAGAAAGGGCTTTATAACCCCGTAAGCAATCGTATGGAGTTTTAACTTTATTAAAAAGGAAATAGGGAACCACTGAGGGCTTTTAACAGGAAAATAGCATACACATATTTCAGTTTTTGGAAAAGGCCATTCAGCAGTGTTAAGAATGGGTTGGAGTGGGGCCATAGTGGATATAGAAAAACCAGGTTTTGTGCTACCAATACAGAATGTGATTGAAAACTGGAATAGTAGTGGGAAGAAGAAAAATTGTGAGTCTTAAAATATATTTGGAAAACAAAATCAGTAAGCTAGATGCTCAAGAGAAAGCGAGGGGAGAGAGAAGATTGTGGAAAGTCACACAGGGGTTTCAAGATGTTGGGTAATGCTACTTTTTTTTAATAAATATTTATTATTTGGAGAGAGAGAGAGAGAATACAAGCAGAGAAGGGGAAGAGATAGAGGAGAGAAGGAATCGCAAGGAGGCTCCAAACTCAGCCCAGAGCTTGACTCAGGTACTGGACTCACGAACTGTGAGATCATGACCTGAGCCGAAATCAAGTGTAGGATGCTCAACCGACTGACCACCCAGGCACCCCTAATGCTGCATTTCTTAAAATGAATGGTGGGAACGTGAGTAATCACTTATTACTCCTAGTGACTAATAAACATATAAAATCAAAAAATTATATAGCATCACTCTATGCATGACACTGACATTCAGCTCCCCTTTGTGGGCCCCACAGATAGCATTATGGGAACGTTTCACCATAAGGCTCTAGATTTATTGGAATTTGCCTCTAAACCATTTTCCCCCTTGGCTAATTTCTACCATTTCAGATGAATCTTTGTTTTTGTTTGATTTTTCCTGAAGGACAGGTAGAGCTTGAGGATAGATAATCCTTTCCTTCTTGAATGCTTAGAAGTTTTCAAAAGTATGTTTATTATTTAATCTACATGTTCTGGATGATTTAGAATTTCTAGTCCAACATTCTTCTAGAAATCCATTACTATACCTAGTTTTCAAAGATAGTAGTGACAAGAGTTTTAATAGCATGGTTAAGAGTTCATCATACACAGTGTTAATGGCACCTGTGGGCCTGGTCTCAGCCAACTGAAGTAACATTTGTGTCTTCATAGAACCTCATGAACAGTTTGACCTTAAGCATTTATTATGGCCAAGAAGTCAAGTCTTTCTGGAGATTATGTCATCACTCAATGTCACTTAGTATTCTGATACTATTTATTTCAGTCAGGATTTATTCCTAAAATTTTCAGAGAACCCAACTGATACAAACACCAGTATGTACATTTCATAATTTTATTCAGCTAAAGCATAGATTTGGAGAGGACTATGTTGATCTTAGGTTAACGTAGGGTTAGGGACACTAAAAAGAGAATGAACACAGAACTGAAGTCAGACATGGAAAAAAACTGACATAAAGAGAGATGGGAAAAAAGGAAAAGTGTCAGACAGATGAAGTAGAACAATTGAAAGAGGGAGCAGGCAAATAGGATGTTTTCCTGAGATAAGAAATCATCTGATTTCAGAGAGGAAATAATGCTGATAATATCTAGACCCAGAATGTTGTCAGGAGAGACATCTATAAAGTGAAAGGGAGGTCATTGGAAATATAAACATTAGAAAACTAAGAGGCCAGTAAGCTAAACAAATGATACGCATAATGAGTCATAAAGATGATGAGGTGGATAGTCTGGTGCCAAAGCTTTCAATGACTGTAGGTAAGAATACAGAATTCTTATGATGTTGAGGATGAAGATGGGGCAAGTATGGGCATCAAAGTAAAATAAGTAATTTTTTTAAGTTTATTTATTTTGAGACAGAAAGGAAGAGGCCGTGAAAGAGGGAGAGAGAGAATCCCAAGCAGCCTCTACATGGTCAGTGCAGAGCCAGATGTGGGGCTTGTACTTATGCAACCATTAAATCGTGAAACCAATAGTCAGACCCTTAACTGACTGAGTCACCCAGGTACCCCTAAAATAAGCTTTTAATGTAAGAGTGGAGGAGTACTAGTCTGGGAGTAGCAGTAAAGTATGCTGCTACCACATATGACCCCGCAGACAGGCCTGGATTTATCCTCATAGTCACTCTTATCTTTCTCTACAATACTCTCCAATTTACTGTTTACCACACTAAAGCGCACATGCAGCATTCTAAAGTATAACCAGAAAGAGCCAAAATAAGCAAGGTACTGAAATATATACATGCATTGTGATAAAAAGCTTGCATTTTAACTAGAATGCAGAAGTGTTATGGTGTTTTTTGTTGTTTTGTCTTTTGGGTTTTTTTTTTAAAGTAAAAATAGTATTTGTCTAATTTTTATTCTGGCTAAATAATCATTCATTAAAAAATATTAATTACTTCCTGGTAAAATAGTAAAACATGAACCACATTACTATAGAATGTTTCAGGGGTTTTATATAGTCATTAAAAGGAATATGGGGATTGGTTAAAGTATTGACATCCTTGAAGATAAGCTTTAGACCATTTAGTATGTCCTTTTTGTAATGTCATTTAGAGAAGAAAGAACTACAAATACTTAGGGGAAAACAATTTTGAGTTCACACTGGGATCTCCATAGAAAGAAAAGCAGAACAATCAACTGAAACAAGGGCATAATATTGCCATACTATTGAATTTCCTTGATTTCTAATAAGGATGAATATAATTATGGAACTATTTCATAGGAATTTGTATTTCTGTTTTGAAAATGAAAATGAATTTCCCAGGAGGTATCCCTTGACCATGTTTTTATGTTTGTGTTAAGGATAGTTGACCTTTTACTGCTTATAGATGTTCTAATTGTTTTCATTGATATTTACTTTCCCCACACTCATTTACACTGTTATTTGGTAAATGATAGCAGATTCTAGGTTTTTCTAGAATTTAATTTTTTATTTTATTATTTAAAAGGCTACTCTGAGTTAGATCATTTATGCAGATTTCTGTTATTTTTAAAATTTAATTTCTAAATCTAGAGATTATATTGGTACAAGGTATGAGATGTGGTTTTAAACTTATTTCCAAGTACTTATCATAACACTTATTAACCATTACATCCTTTCCTGCACAGATTTGAAATGATTTCCGAGAAGCTGAAGTTTTCATAGATCTTGTGGTTATTTTCTAGACTCCTTCCTCTGTCCCATCTATTTCTGTGCCAATAACCATAATTTCATGGTTTTGGTATTGTACTGATTTTGGTATTCTGTTTATGGTTTAGCTATTCTCATTTCTATTTTATTTGAAAAGAACTTTAAAAATTTTTATTGTAATTCCATTAAATATAAGGTAGATAGAAGTTGAATTCTTAGAGTTACTGAATCTTACCTTTGAAAAATATAAATAAATGTGGAAATATACCAAGTCTTCATTTATGCCAGTCTGGTTTTTACATCTATATAGACACTCAGCATTTTTATTAAGATATATGCAATCTTGTTTGCCCATATCTTCTAAACTGTGTCTGATAATGTTAGAGGAAGCTGTTGAGTTCTTTTTCTTTTTCATTTTACCTAATATCTTTAGTAACCCCAGTGTTTTCCAGTGATTCTCTATTTTTAAACACATTAAATTTAAGTAGCTTCAATTTTTATTTTTACCACACCCCCTCACCACACACACATACACAGCTTGGGTGTATGCTACATTAAGGAATGTTTCCATAGTAAAGTTAATTACTGTGCAGAATGTAAATAGCTTTATGGTATTCTCAAATTTAATGGGGATATTCCTAGTGCTTCACTAGTGATTGAGATTCTAGGGGAAAAAAAATCTCTTCCTCAACTCATTTTAGGTCTCCAATGGTTCTGCAAATTAGACTGTCCAAAGACAGAATAACAAGAGAATAACAAACAGAAGTTTATTAGCATGTACATCACCATTATACATGGGACCATCTACAGATGAGGAATTCAAAAGCATGGCTAGAACTGGTTTATATATCGTCTTAGGCTAAATCAAAAGAAAAGAGTTGAGAAAGCAAGTTATGGGAAGGTGATTAGAGACCAAGAAAAATATGGTAAACAAGTATTGTTTAATAGGGTTTGTTATGCAAATGTAAGTCTGGATCCTCCCCAGTTGTAAGAGTTGTTAAGGGTCCTCTTTTTCCTGGTACTGGAGAGAGAGACACCTCCACAAATATAAATTTCCTTATAAATATAGTTTTCCTTTATAAAAGGAAAACTTGTATCCTCTTTTCAGAGCTTTTCCTGATGGTTATCAATGGTCTTTTGCTCAAAACAATTCATAATCCAAAGAGACATATATTGGGAGGGCATATACTGATACCCTTCACTAAGTACTGTTTTGAAATAAATAATATCTAGTCAGATTAAAGAAGTGAATTTTTCTATTTTAGTTTTTTTTAATATGGAAGGGATGTTCTATTTATCAAGTGCCTTCTCAGCATCTATTGAGATAATCTTGATTTCACGCTTTGAATTTATTGATATAATGAAATATGCTGATGTTATTTCTCTTTTTTTGCTGATGTATTTCTTAATACTAAGTCTTTGTATGCAGATTCTGCTTAATCACTGTATTTTTATGCCTTACTTGATTATATCATGTAAGTTCTTTTAGTTCGTATTCAAAAGAATCAATGAGCTGTAACATTTATCTTTTGCTCAGATTTTCTATGAAATTCCAAAACAATATTAAAGAATCAGTTTCACTGTACACACTGTCCATCTTTTTCTTTCTTTTCTTTTAAATGGAAACCTACCTACATCATTTGCCTTTGGACCTAGAGAACTGCATCTTAGTTTTCAAATTAAACCCAGAATTATTAGGATGCTTAAGAATGCATAGCTTTTTTTTGGGGGGGGGGGGTCAGCCAGGTGAGTCATCTTATAGTACAGCAAGACTCAAAATATAATCTTCTGTTTTCCCACAACTGAGAGGAAAGGATGAAGAGTGCCACTGTAAGAAGTCCAACAAAACCAAAAAGAATGTAGATTCTTTTAAAGGACTTTATAGCTCAGTGATAGGAGACCCATAAGCAATGATGAACATGTCTATGCTCAGAAGACACTGTTTTAAGAAATGAATTTAACATCAAAACACATGTGAGACTGACTTTCTGTGGCAAAGACAATGATGAAAAGACTTGTCAGATTTGCTACCAGACCCTAAATGCCAGATCACTCGTTATTTCCTAAGTAATGTTATTCATATGGTAACCTTTATTTAGCAGTGTTTATTAATCCATCACCTACTAATTATAGTATTCTTCATTCATTTTTTCCTCTATAACCAGTGTGATCAACTCTTCAAATGCAGTCATGAGCATCTGCATGCCCTGCTATCAGGAAGGCCACTATCTCATTCTTGAGGTATGTCCACCTCTTTTAGTAATCCAGGAACCCTGATCTGAGGGGCTTAGTTCTCATAGGACTACAGCACAAACCAGCCAGTCAAATATTGACAATGACTCTCAATGTCACATGGAAATCCTCCTGAAAGATCATCCTCAGAAGTCTGTAGATGTCTTATACAAGTGCTCTGGTTTATCACTCTTTCAGTTCTTCATCTAGAAGTTCGATCACTTTACCCCAAAGAATGTACTCTACCAACGCGCATCAGTCACTTGCCACAAAAAAAAAAGCTCACTATCAACACACCATCCCCCTTACCTTCTGTCCTCCAATCTCAGGTTCTTACTCCCTTTTCTGAGTCTCTGGGTCTTATTTCCAGAGGATCACTGTCCTTCTCTTCCCCTGTCCTCAATAGATCTCTTATATGGAAGAGGAGAGAGAATTGATCTTTTCTCTCATGTTTTCACACATTCTTCCCCTGTGATCAGATCAAGAGGCCAGGAAGCTTATACTAAGCAACTAAAAACAAACAAAAAAAAAAAGACACACATCCCTGTGTTACTACGCTCTTAGCAAAATAGAGTTTCTTCATCATACTTCTGCATAATTAAGAGGCCATTCAAATGACAACACTAAATAAGTAGATCCATTCCAGTTTGCCAGTGATCACATTCTAAGGTCTATAGCTTTAGTCAAAAAACAGAATCCATTTCATGGGGTTTCCATTTAATCCCTGCCAAGATAGGAATCCTGATAAACATGCTTCCAAATTATTATATATGTTATGTACACAGAACCAAGAATGCATATAGATCCTGTCACTATCTTAATGAGGTAGAAAATGCAGTTAATTAGATTTTCTCACAATTTAAGACTCTCCTCTTGCTTTTCAAAATTTGCCAGTTACAACCTATGAGTGTGATAAGAACATATTCTCATCTTAGTTCTCTCTCTTACATCAATAGGGCAATTATGTTCTACAGCATACCCCTAATGAGAGAAAAAACGCATAGCCTTGTAAGTACTGAAGGTGAATGACAGTATTTTATGTTTGAAATATTTCATACTTAAAAAGAAATATTGAAACTTATGTAAAATGGCTTTTTACATGTGAATAAAGATCACTTATGTCTGTTGATGGGTAATGTATCATATTTGTTATATAAAATGTCATATATATATATATATATTCACTATGACCTAGGGACAATACTATAACAGTATTACTGACTTAATGTTATTGGCTTAAAGAACAATGTTATCAGCTTAAAGAACAATGTTAAGCTACAGTTAACAGGAAGTGATTACTCTTTATTGATGAAAATTCTGGCACAGAGATACCTAGGTAAGAAACTTAAAAAAATTGTAATTTTAATTAATATTTTTAATCTTTATTTATTTTTGACAGAGGGAGAGACAGAACATGAACAGGGGAGGAACAGAGAGAGAGGGAGACACAGAATCAGAAGCAGACTCCAGGCTCCGAACTGTCAGCACAGAGCCAGATGCGGGGCTCGAACCACGAACTGTGAGATCGTGACCTGAGCCACGAACTATGAGATCATGACCTTAACCGAAGTTGGATGCTTAACCCACTGAGCCACCCAGGCGCCCACAGAATTATAATTCTAAGGATAGCCTGCCTGTGATGTTTTCCACATATTTAAGTCAAAATCTATACAAATACTTTTATTCCCAACAGAGAATTTCCTAGTACTTTGTCTAATTAGTAATAAGGTAATTCAAGGATTTTAACCACAGTAATATAGTTTACCAGTTTGAATTTTAAAAGGCACAACTGCAAATTTATGAGTTTTCACACCTCGGACTATTTAAAAAAGAGAGGTAATTAAGTGGAAGAAAGAAATGACTTTTTGGAAGGGAGTATATTTCTACCATACATGTACCACAATGCATTCCCCAATCATTTATATTTCTAAGGTAGGAACATTGTTGACATTAAAAATAAGTCTTTCTGGGGCGCCTGGGTGGCTCAATCGGTTAAGCATCCAACTTCAGCTCAGGTCACTAGAGCCTGGAGCCTGCCTTGGATTCTGTGTCTCCCTCTCTCTCTGCCCCTCCTCCGCCCATGCTCTGCCTGCCTGCCTCTCTCTCTCTCTCTCTCTCTCTCTCAAAAATAAATGTTAAAATAAATAAATAAATCCTTCTTCTGTATTGCAGGTAACAAAACACAGCCAAAAACAAAAAAAAAAAAGAAAGCTATTTCACTTAAATACTATAAAATATATTGGTATTATTTTTAAAAGGTCACTATATTTATCAGGGTAGTTTTTACCCAAATAACCTTTCCATACATAAAATACCATAAATCATTTGCCCTTAAGTATTTAACCATATTTACGGTATCATTATCCCTTTTGCTATTGGGAATTCAAGCCTACCCTAAATATTATTCATTGCTGGTAAGAGTACAGATTGTACAAACATTCTGAGGTAAATTTGACAAGGAATACCAAAAGCTATAAAATATTTGTGTAGCTTTTAACCCTATAATTCCACTCTAAGAAAAATATCTTAAAATAACATTTGTAAACCTATAGAAAATGGATGTGTATCAAAACAATTTTTACAATAGTGAAGCAGTGGGAACAATCTGAATTTCAACTGAGATATAAACACCTAAAAAAATCAATTCCCATCAATATAATGAAAGTTAATAGACCCAGTAAACATTATGTGCTATATAAAAATTGATTGACATAGATATTTACACTAAATGAAAAAGTATACCTTAAGGAGACATGATACCTTAATTTAGTGATGATGGTATTTTTACTTAAAATCTATATACACAGAAATGTCTTTTTAAAGTATCAATTTAGGGGCACCTGGCTGGCTCAGTGAGTGGAGCATGTGACTCCTGATCTTGGGACTATGAGTTTGATTCTTACACTGAGGGTAGATGTCGCTTAAAAATAAAATCTTAAAAATAAAGACATCAGTTTAGAAAATAAATTGTTTTTATGAAATATATAACAGGAATTATAGGAAATGGGCTTATGAAACACACATACAATAAAAAAAATATTTGTATAAACATCAAAAATTATGGAAGGATATGAAGGGTTTAGCCCTTATCTCTGTGTGTTAGGATTAGCTTAGCAGTTTTCAAGATTTTAACAAAGACTAAGTATTATCTTACAACCAAAAATTACTCTAATTTAAAAAACTAGAAACAGAAAGTCTACAGAAAGACCCCACTGTGCAACCTTTAATAACACACAGGAAAGCAACTCCAAAGGTCTTAACATTCCTAATAGTCATATTCATATCTGGGGAAGCTGATGATTGCCATGGTGATTTCAATGCACTTATTGTGATTCAGAAATGCAAAGACAAGTGATTGAACTAAATATGCCTAGAAATATTGAGTAATGGTGTGCTTCTCAGAGCTCAAGCAGAGTTTGCTAGTACCAATACCAAACAATGAACACATCTTCCAGAAGACTGACATTTATAAATCTAAAAGTAAAATATGGAGGCTTTCCACTAATTTTCAAACTTTCTCCCCTTAATTGCACAACACAGTTTTCAAAAGAATTCTTGGTGGAATATAAGGCATACAAGAAGTATTTAACATATAAAATAGATCAAGCAGAAATGCCCACTCGAATAAGAGCTAAAGGATGTAGACTACTAGCTGTGAGGCTTGCCTTCAGTCCCAGGTTTCTCTCCCCAGTACTTGTCAGTGGTGCACCTGTGCAGACCCTTCATCCAGGCTCTGGAGAACTAGGTTTGAAATTGCTGATTTACATTGTTCAGCAACAATTCTGAAACAATGTTTATACTTCAGCAATGTATAAACAAATATTATACAGAAGCATTCCCTAATGGTAACAAACAATAGGCTTACAACTACTATATCATTAAATAGTTTTCAGTCCATATAAATGGATAACCAGATAGGATCATAAGCCTCAGGATGAAAACCTCCCTTACACTGGTGCTCAATTATTACTGTGCTAAAGAACGGTTTGTGTTTCTTACTGAAAAAAAAAATCAGGATTCCTAGACAAAGATTCCAATTTTAAGTGATTCAGATACAGATGGACCATAATTAGAGGAAAATTAAGAGTAAATTTTGCAAAACAATAGCCATCTATGGTTCACCTGCAGCCTAAGGTCAAGATCTAAATCACTGGACTAAAATTGAGCTTTCTCACTCGTTTCAGAAGTTTATTATAACGTGGGTCTTCTCAACTGGTAAAGAAAAGGTAAAACCAGAGGCAACTTTAAGAGAAAAAAAATAAATGTTTCAAAAACTAACTGGAGGAGTGAATGAGTGTGTGTGTGTGTGTGTGTGTGTGTGTGTGTGTGTGTGTGTGTTGGAAATTAACTGGATAGCACTCAGTAAACATTTAGTACATTTGAGATTTAAACATAGAAAACAATGGAATTGTGGTATATACTGTCATTAAAGTAAGTCAGAATGCAAGACACAAACCCATTAAACTTAATATTGAACCTGAATTAGTATGACAGAACTTGTTAACTACCAGTCAGAGAATAATGTCCTATTGTAGGATTTAAGCTAAAGTGTAAGCATTTTTATACTTTGATATCACAGACATAAAACACTTCATTTTGATACGTTTTTCCTAGGGTAAAAATATTGATTAAACTAAGTAATCAAAACTGATGCATAAAATTGAACCAATGCTAATAGAAGCAATGTAGATGAACATACAAATTAGAAGTGAAATTGGGCAGTGTAATAATTTTTCAACTTTAAAATTAGAATAAAAAAATATATATAAATAAGGGGTATCTTGGTGGCTCCGTTAGTTGAGCCCCTGACTCTTGATTTTGGCTCAGGTTGTGAGATGGAGCCCAAGTGGGTCTCTGTGCTGAGTGTGGAGCCTAAGATTCTCCCTCTCTCTCCCGCCTCCCCTGCTCTGCTCTAAATTTAAAAAAATAAATAAAATTAGAATGAATACATATACACACCTTATATTTAGACACAGTTATGGGTAAAATAGTTCCTTTTAAACTTTCCAATTGCATGTGAAAATTGGCACTATCATTACATGTAAGCATGGGGCAGTACTATCAATACTTATATGAGCGTATACAATTAGGTCTAGCTTGTGGGAACGCAAGCTAAGGAAATCATCAGATAAGCTCAAAGATACATATTTTAGAACATGTCACCTTGCATGCTTCTTTTCAGTGCTATATTGCATTTTAATGCTTGTGATAACAAAATGAAACCCACATGACTACAGGGAGAGACTGAGGCTAAAAGGTTTCACTCATCTTTTATTTCCTTATAGTATATCCTCCAAGATATTAACCTCCCTAATCCTGCCACTTACTTACAGTGGAAGTCTAAAAGGACTTGATTAGTAACAGGGTCCATAGCTGTTATTGAACTATTGAAGTGTGATCAGTACACTTTAGAGTAAATGGCTTGATAGTAAAAATTTAGCTTTCCGGGCCATTAACTATCTGTGGCAACTACTCAACTCTTGGTTGTGACACAAAAAGCAGCCATAGACAATAGCTAAACAAATGAGGGTTGCTGTGTTCCAACAGCACTTTATTTATAGGCAATGAAATTTGAATTTTATATAATTCTTCTATTTAATGAAATATTTTCCCTGACTTATTTTTTAACCATCTAAAAATGTAACAGTAATTCTTAACTCAGGAGCTGTACAAAAATAAGATGAAATTGACCCACAGGTATAGCCTGCAGACCCCTGGGGAAGAATAAGCCAATTTACTAATAGTAAAGGTGGCTGGTAGTAAGGAGGACTGTTAAGGCCTGAAGCTACACACTTCTAGGGATGACCATGTAGCAGTTCCCAGTGGTATGAATGTGAAATAATTTTTTCTCCCCCCACCACCACCCATTAGAGAATAAGCAAAACTATGGTGACTTTTTATTTAAACTTGAAAAAATACTTCTTTAGGAAAATGTTAAATAGAAATTCCTTTAGTTTTTCTATAAATAAAATAATGAGCACATTGAGGAATGGAGCAAGGAAGGTTCATAAGCAACACAGAATCACTTTGTAAATTTTCCTCCCTCTTGCAATTATGTAGCCTATTGCAGGAAAACAGCACACAGATCTTGGTATACTTTATAGAAGGACAATGGTAACACTCTGCTAATTGCGTCTACTTTTGAGACAAGAAAAGTATCTTTCCAGGTCAATAACTAGGTAGTCTCATATTCCAAAGGGGTAATATTTTTTTGTAGTTCATCATGGACTTTTCATAATAGTAAATTGGAAACATTCTAGGTTTTCAAAAATGATGAATTGAGACAACTAGACAAACATGAAAAATAGAATCTAGCATAGATACTTAAAGAAAGTTTATAAAAATATATTTATATATATATTTATTATATTATATATACACATTATATTTGGTTATTATTCACTGATTTCTGTTGAAATATGGCAAGCTAACAAAACCTGAAAAACTTCCAGTGACACCTAGAAATTCTAGATGAAATACATGCTTTCTCAATTATTTTATGGATGGAATCAAGTCCACAAGAAGGGAATTTTGTGTTCCAAAATTAAGGAAGGTACTGAAGCACAGAGCAATTAACATATGTGTTGACACTGTAGGTGCTTGGGAAGGATGTTTATTGGTCTTGGTACCTAAGAGCTTGGGTGTGCAGGGATTAGAAAAGGAATGAAATAACTATATATTTGACAACCACTTCGAGTTTTTTTTTTTTTTAAACAGTGATGCAAGTTAATATGCTTTCTACTCTACCATACATATGGATTTCAACTCAATCAACAATACTCTAGCAATTCTAAACTGTTTTTACCCATTTTCCACATATTCCACTATATTCATTGCCCTGGCAGTGTCTTTGTAATAATCGAATTCTCCTTTCTCAACTCTCTAAAACCTATTTATACAACACAAATCCATTGTTAGTTATTACAGCCTCTCACAAAAATGTTTTCAACATGCAGTAACTTTGACTCACAATATTCAAAGCTGATTTGGAAACATTTGCAAACTCCTTAGAACTGTCCCAAACTGCATCAAGGGGCAAGCACATTAAACTGTGCACAGCATTCAGTGCTATTTTATTCTTAAGTACTGAATATTCCCAAAAAGTTGTCACTACATATGAGGTCCAAGAAAGGCTTCTCATCTCACCTTTGCATGTTTTATTTCCTCACAAAATACATAATAGGATTGACCTGACTTGCAAAAATGTTCTAATTAATGATTAATTTGGAAATGTTCACAAAGCATTAAATACCTACTAATTATCAAGATGAAAAGAGCCTAATAGCCTCAAATTATCAGCCATGATTTGTCCTTATAAAACTCCTATAATCATAGGCTTTCAACAAGCTTTTCTTTGTTATTGCCAAAAGCTAGAGCACAGAATTATAGAGCAATTCTAACAGGATAAAGAATGTTTTCCTCTATTCAGAGTAGATTCTATTAAAGATAAAAAAATAAATATGTGTTTTGCTAGTTATGATTCTAAATTAAACAGCACATATCATACATTTAGCCTAATAATACTTAAAATTTCTTAATTAGAACATATTCAGACTTAGTTGAAATTTAAATATATAGTAGATATATAGAAAAATAAAAGTTATTCATGTACCAATTGTTTCTGTCCTTATCTTGGGTCTTTTATAAATGTAATTGGGATGATGGTTATATTATATATATAGAATTTATGAAGTTCATAATAGACTGGTTAAAAATATTGACTGAAACACCAGTAATTTTGTCACAAGTATCTTCCTGCTGTTTCTAAGCTCGGCTCTCGATTTCCTGTCACATCCCTTTACTTTCTTCACTTTCCCATCTCCCAGCCACTTAACCATTTCTATGTTAAGTCTACTCCATTGAAAATTTTCTTGATTATTGTTATGTACCTAGTTGCTATGTTCAGTCAATACTTTGTAGTCCCCAAATACTTTGTTGGTCTCTCTGCAAGCATTTGATACTGTTGATCTTCTGTCATTAAATTACTTACCTCTCCCATGTTTAGCAACCATGTTTGGATTTTTCTCGCATTCCCAGTCCCTTTATCTCAGTGGTCACGAGAACTTTCCCCCCTTCTGTTACCTTCTTATGTTCTATTATCTCCCCAGGATACTTTCTTTGGCCTTTTAGCTCTTTCCCGATCTCCCTGAGAAATCCCAATCTACAGTTATGATTTCAAATGCCCAGTGCATGCCAATAACTTCAAAATCTCTACCTGTCCTTTCCCTATGTCCAGAAAACAAAATCCAATTGTTCTTATAATACAGTGTGGATAAAAGACTTTACATGATTAACTTAGATTAGAAAATATACATTTAATTATAATGTTTGAGAAATTTAATTATAATGTTTGAGAAATTAGTACTTACATATGAATTTCTATAGAAATAAAAAACATATAAGACAAGAGAAAGCTAAACATGCTGCAATTTAACAATGGATACCTATGAGGTGACACACCATCTTTAGTTCTTTAGGCTTTCAGAAGTTTTCTAAATTTTCTCCACAATGCATGTTGATATGATATAGACTTGATTGGTATCAGCTTTGTTTATTGAATACCATGCAACATTAATATAAAGCATGAAACCGATAAAGTATGAATTTAAGAAATGTGATTGAGAATCCCCTCTGATCACTATTTTTGTTACTTTGACAGCCAAAAAGGAGATGGTCTGGTATTTTTCATTCCAAGAACCTATTCTGTTTAGGTTTTCTTTTATGTCCACAGATGTTGTCATTTTAAGCCATCCATCTTTGCTCTAATATTTACATAATGTATCTACCATTTCCCAGCTATGTGACCTTGATATATTTCTTAGCCTTTTTCTGACTCAGTTACCTCATTTGTAAAATGGGGATAATAATCATCTGCCTCATGGGGTTGTAATGAACATTAAATAATTATTTGCTACACAATTATTTCTAGCATTAGTAGTATATCTTATGCAGATACACCAATTTTTCAATGATCACAAATATGTTTCTACAATATACACTCGCCTATCCAATCCAATGCTTATAATTCTTACCTTTTATCTCAGACCTGAACATAATATTTGTACAATCTTCATCAATGCAAAGAATAGAAGCAACACCACAAAAGCAAATGAACATAGAAGAAAAATAGGTTAAGTGAAATGGACTACCAAAAGGAAGACAACTGAAATACAAAATAAATTATGGGGACTCCTAGGTGCCTCAATCAGTTAAGCATCCCCCTTCAGCTCAGGTCATGATTCAGCCCCACATTGGGCTCTCTGCTGTCAGCCCGGAACCCGCTTCAGATCCTTTGTCTCCCTCTCTCTCTGCCCCTTCTCCTGTGCATGCACACACACTTTCTCAAAATAAACATTTTTTAAAATGTCTCTAAAAAACAAAAT
The DNA here is from genome assembly GCA_028646485.1 of Cryptoprocta ferox. Classification (NCBI taxonomy): domain Eukaryota; kingdom Metazoa; phylum Chordata; class Mammalia; order Carnivora; family Eupleridae; genus Cryptoprocta; species Cryptoprocta ferox. The sequence goes on from CM053569.1 coordinate 44,322,915, forward strand.
AAATTATAAGGAAAGATATGAAAAAAAGATTTTGGGAAAAGTAAAGAATATTCAATATTGGCTAAGAATTTTGAACACATGAATATTTGGAGTCCCTGAAGAAGAAAACCAAAGTTAAGAAAAAAGACAATAAAAAAAATATACTTGAAGAAAATTTTAACCAAATAAAATTTGAAACTGAATCTTGAGACAGCCCTGGCATACTAAGAATATTAATCTGAATGTAAAACACCAAAGTATAAAATTATTGGGCATTTTCAAGAGGAATTTTTTGAGTATCCAGGGGAAAATAAGGAACATCACATATAAGGAAAGAAAATTAGACTATCATCAGATGCTTTGACAACAAAGTTTTTTTTACATTTAAAAAAAGTAGAATATTTAAATACTGAAAAAAAATGAGTAAATAATTTTAGTAAGCAAAGAATTTCAAACCCTACAAAACTAATCTCAAGTACACAGGGAACAAATGTTAACACACAAGAAATTAAGGAATACTGTTTGCTTAGAAACTTCATCACTTATTTTACCTAAGAATGAGCCTCAGAAAACCAGAATGACTAGAGGGACAACACCATAAGCACAGTTGACAAGGATTCATTAATACTTGGACAACATTTTAGGATTAAATGAGGTTTGAAAGAGGGTATGTATGGTATGTAATGAATATATGTTCTGACAATGCAAATATAGTACAACTATTTTTTTTAAATGAGAGGAATGGAAAGAGTACATGAAAATATTTCCATGTATTCTATAATCATATTGGCGATGATAGTACTGTTGTCACTCCAAGACTGTGTATAGAATATGGAATAAAACAAAGGAGTATTATGGGGTATTCTATGTCTTTTCTAATTAATGTCTATGTCCTTGAGAACCGAGATTCTATGTTAAAATTAATGCACATGCAATAGAGACTAGGTTAATAAAAGCTCTATGGCTTGAATTAGAATTGGAAATTTATTATAATATCTGGATTTTATGTATATATACATATATACATTTATATATTTATATGTAAATACATTTATATAAATACATACATATATATGTGTATATATATACATATATATGTGTGTGTGTATATATATATGTGTGTGTGTGTGTCTATAAATCCTAGCTGTGTCCACTGAAATGGCCTGGAAGAGTGACTAAATCAGTAGGAAAGATCATCCCTATCATGCAGATTATGGTCTTAAAATGAAAAGAAAGAAGGCAAGCAGGAAGGCAAGCAGGAAGGCAAGCAGGAAGGCAAGCAGGAAGGCAAGCAGGAAAGGGAGGGCTTCTTGGGGAAAGGCTGATTTCAGGGGGGCTAGGGCAGAAAATGTACAAGTTGAACCTTGATAACCTTTTATTTTCAGATAGGAAGGAAGCTATCAAAGACTACCATCATTAGGAATCTATTGTAGAGCATCTCCATGTCCACTGATGGAACAAGATTTAATAATGATGATAATGAAAATATATGTTCACCTCTGCTCTTAGCACAGAGCCTGCTTGGAATTTTGTCTCCCTCTCTGTCTCCCTCTCTGTCTCCCCCGCTCATGTGCATGTGCTCTCTCAAAACAAACAAACACAAAAAATTTAAATAAAAGTTTAAATGAATTCAGTAAAGTTACAGGCTACAAATTGTTGCTCTCTATATAGTAATAAACTAGCAGAAAAAGAAATTAACAATCCCATCTATCTACAATTACAACAATAAGAATATATGTAGAAAAAAAATTAACCAAGGAGGTGAAAGACCTGTATTCTGAAAATTAAGACATTGATAAAAGAAATGGAAAATAACACAAATAAGTGGCAACATCTATAATGCTCATGTATTAAAAGAATTAACATTGTTAAATATCCACATTACCCAAGGGAATCTACAGATTCAATGCAAGCATGGTGACATCACAAAGATGGTGACCAAAGCTGCTCCAAACTCCACTACCCCCTCACAAGAAGAACAAGTAACAGTTTTTCAAGAATAAGACATCACTGAGAGGATCCTAGAACACTGGGGTAAAGGTGAAGACACCACTCCATCACAGAGAAGAGACTGGATTAGAAGGGTAAAAGCAGCAGCTACTGGTTGACTGCATTGCCCCTCTCCCAGGCCAGTGTGGTACAAGAGCCTTCAGTTGCTTCACTGGAAGGAGAGAACCTGGGATGGGGGGGTGTGGGGACAACCAGATTCCCCCAGTATTTTGGGTTCCTTGGTGGAGTGCCTACTCTGATCCTGCTGCACCACAGGGATTGTAGTAGAATCAACCACTGGGAATCTAATAATAATGGGGAAAGTGGGAAGGGCTTGAAACAACTAGTACCCAGATCTCGGCAGACCAAATTCATACCTGCAGTGCCCAAGTAGTAACCTCAGCCAGTGGCTTTGCCCATCTGTACAACTAAGTTGGGGTGATATTCGGACAAGGGAACATGGTGGGATGCAGATCTCCCAGAGATTCTCCAAAGAGGAGTTTTGCTTATCCGAGAGCCCATTTGTCCCACCTAAGAAAGGAGCTGAATCACAGCCCCATCCACTGTGGGGAGTATCCTCCAGCCCCATCTGATCATAAGGGCCAGAGACAAGTCCTGGGAGCACTGGAGCTGAGAGGCAGGCAGGTAGGCAGACCCAATAATTGGCAGAGCAAAGCCAAGTGGCCCTGTTTACACATTTGCTGTCTTCAGAGATGCTTCTCCCACAGCCTCCTGGCAGGAAATTTAATTTGTAGCCCTGTTCATTATTAAATATAGCCTTTATCCTTTCTGGCCAGAGAACCTAACCAAGCCTATAGAAAGCTGTACAGCCCATTCAGCAGCTCTATGTACTGTGGCACTTGCATGGAGAGTGAAGCCTAGAGCTTCCCCCATCTGCAAAGCTGGTACCCTCTCAACCAAGGAAGTCAGTGCCTATTCTGATCTAATTTGGATGCCCAAATTATGACTTATCCATACCCTGAGTCCTGTCCTGCTGCCCTGCCAGGGCAAGGGAAGCAAATTCATAGCCCCAACTTCCACTGAATATAATAATATAATACCCAGTCCTGACCATCTAGTAAGCCTGACAAGAGAATCTACCCAACCATGGAGCCCAGCCTACAGACTCCTGTGGGGAGAAAACCAAACCAGCAGTACTATGTAATGATTCTCAGCCAGCAACACACACCCTTATACCCGTCCTCAAACAGTGGTCTTGCCCCCAAATAATTAATAACATGTTCTACCTTCCCAAGGGCATTACTAGCAGGCACACCCAGAAACCCAGGCTAAGCTACCTGGTGAAAAACAGCCCCTGCCAAAGCAAACCTGTACAGTCTGGAAGAGTAGTCCCATTACTCAAATGCATGTATACCAATGTAAGAAATCAAGGACCACAAAGCCAAATGCAAAAGAATGAAAGTGGACCACTACCTTATATCATGCACAAAAATTAGCTCAAATTGGATTAAAGATTTGAACATAAGACGTGAAAGCATAAAATCTCTAGAAGAAAACGTAGGTACTCCTTGACATCAGTCTTGGCAATGAATTTTTGGATTGCTACCAAAAGCAAAGGCAACAAAAAGCAAAAATAAACAGGGGGGACTACATCAAAATAAAACCTTCTACAACAGCAAAGGAAACCATCAACAAAATGAAAAGGCAACCTACTGAATGGAAGAAAATATTTATAAATCATATATCTGATAAGCAGTTAATATCCAGAATAAAGAACTCATGCAGTTCAATAACAGAAAACAAACAATTCTATTTAAAAATGGACATTTTCTCCAAAGAAGATACACATTTGGCCAAAAGGTACATGAAAAGGTGCTCAACATTACTAATTAGAGAAATACAAATCGAAACCACAAGGAGATACCACCTCATACCTGTTAGAATGGCCATTAAAAAGAAAAGCAAGAAATAACAGTTGTTGATGAGGATGTGGAGAAAAAGGAAGCCATGTGCACTGCTGGTGGGAACATAAATTAGTGCAGCCATTATGGAAAAAGGTATGGAGGATCCTAAAAAATTAAAAAAGAACTACAATATGATTCAGCAATTCCACCTCTGGGTATTTATTAGACGAAAATAAAAACACTAACTTGAAGAGACTCCTCCACCCCTGTGTTTACTGTAGAATTAAAATAGCCAAGGTATTAAAACAAACCAAGTGTCCATCAATGAAAAAAATGTGGCATGTGTACATACACATGAAGAAAATCTTACTAAAAAAAGGAAATCTTGACATTTGTGGCAGCCTGCATGGACCTTGAGGGTACAGGCTAAGTGAAAAAAGTCAGAGAAAGCAAATACCATATGCTCTCACTTATATATGGAATCTTTAAAACCAAACAAAAAATATGAACTCTTGGGACACCTGGGTGGCTCAGTCAGTTAAGAATCTGACTCTGGATTTCAGCTCAGGTCATGATCTCAGGGTTGTGAGACTGAGCCCAGTGTCTAGCTCCTTACTGACCATGGAGCCTGCTTAAGAATCTCCCCCCTCCCTCTCCCCTCTCCCCCCAAAATCTGACTTCTTTGATACAGACAACATATTGGTGATTTCCAGAGACTGAGAGGTAAAATAGATAAATGGGTTCAAAAGGTACAAATTTTCACTCATAAAATAAGTCATGGGAGATAATGTACAATATGGCAGCTATAGTTAATAATATTGAATTGCATATTTGAAAGGTACTACTGAGGAGTAGATCTTAAAAGTTCTCATCACAAGAAAAAAAGCTTGTAACTATGTGATAGATAACTGGACTTGTGATTTCACAATATATACAAATATAGATTCATGTTATACACCTGAAACTAATATATGTCATTTATACTTCAATAGAAACAGAAGAAAATATTGTTAAAAACTTTTAATCAAATGTTAAAATTTGCATTTTTTAGACCTATTCTATATACACCCATTTGTAAAATTAAGATCTTACTGAATAGATTTGCATTCTCCTTTTTACACTTGATATTCATTATTTAATACCTGTAAATAGATTCTAAACACCTCCTCTAACTAATGCATAATATTTGATCATATGAAAATAACGCCTTTAAATTCCATTAAGGGTGAGGCATATTATTTAGAATTAGGAAAAATGTAGACTATATATGCAAATAAGTAAATTCCTGATTATTTCTTTGAAATAAAATTTCACGGGAAATCTACTGTGTTAGAATATGTGCTACAGTATAACAGAAGACTAATTATACATATTACCCGGTCACTCCCATAAAACTGTGCCAGTTTGGGGTGCCTGGGTGGCTCAGTCGGTTAAGCATCTGACTTCGGCTCAGGTCATGATCTCATGGCTCATGAATTCAAGCCCTGCATTGGGCTCTGTGCTGACAGCTCGGAGCATGGAGCCTGCTTTGGATTTTGTGTCTCTGTCTCTCTCTGCCCCCACCCCCCTGCTTGATCTCTCTCTCTCTCAAAAAAAAATAAACATTAAAAAATTTTAAAAACTGCCAATTTAACTGTAACAAAAAAGTAAGTTTCTGTTAATTTGATAGGTGGAAAATCATAGCCTTTTATAATTCAGTTCTACTTTTCCTAATTTCATTATATATTTAATGCTGATTAAAATTTATTTTGTGAATTAATTTTTGAAAACTTTTGGCCATATTTAAGTTGAATTGTTCATCTCTTTATTGTTCATTTGAATATACATTTGTCATATACCTTATATATATATACATATACACACACAAATTTTTACACAGATATATGCAGTTTGTTCTTTGATAAATGTAAATGTCCTTTTAAGGCAGTTATTCATTTTTATATCATCAAGTTGAGGTCTTATATATAAAATAAAAATCATAAAAGTAAAAACCTATCAACTTTGGCATATTCTAATAATTCCAAGCAAGCCATAGACCATGAGTTCTGCCCACACTCAACAGGAAGCAAGGACACAAAGGCACAAGTAACAGCAGGCAGGGGTCACTGGGCAAGAGGCACCTAGAGTCTGGACAACAGATTTACAATGTAAGAGACATTGCAGATCTTAGAACTTTCCACTGAGGTCCTTTTATGTCCTGTCCACAACTGTTCCTCCTCACCTTCATTGCATGACCTTAGCCCCTAAATACTCCTCAACTCTCTTAGATAAAATCCAAATTACAAAAACAATGCCAGCTAATTTACAAGAACAACTTCTCTCAAGATAACTTTCCTGAAACTGAAATGAAATTCAGGTCAACACCTCCCTGTAGCAACTTATTACAAAACTCTGCCCTTTTCCCCCCATGTTAGAATGTTCCTTTAAAATTTCTCAAGCACAACATTGTCCAACAAAGGCTTCTGCTAATTGTTATCAGGTTGATTTCTTCCATATCCATTGGTGAGTTAAGATTTTTTCCTTTGTTTTTTATAACCTAGAAAAATGTCAGCAAAATCTGCCTAACTTCTTGAGACACAGCTCAGAACATTTATTTTAGTTCCGTTTCTAAAAATGAAATAATCTAGGACTGTGTATTTTTCCAATCAGTTTGACGTAAGATACTTCTCATAAAATTTGACAGATATTCAGGATTTTTTTTGAGAGAGAGCACACGTGCATATGCTCATGTGAGCAGGATAGGGGCAGAGGAAGAGAGAGAATCTTAAGCAGGCTCCGTGCTGTCAGCACAGAGCTTGGCTCAGGACGCAATCTCACTACCTTGATATCATGACCTGAGTTGAAATCAAGAGTCAGACACTTAACTGACTGAACCACCCAGGCACCCAGATATTCATTATTCTATAAAGAACTTAGAAATGTATATATGTATCCTCTCTATCCAATATAAAGATACTATTAAATTCCTAAACTGGTGTTGTCTTCCAGAAATTTGATACCGATTTCTACTTTTATTTCATAATGGTCAAAAATAAAGCTCAAGAAATTACAGATGCTATTATGTCTCACTGGTGTTTACTATGGAGACAGTATAGTCAATTTTTGCATATGTTTTAGCAGAGATTTTTTGATGATAATTTGATTCAAAATTAAATATGATTCAATTCAACCTTGACAAAGAATTTGTGGACACTCTCTGGCTTTTTTCTTTGAATGGTAGTGGTGTTCAAAACCTACAATGTTCAGGGCACCTGGGTGGCTCAGTCAGTGAAGTGTCTGCCTCTGGATTTCAGCTCAGGTCATGATCTCATGGTGAGATGGAGCCCCGTGTCGGGGGCTTTCTCCTTACTGATGGCACAGAGCCTGCTTCAGATTCTGTCTTTATGCCCCTCCCCCACTTGTGTGCTTGTGCTTGCTCTCTCTCAAAATAAACTTAAGAAAAAGTCTACAATGTCCTAGGTTTTGTCCTTAGAATCATACAGCAATATTATTTTTAGAACTATATTTTGTTCCTTTGTGTAAGTAAAAATTTATCTTTTATTGCCTTTTATATGCTTTATTTTTCCTGTTAACTTGCCACTTTTTAGATCTGTTTTTACTAAAATAGAAATTATGTGCTTGTTTGGATTGATGTTTATTCTTTTATTTATATTTCTTTCATATTCATGATTTTTCTAAGTTGGTATAGTAGAAATCAGACATCTAGGCTATATAGTCTACCTTCCCAGAAGTTCTAGAGACTGTTTTAGGTCTGTGATCATTTGAAAGGAATACATAGTGCATTTATCTCTACGTTTAGTCACATTTGTGTGTATTATGCTTCTTTACTTCTCAGTGTTGATACTGAAACCATATATGCCTTCTCATTAAAGAAAAGGACCCTAACATTTTTTTCCTTTACCTTTTCTTTCTCTACCACCAAATATTTTAAAAATGTACTCTAAATATGTTAGTCCCTTCTTATTAACAAATGAAACCAACTTTTAAAAAAGTTTAACTTTCATGAAAACTTTGGCATTTGCCTTTTATTATATACTATTAAAAGAGGTATTTAGTTACTTCAGCTTTCAGCTCAGACATAAAAAGAACTTGGAAGTTTTCATTTTTGTTCTTTTTACTATAACAAGAAAAAAAGCTTTACTGAAAAATCAATGATTTTTCTTGGACCCATCAGAAAATTAAGGTTGCAGAGCAAACCATCAGTCTGCAATCAGGAGAGACAGATGGACACAGAACGGCTGAGATCAGCTTACCTGGAGAAAATGACTTTGTCACTATAAACTTGTAAGAATGCTTGAATGGTAGCTTTCATGAGTTGTGGGAGGCTGACTGTAGAGTAGCATGAATAAGAAAGTCCTCTGGGCCACAGTTTTATCTGCCCTCCACTTTTGTGGGGTTTACATCTAGGAAATCCTTCAGCTTCTTGCAGTGAAGATCTGGGAAAAAGTCTTCAGGTTTCTGGCAGGAGAGAAAAATAATAATAATTTGAGGGCACCTGGGTGGCTCAGCCAGTTAAGCTTCCAACTTTGGCTCAGGGCATGATCTCACTGTAAGATGGAGCCGCACATCAGGGTCTCTGCTCTCAGTGCAGAGCCTGCTTCCGATCCTCTGTCCTCCTTTCTTTCTCCTCCTCCCCCCTCAACAAAATAATAATAATCTGAACTTTCAGAAAAATTTCCATAACAAACATCCACACTCAGAAGGAGACTTTGAGCCTTATTTGACCTGTGGGAAGGGCAGTTCCCTGAATGCTGTCTCATCTTCGGAGTTTGGGGGAGACTTAGAAATAGCCTTGAAGATACAAAAAACAAAACAAAACAAAAAAACAAAAACAAAAACAAAAAAACCACAGGGATACAGGCCCACTAAAAGCCTCAAATTTAATCATAGGATTATAACATAATCTCTCTCTCCCACACCCTACCACCACATCACTACTGAATCAATAAAATAATGGTGGATTACAGCTAAATTAAGAACTGCAAGCTACAGACTCTATTTAAGAAGAAATTCCTAGGAAAAACAAAAACAACAGAGCAAACAGAAGCACCCGAGAAGATACTGTAGCCTCTGACACCTCTTGCCTTATCAACCATTAAACACAGACCAACTCTTTGCCAGATAAACTAAAATTTCACACTAAAAATCTATTTATCTCAGCTACTATTATCTGGTATATCATGTCTAGACTTTTAAAATCAATAAAATAATTGTAGTCTGACATATAAAGAACTTAGAAGTCACCACTACGAACCTCAGAAGAAAAAAAGTTGAACAAACTAAAAACCAACCACTCTTCTTAGATCCATCAGAGAATTCAGGCCGAAGGGCAAATCACTGGCGGAAATACTGGAGAGGTCAATACAATCAGAAACTCCTGGGGAGCAGAAATCACCCCTGGAGCACACCAGGAACACTTAAATGGTAATCAGCTAATGGCTGACGACTGTGAATTAGTTTGAGAGATAACTCCTGGGGTGTCAGCCTAAGGGGTGCAACCCCACGTTCATGAATTTTAACTCCACCTGCCCCACCAAGTTCCCAAAGGTGAAGAAGGGAGAAAAATCCCCTACAGAGGAGGGCAAAATAACCATTTCACATACACCCCGAGTGTTCTGTTCTTGATAATAAAGTCCTGCCTTCAAGGGGAATTATTTTACAAAGCCTAACCAATGCGAGTTTTACCAGAGCCTAACCTATTTAGGGGAAGGAAAATAACCAAATCCAGCCCCCTGTAGCTTTCCCATCTCACCTTTGGGGGGAAAATGAGAAGCGCTTGAGAAGGTCACAGCTTGGGGATATTAGCCCACTAAGGATTGAGACATCATGTAAGAATGTGGAATGTTCCCCATCCCATAACCCATGCCACTCACCATGTCTAGAAAGTTCTTGTACAATAACAGGGGATTAAAGCTGAAAGCAAATGCAAAGCTCAGACTCTGTTTACATAGTGTCTAGGGAAGTCCAAAAGCAACAGGAGAGACAAAAACAAGAACATGAGAAGAAATTTTAGGCTATGATAGCTTACGGTGACAGCAAATGATAAATACTGCCTAACCCCTAGCCAGATAAACGTAAACTCTCACACTAAATTCCTCATTCTTTCCCTTGTTAATATGCATTTAAATTTCATCTATGTGTTTCCATGGCTTAGTAGCCTATTTCTGTTTTATTGCTGAAGAATATTCCATTGTACAGATGTATTATGGTTTATCTACTCACATATTGAAGTATATTCTGGTTGCTTCCAGGTTTTGATGATTATGAATAAAACTATTAAAAACATATATGTTCAGTTTTTGTGCAGATGTAAGTTATAAAACCACTTAGGTAATTATCTAGGAGTGCAATTGATACATTTTATGGTAAGACTATGTTTAGTTTTATAAAAAAATTGCCGAGCTGTGTTACAAAATCTATACCATTATGCATTCCCACCAGCAATAAAAAAGGATTCCTGTTCCTCCACATGCTTGCCTGCATTTGTTGTTGTCAGTTTTGTTTGATTATAGACATTCTAATAGGTGTGTAGTAATATTTCATTGTTGCTTAGATTTGCAAATCCCTAATGACATAAGATGTTGAGCATATTTTCATATGGTTATTTGCCATCTGTATATCTTCTTAGGCAAGGTTTTTGTTCCGATCTTTTGCCATTTTTTAATTAGGTTGTATATTCATTTTAAATTAGGTTGTCCATTTTATTATTGTTGAATTTTAAGAGTTCTTTGTATACATATCAAATGTGCATTTTGCAAATATAACAGTGTCTTTTGAGGAACAGAAGTTTCAAATTTTAATAAAATAATTATTTATTTATTTTATTTAATTATTTAATAAAAATCTTTTTTTCATAAGATTCAATGCCAAATGCAAGATCACCTAAATTTTCTCCTATACTTTTTCCTAGATGTTTTGTAGTTTTGCATTTAACATATAGGTTTATGATTCATTCTGAATTAATTATTCATCTAAGGTTCAATTTCCACTATATACATTTATGTACGTGGACATCCATTTATTGAGGAGACTATCCTTTCACAATTAATTGCCTTTGCTCCTCTGTTAAAAATCTATATATGGTTGACTCTTGAACAACACTGGTTTGGATTGCATGTGCCTACTTATATGTGGATTTTTTAGAGTACGGTACTATAAATATATTTTATCTTCTTTATGATTTTCTTAATATTCTTTTCTCTGCTATACTGTAAAAACACAGTATACAATACATGTAAATACAAAATATGTATTATCAACTGTTTATGTTATCAATAAGGCTGTTAGTGAAGTTTTAGGGGAGTCAAGTTATACACAGATTTTCAACTGAATGCAGGATTGACACCTCAAACCGCGTGTTGCTCAAGGCTCAACTATATGTGGACTACGTATATGTGGGTCTATTTATGGGTTGGGTATTCTGTTTCATTGATTCATTTGTCTATTCTTTTACCAATACTGTGCTGTTTTGATTATGATAGCCTTATAGTAAATCTTGAAATTTGGTATGTATGGCCTCTAATTTGGTTCTTTTTCTTAAGTACTGTGTGGTTGTGTTTTTGTCTTTTGATATGCCTTGCAATTTTTCCTTGATAGCCTAATATTTTGTACTGGGTAAAAAGACTCTCTATGAATAGGCCTTTAGCACTGGGGTGGTGAGATGAGGGGGGAGGAGGGTTCTTAGTCTTTTAATGAGCCTACCTCTAACCTGTGGACCTCACAAGTTTTCTTTACTTTTTTTCTCTCTTGTTAGGTGAGATGAGATGGCTACAGGGGCTGGAGTTGGGTAATTCTTTTCCTCCAAGTCAATTAGACTTGGATAAATACCCCAAGAGGCTAGACTTTGGTTAACTAGTTTCCCCTGGGAGCAGGTCTCATAAAGAAGTAGAGTGCTTTGGCATATTTCAAAAAGGTTTCTTCTCCCCTTGCCAAAAGCATGAAGAGATTTTTCTCTGATCTTTAACCTATTGGAGCTCTTAGAAATAAATCTTACAATTATGGTGGGAAGGAGTCTGACTTCATACCTTGGAGTTTCTAACTCTCAGAGCTGTCCATATTGAGCCTCCAGAGATTCAGGACACTGATTCCCATGGTGTTTTCCACCTTGGTAAGCCATGACTCTCTGTATTCACCTATCAGAGTTGGAAGCTGTGATTTGCCCCAAGTTTTTCCCTCTCCTAAGAATTCTAGAAGAGGGGTTGAGCTGTCCATCCATTCAGCTCTTTAATCGTTAGAACAGGGTGGCAACTTCCAGATTCCTTATATGCAGAACTAGAAATCAGAAGTCTTATATTAGATTTTTAAGCAAATATAACTGATGGCTGAAGTTTTTATATTTAACTTTATATACCAAAATAGAAAGTTTTCTTTTAAAATTATTATTAAATTCTGCCCAAGGACAAACTTGGTGAAGTCACATACAAATTAACCACCTGCAACTTGTAATATGGGTCAAGAAGTTCAAATTATTAGCAATACCTTCTGTCACTTTGTTTCTTACTCTTGCTCACTGTTTTTTCTAACTAGGTTATAAACCTTCAAAATAATTATTTCAACTTCTTTTCTTTTAAGTTCCAGTGACTTGGGGTAAAACTATGATCCTCCTGTTATAGAATTATTATCCCTTGACCTCAAAAATACATGTATTTCAAGTTGTCTTCAGTCATCAAGATTCAATGTTTGTCAGCATTCATAGTGCTGCGGGTGTAATGTTTTGAGTATATATATTTTATTTGATAGATATTAAAAATAAAATGTAACACATGACCAACTAATTTGATGATTTGATTTGCTACGTGAAGTAAGGAGAAATTCCAGAAGAAGAAAAAAAAGTGTGGTCACTTTTTTTAAAACAATTTAACATAGAAACAGAACTGTGGTCTCTGGTAAAGTATGTGTGAACCTCTTACAGATGATGCAAATTTCCAATTATTTGAACACAGTCATATAGAAACAAAAATTATGCAATGTTATTATAATAGATTTAAAATTTAGTAATTAACCAGATAATGAAAGGAAAATGAATAATTGCATTGTTCCACCTTATCTTGATTAACATCTAATCATGTCCATCAAAACAGACATTGTCAGCATTAAAAGAACAGAGGTAAAATTTCACTGTTTATTATTGTGATTAAGTCCATGATTTCACCTTTCAAAAACATTTGAGTATTTGAGTATTGAGTGTTTGAAAACTTGATACTTAATTTAACTTTTAAAGAGAAGCATATTTTATCTTTATTTAGTGGAGTGAAATCCCTGTTTTGCCAAAGGTACTCCCTTTAATTTTATCCTAATTAGGTATTGATTAAATTCAAATATAGCACTCATTTTTGGTAATTGCAAAAAATCTGAATAAGTTGTATTCAGCAAAACCTATTTTTTGAAAGATATTTATATTTACCTAATCACATTAGGAAATGACAAAATTTGTTTTATGCAGAGAATAAATGTTATAATAATGAAAAAGACCTTTATTGCATAATTTTAATGTCAATAAAATAATTCTCTTCATCTAGCACAACACTAAAAATAATATTTTTAAAGTACCTAACTTTATTGTTTGAATCTTTAACTTAAAGAGCAAATTCTTTTTTTTAATAAATAATATGACCTCAGTAAAATCTTTGTCCATAACAAGCAGTAGGTAAAATAAAATATTTGATAGTGTATACTAGTGTATCAGATTTACTCCAAATGAAACTAATTTTCTGCTAAGGTAAAAATGGACTTCGCAATCTAAAAAATTGAAATATTAAATTTATAAAGTTAGCTTTTGAATTTCCATAGGTCTACTTTCCAAACTAATTACTTATATAAAATTATTTTTCTAAAACATAGCACTTTTATGTTTAGTAAAGTTCCTATGTATGAATAATTTCTTAATATTTCATTTATTTATGGTCATAATCTGGGTACACTTTAAGGGGTACTTCTTTCAAACATCATATAATTGTCCTGATTACTTTCTTATGACATGTTTGTCTGACATATAATTAAAAGATTATTTCATATCATAAAATTTCACATAATGTCAAAAATCAAGAAACTTTACAGTTATTTTGATTTTTGTAGCAGTTATAATGGAATTGTCAAAAAAAATCTGGTAATAAATAATCTAGCAGCATAATTATCTCAGTCAGTGAGCCTGCATTTTCATTTTCTTCATCCTATTCTACATTTCATTTTCTCTTCATCCCGAATAAAATAAATTCAGTTTGCTGATTAATGAGCTCAGCTAGCTGCCTGCATCCAATTTTGTTCAATTTCTTCATCATGAGTACATTTATGTCTTGAATTTAATTTTGTACATCACTTTTTTCAGAAGTCCCTTTTTTTATCTCATTCCTGTTTTGGTCCATGGCAGAGCTAATTATCTATCTTTTAACAATAGCTGTAAAAATCTTAACAAGTTGTTATATCAAAGATGGAAACTAAGTTCTCAGATTCTTCTATTGGGTATTTTTCTTATTAAACAAAAGAATGCTGTGTGTTCCAACAGTAGTGATTAAAACTTATTCAAAATTTTTAAATGATGTAATGAATTTAAAATCACTGACACTCTTAAGCTAAACAGAAACACATTTCAATGATGGAAAATCTATCAAAATAAGGAATAGAGTCTACTAGTAGGACTTTCTTCAATATCTTTAATTCATATCTATTTCATGCAAACACATTTAAGAACATATTGGACTACAATGATTTTATTAATTGTTTTGTCTTTAAGAAGCACAGTTAAATATTATAAGGAAGCATTTCTTTTAAAAAATAATACGGCAAAGAGAATAACCCTTTGTGAGAGCAGAGAGCTTGAATCACCCTATAATTAAATCACCAAGACTTAATCACAAGCCATGCTTATTATTGTTTGAGGCTGGGGAGAAGTAGACATCAAAGTGTCCCCACACCACCAATTTTACATTTGTGGCCAAATACATTTTAATGGACTATTGGAGACAAACAGAATAGAGTAAAGGCAGTTTATGGTAATTTATATAATGATGAAGTAATCTAGCTAGAAAAGTCTTCATGGTGTATGTATTAGTTTAACTTAAAATCACAAAATAATTAATCACACAAAACTAGTTTGGAAGTCAAAATTTTCTACTTATATTCATGAGATCTAATAGGACAGTATTAATCTTAGTAAAGGATTATGAACATGTGTGTAAATTCTCTAAATTGAAGTTGCTTTCTATCTTTTTCTAAATATTATCATTCAGAATATATATATACACCTATATCTCTGTAAGAGAGACTGAATAAAAATTACAAAATTGGCCAGAGTTCTTCTTACTACCACATTTTCATACTAACAAAATTTATCCTATCCTTTTACTTTCATGTCTGCTCTGTTCTAAGCATCTAAAATATAATTATTTGTAAAAAGATAGAACTGACTTCTCACCAGTCCTTTTTAAAATTTTTTTTTAATATTGCAAACAAAGTAGAGAAAATATTTATTGACGAATGCTATCCTTTAACTCTGACACTTTAGGCATTTTTATAATAAGGTTATTAGACCTTTCAAAGCAGTGTACTATGTTTGCTCTTAATGTGAAGAAACTTAAAGTATAAATTATGGATGAAGGCATGGCAAATTCAAAAGTCCTTCCCTTTTCCTAACAGATCTGACTGGGAAACTACCTGGGACATGACAATTTGGGGAACACTGTTCCAGAATAAACTATTTGAATATGACAGAGTATGTACACAGTATTTGCAATTTTATACACCAGTTCATTCTGAGACTATAGAAACACCATTAAAAACTTTCTGATTGAGTCCTTACCAATATGCTCTATGATTAGAAGCATTAACATATAACATATTTGCCAAAATATGCCATGCAAAATGTAACTCTTTCTGGGTATCATTTTATACTGATGTAAGCTTCATAATTCACAATATAATAAAACATTTATTGAATGCAGTTTAACCTAAGGTATTATATATTATATAAAACAATATAACAATTAATTCAATACCTCTCTTATAAGTATTCTTTGATAAATGTGAGTTGCCCGTGGGCAAGAAATATGTCTGGTTTGTTTATTATTGTGCCACAGTGATTAGCACTGTGCCCAGTGCAAAAGAGTCAGTGCTGTGTTAAGTAAATAACTTCTGAAGTAATCATGATAGAATCTTTGTACTTTTAAAACGTGCTTAAGGAGCACTTGGATGGCTCAGTTGGTTAAGTGTCCGACTCCAAGTGTCAGGTCATGATCTCTTGACCATGTATTAGGCTCTGTGCTGCCAGCATGGAGCTTGCTTGAGATTCTCACCTCCCCCACCTCAAATTAAATAAATAAACTTTTAAAATGTGCTTTAAAAAGATGACCTCAATCCGGGGCACCTGGGTGGCTCAGTCGGTTAAGTGCCTACTTCAGCTCAGTAGTCTGTGATCTCACAGTCTGTGAGTTAGGGACCCACATCGAGCTCTGTGCTGACAGCTCAGAGCCTGGAGACTGCTTCAGATTCTGTGTCTCCCTCTCATTCTGCCCCTCCTTGTTCACTCTCTGTCTCTGTCTCTGTCTCTCTCTCTGCCTCTCTCTCTCTCTCTCTCTCTGTCAAATATAAACAAACATTTAAAAAAAATTTTTAAATGACCTCAATCCAAATAGAATCTGTCATAATTATCTTCACCAGTAAGTATGTATGTATGTATGTATGTATGTGTATTTAGAGAGTGAGAGAGTGTGTGCACATGCAAGCGCAAGCTGGGGAGAGGAGAGAGAGGGAGAATCTCAAGCAGGCTCCACATCCAGTGCCCAGTGCAGGGTAGGGGGTGGGGTGCATGCTAGATCTCACTACCCCATGAGATCATGACCTAAGCTGAAATCAAAAATCTGATGCTTAACTGACTGAGCCACCCAGGTGCCCCTTTCCAGTACTTCCACTTCCTCATTATTCATTTTTACTTACATTTTTCTCTAGTTTCTTTCTTCCATATTCTGAAGCTGCAAATGTTGCATTGTAATATAGTCCAGATTGAAGAGAAAAGCATTCTAGAGCTATTTCCCATCTCAGTTCCAGTTTTTAAAGAAATTAACTTGATATATATCAGAGTAATGGATTCAGTTTATAGCAAATGCTCAGGATTTTCTTCTTTCAGAAAGAGAAACATTATTTGAATCAATTTCAATATTTTTTAAATTGAAAAAACATTTTACATTTATTTATTTTTGAGAGAGACAGAGATAGAATGAGTGGGGGAGAGGTAGAGAGAAAGAGAGAGAGGGAGAGAGAGAGAGACAGACAGAAAGAGAATTCCAAGCAGGTTCCACACTGTCAGCACAGAGCCCCATGTGGGGCTCAAGCTCATGAACCATGAGATCAAGACCTGAGCTGAAATCAAGAATCAGAGGCTTAATCAACTAAGCCACCCAGGCACCCCTAAATCTTTTTTAATGATTATTCATTTTTGAGAGACAGAGACAGAGAATGAACAGGAGAGGGGCACAGAGAGAGGGAGACACAGAATCTGAAGGAGGCTCCAGGTTTTGAGCTGTCAGCACAGAGCCTGATGCAGGGCTCAAACCCATGAACGGTGATATCATAACCTGATCCGAAGTTGAAACTTTACCCCACTGAGTCACCCAGATGACCCAAATCATACAATTTTTAAAATCTCACAAGTGTTGACACTAGAATTTTATTTATCATTTGGTAGTACATGTTTGCTATACCAAATTACCCAATTAAATTTTGCAAAGACAATGCAATAGTTTTACTTACTTCTGTTAGCAGGCTTTTTCTGATGGTCAGTAACCATAGATCTTAGGGAGCAGATAATAAACTTGAGATACATCTCCAATCAACATCATTATTCTTGTGAAAGACCCAAGTGCAGGAAATCACTACCTTCCCACTGAAAGAAAATGTGTTTTATTGTCTCACTAGTTTTTATTTCTTTCAAACACGGGTAATAAAACAGAATCTTGTTCAATTTCCTTATTTTTTTAAGTGGTGATACAGAGGGCAGTTTCAAAGAGCAAAGAATGTTCTGTGGCATGTCAAGCAGCCACTGTTCATAAGAGGAATTTTTGGGCAAATACACGTAATAATCATCCCAAAGTTCTGCAGATGTCCTTTTCCAGATGAGATATACCTGAAAATTGCCAATTATATACTTAAAATATAATGTACACAAATGATTTTTGACATTTCAATTCATGTTCTATTAATAGAATGTTATATTGGATGAAAAAGGTAACCAAAAATAGAGATTTATTTTTTAGTGAACAGAATTGGAAAATTATTGAAAAGATTGAAAATGCCAAGTAAGCATATTCTTGCATTCTTTTGGACACTATATGAAACATTTTGTGTACTTTGAAGCACTTTCATATTTTGAATACATCTTTAGCTCTGTCATATTAAGAAATTACAAACATTGGGGTACTTAGGTGGCTCAGTGGGTTGAGCATTTGACTCTTGATGTCGGCTCAGGTCATGACCTATTTGTGAGTTCAAGCCCTGCATCAGGCTCAATGAGGAGCCTGCTCAGGATTCTTCCTCTCCTTCTCTCTGTTCCTCCCATGCTCAAGCTCTCTCTCTCTCTCTTTCAAAATAAATAAATAAACTTTATAAAACGTTTAAAGAAATTTAAAAAATAAAGGATATAGTATTTTTTTAAGTTTATTTATTTTGAGAGAAAGAGTATGAGTTGGGGAGGGACAGAGAGAGAATCCCAAGCAGGCTCCATGCCACCAATAGGAGCCTGATGTGGGGCTGGAACCGGCAAACCATGAGATCATGACCTGAGCTGAAATCAGGAGTCAGATGTTTTAACTGCCTGAGCCACCCAGGTGCTCTGAAGGCTATAGTAGTTTTCCAAAGCCATCTAACACATGTGTTTTTAATGTTTATATTAACTATCAGCCTATTTTCCCATTTAGTTAATTAAGTTTCTTCATAAATTTAAGAATTATTATTTAACATTTTTTCTCATAAAACCACATCAAATTGATAAATTTCAACATGTAAAACACACATCAAGGGGTTTTTTTTCACTTGGAGTTGCAAATGCTTACTTATTTTTGATAGTAAGTATCAGATATTAGCAATCAATCGACATGTTACACATTATCTGTAACACTAACATTGTAATGTTAATTGATCTGATAGTCACACTTAATGAGCAGGGTTACCCTAGTTTTAAGAACATCAGAAGTGTACTTAAAAGCGGATAGCTGGCGGGCTCAGTGAGAAGAACACGTGATTCTTGATCTTGGGGTCTTAGGTTTGACCCCCACACTGGGTGTACAAATTACCAAAAATAGGGGCGCCTGGGTGGCTCAGTCGGTTGAGCAGCCAACTTCAGCTCAGGTCATGATCTTGTGGTCTGTCAGTTGGAGCCCCGAGTCGGGCTCTGTGCTGACAGCTCATAGCCTGGAGCCTTCTTCCCATTCTGTCTCCCTCTCTCTCTGCCCTTCCCCTGCTTACTCTCTCTCTCTCTCTCTCTCTCTCTCTCTCAAAAATAATAAACATTAAAAAATTACTAAAAATCAATAAATAAACTTTAAAAAAGAAAATAAAGCTACTTAAGTGGACACACAACTATTCATCCTTCTAAAGGTCAAATCTGTAGCAAACCCAAAGAAAATCTTTTGGCAAAATTCAGGGAAATATCTCTAGTGGGTATTCTTATTCCTTTCTTACAGGTGAAGCAATTGAAGTTTAGTAGGTGTAAGTCCTAGAGTAAATTTAAGAAATTTTCCTTTATTTTACATATATATGATGAAATGGACAAAAGTTTTAACCTGACAAAAATCCTTTTTCCTCTATCTACTTAGGTAATGAAGTGTGAACTTCTCCATTTGCAGTACTTTAAGGCCAAAACATCTCAGGTCATCTTTCATTCAACCAAAATTTGTTGCACATTTTTCAAGATTAGCCACTATTTACAGTACTAGAAATATTGCAGTGAACAAAAATGTCCATACTTTCATGAAACATATATTTTGTTGAATGACAAACAATTTTTAAAAAGCTGATAAATATACAATATATAATGAGTTGAGAAGAAAATAACATAAAACAATGGGGTCAAGGGTGAGAAGAATTGTTATTTTAGATCAATGGTCACAAAATTCTCTTTGTGGTCACAAAATTCTCTTTGATAAAGTGACATATGAACAGAGACATCAGTGAAACAAGGAATAACCTTTAAATCTTTAATACAGAAGTTGTCTCTAAAGGTGCAAATGAAATATGTTCATCAAGGGTTTTCTTTTTTCTAGCTTTACCTGTGAGTTTTATACTTTCATATGTTTTCATATTACTTATTAGTATCCTTTTACTTCATCTTGAATAGCTCCTTTGAGCATTTTTATAAGGCCAGTCTACTGATGAACTCCAGCTTTTCTTTTTTTAATTCTTGGTTGGAAATTTTTTATTTGTTGGTTTGCACTCTGGATATATCCTGCCACTCCTTTCTCATCTATAAGGTTTCTGTTGATAGTATTTTGGGCTTTCCCTTGTATGTCACAAGTTTCTTTTCCCTTGCTGCTTTTAACAGTCTTTTTTGTCTTTAACTTCAACCATTTCATTATAATATATCTTAATAACTTAGATTTATTGTATTTGGTACATTGGGCTTATTGGTCTGGATGTCCGTTTCTCCAAGTTATGGGAAATTTTCAGCCTTTATTTCTTTGAATAGTCTTTCTGACCCTTTATCTTTCTCTTCTCCAAGATACCTATAATGTGTATATTGATCAGCTTGATGATGTTCCATAAGATCCGTAAGCGATCTTCACTCTTTGTATTCTTTTTTTTTTTTCTGTTCTGATTGGATTATTTCCCCTGCCTGGTTTTTGAGTTGCAGACTGTTTCTTTCCCCTTTTGTTTTAGTATGATATTGAAACCTCTATGGAAATTTTCAGTTCAGTTACTGTATTCTTCAGCTCTATAATTTCTATTTGATACTTTTTATACTTTCTTTTTGTGGAAATACTCACATTGTTCATGCATTGTGCTCCTGACCTCAATGAGCTTCTTTATAACCATTATTTTGAACTCTCTGTTTCATGGAGGTTGGTTTCTGGAGATTTATCTTGTTCATTTGTTTGGATCACAGTCCCCTGTTTCCTCATTCCCTTGACTGTCTGTGTTGGCTTCTGTGCACTGGATAAAACATCTACCTCTCCCAGTCTTGATAGATAGGCCCATGTAGGAGAAGAACCTAATCAATCAACCTGGCCTGAGCTCCTGATCATTTCTCAAACTTTTATGATTGCCCAAATGCCCATCTTTGTTTATAGAGGCTCTCTGTAGAATAAGAGGTGTGCCAAGACCAATCAATATCCCAAAGGTGTGGGAAATGCCAATATACCTGTTCAGGCTCCTGGAAGACTACTAATTGCCTACCTATTTAGTGCCCTGATGCAGGCTAATAGGAAACCCAACCTTCAAGCAACATCTGGAATGTCAAGGTGTTATATATGCAGTCTAGCTCCCATTGGGGTGAAACTGGGAACTGGGTGGTTTTGCCTCCTGAGTCTGTGCTGAATCAGAGGGAATAGGCACTAGGAGTGCTTATGTACCCAAATAGAATCACCACTCTGGTTTGTGTGCTCCCAGGAGATTAATGAATATCCAGCCCCATCACCTCCCAGATTTAAGTGTTTTGGGAGCCAGAGGTAAGAGCTGATGTGCTAGATCAGTGAACAAACTCCTATGGGGGAAAAGCTGATGGCTTTATTTTACTCCTGGAATGAGCTATTCAGAGACAAGAAGGGACATGCCCAACAGCTCTTTCAAGGTCCCAGAAGGATTCAAATCAGCTCTGCATTCAGGATGATTAGAAGCTGAAACCTCAGACAGCAGCTGAGAGAATATGCAGTAGACACATTCCTTCCAAGAAGAAACTGAGAAATGGGCATTTTTGCTGGCTCCCTCTGCATTGAGACCAGGAAATGTGGCTGCAGGAAACACAGGTACACCTAATTGAAAACTGATCTTATTGTTTAATATGGTTCTGTGAGACTTGTGAATGTCAACCTCTGTTCGCTGTCAGAGCTAGGTGATTTGAGGTCCCGTCCCTCAAGTAGCAGGCGCCACTTGAAAAGTTGGGGTACTAGATATGTAGACTAGCTCCTTCAAGGGAGATGCTGACAACAGTTTTATTGTTGGAGCTGACTGAAGAGAGAAGGTAGGATAAGTGCCCACTAGTAATTTTGGGATCAAGGAATGGTCCTGCTCAGCATATAGATACAAGCCAATTAGTAGCCAGATTCTCTGGCAGCAGGTGGGAAAGTATTCGGTCACACCCATTCCAGGAAAAAACTGAGAGATGGGCATTTTTATGTGCTCCCTTTGCACTGAATCCAAAGGGATTGCTACAGGGTGTGCTTGTGCATCTATTTAACAGCTGTTTCTTTATTTGCTATAGTCCTGTGGGACTTGTGAATTCAATCCTTTTGGCTCTCAGAGCTAGATAATTTGGGGTCCCATCACTCGGGGTAGCCTTAAAAATTGGGGAGATATTATGATGTGCAAACCCTTCACTCCTCAAGGAGAAGCTGGGAGTTGGGAATTCCCTCACGACTGTAAGATATTTTGCTGGGGATGTGATTTATGGAGAGTGTCTCAGTCTTTCTTACCCATTTTGATTTAGGTATTTTCTCAGACACCCAAGGTATAGGAGTCACTCAGCTAGTTTATGGATTTCTCTAAGAAGGAATGGGTCTGTGTGTAGCTGTGCATCTGTGGGAGGAGGGCAAAGTCAGGAGCCTCTCATGTTGCCACCGTGGCGATGTCTCAGTTTATTCGTCAATAAACTGCTTTAAGAAATATTCAATGAGAAGGATGCCAATGAAGTAAGTTGCCTTATTGTGTTTGCTTTAATTTAGTTTTGTTCTGAATATTAGAGCTCTCTGGGATGAAATATATATAAATATAAATGATATGTGATATTTTTAGCTTTTGGAGTCCCTAGATATTTTTAAATGAGGTATAAATAGTGACAACTCTTATTTCTTCTTCACTATAAAATACAATACAATCATTTGTCACTTAATTAATGACAAATAGATTTGAACTCTTGGTTTCAAGGAGTTTGAAATTCAAATCAACCACATTGATATAAGGGTACATAGGAATAATACTAACATAAACAGAAGTATTGAATCAGAAGCTCTTAATCTAATAAATTTCTGACATAAGCCTAAGGCAAAATGAAAATATTAGAATCTCTGCTCTTTCTCAAGGCACACACACATATATATAAAACCCAGACTATATCACAAAAATATTGTTAACATATTTATAATCTTATCCTTCTGTGCATCTTTTTCTTCCCTTGTATGGTCTTCAAGAGTAGTAAAATTAGATTCTGGTCATTATTGCCGCAATGAATTAACTCATCCATTACTCTGTATCTATTTAGCAATTTTAAATGTTGAATATATATTCTGCTATAAGCAATTTTAAAAGCCTATTTCTCAGGCAAAAAAAAAAAAATCACAAAACAACAAAAAACAAAACAAAACAAAACAAAAAAGCCTATATCTCAGGCACTGTACTTATTCCTAAGGATATACATGGAATTAAACAGAATTCCATTTTTGAGAGGCTTTATAGTTTCTAATAGGTAAGACAGACATTAAAACTCAGGGCACCTGGATGGCTTAGTTGTTTAAGAGTCTGACTCTTGGGGCGCCTGGGTGGCTCAGTTGGTTAAGCAACCAACTTCAGCTCAAGTCATGATCTCACAGTTCATGGGTTGAGCCTGGCGTCGGGCTCTGTGCTGACAGCTCAGAGCCTGAAGCCAGCTTCAGATTCTGTGTCTCCTTCTCTCTCTGCCCCACCCCCACTTGCAGTCTGTCTGTCTCTCTCTCTCAAAAATAAATAAACATTAAAAAAAAAAAGAGTCAGAGTCTTGATTTCAGCTCAGGTCTTGATGTCACAGTTTGTGGGATCGAGCCCTGCATCGATCTCTGTGCTGATAGTGTGGAACCTGCTTGGGATTCTCTCTCTCCCTCTCTCTCTACCCTGCCCCCATTTGCATGCACAGCCTCTCTCTTTCTTTCTCAAAATAAGTAAACATTTTAAAGAAAGACAGACAATAAAACTTGTAATAGAAATGTGATAATGCAATAACTTTAAAAAACAGAGAGATTTTATACAGCACTAGAGTAGTCTGAAGATAGGAATTTTTAACATTCCATGGAGAACCAGGGATGGATTTTGAGAGGATTCCTAAAAATAAGATGGAGATATTAACTGATGGAAAACATTCATTTTCAGTGTGTATATATAATATTAGGTGGCTAGTACCAAATCAGGATGAAGTGGTATGACTTCATATATGAATTTTATCCTAAAAGTGTTTAGGAGACATTTAAGTATTTTAAGCAACTAAGTGTCATGTTAGCACATATTTGTCAACACTTGGTATTGTCAGTTTCTTTTTTTTAATTTTTGTCTCTCTAATGGCTGTATAGGGATATCTAATTATGGTTTCCTTTTGCATTTCCCTAGACACAGATGTTAAACAATTTATCATGTGCTTATTGACAGATGTATCACTTTCTTCTGTGAAATGCCCATTTTTAAAATTTGTTTGAACTCTCCTTATTAAGTTGTAAGAATTCTTTATATATTTCAGACACAAATCCCTTGTCTGCTACACTTGTAAAAATGTTCTTCCCATTCTTGTGCCTTTTCATTTTTGCACCAATGTCATTCTTTTTTTTTTTTTAATTAACTTTATACTTTATTGTCAGGTTGGTTTCCATATAAAACCCAGTGCTCTTCCCCACAAGTGACCTCGACCATGACCATCACCCCCCTTCCCCTTGCCCCCTCCCCCTTCCGCCCTCAGTTTGTTTTCAGTATTCAAGAGTCTCTTGTGCTTTGTCTCCCTCCCTCTCCCTCTTATTCCTCCTTCCCCTCCCCATGGTCCTCTGTTAGGTTTCTCCTGTTAGACCTATGAGTGAAAACATATGGTATCTGTCCTTCTCCGCCTGACTTGTTTCGCTGAGCATGACACCCTCGAGGTCCATCCACTTTGCTACAAATGGCCA
>CM053569.1:44348282-44550552 GCA_028646485.1 Cryptoprocta ferox
GAGGGCTGCTTTATGCCCCAGTATGTGATCTATCTTGGAGAATGTGCCATGTGCACTCATGAAGAAGGTGAATTTCCTAGCTTCAGGATGCAGAGTTCTAAATATATCTATCAATTCCATCTGTTCCAATGTGTCGTTCAGATCCATTGCTTCTTTAGTGATTTTCTGTCTGGTTGATCAATCCCTTGCTGTAAGTGGAGTGTTAAAGTCCCCTGCAATTAACACATTCTTATCAATAAGATTGTTTCTGTTTGTGATTAATTGTTTCATGTACTTGGGTGCTCCCAAGTTCGGCCCATAGATGTTTATAATTGTTAGCTCTTCCTGATGGAGAGACCCTGTAATTATTATGTAATGTCCTTCTTCATCTTTTGTTACTGCCTTTAAAGTCAAGTTTGTCTGATATAAGTATGGCTACTCCGGCTTTCTTTTGACTGCTGGTCACATGATAGATGTTTCTCCATCCCCTTACTTTCAATCTGAAGGTGTCTGCAGGTCTCAAATGAGTCTCTTGTAGACAGCAAATGGATGGGTTTTGTTTTTTTTATCCATTCTGCTACCCTGTGTCATTTGATTGGGGCATTCAGTCCATTTACATTCAGGGTTATTATTGAAAAATATAGGTTTGGGTTCATTGTGTTTTCTGTGGAGTTCATGTTTATAGTGGTGTCTCTGGTACCTTGTATTCCTTGCAACATTTTACTCATAGTGTCCCTCTTAGGATTTCTTGTAGGGCTAGTTTGGTGGTGATGAATTCTCTCAATTTTGTTTATTTGGAAACACCTTTATCTCTCCTTCTATTTTGAATGACAGGCTCGCTGGATATAGGATTCTTGGCTGCATATTTTTCCTGTTCATCACATTGAAGATTTCCTGCCATTCCTTTCTGGCCTGCCAAGTTTCGTTAGAAAGATCTGTAACCACTCTGATAGGTTTCCCTTTGTATGTTAGGGCCCTTTTATCCCTGGCTGCTTTCTCAATTCTCTCTTTGTCCTTATATTTTGCCAATTTCACTATGATATGTCATGCCGAAGGTCGATTCAAGTTACGTCTTAGAGGGGTTCTTTGGGCCTCTTGGATTTCAATGTCCATTTCTTTCCCCATATTCAGGAAGTTTGCAGCTATAATTTGATCTAGCACCCCTTCAGGACCTTTTTCTCTTTCTTCTTCTTCAGGAATTCCTATGATACGGATATTGTTCTGTTTGATTGTATCACTCAGGTCATGAATTCTCTTTTCATGCTCCTGTATCGATTTCTCTCTCTTTTTCTTGGCTTCCTCTTTTGCTATAACTGTGTCTTCTAATTCACTTATTCTCCTCTCTGCCACTTCAATCTGTGCAGTGGCCCCCTCCATTTTATTATGCGCCTCATTTATAGCTTCTTTTAACTGGACACAGCTATTTTGAAGGTTCCTAGTCTGTGTATCAATATCCTCTTTGATGTTCTTTTCAAGTCCAGCAGTTAATTTTATGACAATTGTTCTAAATTCGTGTTCAGTTGTGTTGTTTAAATCTGTCGTGAGCAGTTCTATGTCTGTGACTTCTTCCTGGAGTTGCTTTAGAGGAGAGTTCTTTCGTTTCATCATTTTGGATAGCTTTCTGTCTCTTGTCAGTTTTAAAAGCTTGTTATGCAGTGTGCACCTGTTAGTATTACTCTATTAAAGGAGACTCACCGACTGTCCAGGGCCTATTGTTTCAGAAAGTGTTCTTTTAATGGTGTCTCTAGGTTTCTCTTGTTGTGCCTTTGATTATTTTACTTCCCTGGTCAGTGATATTTGGGACTCTCCACCATGTGCACGTTGGCTTGTTTCTTGAAGTAGCCCTGAAAAGGAATACAGACTAACATACAGGGAACAAAAGCATGCAAACACTCAAACAAATCAAACAAACAAGCAAGCCAAAAGGGGAAAGGAAGTAAAGAAAAGGAAAGGAAAGGAAAGAAAAGAGAGAAGAGAAGATGAAAAGAAAAAAAGACAAAAACAAAAACAAAAATAAGGGGAGGACAGAGACAGCAAAAAACTGTGGACAGTCTAAAAGTGTATAACCAGCCAAGAGGAGAGATTAAAATAAGATAAGGGAAATATATCTGGATGGCAGGAGAAAAGAAGGAGAAGCAAAGAAAACAGTGAAAAAAAAGAAAAAAGGCAACTTTCCTGTGTGCATGGGCATGGTTTGGCGTAGGTAGGTGTGTCTCGGGGGGCTGCTCTCCAATGCCCCGCCTTAGTGGTTGTGGGGAGAAGAATGGTGGCGCTTCAAGCTCTGCTCGAACCAAGCGCTGCAAGCCGCTCTTCTGAGTCCGATCTCCCTGTGCCGCGGGCGAGCCAAACTGTATTCTCCAAGCCCTGCCTCACTTCCAAATCTACTCCATGCAGTTCAACACTATCACCGGCGATGAGATGCTTTCCCAATGGTGGCAGGCCTCCCGGCCCAGCCCACAGCTGCCGCAGCTCCCGGTTCTGCTTGGAGTGGATGCCACTGCCACTGCGTCCAAGAAAGAATTCGCCAGCCAGGTGGGATGGATTTCTCTCCCCATGCCCAGCAGTTATATATGGGGAGACGGGCGAGCTTTTCCTCCCTTAGAGATGGTTCTATGTATGTTTTCTGTCTCTCTTTCTCTTCCCCTTGTCTCTCTGGGGCACAGTGCGCTCTCCCTGTATTGGGTTGGGGCTCCTTTCCCCCTGCACCTCCGGGGCCCGCCCATCCTCCAATTTCCAGTTCACAATCACTCACTCTGGCATCTTTGAGGTTGTCTTCTTTCTGGCATCTGTTTCTTCTTTTTCCCCACTTGCAAGTCAGCGTATTCTCCCTTCCGTCCTTCTCAGTTCAATCGATGCGGGTGAGCGCAGACTACAGAGCTCCCTACTTCTCCGCCATCTTGTCCCTCCTGCACCAATGTCATTCTTAAAGCAAATGTTTTTGATTCTGATAAAGTCTAATTTACCAATCTTTTATGGTTTGTGCCTTCTGAATGCAATTTAAGGAATCTATCCATACCTCAATGTCACAGAGTATTTTCCTATGTTCCTTCTAGAAGTTTTATAGTTTGAACTTTTCCATTTAGGACTATTATCCATTTTGGGTAAATTCCGTCTAAGGTAAGTTTCAATGTCCAAATCCATAAGGATATCAAAGTATTCCAATTTTATTTGTTGCAAAGACTTTTCTTTTTCCAATTGAATGAGATTGGCAACTTTGTGAAAAATCAAATGGCCAAATCTGTATAGAACTGTTTCTGGACTCCCTATTCTCTTGCATTGGTCTGTTCTATGAAATGATTAATTGCTCCATTCCTCTAGATCTTCAATTTATTTTGAGAAGTGATTTGCAACTTTCAGTGTTGAGATCTTAGATATCTTTGTTATATTTCTTATTAGTATTATATAATTTTTGGTGCCATTGCAGTTAAATTGGTTTTATAACTTCATTTTTCATTTTTTGTATTATTAAATAAAAATACAATTGATTTTTTTTACTATTGACCTGGCATCTTCAATTTTCATATATTAACATAGTAGTTATAGTAGATTTTTTACAGAGGTTTTGGAATTTATAGATGTTTTGGAATTTTCTAGGTAAAAATTATTTGAAATTAAATTATAGTTTTAGGTTTCCATTTCCAAACTATATCCTTTTATTTGTTTGATTTATCATAATGGCAAAGATCTCCAGATCAGTGTTCAAAGGATGTTTGAAAGGAATCATCCTTATCTTGTAATTGTCTTTCATTCTGAAGAAATTCTCTTAGCATTTATTATAGAGAAGATCATATGATGGCACATTTTATTCGGTTTTATTCATCTTAATATTTCTAAATTTTTTACTTTATTCCTTAAAGATAACATTTGTTATTTATAGAATTCTTTTTTATTTTTCCAAGCTCTTTAAAAATGTGCCATTATCTTCTTAATGGTTTCTAACAAAAAATATGTGGACTTTCAAATAACTATTTCCATGTTAACATAATGTGCCTTTTTTTTTTTTCACTTCAAAGACTTCCTTTATGTTTGGTATTCAGTGAGTTGATTATGCAGTATCTATATGTAATTTTATTTGAATTATATCCTGTTTTAGGTTTGCTGAACTTAAATTTATGTAGTTATGTCTTTTATAAGATATGGGGAGTTTTCAAACATTATTTCTCCAATCATTTCTCATGCCCTATTCTTTTCCTCATCTCCATTGTAAAATTACTATTTTTCCCATGGTAATTAATAATAATCTTGTAGAAATATACTTTGAGACTATGTAAATATCTTATATGTTCTCATACTTTCACCCATTAATTTTAGCATTTCTTAATGATTTTTGCTTACTATAGGTATTACTGAAATGTTTGCCAAATGTATTAGCCAAATGGTGATTTTCTTTTTCCTTTATTTTTCTACATTCATTAATTGGTCTTTTACCTTTTACAAATTTCCTTTTCTTGCAGTTATTTACTTTTTAGTTACTTATGTACTAACATATGTTCATGAATATTTATTTTATCCTGTGTGTTTTGATCTATTGCTACCTCATATGTGACCATTGAGAACTACTTCTAACTGGTTCCTGGATCATTTTGTCATGTTACTATCATTTATTTATTCATTTATTTTACCTCTTCCTTTCTTTGTGGACCATAAGACAGTCAAGATTCATCTTGTTCTTTCTTTTCCCCAACACTGAAATCAGCTATTCATGTGATGATTAAAAGTTTGGGAGGGAATTAATTTATTGTGAAACAAGTATTAAGTGGTAAAAATTGTAAATGCCTAACTTGTTTCAGTCTCTCAAGTAATTTTTTGTTCTTTCCCATCCATAAAATAGTATCTGACTTGTTTACTCTCTACTGCGATTTAACCAACTATTTTTATAAACACCAAAATTTCACATTTACTATATTTTATCCAACATAAGTATTATATCCAAGACAATCTGAAATCCTTTTATGCCATTTAACTCCCTCTCACAGAAGTCAAGTAAAAAAATAAATTTCATTTTGATGAACAAGTAGTTTGTTAATCTCCTTGGACAAAGGCAAAGAAGTCATTTTGGGTTGTAATTTCTCCTGAGAAAATAGGAATTCCATAGAGAAAATACGTTCAATGACCTCTTAGTAATATGCTGCCACATCTTGCCAGAAACTCACATTTCTGTGAAATGTAAAAAGTTTCCTCACAACACACAGTACCAACACTGAATGATAGATTAAAATCTGTAGCAGACATTAAACACTTTTAAACCTGATAAGGGTCTATTCAAGTATAGAAATATAAATTACTTCACTCCTATATTCCTTTAGAAAATATTTACTATAGAGATACTTTTTATAGAGTTTTAAAAAGGATGTAAGCTCATTAAAACTTCACTCAATTTTGGAGAAAATATTACTTAAAGCAATTGTGTCTGATAAGTAGCTAGACATTACTACTTATTCAAGATTCTCTAAATGTACTACTTTACTTTCTGTTGACTAATAAATTTCAAACACAGTGACTTGATAAGTGCTGATTTTATGTAAAATTATTTTTTAAATATCAAATGTCAACTACAATAAAATTTCTTTTACCCCTTTGATCATCCATTTACAATGTGTTTTGTGTCCATTTGCCACAATTTTCTATTATGTATTTATTAGCATCAAGAATACAGTAATATACAACATAAAAGTAAAAATTGATAATAACGTACATGCTCAGAATCCAGAATTTAAAAGGAATCTGAATATCTTGAAAAACAGTTACTATGGTACAATAAAAGTCGGTTTGCAGCTATCTTCTGTTGAATTTTTATGGTAATCTGTATATTGAATATATTCAGAGTGCATCTCCTGTAGGTAGATACATAGTGACATGGAGCTCAAAAAATTTAAGTATTAATCATTTGTTCATTCAGTAGGCAAACATTTACTATGTGATAAGCACTCGTATTTATTATGGATATACTGATGGCCAGACTAGTGAGGGAAACAAACCTTGTAAAAGCAATTAAAGTAGCAAACATAAAGATATGCACACAGTACCTATCACAATTCAGTAAATGAAGGATTTAAGGAGGGGTACTCTTAGAAGACTAATTATTAGAGTTGATGCCTGGGCTAAATAGTTACTATGTTCTAGGCACTAATATATGTAATGTGATAATAGATAAATATGGAAAGAGACTCGACATCATTAGTCATTAGAAAATGCACATTAAAACCACAATGACATACAACTCTTAGAATAAATATATTTTAAAAGCCTGACCATAACAATTTGTCAATGATGGGGGGAACTAGTACTCTATACAGTGCTGGTGAAATTGTAACATGGTACAACCACTTTCAAAAACAGGTACTATTTTTAAAAATCAATCATACCGTTTCCATATAAACCACCTATTTTACTCATTGGCATTTATCCAAGATAAATGAAAGTATATTTTCTTTTTATTAAATTTTTTAAAATATAAATTTAATTTTGAGAGAGAAAGAGACAGAGGGTGAGCAGGAGAGGGACAGAGAGAGGGAGACACAGAATCCAAAGCAGCCTCCAGGCTCTGGCTGTCAGCACAGAGCCTGATGCAGGGCTCATATTCACAGACCAAAAGGTCATGACCTGAGCCAAAGTCAGAAGCTTATCTGCTTGAGCCACCCAGCTCCCCTGAAAGTATATTTTCATACAAAGGCTTACACATGGATATTTTAGGAGATTTTTTTGTATTAACCCAAAAACTGGAGGGAAAAACCTATCAATCAGAGGGTGAGCAGATACATTATGATATATCCATACAATGAAATTCTATTCAACAATACAATGAACTATGGATAAATGAAATAAAATGAATAATGCTAAAAATATTTTGGGGGATAGACCAATGGAATTAAATAGAGAGCCCAAAATTCGACCCACAAATGTATGGCCAACTAATCTTTGACAAAGCAGGAAAGATTATCCAATGGAAAAAAAGACAGCCACTTTAACAGATTGTGCTGGGAAAACTGGACAGCAACAGGCAGAAGAATGAAACTAGACCTCTTTCTTACACCATACACAAAAATAAACTCAAAATGGATGACAGATCTGAATGTGAGACAAGAAGCCATCAAAACCCTAGAGGAGAAAGCAGGCAACAACCTCTTTGACCTCAGTCACAGCAATTTCTTACTCAACACATCTCCAAAGGCAAGGAAATTAAAAGCAAAAATGAACTACTGTACCTCATCAAGATAAAAAGCTTTTGCCTTGAAAAGGAAACAATCAACAAAACTAAAAGGCAACCAACGGAATGAGAAAAGATAGTTGAAAATGACATATTGGATAAAGGGCTAGTATCCAGAATCTGCAAGGAACACACCAAACTCCACACCTGAAAAATAAATAATCCCATGAAGAAATGGGGAGAAGACATAAATAGACACTTTTCCAAAGAAGACATCCAGATGGCCAACAGACACATGAAATGATGCTCAATGCCACTCATCATCAGGGAAATACAAATCAAAGCCACACTGAGAGACCACCTCACACCAGAAAGAGTGGCTAAAATGAACAAATCCGAAGACTATAGATGCTGGTGAGGATGTGGAGAAATGGGAACCCTCTTGCACTGTTGGTGGGAATGCAAACTGGTGCAGCCACTTTGGAAAACAGTTTGGAGGTTCCTCAAAAAGTTAAAAATAGAACTGTCCTATGAGCCAGCAGTAACACTGCTAGGAATTTATGCAAGGGATACAGGAGTGCTGATGCATAGGGGCACATGTACCTCAATGTTTATAGTAGTACTTTCAACAATAGCCATATTATGGAAAGAACCTAAATGTCCTTCAACTGATGAATGGATAAAGAAGATGTGGTTTATATATACAATGGAATACTACATGGCAATGGGAAAGAATGAAATCCTGCCATTTGCAGCAACGTGGATGGAACTGGAGGGTATTATGCTAAGTGAAGTAAGTCAGGCAGAGAAAGACAGATACCATATATTTTCATTCATATGTGGATCTTGAGAAATTTAACAGAAAACCATGGAGGAAGGGAAGGGGAAAAAAGTTACAAACAGAGAGGGAGGCAGGCAAACATAAGAGACTCTCAAAAACTGAGGGTTGGTGGGGGTGGGGAAGAGGGGAAAGTGAGTGATGGGCATTGAGGAGGACACTTGTTGGGATGAGAACTGGGTGTTGTATGAAAGCCAATTAACAATAAATTATATTAAAAATAATTTTGTGGATTAAAAGACAAACAAAAAATTCAGTACATTTGTATGACCCCAGTCACAGAAAATTCTAGAAGTTGAAACTAACCTATTGTAACAGAAAGTCGATCAGTTGTTTCAAGAAAGATGAGGAGGTAGGAGAGGGATAGAATTATCAAGGGGTACAAAGAATCTTATGAAAGAAATGGTTGTGTTCATTATCTTGATCATGGTGATGTTTTCCTGGGTGAATACATATGTCACAAGTTATTGAATTGTATACTGTAAATATTTGAAGTTTTCTGTATGCTAATTATATCTGTATAAGTATAACAAAAATAAAACTAGAATCCTTCATCTATCTCACTTTGTTCTTAACACAGTCTTGGTTCACAGAACTTTTTTTTTTAATGGAAAGCCTCATTCTATCAAAGTTACATTAAGTAATCACTATTTTATAATATAACTTCATAAGACAATAGAATAACAATTAGTGTCATTTGGGGAGAAATAAATGAGGCTACAAAAGGTGGAAAAAATAAAAGAAGAAAAATTGTTATTAAGATTGGGATTTGAATAGAACAAGAAGAACTAAAAGTGAATTTTGTTATTTGAGAAATTGTGCTTTTGTTTTGCATAATCCTAGGAGGAAAAGATGGAAAAAGGAACTGAGGGAAGAGGCCTGAAGGTGACAAAATTAATTGTTCATCATTAAGTCCATTAATTTTATGCCTTCTATAAAATGAGATTAAATCTTGTTACTCTCAAAGTTATTATTTTTTTCTTATCTAAGATCATGTAACCTCTGACTCTTGAATAGAATTGGTAATGGCCAGGAGTTCAAAAATAATTTCATAGCCCTCTAACATAAACACCACATTTATGTGCCACCAATTAAATTACATAACCCTTTATGAACACCATGTTGAAGAAAAAAAACATTTCAGCTGCTTATAATGAATAAGTTTCACTTAAAATTATCCTAGTAAAAATAAAACATTCACTGTAACAGAATGATAAATTTCAATTGCTCTAAATTGTGAACAGAAAATCTTTCATTGAGTATAATACTCTGAATTCATCAACTCAAGTTGGTCATATTAAATATGTATTCACATCTGTAAAAGGAAAATCGTTTCAATTTGTATTAAGTATCATAAAACATAAAAGATTCATTGTAGTATCTTGAAGCAGATCACTATTTATATTTATAATTTTCAGAGTATTGCTGCTAAGTGAAGTGAAATATGAGTTTTGTATACTGAAAAGAACACATTGAAAAAGTTACATGTCTTTGTTTTTTCCACTAGGAATTATATTGTAAAAAAAAAAGAACAGTGTTATGAAATCATGTATAAAAAGAAACAGGAATCAAAGTGATAGAAAAGTCTCTAAAGCTTATCTTTTAGCTATAGAAGCAGTACTAGAATGGTAATTTTAACAACTTTATGTGAAATCATTTTTAATACAGGTTTTCCCCACTATCTGAAAGTAGTGTTTCTATGAAACAGGTCATACACCAAAATCACATAAAGTGAAGAAGGAATACAATTTCAAAAAAGTGATAACCCTCTTTGGATTTCTTTTGATTAGTGAAAATAGGTACTAATGTAGGTCTTTTGTAAAAGCAAAGTGGTGTAACACAAACTTTTAAATAGATGGGGAAGCCTATACCTGAGTTCAATTTAGAAAATTATTCACTACTATTATTTAAAAAAAAGAAAAAAGTTCTCTAGAATTAGACTGCATTAAACATCTAAAAAGTAATCATTGCATGCAGGCTGTGCACAGCTTGCACTTTGAAGAAATTTGTAAGAATTAAATGCTAGACTGTTCAACTACTTCCACAAATCAATGTGAAAGGGGGTCAAAGACAAGCACAGCAATTCTTGTGCATGGATGGACAATTATAAGCTAAAGGAAATGTTTAAATGTTTCACTCCCCTTAGGGAAATATCTGCCTCAGAATTCTCACCACCTTTAAAAGAAAATCATTTCCTTTGAGAGAGAACACTTACAAAGACTTTCCAGACTGTGAACTGGCATCAGAAGAAACAAGCTTCATTCTATGGCTATTTACATAACGCTTACTACATAATAGGAAAATAAACATGGTAAACCATGAGGAGGGAAAGGAAGTGAAAGATAAGGATGAGACAATGCAGAAAGGAAAAACAAAACGGAATAAAAAATAATTCAGACTTGTAAAGAACGATTATCTCTTGCTTCAAACATTTTTGAAATGTAAATGATTCAATAATGAGTATTTTATTTTATAATACACAACTCCCAGTTATCCCACAGATAATTATACATTTCATAATAAACCAGTCCTTAAAATTTTTGTATCAACTAACAAAATGATCAGAAGAATAAATAAAACATTTCATATAAATTTGCCAAATCTAATTAGAACAATCTTTCCCAAGAAGTAACCAAATTAATCAATTCACTTATAAATGCCTAGACATAAATTGTTACCATTCTGCTGTCAATAATGTACTCATTTTAGAGCTTCTCAGAACATTTATCAAAAGTTCGGGGAAGAATAGAATAGAAACTCAAATTAGTCAATTTTATTTTATTTAGCAGCTCTGGCTAAAACGGTTTAGAAGACGGAAGAAAAGCATGGATTAAAACTGGACTTTCTGGGCTATTTCATCCAGGACCAGAAGGAAGTTTGACAAAGAAAAAGCAGAGACTTCCAGGGAAGTTAGCAGAGTAGGAGGATCCTAAATTCAGCTTTTCCCATAGATATACCTAGATAATGTCCATATTAGAGTAAATAACAATAACAACAACAACAACAACAACAACAAAAAGACCCCAAAATTGGCAGAAGAATCTCTGGACAATTACATGTAGAAAAGACCATATTAAAGAGGGTATGAAGGGTGAAGACAGGGTTGGTGACCAAACTGACCCATGGGACAATCTGTGGGAGGAAGGGATTTCATGGACATAGAGTGGAGATGAGTAGACAATACTAGGATTCCCAGGCACAAGGGAACCATAAGGGGAAGAACAATAATATCCATAGCATTTGGCTTTGAAAACCAGAGAGGCCTAATTCTCAGGTTCTTGCAATCAGTGGGGCTTAACACCTGGAATTTTAAAAATCAGGGGCTGGCTCTGGAGGAGCTAGAGAGTAAGAGGTAACTGAGACCCTGCCCTTAAAGAGAAAATGCAAGAAACAGCCCTGCTGAAATACAGCATAGAAGCAATAGTTTGGAAAACAATTGGTGTAAACTGGAGGGGCAGATGTTTACATATGATTATGTAAACTAATCATAGAAGGTGCACTGGAGGGGCAGAAATTGTTAGGAGATGTCACCAAGAACTAAATTGCTGGTGGGTGCCACTTCCCTCCCCTGCCCCCAGGCCTAGATACAGAGAAACCATCAGGAACAAATGCAGCATGAACATTCTCTACCTAACTTGTTAACAGCACACCCTGCCCCCCAATTTTCTGTGGACTTGCCCCCTTCAACTGGCCCTCTGCAAGAGTTCATCCAAAGCAGTCCCACAGCATGGAATTGTATAAGCAGTGTCCACAGAAGCCAGCACCACTTCAAAGTGACTCCTGTCCCAGAAGGATAGGAAGATAATCACATACACCAATTCAACTGTGGACCTAGCACCTAGCAATGGGCTGGGGACAGACATCTGGTCTGACTGCAGCTCACTCACCAATGAAAGCCTCCCAGGGGGCAATACAGGGAGATCACCCTGCACTTCTGTGTAACCACAGCTCTGGCAAATACCTGGTCAGAACCAATTCAAGATCAAGGCGTGCCCATTAACAACTCAGGGACCAAATACTGCCCACAACAGGCACAGAGAGCCATTGTAGAGGCCTGGACTGAAAGCAAACCTGGCTCAGCCACAACAGCAGGATACACACAACACACATAGGAGACACTCTTGAAGTGCCAGGTTTTGATGAACAGGGGACATTGCACTACAGGGCACCACAGGATCTCTTCTTCATTAGGTTACTACATTGCAAGAGCAGGATATATAAGCTGACTTTTCTAACACATAAAAACAGATACAGTTAGACAAAATGAGGAGCGGAATATGTCCCAAATGAAAGAACAGGACAAAATCACAGTAAGAGAGCTAAATGAAATGGAGATAAGTATACATGATAGAGGATTTAAAGTAATGGTCATAAAGATACTCAGTAGACTGAAGTAGGAAGTGAAGAAGGAAGTGAGTGAGAGACTCAACAAAGAGATAGAAAGCATAAAAAGGAACCAATCAGAAATCAAGAACTCAACAACTGAAATTTAAAATACACTCTATGGAATAAATGGTAGACTAGAGGAAGAAGAATAATGGATCAGGGACCTGGAGGAAAAGAGTAATGGGAAGCCATCAAGCTGAACAGGACAAAGAAAAAAGATTAGTAAACAATGAGAATGGATTAAGGGAACTCAGAGACACCATCAAACATAATAACATTTGCAATATAGGCATCCAGAAGGAGAAGAGTGAGAAAAGTGGGCAGAAAATTTGTTTGAAGAAATAATAGCTGAAAACTTCATAAATTTGGGGAATGAAACAGACATCCAGATCCAGAAGGCACAGAGAGCCCCCAACAAAATCAACCTAAGGAGGTCTACACCAAGATGTTAGTAATTAAGATAGCAAAACGTAGTGATAGAGAATTTTAAAAGCAGCAAAACAAAAGAAAACAGTCATGTACAAGGAAAACTCATAAGGCTATGAGCTGATTTTTCAACAAAAACTTTGCAGGCCAGAAGGAAGTGGCATGATGTATTCAAAATGCTGAAAGATAAAACTTGAACCAAGAATACTCTATGTAGCAAAACTATCATTCAGAATGCAAGGAGAGATAGTTTGACAAACAAAAGTTAAAGGAATTCATCACCACTAAACCAACCTTATAAGATATGTTAAAATGGATTTTTTTTTTTGAGTGGAAATGTAACACTATAAGTAGGTAAGAAAAGCAGGAAGCACAAAAGCAGTAAAATTAAGTATATCTATAAAAATAAGTCAATGGATTCATAAAATAATGTAATGTATGACACTATATACCTAAAATGTGGGGAGTAAAGGAGTAAAAATATAGTTCTTTTAGAATGGGTTCATACTTAAGCAACCATTAATTTAATACAGACTGCTATACACATAAGACGTTATATGTAAACCTAATGTTAACCACAAATCAAAAACCCATATTAGATATGTAAAAAATAAACAGAACAGAAAAGAATCCAGGGATATCACTACAGAAAGCCAACTGGTTGTGAGAAAGAGAGCAAGGAAGAAAGGAACAGAGAAGAAATATAAAACAATCATAAAACAAGTTACAAAATGACAATAAATACATACATGTCAGTAATTACTTTGAATGTAAATGGACTAAATACTCCAATCAAAAGATGTAGGGTGATGGAACAGATAAAAAAGCAAGACTTATCTATATGCTACCTACAAGAGACTCTTTTTAGACCTAATGATACATGCAGATTGAAAGTGAAGGGATGGGGTGCCTGTGTGGCTCAGTTGGTTAAGCGTCTGAGTCTTGATTTCAGCTCAGGTCAGGATCTCACAGTGGTGAGATCAAACCCCACATCAGGCTCTGCACTGTGTTTGGAGCCTGCTTGGAATTCTCTTTCTCCTTCTCTCTCTGTCCCTCCCCTGCTCTCTCTCTCTCTCTTTCAAAATAAATAAATCATCATGGTGGTGGGGAATAAACTGTAGGGATGTAAAAGCATTTTTCACGCAAATGGAAGTAAAGAAAACCAGAGTATCAATATTTATATTGGAAAAAATAGATTTTAAAATAAATACTATAACAAGAAACAAAGAAGGACGCTATATAAAAGAAACAATCTACCATAAAGATATAACAACTGTAAATATTTATGCACCCAAAAAAGAAGCACCCACATACATAAGGCACATACAAATAAAATGAAGGAAGTAAATGATACTCATACTATAATAAAAGGAGATTTGGGGGCACCTGGGTGACTCAGTCGGTTCAGCTTATGACTTTAGCTTAGGTCATGA
Source organism: Cryptoprocta ferox (assembly GCA_028646485.1). Taxonomy (NCBI): domain Eukaryota; kingdom Metazoa; phylum Chordata; class Mammalia; order Carnivora; family Eupleridae; genus Cryptoprocta; species Cryptoprocta ferox. The sequence continues at coordinate 44,362,492 of CM053569.1, forward strand.
TCTCGCGGTCCATGAGTTCAAGCCCCATACCAGGCTCTGTGCTGACCGCTCAGAGCCTGGAGCCTGCTTCAGATTCTGTGTCTCCCTCTCTCTCTGCTCCTCCCCTGCTCCTGCTCTGTTTCTGTCTCTCTCTCAAAAATAAATATTTCAAAAAATTTTTAAAAAATAAGGAGATTTTAACATCCCACTTACATCACTAGACAGATCATCCAAATAAAAGTTCAACAAGGAATTTGTAGCTTTGAATGACACACTGGACTAGATCGATCTAGCAGATATACTTAGAACGTTCCATCTTAAAACAGTAGAATACACATTCTTTTCAAGTGCACGTGGAACATTCTGCAAAGTAAATCACATGTTAGGCCACAAAACAAGTCTCAACAAATTCAGAAAGATAGAAGCTATATCATGCATCTTTTCTTACCACATGCTATGAAACTAGAAATTAACCATGAGAAAAAATCTGTAAGGAACACAAACACATGAAGGTTAATTAATGTGCTAATAAGCAATGAACGAGTCAGCCAGGAAATCAACGAGGAAATGAATAAAAAAAAACATGAAGACAAATGAAAATGCAATGGTTCAAAACCTTTGGGATGCAGCAAAGCCATTCTAAGAGGAAAGTTCATAGCAATACAGGTGTACCTGAAGAAGCAAGAAAAATCTCAAATAAACAACTTAACCTTATACCTAAAGGAGCTAGAAAAAGAAGAAAAATCAAAACCCAAAATCAGTAGAAGGAAGAAAATAATAAAGATTACAGCAGAAATAAATTACATAGAAACTAAAAAAGGCAATAGAACAGACCAATGAAACCAGGAGTTGGTTCTTTGAAAACATTGACAAAATTGCTAAATCTTTAGCCAGACCCATCAAAAAAAGAGAGAGGACTCAAGTAAACAAAACCGGAAATGACAGAAGAGAAATAACAATTGACACCTCAGAAATACAAAGGATTATAAGAAAATATTATAAAAAATTATGCCAAGAAATTGGACAACTTAAAAGAAATGAATAAATTCCTAAAAACACATACCCTCACAAAACTGAACCAGGAAGAAATCTAATGGTTGAACAGACTGATTACCAGCAATGAAACTGAATCAGTAATTGAAAATTCCCAACAAACAAATGTCTAGGACCAGATAGTTCACAAGGGGAATTCTACCAAACATTTACAGAAGAGCTCATGACTGTTCTCAAACTATTCCAAAAAATAGAAGAGGAAGGAAAGTTTCCAAATTCATTCTATGAAGCCAGGGTTACCATGATACCAAAAGCAGGAAAAGATACTACAAAAAAGAGAACTACAGGCCAATATTGGTGATGTAAATACATGCAAAAATCTTCAACAAAATATTAGCAAACCAAATCCAAAAATACATAAAAATTTATTCACAATCAAGTGCGATTTATTTTGGGGATGCAAGTGTGGTTCAATATTTGTAAATCAATCAAGATGATACACCACACCAACAAGGGAAAGGATAAAAACCATAAGATCATTTTAATAAATTCAGAAAAAGCATTTGACAAAGTAAAACATCTATTCATGATTTAAAAAAAACTTCAACAAAGTAGGTTTAGAGGGAATATACTCAACATAATAAAGGCCAAGTATGAAAAACTCACAATATCATACTCAATGGTGAAACACTGAAAGCTTTTCCCCTAAGATCAGGAACAAGACAAGGATGTTCTCACCACTTTTATTCAACATAATATTGGGTGTCCTAACTTCAGCAATCAGACAACAAAAAGAAAAAAAAAGGCATCTAAATTGGTAAGGAAGAAGTGAAACTTTCACTATTTGCAGATGACAGATACTCTATATAGAAAACCCTGAAGACTCCACCAGAAAACTACTAGAACTGATAAATGAATTCCGTAAAAATGTAGGATAAAAAATCAATATAGAGAAATGTGTTTCATTTCTATATAGTAATAATGATGTGGCAGAAAGAGAAATTAAGAAAATAATCCATTTCCAATTGCACCAAAAATAGATACCTAGGAACAAAGTTAACCAACAAGGTGAAAAACCTGCACTCTATAAACCTTAAAACATCTATGAGAGAAATTGACAAACAAATGGAAAGATGGTCCATGATCATGCATTGGGAGAACAAATATTGTTAAAATGTCTATACAAAACAATCTACACATTCAATGCAATTGCTATCAAAATACCAATAGCATTTTTTTTTCACAGAACTAGAATAAATTATTCTAAATTGTATGGAACCACAAGAGGCCCTGAACAGCCAAAGCAAGCTTTGAAAAGCAAACCTGGAGGGACCACAAGTCTGAACTTCAAGCTATATTACAAACCTGTAGTAATCAAAACAGTGTGATACTGGCACAAAAATAGAAACATAGATCAATAGAACAAAACAGAAAACCCAGAAATAAACCCACAATTATATGGTCAATTAATCTCCAACAAAGGAGAAATGAATATCCATTGAGAAAAAGACAGTCTCTTCACCAAATGGTGCTGGGAAAACTGAACAGCTACTGGCAAAAGAATGAAGCTGGACCACTTTCTTATACTATACACAAAAATAAATTCAAAATGGATGAAAGACCTAAACATGAGACCTGAAACCATAAAAATCCTAGAAGAGAGCACAGGCAGTAATTTCTTTGACATTAGCTGTACCAACTTCTTTCTAGATATGTCTCCTAAGACAAAGGAAACAAAAGCAAAAATAAACTATTGAGACTACATTAAAATAAAAGTTTCTGCACAGCAAAGGAAACAATCAACAAAACTAAAAAGGCACCTATGGAATGGGAGAATATATTTGCAAATGACATGTCTGATTAAGGTTTAATATCCAAAATATATAAGGAACTTATATAAGACTGAAAAGAAATCAAATAATCCAATTAAAAAAATGGGCAGAAGACATGAACCAATATTTCTCCACAGAAGACATCCAGATGGCCAACAGACACATGAAAAGATGTTCAGCATCACTCGGCATCAGAGAAATGCATATCAAAACCACAATGAGATACCACCTCACACCTGTCAGAATGGCTAATCAAAAACACAAGAAAGAATCTGTTGGCAAGGATGTGGAAAAAAAGGAACCCACATGTACTGTTGGTGGGAATGCAAACTGATTCAGCCACTGTGAAAAACATTCTGGAGATTCCTCAAAAAATTAAAAATACAATTACCATATAATCCAGTGATTATACTACTTGGTATTTACCCCCAAAATATGGAAACACTAATTAAAAAAGATATATGTACCTCTATGTTTATTGCAGCATTATTTACAATGGTACAAATATAGAAACCATCCAGGTGTCTGTCCATCAATAGATGAATGGATAAAATAGAAGTGATATATACATAAACATATATACATATATATACACACACATACACACACACACAATGGGATATTAAACAGCCCTAAAAAAGAATGAGATCTTTCCATTTGCAATGAATTGTATGCACCTAGAGTGTATTAAATAAGTGAAATAGGTCAGAGAAAGACAAATACCATATGATTTCACTCATGTGAAATTTAAGAAACAAAAAAAAAAAAGAAAGAAAGAAAGAAAAAAGAGATAAGAAAGGAGACTTAAGAAACTGATGGTTACCAGAGGGGAGGTGGGTGGGGGGACAGGTGAAATAGGTGAATGGGGATTAACACCACACTAATCATGATGAGCACTGAGTAACGTATAGAATTGTTGAATCACAGCAGCTCTTCCTACCCACGGGTCCTGTCCCCATGCTTAAATAAAAACACTTTTTTTGTACTGAAAAAAAATTGTTGAATCACTATACCTGAAACTAGTATAACATTTATGTTAATTATGCTAGAATTAAAAAAAAAAACAAGTACTTAAAAATAACAGTGATATTTGAACTCAAATTTTTTTTAATTAAAAAATAAAATTGCACTTTTTTCTGGATTTTTAGACTTAATACTCTCTTTTTTCCTCCATAAATACAGATAATTTGTAGTTGCAGTAATTTCAATAGCCATGTTCAATGTACATGTGTTCTTTTATTTATGTACTGGATTAGAATATAATTATATAGTATAATTGTATCCGTAATAAATGTGATGGAGATCAATGTTTAAAATATATGAAACCACTGATTGAGTTTCTGAATTTGTGTTTGCAGAATCCATTAGTCAAGATGAGAACCAATAACACACACACACACACACACACACACACACAACTCACTTGTTCTTTAATGATCACGAAGAAGTCATCATACTTTTCACAATCATTTCCACATGTCACCCTGCACACCTTCCTCCATGCATTCTTGAATGATCTAACTTTCCAAACTCCAAAATCTCCTCGAGTTTTCTTCACAGTCCCTGGTGAAGTATCTCAAAGCAGTGTCTACTCTTAACATTATTTCCAGACCGTGTCTGTCACAGCTGTTAGAAAGTTTTACAGAGTACCCACCCATTGTGTAGAACTAAGTGGGTTTCTTTCAGTAACTCAGGAAAGAGCTAGAATTAGGTGAAAAAAAAGAGCCCAGTGTTACAAAAGAATCTTTTTAGTGGATACTTACATTTTCTCTGTTCTTTTTCTAGAGCAGTGTAGCAGTTTATCCACAAGAAAGGCAATTTCCTCTCATTGAATCTGACATAGGAATGAGCCAGTTAAAGTTTACTTCATATCCTGGTTTTCTATTTCTCCTGTGAAGGGTTTCCTAGAGACTTTGAAGTAGATCTCAGTAACGGTTGGTCCGGTAAGAGAAAGGATTTTTTTTACTTCTCAATTTAATGCTTTGTGTCATGAGTATTCAAAGTGTGAAATGACAAGACATCAGATGTATGTAACTGTAGCTCAAAATGAATGATATTGTGAATGGTGGTGGCTAGAGATTCAACAGCTACTCTTATGACATGGTGACACTGTCAGAACTTTTATTAAAACTAATACTTCTCAAGGCTTTATTATAACTGCACAAAAATAACTAGTGTTATCATATGTCTGATAATTATTGATGAATATATATAATTATATATCTGTATATATTTATTTTTTATGATGGGAAAATAAAAGGAAAATAATTAGGTTACGTAGATTTGTGGTAGATACATCTTTTTCTTATCATTGCCTCAGCTTGTCAGAATGAATTTGAGGGCCTTCTCTCCATGAAACACAATGTGAAAGTTGTTGCTTTTATTCTTTAAAAAGTATTTTGTTATATTTCCCCAAACACAAAATTAATCTAGGGAGAACTCAAAGAAACACAGTACATGACAAAAGGTTTTAAGCGGAAGCTACTAGAGAAGAACTTCTGTCCTCAAATAATCACAGGGATAACCAAAGTATATCTCCTGTGGAGAACAGGTTGGGGCTTTGGCTGAGAGGCTGATTAATAAGACTGGACTGCTGACCAACCACCCAGAGCGGAGTATGCATGATAAACAAGACATTATTAGTCTTTTCAGGATCCAGATGGCAGTGATTATTTGCCTATGTAATAACATGTAAAGCATATTAAGAATCATAGAATTAACTGTGTAGTTACATATCATATGTTTATTAGTTCACTGGGGATGCCGTAACAAAGTACCACAAGGAAAATAGCTTAAAACAACAGAAATGTATTGTCTCAGGATTCTGAAGCCTTGAAGTTTCAGATCAAGTTGTTTGCAAAGCCATCCTCCCTCTCAAGGAGAAAAGGAAGGACCTGTCCCAGGCCTCTCTCATAATGTTTAGTAGTTCCTTGGTATACCATGCCATAACATGGTATACCATATACCATGTATACCATAGTCTTCACATGGTGTTCTATCTGTGCGTGTGTCTATGTCCAAATTTCCCCCTTTCATATGTACACCATACATAATACAGCCCACCCAATTTCAGTCTGACCTCATCTCAACTAATTGTGTCTTCAAGGACCCCACTTTCAAAAAAGATCACATTCTGAGGTACTAGGGGCAAGGATTCCAACATGTGAATCTTTGGGGGACACAATTCAACCCACAACAACAATATAAATGTTTTCCTGCAAGAAAAAGATTAACATATTCTCACTCTCAGGCTTTGAAATAGTGTCTGTAACTCTCACATTATTCATGGATGCATCAAAATGTACTATGCAGTGGTAAGCAAAATGAAACCCATTTGTTTGTCTCTAATAAAGTTCCATTTTGGGGGAAACAGTCATGACTTATAGATAAGTAGCAAGAATGAATTCAAAAGCTACTTTTATAAAATTTTCAAGATTTCAAATCCCGTGCCTTCATCTATTAAGAAAAATTTGACCTTGAAAATGTGCTTTTCCTGAGGATTGATGGAATATGTGTTTACTGGAAGAGTTATTTGAGTTTTTTGAGGACATATGGAGAACCAATCTGAAATTCGCTGATAGCTAGCTCTTTCAGAACAAAAGTGATATAATTAGCTCATTTTCACTTTATCTGATGATTTCTTAACTGACAAATCTGTGTGAAACCACTTCTAACAGGATGGGGGGGGGACAACCTTTTTCTTTTATAAGAAATGTTAGCAAACAATTGTGGCTAGGCTTTAAAGTTTACACCTGTGATGCATATTTTATACTCAGTCAACATCAAAGGGAAAATAAAGGGCTACTGATTTTCAATTTTATTATACCTGTATATTTCTTCCTATGTCTTTAGTTTCAAAAGGCTTAAAAAGCAAAGTTACCAGTTCCTCAGATTAAGAAGGACCAGACCTTTTAAAATATGTATGATCAGATTTCCAATAAACCTAAACTGTCATAGACTCTCAATTCATTTTAATACAAGAAATATTTGTGGATTGCCAAGAATATGAAACACATTATAGCAGGCACTATGAAAAATAAAAAGGAGAATATGATATGGCCCCTTGCCCTTGAAGAGACTGAGAGGTTAGAGTTCATTTAGACAAACGGAAACAACTGAACTAGAAAACTAAAGACAGGTGGTATCACTATAGAATTAATTTTAAAGCATAATAATGATAACAATAGCAATAATAATAGCTTAACAATGACATGGTGCTTCTTATATGACAGGCACTGTTCTAAATGCTTTATATATACATATTTAATAGTAATTACAATATCATGATGTTGATACACTTATTATCCCTATTGTAGAGATAAAAAAACTAAGGCAAAGAGAGATTATATAAGTTGGTTTCTGAGACTGCACAGTTAATAAAAGCTGCAGCTATGATTTAAACTTAGCAGGTTTGCCTGTAGAATCTTTTTTCTTGTCCATTTTCATATTGTTTCTCTACTCTTAGAATCCCTGGTATCAGTTGGCAAAATAGCATATATGTAGTACACACACTAATACCACTGTCCAAAACAATAAAAGTTACCAAAAAGATAAGAAGGAGGAAAGGTCCTTGTCACCAAACCAAAAACAATGAGAAATGTCTTTCAAATATTGTAAACTGGACCAGATTAGGAGAATGTTGGAAAAAAATATCAAATGCTATAGATATGGAGTAGGGGAGGCATTGCTAGTTCCCCTCCCCATCTCATAAATACCTCTCAGACCTCATTTAAGGGAAAGATTTCACAAAAGTGGAAAGTCCAAGGAATTCTCCTTACACAGATTAATGAGTCTAAGAGAATGGATAGATCATGGAAGAAGCAAAGGGAATCCTTGAAAAACCAAGTTCCAGCTGCAAAATAGCAGAGGCACAGGGCTAAAGGAGAAATGCCATACAAGCTATCTCTACTCCTATAACCCATCCTTCCAATTTAAAGGAAAACTACCTGGAAAAGCAAGGGTAAAGGGATACAGGAAGGAGTGATCACCTAGGCAGCTGCAATTTAGAGTCAGGTGAGCAAAGGGACGCCTGAGTGGCTCAGCTCAGGCCATTATCTCATGATTCAGGAGTTTGAGTCCCCCACTGGCCCTCTGCTGTCAGCACAGAGCTTGCTTCAGATCCTCTGTTCCCCTCTCTCTCTGCCCCTCCCCCATGTGCATGCACGCATGCAGTAACTCCCTCTCTCAAAAATAAATAAACATTAAAAAATTATATTAGAATCAGGTGAGCAGAAGTTAAGTACAACAATGAGAATCTGACACATGGGGGTTCACTCCCTGACTTTTTTTTTTCCTGAAGGAGAAAATGCCAATAATTATGGGAGATTTGTTTAGAAATTGTTTTACTCCAGATTTACACATTGAAATTGCTGATTGCCCTGGCTTACTTCCACAGCCCATTTCAGAAGTGACTAATACACAGAAAAGAAGCAGCTTGGGGCCCATGCTGAGATGTATTTTTTTTAATCAGGAAAAGAATATAACAAGCAAAAGATGACCCTCCCCCACCAACTCGATCAAATCCTTGGGAGAAATGGGAAAAACACTTCATATTTTGTGTTTTTAAATAGAATTACTACTACCAAATGACTACACTTTACAGATCCAAAGGGAAGAGCAGTCCCTTTGAGGTAGCCAATTATAAAGAGACTCTTTTGACCAGGCTGACTAGTAAGAATATGGCTTGAATGAGTCACACCCTCATCTGCCTGTCTAATCAGGATGAATGCTGCCATCATGTTTATTTCTGCCAAGGTCAGAAGCCTCAGGATCCCTGGACATCCATTTTCACTAGGACTTTTATTAACAGTCACACATCTCCATCCTTTAATCGGACCTATTCCTTCTAACCCTTCCTGTCCTTTTACTGTGCCCTCAGGTACAGCATGTCTGAGCTAGCAAACTCCTGTACATCAACAACCTTTCATGTGAACTTTTCCCAGTCCTTCTTATCTAGGCTGAAATGGCTTTCCCCTCAAGGGCACCACTTTCTCTTCTTGAAGGGAGACTGTTTATCTCTCACTTCCCAAGTATGTTAGGCTCTCTTTGTCTTCTCTCCGTATGTTCCTTAGTCTAGAGAAGCAGGAGGATGGGACAGGAAAAAGGTAAACATTTTTTTAAATTGCAGTAATGAACGCAAGGTAAATATCAATTAGTAAACTAAACTTACATAACCGAAAGGAATGAATTAATTTGCTAACCTGGCCACTTGAGGAAGTGAGTTGAGAATTGGTCTGCTTCCCACGTTGACTTCATTCAAGAGCCAATCCTGAGTATTCTCTTCTGTGTTCCCTTCTCTTCCCAGATGAGCTTGTTTATTCTGATGATTTTAAGAACCATTTCTGTGCTAAGAACTCAAATATTCATGTCTCAGTCCATAGTCGTTCTCCCATAAACCAAATTCATGTCACCCAACTGCCTACTTAGTATTTCTACCTCAGGTCCTTACACACATACATCCAAATCTAAATTCTTATTTTCTCCCTACCTACCACTCAAACCAAACCAAAGCCCTCTCTGTCAGATGTTTCCTGTTAATAAATGGTGTCATTCTTTACCTGATAACTCCAAATCAAATCAAGGTTCATCTGTGACTCTTCCCATTCTCTGATCCACTTACAGTGTCAGGAGTTCTATCTCCAATATACCCAAAATCTCTGTCTACTTTGATGCAGTTCCCCTTCCACAGCCTTAGTACAAATCGCTATTGTCTCTCATTTGGATTACTGCATTCCTACCTTGAGCCCCCAGTTAGTCTCCCTGTATCTGTTTTCTCCAATTTACCCAAATGCGATCCATTTGTACATGAGCAAACCAGATTGCTGCTCCTCTCTTAGAAACCTCTAAAACTTTCCTATTGAATTTAAAGTGATATATATCCATTCTCCCTACTGACCTGAAAGTGCCTTGAAACGGGGGTTAGCAAACCATTTTCTGTACAGAGTGAAATAGTAAATGATTTAGGCTTTGCAACCCCTATGGTTGTGCCCTTGTAACACAAAAGCACCTACAGGCAATATGTAAACAAATGAGTGTGGAATAAAATTTTATTTAGGACACTGAAATTTGAATTTCATATAATTTTTAAATCATATTATTCTTTTGGTTTTCTTCCAACCATTTAAAAATATAACATTTTAAACTCACAGACATGTGAGTTAAGTACAAAACGAGGTGGTGGGTCAGATTTGGCCTGTGGGCCACAGTTTGCCAACCCATCCTAAATAATTTACCCAAGACTACCTTTTTGACGTCTCCTTGTACCTCTTTCCCCTAGATCCCTGTGCCCAGCCATATCAGCTTTCCTTCTGGTTTAAAATATTCCAAACTTCTCTTTATACAGACCCTGTGCATTTATTCTTATCTTGACTTAAAATATGGATTCCCTTATGGTGTGAATGGTGTGGCTGATTACTTATTCTTTATCACTCCACAAAAATATGACTGCTTTGTAACTTTTTTTCTCTCTAAAATACATTTTTGTCCCACCTTAATATCCTTTTCTCATAGCACTTATTACTCCAAGAAATTACCTGAGCAATAACAGTGCATATAGTAGTTACTCAATAAAAGGATGACAGAAATAAAATAATAGTTCTTCATACTCACATAAAAAACAATGGGAATGGGGAATTTCTGTCTTTGAAAGATGGAAAGTAGCACACCATGTTAAATATAAATAATCTAGAATGAACACACTTAACATATACATTGGCAAAGTTAATGATCTCAAGAAAAAGAAAGGAATTTATAAGCATCCAGGTAATGTAAAAAGTCACATATAAAAGAGAAAGTAACAGCTCCAACTTGGTCTTATAATTCATTGCAACTTTCAGGATTAGAAAAACATGTAGTAATGTTAAATTATTAGAGAAAGAAAGCTTAAGTCAGGTGATTACTTCAAGAATATAGGAGACTATAGGACAGGAGTGGTAGACCCCATTCCCAGCTAGCTAGACCATAAGTGGTAAACATTATTTTAGCAAATAACATCTCTGGAAATTTTTCTAAGGATGAACAGTTAATGAAGAAATACTTATTCAAGAAAAATCGACTAAATCTCAGTAAAAACACTAAGAGTCTATGGCATTTGAGCAATGATTCACTTCCTCCTCCCTACCCTCAGTTCAACATGATAGAAGCCATTCTGGTGGGTTTGGACAAGACAAGGGCTGCATTATCTCTTCAGAAGGGGTAAGCTGCCAACATTTCCCATCAGCCAAGCTCCATGTTGCAAAGGTTAAATTCTAGGCAAATGCAACCAAGGGGTTAGTGAGTCCCTGCTGCCACCCAGCCCCACTTATAGGTTGAAGGCAGTGTCTCAGGCACAATAGATCAAGAACACTAAGACTATAATCTCCTCTCATCAGCTTGCTTATAAAGCAGAGTTTCACCTCTGGGAAAGAAAAGTCAAAAAGATCAGAAGCCACCACCTCAACCCAACACCCAACTCATACAGCAGGAGAGTCACTTCAAGACACGTGGGCCAAAATATTACTCATTTACCATTATAAAATTAAGTCAAAGATACGGCTATCAATTTACAAACCCTTAATCATATTTCCAAATATATATAACTGAGAAAATTTATTTGATTTTACTCCAAGGCTTATATGTAAAGAAGAAAATCTTTTTCGATAAAAACAATTATGGATTCTTAATTATGTCATTGTGCATTGCAGATATATCTGATATTCAAATGTGCTTTTCTTTCAAAGCCATTTCTATGAATAAAATAAATGCCAACTGTTAGGAAAATTTCAAGAGTAGATATACTTGAATTCAACAGACATAGATTTACAAATATGGCAGTGGCTCTCAGAAGTTTAGTTTCAGGGGTGGGGAGTATATACAGCCAGATGATCATTTTTAAAAAGAAGTGCCTGTCTACTTTCAATTACCTCCTTTCTTATGTATAGCTGCATTTGATTTGCTCATATTTCTTGAGAATTTTCGTGTCTTGAAATTAGCCTAGCATTTTTATAGGGTTTTTGTCAGATTTGATACCAGGTTTATGTTGACTTCCTAAAACATAGTAGAAAATGTTCATTCCTCTATTTTCTGAAAAATGTGTAAGCTTGGTATTATGTCTTCCTTAAAACTTTGAAGGAAATCACCTGTGAAATCCTCTGGATCTGGAAATATCTTTGTTTGGAGACATTGTTAACAAATGCAAATTGCTTTGAGGGGTATAAGGCTATTTTGATTTTTTATTTCATATGTGCCCATTTATAAGTTATGTATTTCAAGGAATTTGTCCATTTCATCTAAGTTATTGGATTTATTGCTATAATGTTCACATTTTACCTGTTATTATGTTGGCATCTACAAGATCTGTGGCGATAGCTGCTCTGTCATTTCAAATGATGATAGTCTTTCTCCTTTGCTCTCACTGCCACCTCATCTCTTTCTCTCTCTTCCTCTCCTTCTCCCTCTCTCCTCAGTTTGGAATACCCTATAAAATTTCATCTCTTGATTTTGGTTAATTTTCCAGACTCTTAAGTATTTAATTGTGTCTCAGATCTCTATTGCTACTCATCATTCTTCCATCTAGATTTAATTTCTGGAGTGATTAGTCTCATCAGCAGTATTCGTAAAAAATTGAGGACCTCAACAAAGCTCTTGTTTATTTGAGTTACATTTATTTACTCTATAATATTAATAATTGAAACTGAGGAGGGGCCCTGGGTGACTGAAAAACAGTCAGTTAAGTGTCCAACTCTTGATTTCTGCTCAGGTCACGACCTCATGGCCATGAGATTGAGCTCTTTGTCAGGCTCTGTGCTGGTCATGGAGCCTGCTTGAGATTCTTTTTCTCCTTCTCCCTCTCCTCCTCCCCAGCTAGCACATATGCACATTCTCTCAAAAAAATTAAAATTAAAAAAAGTAATAATTAAAACTGAAGAATTATTAAAGCACAGAAGTACACAAGGTTGCATACCATGGGCCATCTGAGTGGATGTGTCATCCTAGGGTAATGTGACTTCTGGAGAACCCCCTGGCAACTCTTGAAAGGATAAAAAGTAGAAAAAAAGTAAAATACTATCTTAGTATTATTGTGAAAACAGATTTGATATTGTGGATCTTCTGAAAGGGTCTCAGGAATGAAAAAGAGTTCTCAGACCACACTTAAGAACCATAGGCCTAGGTCACAAAGGCTTTCTGAAGTAGCTGCATGCAAGAAACAGATTTTGTTAAGTTTTATCCAAATGGACATTTCCATCTTTAGTCTGCACATTATCTTTATTTACATTTGTATCTATAAAATAGTTTGAGGCACTTGAAAACTGACCTGCCATCTAGAAATACACAGATCATTTGTCAATATCTGCTCCATTGTTTATTTTTTATCACCATTTATATGTCCTGCCTCTTCAAATATAGTTCATTGGCTATACAACAGAATCTCATATAACCTTAATAAAAAGCTCTGTGTAAATCACACATACTCCAAAATTTAACAATTTCTGGATTGATCTACAATCTGGGCCACATTCTCTGGGGTACCTAACAATCATTGTAGAAGTGTATATTGGCTTTCTTCATAAAGATTTATGAATTCTATAAAATCTTCTGGGAAAAAAAGCAGTGAAATATCATTTACAATATTGTTTCCTTTTCTTCTTCTTGTATTACTTCAGTAACACCATAAGCATCCCTTATAATTTTATGAAACAAAAACTTCATGCTCTATGGGGTTTGCTGATTTTTTAAGAAAATTGGTGGTATGATTTTCTACGTAATGATACCAATACCTCTAATCAGACTATAAAAAATAGATTTGTGCCCTGGTAACAATAAGCACACTCAGTGCCCAGATCTTGGTCTCTAATAATCATTTCTTCAATAAAAGGAACCAAGGTTCCTTGGAGGAACTGCTGATTCTAGGTCTAGAGCTTAGAATATCCAAGATGAGACTGGAGCATATTATAGGACCAGAAAATAAGGACATGCTCAAACATTTGCATACACAAATTGGGGTATGCCAAAGGGACACTGTTGACCAAATCTGGAACAATTGGAGCAATAAAATAAGTAATGTAATGTTCAATTATGACCCATGATATAATAGTAATATCAGTGAATCTATATTTGTATAAATGAATGACTGAATAAATAAGTTAATGAAGGAAAAAAGACAAGTCTCCCATGCAGAAGAATGCCAAATAATTTATGTAGATACTTGTGAAACATAACTCTCTTCTCCTTAAGTGTGGAATTATATAGTAATTTCTTTCCAAAAACTGTGGAAATGGGAGAAAAGAGTAACGTTACAGTGGAGAACCTAAAACTACTACCTTAGCCAGGCTGTCAAGATTAACATCAGCAGTGATAAGTCATATTGTTACCATTTACCCTTGATATGATGTGGGGAGAATGTGCATTCCTTCTGTATTCTTCCTCTCTAAAATCCATAAACTCTGTGGAACCATGAGAAAAACATCACACAAACCCAAATCAAAACACAGACTATCCAACATCAGATCAGTACTCCTCAAAATTGTCAGGTCATCAAAAACAAGGAGAGTCTGAGGAACTGTCACAGTCTACAGAAGCCTAAGGAGACAGGATGTCTGTGTAAAATGTGGTGTCCTGCATGGGATCCTAGGACAGAAAAAGAAAGGGCATTGGGGGGAAATAAAAACCTAAGGAAATATGAATAAAGGATGCTCTTTAGTTAATAATAATAATGTATCAATATTGGTTTATTAGTCATGACAAATGTATCATGCCAATACAAGTTGTTAATAGTAGAGAAACTAGGGGTGGGGTACATGGGAATTCTACCATTTTCACAACTTTTCTGTAAATCAAAAACAATCCTGTAATATTCTGCCCAATTTGAATATTGCTTATGGCTTTTATTATCTACCAATTACATGTGTTTTTCTCTGTGATTATCTATAAAATTAAATTCTATGCAAAACACCTTGAACTCTTTAAAAAGAAATTGAATATGTAATTCAAGGAAAACGTATGCAAAATTTTAATGTTATTTCCTCTGAAGAAGAATTGTATATACATAGGGCACTTTTAAAAGGTCACTTAGTATAGTTGAGAGTTTATATCTTTACTTCTTTTCTCTTCATGTTTAATCCCTATGCTTTTAAAACTTCTCTGTGCCATAGTCTTACTTTTGTATATGCAAAGTAACATATGCAGGTTACTGTGCGATGGGTGGAAGCAAGTCCCTTTCTATTCATTCTTTTCAAAAGCAAAGCAAAAACAAGGTATTTGGCTGAGCCCCAGCTCTTGTTTTTCATTTTCATTTCACCTTAGTTTTATTCATGAGTTGCCAGGCTTTACATTTTTTTTTATTTCAAAGTGAATTCTGCTTTTTATCCATTCTTAGGATTCAAAGAGTACAAACACTAACAATTTCTGTATATCGCAAATGAGGCTTTATGGTGAGGAGCAAATCTTTTCACCTAGGAACATTTTAAATTTAAGTGAACTCTGACAAACAGCCAAAACAGGTTCACAAAAGTTTCCACTGGAGGAGCTCTTACATTGAGATCAGGGTAATGACTGAAAACAGCATCATCACAATAATAATAAACTTCCTCATAGAATTCTTGTGAGAGGTAAATGTAATCATTTTCAGAATGTATTTAAAATTGTGGTGGCAAATAGATGTTGCATAGATGTAACATAGATGTTAGCTAATATCATCATTAGGATGCCGTAGTAAAAACATTACTTTCTGGGCATATATATATTATATATACCAACTAGTCCAAGGCAGAGTCTCTTTAAAAATAGGAAGAAACTGACAATGTCATGAGACACAGTTAATATTCCCCACCTGATTTACAGATTTAGTAGTTGAGAAAGTTGTTTTCTAATAAACGGAATTTTAGTTATGTCAATGAAAGTTGGACAATATTTTTAGCCAAAAGAGTAAAAAAGAAAAAACAACAACAAAACATTCATTTTGGAAAATGTGCTAATTAATTCTTTATTAGCATTTACTCATTCTTTTAATTAGGTCAATTGTTATTTGCCTAACATCCGTGTATCTGATATTATTTCTGAAATTGTGTTTGGTGCTGATAATTCAAAGTTTAAAAGCACAGATGTTCTTCTCTTTGGTTGATTAGCTAGCTGGTATCAAAGACAGTGAACACAATTTTAAGTGACTATAAGTGGATGAATATTTGGATCTGGAATTAAAAAGAGAATATAATAAAAATGTAGACTGTTTTGGAATATAACTTGGCAGATGAATTGATAATAGTCACTAAGGCAATGGATATAATTATGTAGGGAAATAATAATTGGAAAAGAAAAAAAGTTTAGGCAAAATCCTCAGAAACTTCACTACGTAGTTTTTGTATAGAAGAAGGGAAGGGGGCAGCCAAAGAACTTATGGTGAACCAAGTGAATGTCCGTGACAGAAGTGAAGGAAGGGGCTTATTTCAAAGAGACAGTCATCAACTGTGTTCAATGAAACTGAGAAGTAAAGTAGGTGAGAGCGGAAAAAAAAAATCCACTGAGGTCTTTAGAAACCCCTATGAGAATAGAATTAATGAAATCATAGAGCAGAATCTATCTTAAGGTTAATGAGTGAGAGGAGTGAGGAAATGGAGCCCATGAATGTACATTCTCCCCCATGAATTGGGGAAGTGTTGAGAATAATAAGAATATTATTAACACAATAAGAAAGTGTTGAGTCAGCATGTTTGTTTTAAGGTGGGGCTCATATATGTTTAAAATCTTATAAAATGTAAGAGAGGCAATTAATTAATAGTGCAAATTTCTTAAAATTAATCGTCATATTTAGAGCAAAACTGATCTATGATAAGCAAAGTCGTTCTAGATTTTAATAAGAAGCAAGTTAATAAATGTTCCAGAGGTAGAGAGATTTTGAAATTTGATGATAGGAAATTGATGGATTAATTGGTTTCTATTTTATCTCCTAGGTAGGAACATAATCATATGGTGAGTAGGCCAGAAAGGGACTATGGACAATGAGAAGTTAGAAGGAAGATTGAACCTAACATAGAATGAAGTAAGTAGGAGGATGATCTGTCTAGAGAGATCTAAAAGAAGTGAAAATCATTATGATGGCTCAATTGAAGTTCATCACAAGTTAGTATGATCTTGGTTGTATCATTTTTCCCATCAGCCTTTGAATGTTGGCAGTGAAAAGGCAGAGAGTAGGTTCCAAGCTAAAATGAAGTTCTGCCAAATAGATATTATAGAAGGACAAGGGGCCAAAAGAGTTAAAAAGGATATCAAAAGATTGACAAGTAATCATTTGTCCAACAAAAGTTTTTGAGTGGCTATCATCACCATATTAGGCATTGTGTATACAGAGTGGAATTAAACAAGGTTCCTGTCCTTAGCTATTTCACATTCAAATTTAATACACAGGTACTAATAGAGTTAATAATAACAGTAAAGATTAAGTGCTGTCATAAAAATATTCATCAAGTACATTGCCAGCTCAGAAGAAGTTTTCCTAACCATATGATGGTGAGGTATTGATTTAGGTCTTACGTGGAGTTAGCCAAACTGTGAAGTTAAGCCCTCCAGGCTGGGAAATCTGCCCAAGACTCCTGATCCCAACTGCAAAGAGGTAGCATCCAACTACAGAGTTAGAGGAAAGAGCCCACCCCAAACCACTCTCATTTCTGATGCCAACTGCAATTTTGGGAATTTCCCAAAACCACCCTTGATAATTCATGAAACAAACTCATAGAATTCATAAAACTTGTTATACTCATGGCTACATTTATTGCAGGGAAAGGATACATTAAAATCAGCCAAAGGAAGAGATGCATAGGGCCCAGCCAGGGAAGATTCCTAATGTGAGGCTTCTGTCATCTTAAGGACATGTTATACACCTGACCCTGATGTGGAACAATATTCATAGCATATTGCTAACCCAGGAAACTCATCAAAGCTTTGGCATCCATAGCTGTTATGGAGACATAGGCAAGATTTATTGGTTGAACTCAGCCTCTAGGTGAGCTGATCCCCTGTGACCCAAAGTTTCCATCCTAAATTGCATGTTGTATTTCTTTGGCATGGCCAGCTGATACCCTAAGACTACTAGATATGAAGGGTCTCACCTTGACTCACCTCATTAGCATAAATTCTCAGATGTGGTCCTAGGGACCCTCCATAAATAACAAAGACATTTCTAATACTAGGAAAATATGAAGATTACCTCTCAGGAACTAGGCACAAAGACCAGATCTCTTTCTTTGGGCAAGGCCAATTTCTTTACTACACAGATCTGGAGTATAAATTCCCTCCCCTTCCCCACCCAGAATTTGTCCCACATGGAAACAAGGGAACTGGGTTTTCACAGTCATCCATTGACTGTGAATAATGTAAGATCCCAGGCACCTCCAGCTCCTAATTGCCCCAGGCTAATGTTTTGAAGAAAGTTGCAAGTGCAGTTAGAAGCAGAATGTACAAAAGCTGACAGATTTGCACATAAAACCAGTAGAGCGTTTTAAGTATCTACTGTAGGAATCCATTATGAAAAAGTGGATGATTGAATCAAGTCTTGAGGAAAAGTGGGTAGAAGAGGCAGAGGGTGTTAGTATAGGTGAAGGTTAATATGTAATCCAAATATAATACCCAGGCTAAAAGGGGTCAGTAAAGGATATTAAGGAAGAAATTATTAAGCAATGATATTAACAACCATATAGACATCAGATATTTATTATAGGTCTATTTGATTGCTCAAAATAACATGTGACTTTTAAGTACAACTCTTTTTTGATTTGCCAGCATAGTCTTAAAGAGAAACAGTTGTGAATGATCAGTCTGGCTTTGAACAGATAATTGCAGTGAAATACAACATTGGTTGTGTTTGCAACTCACGAGACCTAGTCCTACTTTATATGTCTTATTCAGTAAGAAAAATGTATTATCCCTGATAAGAGAATCCTTGAGGTAAAATGACCTCACTGTGGTTAATTTGGCTCTAGTTCAATTCTGTTTAACCAATTTGCCATAAGCTAATTTTCCAGATTTACCATTTTTACAATTATTAGTAAGATTTGGAGGAAGTTTTATGACTTAGCAGCTTTTTAAAAATTTCTTCTTCCTTTTATGTACTTCCTTCCAATATGCACTTTTGCTTAGGTCAGTATCAGACACTTGTGAATAGAGCCAAGATGGAATAGTTAACAATATATATTTTCTTCATATGGTAAACAAAACCTAAGTAATTTGGGATTTCTAATAATTTGCATGAGAAAGTAGGAAATCTTGAGAAATCTCAATTTGAATTTAAAAGAAACAAGATGCCTCTCTTGCTTTGCTTGTTCACTTCCCCCACTCAACATATATTTTTAGAAGAAGGACTAAACTGAGAGATACTGGTGAACTTGCAGTTTTAAAATATTTTTAAAAGCTTTTTGCAATGTCTTAGACACAAGGGCAATGTCTTCCTCTATGACATAGGAAATATGCAATATTTTAGCTTTTATATCACTGTAATTTACCATTGAGGACCTGAAATATATTTATGATTTTGGGAAGAGGATGGGGGTCAGGTTGAAGAAGATGGCTAAGGCTGTAAAAACAATTGGGAGTCTTAGTATCATTCACATGAGAAGTAACAAGAGCCTGAATGAAGGCAGTAGCTGTGAATTTGGAGAAGAAGTAAGGGGTATGAAATATATTTAGAAATTAGACTCAATGAGAGGAGTTTGTGGAGGTGTATATGGGTTTCTGGAATGTATTTCTTGCCGGATGCAGTTTCATTCATAGAATAAAGGATAGGAGGAAGAGAAGCATTTATGTGTATGGAATATAATGAGACAACTTATATTGCTGAGTTTGAAATATTCATTCCTTTTGCAAATATTTATTCAATTCCTGCTCTCTGCCAGGCACTGTGCTAGTGCATGGGAATATATCAATAAAAAGTGTCAATGACATATTTATGCCCTATGAGAAAGTACATAAGCTCTCTCAATTTGGATGTCTATTTTATACAGTTGTATAAAGAAGGCTGGACCCTGTAACATAGAAAATAGATGTAGGCTGGATATCTATTGAGAGTTGAGAATAGTCAAAGAGAATGAAGGCTCCAAAGATCAGTCCTTGGGGGGCGGGGGGCGAGGACCAGTAGAGAGAAGAGCTACAAAAGAATTTAAAAACCCAGAAATGAGACAAAGTGAGTTATTTACAATTATAAGCTAAATTTTTATTCTAACAATTCACTACAATACAAATCCTGAATAAATAAATATGTTTTATATATTTTGTCTTCCTCAATGAACTTCAGATGCCCTGAGAACTGAATAAAACACAACTGCGTATTTATGACACATTCTCATGATTGATCCATGCATAGTTTGCTTGCTTATTTACTTGTTGGTTTTAAAAACAATCTAATGCACAAAATTGGAAACATGGTAACAATCTCCATCTTAGATATGGTCCCTCATCCCCTCTCTGTCTTCTCCTACCTATAGTAAGCATTATTTTGAAGTCTGTGTTTATCATTATGTGTATATGCATTCTTGGAATGTATAGGTGTTTAAGAATTTTAAAACAACATATATGTGTAATTTTAATCATTTTAAATATATAAATTTATCATTTTTTTAGTTTTAAATGTGTAAAAAGGTTATATTTTATATGATCTTCTGGGGTCTTTTTAAAAATGTCATATCACTGCTTCATCTATATTGTTGAGTTTGCTATAATTTATACATTTAAAGAAACATATGTTTTATTATATGAATATATCCATTATTAATTCATTACATTTGTGGACATTTTGGTGGTTCAAGATTTTGGCATTTGTAAGATTGTTGCCATTGACTTTCTTGTTTATGTCTCCTTATTCCTGTAGTTGCACCTGAGCCAGGATTTCTCATGTGTGCATTAAAGCACAGCTGCATGATCAGAACATGTTTATTCTAAAAAGGTTCCACCAATTTATGTTCACTTCAGAAATAGACATCAGATCCATATCATTTCACCCCAGGTATTGTCAGACTTTTTAATTTTACTAATGAAAGAAAATATATAGTATTGATAATATTGAAATAGTGTTGCAAAATTTTTCTCAGTCTCTCATGTTTGTAAATTTTCTTATCATTTTGAGGTTATTTTTATGAACAGAAGTTATTAGTGTCAATACAGATACATTAATCTTATTTTACTCAACATATTATATATATATATATTAATTTTTTGAGAGAGAGAGAGAGCAAAAGAGGGGCAGAGGGGTAGGGAAAGAGAGAAAGAGAATCTCAAGCAGTCTCCATACCCAGCTCAATCACCCAACATGGAGTTCAATCATTCCACCATGAGATCATGACCTGAGCTGAAATCAAGTCAGATGTTCAACCGACTGAGCCACCTAGGCACCCCATATTATACAGTTTCTTTATGAAAACTTTCCCTATCCCAAGATTTAAAAAATTATTACCTTTATTATCTAGTAAGAGTTCTGAACTTTTCTATTAATTTATTTCTTTGACATGTCTTTAATCCATCTAAAGTTGAGTTTGTATTTGGTGTGAGATAGGAATCCAAATCTACCCTTTTGCATTTGCATAACTATTCTATCTCCATTTATTGAACAGTTCCTCCTTTGGCTCTAATTTGACATGCTAATCTGTTTCATATTAAAGTTGTACCAGTCTGTTTCTGGGCTATTACATTTCATTGAGCAATTTTACTAATGCTGCACAAACATCACACTTGTAGTTACAGTTTCATTTTCCATCCCAAAATCCAATAGCACAAATCCCTCACTCTTCTTAAGTGTCCCAGGTTTTCTTGGAACTTTTGACTTATCAAATATTCTCATTATTTGCTGCATAACAAACTACTCCAAAAATAAGAAGCCTGAAACAACAACAACAAAACATTAAGTTTGCTCATGGACTTATGAATTGGCAAGATGGTAGAGTGACAGCTTTTTTCAAAGTATTTGTTGTGAAAATGGATCTGGAATCATCTGAAGTCTTGTTCACTCAACATATCTTGCAGATTGGTGCTAACTGTTGGCTGGGACTTTAGCTAGGGCTGTCTACTAGCATGCCTATATACAGCCTCTCCATAAAGTCATAGTTCCTCATAACACAGTGGAAGGGTTCCAAGGAAAAGTGTCCGGACAAAAAAAGAGAGACAGTGAGAACAAGAGCAAGAGAGAGAGGAGCTAGTGTGAAGTTGTATTGTCCTTTGTCAGTTAGTCTTAGAAAACATGCACCACCACTTTTGCTGCATTCTATTTGTCAAGACAATCATAAAGGCCTACAAGTTTTTAAAGAGAGAGGAAATAAACTCCATGGCTTGATAAGGGGGTGGAAGGTTCTGAAAAGCATATGGGACCAGAAGTATTGCAGTACCATTTTTAGAAAATAATAATCTTCTATACAAAATTTTACATAAAATCTAGATTTCAATTGGATTTTCTATGGATCCAAGTAAGAATTTGTGGAAAATTTGACATCACCAAAATATCAAGTGTCCTATGCACAGAGTTTACCTCCTTTTTTAGTTTTTGTTAAAATAGTTCTTAATGAAGTTTACATGTTTTACAGTAGAAATAGTACATAAATTTTCATTAAATTTTTTCCTCTGTTCTGAGATACTATGGTAAATTGTGTTTTTCTTTTATATTATTTATTTATTTCCTTGTGTTTAGTTTCACTCACTTTTGGATATAAGCTTTGTACCCAATCACAATTGCAAACTGTCATACTATAGCTAGAAATAGTCTATATATTTTCTCCCTGTTTTTAATTCAGTTAAATGCACATATTTTAAGAGTTCAGGTTGGTGAGTTTTGGCATATACATATTTCCATATAAACTATTGTCACAACAAAGATAAAAATATTTTCATCACCTCAAGGAGTTCCTTCGTGTCTCTATCCAGCCAGTCCAGTGCACACAAGTATAACTAGTATTTTGATTTCTCTAGTAGTAAGTTTTGCCTGCATAAAACATCACATAAATGGAATCATCCAAAAGTTCTTTTTTTTATCTGGCTTATTTTTCTCAACATAATGTATTTGTATTTATTTTGCTGTTGTGTTTATCAGCAGTTTGTCCTTTTTATTATCAAGTAGTATTAATATACTAAAATTTGTTTATCCATTCTCCTACTGATAGCCTGAAACAGTCTGGGTCTAATAAAAAGACAGAAACCACAGAGTAATTTGAACACAGAATGTTTAATATTAATGATTAACTCTTCATGAAGGATGTTAACTAAACTTATTGGGGTAATCATTTGCAATATATGTAAGTCCATTTAACATCCTATGCACCTTAAATTTATATAATGCTATATATCAATTATATCTCAATAAAACCAAAACCAATTTTAACTAAAAACAAGAATAATTAACTGTAAAATAAAATTAGACTAGCAAAAGATTGGGTAGTAAGAAGTGAAGAGAACTCTAAAGAGTATAGAAGCAGCTATTATGAGGAGCAGCTACTACCCTCAGGACTGTGATAGAGTGCCCAAGGAACACACTCCTCTTGGGCTGATAGGCAAACCTTATTGGGGTAGGCATGGCCATGGGTTACCAAATGTCAGGAAAGTCATTGTGGTGCCATGCTACCTGAACTTCCTAAAAATATACCCTCTAAAACTTACTGGAAATTCAATCTCTAGGGTGCTCCGGAGAGATGTACCCTAGGGAGGTATGTCACCAGAGGCACTCTGCTACAAAGCCCTATAAGGTAGGTCCTGGAGAAAGCTGAGGCTACTAGTCAAAGAGTACTATAGGAGCTGTGCATGGGAGAAACCTCACACTCTGTAGTAACCAGCTGGCAAAGCTACCATAATTAGGAATTAAAACTGTTTTTTCTTCAGCAATGCCTCTCCAGTGCATGCTACTGGCCAAAGGTCATCATCAGCTGAAACAAGCAAAAATATGTGAAGGGCCAAGATCCTTTTTCACAGATTGGTCTAAAAGGATGAATTTGGAGCTAAGAGGCAATAAATAACCAGAAACTTTGGATATTTTGGGATAAAGCTGCAATGAATGTGTTGTAAAGTTGTTTGTGGAGATTTGTTTTCATTTCTCTTGGATAAATGCCCAAGGGTAGAATTGCTAGATCATAGCATAGATAAATGCTTAACGTCATGAGAGACTACCAAAACGGTATCAGTGTTTTAGAATTAGCTTGTCTATTTCAACAAATATGCCAATAAAGATTTTGATTGGGATTACACTGAAACTATTACTATCAAGAGAATTTGGGCACCTGGGTGGCTCAGTTGGTTAAGCATCTGACTTCATCTCAGGTCATAATCTCACAGTTCATGGATTCGAGCCCCACGTCAGACTCTGTGCCGACAGCTCAGAGCCTGAAGCCTGCTTCAGATTCTGTGTCTTTCTCTCTCTCTCTGCCTCTCCTCCACTTGCAATGTCTTTCTCTCTCTCAAAAATAAACATTAAAAAATGAAAAAAATTAAAAAATCAAGAGCATTGACATCTTAATAAAATGAATCATCTAATCCATGAATATGATAGGCCTCTCTATTAAGATCTTCTTTAACATCTCCAATAGTGTTTTATATTTTAAAGGTAAAGTCTTGCATACAATTTCTTGATTTTTTTAAA
This sequence comes from Cryptoprocta ferox, assembly GCA_028646485.1. Lineage (NCBI taxonomy): Eukaryota > Metazoa > Chordata > Mammalia > Carnivora > Eupleridae > Cryptoprocta > Cryptoprocta ferox. Next base: position 44,386,864 of record CM053569.1, read on the forward strand.
CTATTTTATGTTTTAAATGCTGTTGTAAATGATAATTTCAGAAATTTCTAATCATTTGTTCCTAACATAAAGAAACATACTGAGTTTTCTATATTTACCTTGTATACTGAGACCATGATACATTCACTTATTAGTTCTAATGATTTTAGGGGTTGGAATCCATGGAATTTTCTGATTACACAATCATATCATTCATAAACAGTTTTACCTTTTTCTTTCTAAACTTTATGTTTGTTATATCTCTATCTTACCTTCTTTCAAGAGCTAGAAGTTCCAGTATAATGTAGAATAGAAGTGGTATAGGCAGACATTTTTTGCCTTCTTTCCAATCTTAGAGGGGAGAACCATTCAATATTTCATCATTAAGTAGAATATAAGGTCAGATTTTGATAACGCAGCTATGTTTTCCCCATAAAAAGACTTGGGAAGACTTTTCTGCTCTCTTTTCTGACAGTTTAAGATTAGCATAATTTCTTATGTCTATGATAGTTATTAGTAAAGTTATCTTGGCATGGATTTTTTTGTGGAAAAGTGTTTAAATACAAATCCTTTTTTTTAATGTTTATTTATTTGTTTTGAGACAGAGAGAGGGCAAGTGGCTGGGGGGGGGGGTGGGGAAGGGGGAGAATCCCAAGCAGGATCTGCACTGTCAGTGCAGAGCCTGACATAGGGCTTGATCCACCAAACCTCATGAGATCATGACATGAGCCAAAATCAAGAGTCAGTCGCTTAAATGACTGAGCCACACAGGTGCCCCACAAATTCATTTTTTAAATGGGTAAAGGTGTACTAATATAATCTATTTCTTCTTAGCATAAACTGTATTTGTTGGAGGTCATCAAAAGGACATGACTGCTCATTGACTGGGAGCTAGACCCAGGCAATCAGAGGTTCTTTCCCTCCTCTGTCCATGGAATGCACAACCCACCCACTGTTCCCATAGCTGGAGTCACTTTAAAGAATGTGGCTTTTGAGAGAGAATGTGTTGTTGATACTCTTTAGGCAGCATGCATAACTGAACCCAGTCGAAACCTTTATATAAACTTTTAAGATTCTGGTAGGTGGGTGAGGAGATCTATTTGTCTTTTGGCCACCCAAGACAAGCCTCATAAGTAAATTTCCTTGCTTATTAAACCTGCCACCTATCAATCTGGAGTGGCCTGCCTTTTTCTTCAGGGTCTCCTTGCCCTCCCTATATTGAGGTCAGCTTCAGATTTTACCCAGGAAACTCCTGAGGTTTTGAACCAACAGTATTTCAACTACTTACTTTTCATATCTAATAATTCCATTTTATTTATGGTTTATCAGTCATGTTTTATATTGGTAATATCTTCCCTTATGTATTTTGGTTTGTTTTTAATGCTAACTTTAACTTCTTAAATTTTAAATTTATATTTTAATATTTATACTTTTGATAGACCTATTATTTTTGTGTGTGTTTGTTGTTTTGATAAAATTTGCTTTCTCCTGAAGATATCTGCTACTCTGACAGGACTGTGGAATAGTGAACATTGGTCCAAATTAGCTCCAAAGAGTTTAGGGGAAGGGCAATGGATGACTCATACGTTCAAGTGTCCGAGGCTCCAGAAAACCACAGTCATTTGTTACCCTACCCAATCAAACAAGTCCATTAATCAGGGCTTCATAGTTCCTAACATCACCTTTGTAACACCCCTTGACCTCAGCATTGTAAAAAAAAAAAAATCCTAGATGATAATTCACTGGCCTTGGGTGATTAGAGGGCAAGAAGGGGAAACCAACCACTCAAGTTAAGGTAATTACTATCTGTTTTCCTCAAATCTTTGAAAGTACAGTTTCCGCACTGTTCTAATTTTGTTCTGAAGGACATTGGAGTGAAAATTTTGAGTAACTCTTGTCATTGCAAGACAATGGCTGGGGAAAAGCATGACTAGAAGTTCAGAAGCCTTTTTCTACTTTATCCTCATACATCCATACTGGGTTTTGTCTTCCCTCAGGCCTAGGCCACTATTCACAAACAAGTTCAAAGACCTACCATCCAAGAATTTCTCAATTTTCTATCTTGGTTTTCATTTTTTTTAATGTTTATTTATTTTTGAGAGAGAGAGACAGAGACAGAGAGAGCATGAGTGGGGGAGGGGCGGAGGGAGAGAGACAAAGAATCCGAATCAGACTCCAGGCTCTGAGCTATCAGCACAGAGCTGGACCCGGGGCTTGAACCCACAAACCGTGAGATCATGACCTGAGCTGAAATTAGATGCTTAACCAACTGAGCCACCCAGGTGCCCCTCAATTATTTTAAGATGAAACTTTGACCAGGGAGTTAGTAAAGGCATAAATTTCATTAGGCTGAAATTTCTAATTTGAATTTGGATATTGAAAACATTAAATAAATTCTTTTTTTTTGGTCTGCATTTTATACATTTTAAGTTTTTTTTTTAATTCCAGTTAGTTAACATATGGTGTAATATAAGTTTCAAGTGCACAGTATAGTGATTCAACAATTCCATACCTCATTCAGTGCTCATCTGGAAAAGTGTACTCCTTAAATACCATCACTTATTTCACCCATCCTCCAATCCTCCTCCTTTGTGGTAACCATCAGTTTAATTAAGAATCTGTTTCTTGATTTCTCTCTTTTTTTCCTTAACTCATTTGTTTTGTTTCTAAAATTCTACATATGAGTAAAACCATATGGTATTTGCCTTTCTCTGACTGACTTATTTCACTTAGTATTATACTCTCCAGCTCTATCCATAAATAAATTCTTATTTTGGGTTCATATATATTTGATCTTACATACCTGAGATATTCAAACACCATTGGTATCTGAATTACACAATTTAAATAAATAGTCTAATGTTTAAAATGTTAAATTTTGTGGGGCACTTGGGTGGCTCAGTTGGTTGGTTAAGCATTTGACTTCAGCTCAGGTCATGATCTCGTGATTCATGAGTTCAAGCCCCACATCAGGCCATCGGGTTCTTTGCTCATAGCTTGGAGCCTGGAGCCTGCTTCAGATTCTATGTCTCCCTCTCTCTCTGCCCCTCCCCTGCTCGCTCTCTCTCTCTCTCTCTCTCCCTCTCTCACACAAACACACACACACACACACACAAATAAATAAACATTAAAAAATTAAGTCATCAAATGTTAAATTTAGTCAGCTAAAATTGTCAGAGTAATATGGAAATAAAAATTATTTTATGAATTATGTTATTTCATTGGTTTTAAATCCATTCTATTTTTTCCCATGGAAACATTTTCAGAGATTTCCTGATCAAACTTGGAAAAGAAGTGAGTTGCATTTTCAAAATCATTTTACATGAACATTTTTGTGATATTTAAAAAGGCAACACACAAAGAGAAAGTTCAGAGACCATGTTAGCCAATTAGTCAACCACCACATAAGCTAGAGAATAAAGCAGGGATTTGGCAGGTATATTGGTATAAAATGATTTTAAAATAATCACAAAGGCTTTAACACTAATTGACAATCCTTGCCTGAGTTAATATATGCCTAAAACAGGACTTGATAAGTCATAGAGTATGAGTATGCACAGATTTAATCTCTTGCCTTAATTTTTTTCATGAGTTTGGTTATGCATTTAACATTGTCTGGAGCATTTCTAGGTAGTGGTGTTTTCAACCTCTCTGTACCTATCCTGACAGATCACTGGAATTAGAATTCTTCTAATTTTTAAAATTTGGAAATCATATTTTTTAATTTAGAAAGTTTTTTTGTCTGATTCCTTTGAAATTCTCATTATTTAAATTATCTTTTGATGCTTTTATTGGTTTTATCACTAGGAGCCAATAATTCTAATTATTCATCCTGATCTTCCTCCTTCAGTTTACTGAGGCTCCTGAAGTATACTATAATTCCTCATTAGCCATCCACAATTTGATATTTCTATAATATCTTGAAAGTCAGGTCATCTTGGGGTGCCTGGGTGATTTAGTCAGTTGAGCGTCCAACTCTTGATTTGGACTCAGGTCATGATCCCAGGATCATGGGATCCAGCTCCACACTGAGTGTGGAACCTGCTTGAGATTCTCTTTCTCTCCCTCTGCCCCTGCCCCTTGCTCATGCATGCTCTCTCTCTGTCACTAAAGAAAAAAAAAAAGGTCTTCTTGACAGAGCTAAGTCATAACGTTCCGTGTGACATGGCAGATTTTAATCATTTCAATCTGTAGCAAATGAGCTAGCAAACTGTTTTTCTATTGCTGAAATGTGAGGAGGAGGGATCTGCTCTGTAATTAGCTACAGGTAGTTCTTCCCAACTACATGCATCAGAAAAAATTCTTTCCAAGGCAGTATCCCCAAAGACCTAACAGAAGTCCTGGGGCTGTTGTAGTGGGAAGAAACTACACCTCAATGAGGAGACATGCACATCCTTTTCCTTTACACTTATTTTGGCTCATGTCTAAACACATGGGAATGGTTGTTTTTTCCCCTAAAAATCCTAAAGCTATCAGATGAATATGTGGGTCTCAAATGCAGTGTTGAGCAGGCACTCTTTGGTAGAAGGAAAGTTGGAAGAGAAGGTCAGTAATTCACAATTACTTTGTTATATTCACAGAACACCTCTTCTAAGCCATGTGTTCGATTTACAAAAGTTAATTCTGGATGATTATATTTTTCACTGTCATTTCTGTAGCAGGCATCTTCAAACATCAGAAAGCTGGCTGACAGCATTTTAAAAAAAGTTTAACTTAACTGAATCCTCTTTGAGGAACAAAAATAAAAACTGAACCTAAAAATATTTTGGGTAGAAACTCAAAGGAAATCATTATATGTAATGATACCCCTCACTGTGATTGTTTTCCTTTTCCATTATTGAAAGTTTAAATACAGGCATAAGTGCAGCTCTAAAACATAGGTGATAACATAATTATGATACCGAGGAAAGTTTAGATCAAAGAATCGTTCTAGTCAACCTGTTTTTACTCACTCATATATAAATGAGCTGTACTCCATTCTGTCTCTTATACTGACTGTTACTGGACTCCCAGGTCAGAAATAAAAAGACCTCAGACAGCATTAACAAAGTCATAAAAGTCTCAACATAGTAATACATGGTATCATGTATTAATTTCTAGAAATTACTGATAAAGAAAGCAAAATGGTATACAACAAAGACAAGAACTTGAAATTCAGAAGAATAGATTTCTCCCCCTAAGACTGACACCAAAATTATAGGTGAGCTTACTCAGGTTGCCATCTCTCTTGGCCCCAGACCTACCACGAGTAAAAGGATAGCGTAGAACTAGATTAATCATCAAGTCAGTTTCAGCTTCAAGGTTTCACAATCAAGTCCAAGTATATGCTATTCTATATCTATCTAAGATTATTTGCATAGAATCTCTAGCCACAGTTTGCCATACAACGGGTGCTTTGCGGGATTAGAAACTTTCTTGTAACCTTGAAATCATACCATGCATTTACTTACTTTCTTCCCTTGAAAATATATATAAACAAGATTCTTCAGAATTAAACAATACTTATTATAATATTAAACATGATAAAAAGGAAACAAATGTGCTTTGGACTGAATATGTGTATGTCATATGCCTGTGAATTTTTTTAACAGCTGTTTTAACTCAAACAATCCAATCTAAGTCCCAATGTCCTCACCTGTAACATGGAGATTGTACCATAGATTATATCACACCAATAACCTGGGAATTAAAGGGTGGATGGACTTTACATTTCATAAATGTAATGAGCATATGCCACCTTTATGGATTTTTGCATACTCATTTATCAAAATAAAAGTACTTTAGTACTTCCAAATTTTCATTTTTTTCCCAGCTTGGTTTTCAGGAGTGTTTTATTTCTTCAGGATGCTCATTTTTCAATTGAAAGTACAGCATATAATTTAATATATCATCTCATCCCAAATAGCCTGTTTGCAGTTGCTGTGTACTTTTGGCACAACTGCACAGAGCTCTCCATTATAAATGTCACCTCTGATAGATACTATTGGCTATCAGGCCACTGGCATCTCTGGCCCATGGAGTAGGTCAGCAAGCAATTTTGCAGAGCGTCTGAGCAATCTACAGGAAGAACTTACTCAGCAGCAATACCAATTTCTTTTACTTAAAATTTAATTTGTATGATGAGTGCTTAGAGCAAGTTTTTACTCTTACCACCACATCAATAGCTTCCAAGAAGAAATTTCAGAGGCATAAACAAAAGGGAGATGAAGAGGCAGAAACTTAATAGGAAACAGACAGTATGGATGTGAAAGGCCAATTTCTTCTTTGACTTCTGTGACCGTCTGAGACAGCCCATGTACAAGTCTGACTATGGCAGTGAATATGTGATAGGTCCTTCTTTCTGTATCTTTTTTTCTTTTAAAAGGACATTCCTCCTTAAAAGTGACAAAAGATATTCTCTCTGATACTAAAGACATAAGGAATACAGAACAAACGCAGCCAAGTTTAGAGACTAATTACACCACTAAATCCATAAATCATAAGGCTCTCAGAGTCTCTTCGCAAGGAATGATGTGTGCTACAAATCAAAACAACAATGAGACAACACCTCACACCTGTTAGAATGCTTCTCATCAAGAAGAGACAACAGGTGAAAAGGAAACCCCTATATATTGTTGGTGAGAATTCCCACCCTTATGGGAGGTTCCTGAAAAAATTAAAAATAAATCTACCATATGATCTAGCAATTCCACTTCCAGTACATACCAAAAAAATGAAAACAGGATTCTGATCAGAAATCTGCACTCCTGGGTTTATTGCAGTATTATTCACAATAGCCAAGATATGGGAACAACCCAAATGCCCATCACTGGATGAATGGGTAAAAAAATATGTGGTACAGGCAGCAGCTTGGGTGGTGGGAGCAATGGGAGGAGCAGCAGTGGCCACGCAGCCCAGCTTCAAGAAGTCTCTCAGGACACCACCGTGCAGGCACCAGTGTGTACTGACCCACTTTCACGATGCCCAAGAGGAAGATCAGCTCCATGGAAAGGGCAATGAAGGAGGAGACCAGCAAGGTTGTCAGCTAAACCTTCTCCTGTAAAAGTGGAAATGGAGCCAAAAAAGGTGGCAGGAAAGGATAAACTTTCAGAAAAAAAAAGTGCAAACAAAAGGGAAAGGGGGAGCAAAGGGAAGGCAGGCCAAAGTGGCTAACCAAAAAATGAAAAAAGACTTACCTGCAGAAAATGGAGAAACTAAAAATGCGGAGGGAGAGTCCAGCCTCTAATGTGGCAGGAGAGAAAGAGACCAACTTTGATTAATATTATATACCATGTCTTATCTGGTCCCTGTCTCCCTTCTTGTACAATGCAGAGGAATAATTTTTATCAATTGTTTTGTAAATGCAAGTTTTTTAGTAGCTCTAGAAACATTTTTAAGAACAAGGGGAACCCACCTCATCCAATTTTTTTTTAAGTGTAAATACTTTTTTTAAGAAGTGAAATCATTTGCTCGTTGTTTGTTTTTTGGTACGTTGGAAATTGAATATGGGAAGCTTTGATTGTCTTGGGTGTCAGCTTAACATCCCATAGATGGGGTAGTTTTTATACCTTATAATACAAAGCATACTAAATGACAATTTGGAGTCAGTCATGCATTTAATATGTCTTGAACATTTTAAATTACTTCTGTTCCCTTGTTGTTTTTGGTAGAATTGTTTCCTAAAGAAAACCACTCCTGGATCTTGGCTCTCCCTGTGAGAATTTTGTGAGATCTGTAACATCTTGGTCATGGTAGTCCAGTTTTCCTAGCAACTTTGTTAATGTGCTATGTGCAAGATTGAAAATTTGAGTGTGATCCCAGAATTTAACCTTCATTAAAAGCTGTAATCATCAAGACAATATGGTACTGACATAAAAACAGACACATAGATCAATGAAATAGAATATAGAACCCAGAAATGGACCCACAGATATATGGCCAACTAATCTTTGACAAAGCAGGAAAGAGTACCCAGTGGAATAAAGACAGTTTCTTCAGGAAATGGTGCTGGGAGAACTGGACGGCAACATGCAGAAAAACGAAATTGGACCACTTTCTTACACCATACACAAAAATAAACTCAAAATTGATGAAAGACCTAAATATGAGACAGGAAATATCAAAATCCTGCAGGAGAAAACAGGCAGCAACCTCTTTGACCTAGGCCACACCAACTTCTTACTTGACATGTCTATGGAGGCAAGGAAAACAAAAGCAAAAGTGAACTATTGGGACCTCATCAAGATAAAAAGCTTCTGCACTTCAAAGGAATCAACAAAATTAAAAGGGAACCAAAGGAATGGGAGAACCAAATGACATACCTGATGAAGGGTTAGTATCCAAAATCTATAGAGAACTTACCAAACTCAACACACACAAAAATCAAATAATCCAGTGAAGAAATGGGCAGAAGACATGAATAGACACTTTTCCAAAGAAGACATGCAGATGGCAAACAGACACATGAAAAGATGCTCCACATTACTCCTCATCAGGGAAATACGAATCAAAACCACAATGAGATACCACCTCACACCTATCAGAATGGCTACAATTAACAACTTAGGCAATGACAGATATTGGCAAGAATGTGGAGAAGGGGGAACACTTTTGCCCTGTTGATTGGAATGCAAAGTGGTACAGCCACTCTGGAAAACAGTTCCTCAAAAAATTAAAAATAGAACTACCCTACGACTCAGCAATTGCACTACTAGGAGTATATCCAAAGAATATAAAAAGGCTGAATATAAAAAGGCTATATAAAAGGGGCACATGCACTCCAGTGTTTATAGCAGTGCTATCACAATAGCCAAATTATGGAAAAAGCCCAAATGTCCATCATCTGATAAATGGATAAAGAAGATGTGGTGCATATATATATCATGCAATACTACTTGGCAATGAAAAAGAATGAAGTCTTGCCATTGGCGACAACATGGATGGAACTGGAGGGTATTATGCTAAGTGAAATAATTCAGTCAGAGAAAGAGAGATATCATATGATTTCACTCATATGTGGAATTTGAGAAATGTAACAGATGAACATACGGGAAGGCTAGGAAAAATAAGATTAAAACAGAGAAGGAGGCAAACCATAGAGACTCTTAAAGAGAACAAACAAAGAAAAACAACAAACTGAGCGTTGTTGGAGTGGAGGTGGGGGGGATGGGCTAAATGGGCTAGGGGCATTAAGGAGGGCACTTGTTGGGATGAGCACTGGGTGTCATATGTAAGAGATGAATGTCTGGGTTCTACTCCTGAAGCCAAGACTATATTGTATGTTAACGAACTTTAATATAAATTTTTAAAAAAGGAAATTTAAGTATGCAGTGAATATGATATTAATTGTGAATTAGTGGACTTAACAATGTAACAGTGTATCAACATTTAAAGATCTTGGTTCTTGATATACTGTTAAGGAAAATTTGCCTCCAAATTTTAAGCTAGAAGATCACTGGAATAACTTTTAGAAAAGAATTACAACTGAGTGATTTTCCAGATTTCTGGTGTGTATATTAAGAATTGTGTACAAATTGAAATGTGTGTACTGATCCTCAGAACAACCAATAAAAACTCAATTATGAAAAAATTTCTCAAAGCACATTAAGAAAAAAGATGTGAAACATAAGCACAATAGAGTATTATTCAGTCATGAGAAAGAAGTCTCCCTTCCACATGCAGAAACATAGGTGAGTCTTGAGCACATTATGCTAAGTGAGATAAATCAGACAGAGAAAGACAAGTACTGTATGATATCACTTACATGTGAAATCTAAAAAAGTTAAACCTGTAAAAAGCAAAAGTAAAATGGTAGCTACCAGGGGATAGAGTTGGGGGAGTAAGAGTGATGTTATTTAAGGGTACAAACTTACACCTAATGATAAATAAGCCATAGAGACATAATATGCCGTATAATTAATGTGGATAAAGTATTGTACTGTATATAATATTACTATATATAATAGTTTGGCAATCATATCACAATATATAAATGTACCAAAGTAATGTATTTACACAATGTTACATGTCAAATTTATTCAATAAAAAGTATGTAATTAAGTAGTGTAAAATCGTTAGGGGACAATTCTGGTGTGCTGGAAAGGATAAATGGAGTAGTAATTGAGGAATGGAGCAAGTTATTGAAAGTGAGGTAGTCAGCGATAATGTCTACTTTGTGGTCTTGGGCAACTTTTTAAAATGTTGTTCAGAAGCTCCATGGTAGGTTTTGAGAGTTAAACTTTTGCAAACATATACTTGGAAGTTTATTTTGCTATGATATGACTTAGCCTGTGTTTTAAAGGGCTGCAAATGACATCTTTATTATAAGAAATTACAATAATATTTACCCCATTTTCTCATTACCCTTCCTGTCAAACAGAGAGCTCTGTTTATAATTCAAGTATTAATGTTTAGACCAAGTAGGTTGACATAAGTTAAAATACAGAATTTTAATTAATTTCCTAAGTCACTTTCTAAATCCAAGGTTTTATATGACTTCCTCGCATCCAGGATTTATATTCTAAAAAAACCCCAGGGGACTGGTTTCATGAACCCAGTACTCATACTGTATCTATCCCAAAGTTTGAAAGAGACAGTGGTGTTTTAAAAAGTGTTTGTTCAACTCATTATTGATCTTTTAATATATTTGTTTAAAATGGTGGAAAATCTTTTGCTTTTAATTTTGTATATAAGCCAAGAGTTATTTAACCTTTTAAAAATAAGGACTGTTATGTGTGGTTATTATTTAGGTTCAATGTTCAGAAAAAAAATAAATGCTTTATTTCTAAATTAAAATTTTTAAATTAAATTTTCTAGTTGTTATTTGACCTTTTTGATTAAAAAAGATAAACACTATATGTGGTTGCTTTTTGTTTTGTTTTTGTTTTGCTTTTTATTTCTTAAGTAAAACAAAAACCTCATACTTTGAATATTGACTGCAGTCCATAGGTAAGAAGTATCCCATCTAGAGGGTACTATTTTTACTCAATTGTGTTTTTTGAATTTATTAATAACTATTATTTATCCTCAACATAAATGACACAGTGAACATCTAATTTAATACTGACTTCACTTACACTGAAAGACATTATGGGTTTTCCAACCTATTTTAAAAATTAGTCTAATAAAACTGATTAAGTTATTACATTAGAATCTATTGGAACCAATTCATGACTTGAAACATAATCCCTACATTAATTTCATATTACTACATTAACTCTGATTAGCTGACTAGCTGAGAGGACAGAGAGTATAGTAGATAAACCAGAAAAACTTTGATTTTAATCTGTTATAATTAAATTATTGTAACAGATTATAATAATTAAAAATTATCCTTAAATATAATCTAGTTCCAGTTTTAGGCAATACTTTAAATGAACTGAAAGTAATGTATTTCTCCATTTCTTAGTGTCTTGAATGCTTTTTTCCTCCCTGGATATCATTGATCATACTATGGAATAATATTAAAATTGTAGAAGATAGGATAATTAAACTGAATGCCTATCGACATTGAGAATCTTTTTTTAAAATATTTTATTATTCATGGAGACAAATTGTCCTATTGAAGCTGAGCTCTTAGCCACAGTCTCATCAATCACATAGACATGCGGGTGGTTGAGTGGTAGCAGGTTGGAGACAGGTGATGATTGTGGTGAAATTCAGACTTACATTTTCAGCAAAGTGATGAGACATGAGTCATTTGGTTGTTCAAGCATACTCCAATGAAACAGAGAGACCAAAGGATGCCAGAAGTTGTTCAGTAGAAGTCTAGAACAAAACTGAGGCTTCCCAGAGGAGTAGAAAAGATAGCTCTGCTCTGTTTGCTCCAGAGAAACCTTCCAGCTTGATTCCTTGGATACCTCCATTTGCTACCTTCAGAAAAAAAAAAAAGGATGAAAATGCCTCCTCATTATCAGAGATCATATGTCAGGACAGAGGATGCTTATTTAATAATTTGGGAAGAAGATGGCTGATTTTGACATGCCATCATTGGTATGTTTTTGATATACAGTGACTTGCAGTTGAGGGGCTTAGTTACCTACACTTTGCACTTTGCAAGCCCCTTTGATTTTGAAGTATTTTTATATTTGCAATTACTTCATTAATGAACGTAGTCAGTTTTTAAGCTCTGTCTTCTCCAGACTTAGCTTCATGATGTCAGGGACTACCTTTGTTGGTTTTGTCCTCCTCTCTTTCTTAGTTTCTAGCATGATGCTCAGCTAATAGAAGATATTTAATATATGCCATTGATTTAAAGAAAGACTCACTTGTTCCAAGGGGCTTCCCTGCTGCTAGATTCTTCTCTGCTGCTAGATGTTGGAGCTATTCGTACATGTTTCTGGATCCCTAAAGAATCATGTCCAGAGCAAGGATTCCTTGTTTCCCTAGTAGAAAGCATGAAATATTTTCCTATGATTAGCTTATTTAATAAGAATTAATTTTAGATTAAAAAGAAAATTCAGGGGCACCCGGGGTGGGGGGGAAGGGCTCAGTCAGTTAAGCATCTGACTCTTGATCCTGACTCTGTTTCATGACAGGTCATGATCGCAGGGTTGTGGGATCAAGCCCTGCAGTCAGGTGTGTGCTGAGAGTGGATCCTGCTTGAGATTCTGTCTCTCTTTCTGTCTCTCTCTCTTTCTCCTCTGCTCCTCCCCTGCTCACCTGCTCTCGCTCTCTCTCTAGAAAAAAAGCACAAAAATTCACTTTAAGGTGAATGTTGATTGATTGAAATTTACTGAATTGCTGTAGTCATATCTATAAACTTGAATACCTCCCCTAAAATTAAATGACAAAATTCATCCTTCATACTTGTTAAGGACTTTTAATATTTAGACACTTTCAGAATATTTTACATATATTATCACATTTAAATGGGCTACATTGATGAATTTACAATTTGACATATAAGAAAAGTAAATGAGAAATAATGCAAATATATTATACATATATTACTCTTCAGAGGGTTCAGTGCTCAGAGAGCCATGCACATATGTAGTCAATATGAGAAATAAACCAATGTTATTTAACTACTGTTTATGAACATATACAGCATGCAAATATTTTTTCCTCTTCCTATCAAATTTTCTGTGCATAAAATCCTTCTTGAAGACATTATCTAGGAATCTTTTATTGTTTCAATCCCTATTTCACTACTGCCTTGTTCACCTAAGTCTTTTCCTTCACTCTCTGTTTTCCCCACCTTTACCCAATCCTAGATATAGTCTCTTCTAAATTCTGGAATGTAGAATCTTGCTCTTGGCCGAGGAAGAGGAAAAAAAAGCTTGGAACATCAAAGTCCTCTCACTGGAGCAAGCCAATTCCTGTTGTTCCATTGTTAACAGGAATTATGTTTTTGGTGTATTACTATGCTAAAGCTTTTCCCAAACATTCTACCAAAGATCTATTTTCCAGGCTGAAAAAAAGAAAGAAGACAATGAGGGCAAAAGGAAAAACCATTCCTATCCTATCACATCTATCATGTAATCCTTAAAGGAATCATGAGGAGTGGATTAAACCTTAGGCATGTGAAAAGTATTTTAATAAGATCCATGGTTGTTCTTAAGAAGAACATCGCTACTTCTGGAAAAGCAGACTCAACCTAAAATGCATGTTTCTGTGAAGTAAATTAGCTCACACATGGTCGGTATATGAGAGATGATGCCAGCATGTGAAGTAGTATGAGATCATTTGTGATTACTTCAGTACTTCTAGTGCTTTATTCATTCACCAAATAGCAGCAGTCAAATGCAAAGCACACTAACACCAGCTGCCTCTGCATGTACAAACATCGTATTGTCCAGTGCGTCTACTTACCACGAATTCTTCCTCTTGGATCATACGTTGGAAACTATCTCCCAAACTTAGTCTCTTAAAACAATTTATTTTAAAAAATTTTTAAGTTTTCTTTCTTTGTGTCAGTAATACAGTACTTCTAACCTGGGTCCTCCAGCTAAGAATATATCACAGGGGTGCAATCAAGGCAGAGACTGGGACAATAATCATCTCAAGGCTCGATTGGGGGAAATTCATTCCTAAACTCACTCCAATGGCTGTTGGCAGGTTTCAGTTCCTCCTGGGCTTTGGGCTGAAGGCTTCAGTTCCTCCCTATTGCTGAGCCAAGATACCTTGCCATGTGGGCCACTCCCAAGGGCAGCTCAGAACTTTAGCAGTGAGCAAATGAAAGAACAAGAGTGTAGCAAGACAGAAGCTAATCTCAGGAATGACATCCCATCACTTTTGCTGTGTTCTCCTCATTAGGAGCAATCACTAAGACTGGCCCACATTTATAGAGCATTGATACCAGGAAGCTGGGTCGGGGGAGCCACTTGAAGACTGCCCGCCTACCAGGCTTTTGCATATTTTGCCCTTGACTTGGTAATGTACCAGTCTGAATTATTTTCTTATTTTATCACCATCTAGCAACATCACCTTTTTTTTTCTTTGAAAACTAAAATGTTTTATATAGTGTAGTGCAGTAATTCACCAAATGTTGAATTGTATTACAGTCACCTGGAAGGCTTGATAAACAGATTGCTCAGCCCTGACCCAAATTTCTGGTTCAGTTGGCTGGAAGTTCAGTGAGCCTGGGAATGTACATTTCTAAAAACCTCCCAGGTAATAATGATGCCGCTGGACCACACTACTTTATTTATTAGGAATCTATTATGTCTTTTGAATGATGTCAATATTTTAAGTTAGTACTTATTTTTGTTTGGGCTGTGATCACAAAACTGTATAGATATAGAATGATCTACATGAGCCCATTTTCCACATAAGCCCTGAAATTTTTAATGTCTGATTTTTCAAAAAATAAGGTGTTGTTCAAGAAAGCACACATTTATAGTACTATGATTTGCATCAGAAGAGCAAAGTACTGAAATATTTTGCAAAAAAAATCTATCTTATGAATGCTGAATACGCATATGGCAATAAAAGATCATAATTTTATTTCCAGTTCTGTGAGAATAAAACAATTCACAAAATGTCAATACCTGCCATAATGATTCTAGTAAATCCTTTTTTTTCCATTCAAGAAAACAAACAAAAATCCAGACATAGAAATAGTTGACTCTTTCTTACATCTCACAGGCTTATATCTGTGGTCACTTTGGAAAATAAAGGGCTGAAAAATTTTAAGTTTTTCCTTCTTATTTTGTTACCTTTTTTATGTACAAGATATTTATAATCATAACTCCTCAAAAATATATTTTTGGAAAGTATATGCTTACAACCTAACACTGGGCATACAAGTGTATAATTTGAAACTAATATTTTCAAGCTCTTTATGTACCCATATCCTCAAGTTAAGCTGACCCAGGCTTTTACTTATAGGTGGCCTTCCAAAGTGGCTAAATCACTGGAATAGGCACACTAAGCTCATTCATGAAGGCTTACTTTTACTTTTGCAACTCAACCCAAGGATATTTTTATGTACAACAAAAAGGAAGGAAAAAAACCCCTCCTCCAGATTGAAGCATCATTTACCATTGATACAAAGAGATGAATCAGAAAGGACGCACCTGAGAAAGATCAAGCATAGGACACTCAAGTGTCTCTGAAGGAGCCGTGAGTCAAACTTGTGTCACCATTCAGGCAGGTCCCAGAAGATCTATAAGGAATATGTACTGTGAACTAGGCAGCATGCTGTCTGGTGCACCCCCCTAAATATTGAAGGTGAAACTTATGGACAGCATGTATGGCACGCCTTGACAGAGTCAGAAAAGACAGAAGGATACTTACTTCTCCCAAAATTCTCAGAGTTAAATAGAGGATTAAAGTACTTTGAAGCTCACATCCTATTCAATTATAGGTTATAATCTTTTTCCCAAAAGCCAATCACTATCAGGCCAGTTTATGGAGAACAGAAAAACCAATCTGTGTTTGAACAAACTAGGCATTCTTCAAAATTTAGTATCTTCTTTCTATGTCATAGGAGATACAAGCCTCTTAGGACTACACATTTTTTGTTAAAAAATGTGATGATCTTAATCATGTATTTAGATAAAAAATTATATCTTTTCTCATGCTACAGGATGTCATGGATACCTTCATTTTTTAGGAGATTAGGGCTCTGCCTCATTTTCTCACAGTGAGGAGGTTTTTAATGAAATTTCCAGCATGCTAGATTAGGCATTCCATTTAAAATGTTGCCTTTTCCAGAGGAGAGGCCAATCAGATTTCCAGATTTCATACCACAGAACTTAGTTTTATGGCCATGTGATAAACATGTTATACCATATCTTCTTTGAAACCTTGAGACAATGAAAAAATGAATCTATGCATCTTCACTGTCATTTCCACTATCAACACTGATGTGCCACAAATAGACTGTGACAAATTGCTCTGCAGATTGAGGAGTGTGACATGACCCTAAGAGTACATTTTTAGCAGTTGAAAGTTATAGAAGTAATGATGATACTTGTTTTAAAAATTGATTTTCACTAAGTGTTCGTATATAAACAAGCTATACTATAATTATGTATAACTACCATGTTTTGTATTACTATCAAGTAATATTGTTACTAAAAATATTAGAAGATGGCAAAAATAGTGTTGGCTTTAATCTGATCAACATATTATAAATATTTACCTATCAGACTTCAGTAATCTTGTTTCTCATTCCCCTCTTGCCTTCCATGTTTAGGTTTGCCTTCCCTTTTCTTTCATAATAGCTCTTTTCAAACTTCTAAATGTGGAAAATCATCAAGGCTTAGTTTTTAGATCTTTGCTATTCATTGTCCAAGCTCTCTCCTAATCCAGTTGCATGAGTTCTAACCTCTCTGTAAATAGAGGACTTCAACATTCTTATCTTCAATATCTCTCTGCTGACATCCAGTCCCATATCTCTTAAATCCTCTCTGTACCTTAGTATGCTGATATTCCCCATTATCTCATAGACAGAAATTCCGAAATGAACTTATTAGTGTTAGTTCAAAATGTGTTATTTCTGATGTCTCTACTTTCCCCCCCAGCTACTTAGACCTGATTTATCACACATATTTTAGTATTCTAAAAAATTAGTATTCTAATTTCATAACCAACTCTTTTTTTTAATTTCATTTGTGAGGTGTTTTGGGATCTGTCAAACTTGGAGATGCCTCCCCAGTCTGGGCTGGATTATGATTATTTTTTCTTACAGAGATGAAAAAGTCAATACCACACCAAGTTTCAGGGCTCTTATGTGTTTCGTATGCCATTTATTCATAATCAAGTGCAATGTCCTTCAAAATCTAGATGTTCCTCCCACTTTTCTCAATGCTCTGTTTGAGAAGACGCTTCAATGTTCAAAGCACCCTGAGCAACAGAACTAGAATGTCTCCCTCTGTAACTGGAATAGACCAAAAGTAAGTGACATAAGATTTAAAGATGATCTTCAGAAAAAAAAAAAAAAAAAAAAGAGGATGCTTAATCTCCTGTTATTATTCTGCCTGGAGTAGAAATTTTGGAATATAGTGAAGTATATTTCAAGGTTTTATTGTCTTTTTGTATTGTATGGATAAAAAATAAACATTTTCAGGGTGCCTGTGTGGCTTAGTCGGGTAAGCATCCAACTCTTGACTTTGGCTCCACTCATGATCTCATGCTTTGCGAGATCAAACCCCTTGGGATTCTTTCTCTCCCTCTCTACCCCTCCCCCATTTGCACTCTCTTGTCTCTCTTTGTCTCAAAATAAAAATAAATAATAGCATTTAAAAAAAAGAAATATTTTCTCTCTAATCCACTTTTGGGGACTTATATATCCAAAGATAAAGAAGGCAAGATATCTAAATAAAGGAATTAGTGGCCATTTCTCATTAATCCTAAAAACTCTCAGTATGTCTCTCAGGAAAAGACTTCAGAGACATTTGACTACTTTCTTCAGGAAAATAATTATCATCCATGAATATCTTCTATTTCAATGAAATTAAAAAAAAATCTTTAAGTGATCAGTATGTGAGGTTCTAGGCTACCTTAAGGTATTTTCCAAAATATCTTCAATAACATAATGTGATCCTGTCTTTTCTTTCCACTCTGATTGCTACTGCAATCTGGAATCCTGTGGTCTCCAAATGCTCTGGCTATTCTCTTCCAGTTTTATTACACTTTATTATAATGTTTTCAAATCACACTTTCAACATATCACTTGTAGCCACAAACATACACAACACATCATTTTGTAGCCACAAAATCTTTTAGTACCCATGACCTTCTTACTTTCTTGGATTGACAATTAGAGCCCTCTAGATGGTGACCCTATCCTTCCTGAAATCTTATTTGTATTTTCTTAAACTTGCAACCAACATAGCCAGTTCCTTCTATATTTGTCGTAGATTCTTCTTCCATGACTTTATCCATGTTTTTGCCTCACCATTTTTTGAATTAATCTATCTTTCAAGATTGATGGTAAGTGCCACCTTCTCTATGAGAACATTCCTAATCTTGCTGACACATTTATATCCTTCCTTCCTGTAATGTGATTGTCTTTATTTCTCATTTTACCTTTTATTTATTAGAACAGAAAATATGCAAAGCAAGATGCTTCCACTAATCTTTTTGCTATTGGACAGTAGGAAAAATGTTTTCTATTCTCTTGGGTTTTTTGATATGATGAATATAGTATGCCTTGATTTTTAGTTAATATTTATTAGTTGATCAGTGTTGTTGTTTTTTTTTAAATTACAGATGGTTCTCCTCAGGAGTGGATAATTAGAGCACATATTTTTCCTGCTGTGTTTATTATATATTTATCTTTATAAAAAAACACAAAAAGAGCAAGGAGAAAGAAAGTGTGTTTATATCCTATATTAAGCTATCTTTTAAATTAACATATTATGAATATATTTGCATTCTTTCCTCATGACAATGCAGAGGCCTTTGCTTATACTTGATGTTTGTCTGCTTGTTAATTTAAAGATATTTATAAACACTATGATTGCATTCTTATCTTCTATGCATCACTTTTGTCTATTAAAGCTGTTTTTGCCCTTATTTATCATTTAAGTGAATGAGTCTGCCTCTATCTTACATAGATCCTAAACCGATAATATTTAGTTTTCCTTCACCTTCAACATAACCACAAAAGGCATTAAACCTTGACCATCATCTCTTTCTGATTTTATGGGGTAAAAATTAAAAATTCATACTAGCTTTTTTGAGATAAACAAATGCTTAAAATAACCATCTCAATCTAAATCACATTCGCATGCACCATATCCTTATTTCTTATTTATATTTATACATTTCCAAAAGTGAAACATTTTTGCAGATCAGTAAAGAGGTCTTCTACTAGGCCAAATGAAGGCAATAAAAGAAAATATAAATGTGACCAAAGTTTTTAGATACTTTAATAAAGAGCCTGTCGGCTGCTTAGAAGATCGGGACCACCTCCATTATTTGATTTAAAGCGCATCAAAACAGCAATGAAAGCTCACTTTTAAGGTTATATGGGAAGACTCTAGCAATGTGTTATTACTGAGGTCAGCAGGTAATTTCTAAAGTTATGTAGTTCGTAAGACTTTCTTGAAATTGTTTAAGAAGGAAGTATGCAATTTTATGAGAGAAGTAAGTTGGGTTGATTCTGGGTTCTATAGTACATATTAAACATTTTTGACATGTCTTATGTAATATGAGACTATCAGAGGGAATGCTTGATATATTTTTGAATTTAAAAGGGACTTTAAGTCAAAAAAGTTCATTCTTCCAAATTAATTATTTCCTGTTTAGTAAATGCCTACAGTATGTGTCAGTCCAATGAGATAGTGTAAGTTATTACGCTGTTCCTCAGAGTGGTCCCCTTTCCTGCTGCAGTGAAATCACGACAATATTGTCTAAAGTACATATCCATGGACCTCACCCAAGAACTTCTGAATAGAACATCTGAATTGAAAATTGAGAATTTGCTTTGCTAAGAAGTGATCCAGATGATTTCTTTGCACACTAAAGTTTGAGAATGATTGGGTTAGTGATTAAAAGTATGAACCATTATAATCACATCAACCTGATTGAAGTTCAGCCATTTTTGTTTGTAAGCTTGTCATTTTTTGGGGGGCAAATTAACTTGTCTATGCTTTAGTCTCCTTGGCACACTTAATACCAGTAAAAGAGAAAACAATAGAATCTTAGTTATATTGGTTTTATGAGAATTAAGAAGACTTCACAGTGAAGTGCTGAACTAGATTTCCTGGAATATTTGATACATATTAGGTCTGTGTTCATTAGCAAGAATATAATGGCAGATTAAATATACCAATATCCTTTTATTTGGATTTTAAAATCTAGTGGAATTTTAAGGTTTAGTAAGAATTCAATAAACATTACCTCTTCAGTGGATGATAATGACGATAATGATGACAGAGGTCTAAAAAGCTAAAGGAAAAACTAAAGCAGGATCAAATGCTATCAGAAATCTATTTTTAAAAGAAGAAAGACAGAGGCAAAGAGAAGAATATTTCTAGGCGCCATCTATCTTCTCTATGTTTTATACCTCACATGCTTCTGGCAATCTTTTTTTCCTGGTTACTTGTTTTTTATATTTAAAGACTGCTGGATCTCATCACAGTGACCCAGAAATGATAGATTTGGATCATGTGTTCATCTTTTTGGAAAAAAATATGCACACATCCTGAGAGTTTTAAGTTTAACATAATTACATCGTTATTATATAAAAATTTATATTCGATAAAAATGATGCTCTGTCTTTATTTATTTTGCTCTTCATAATTTTTCCTTTATTATCTTTCTTTCCAAGGTTTGCAAAAAATCAGAACTTGTCCACTGAATACTATAATGAATAAATTAAATAAGATCTTCAATATCATGAGTCTTATATTCCAGTGACTGGGATCAGGAGGATAAGTAAACACACACACAAATGAGTAAATAAGCAAAGAGATTAATTCAGATTGTGATAAATACTAAGAACAAAATGAGATATGGTGACATCATTGAAAGTGATGGGGTGAGCTACTTTAGAATAGAACATCAGGAAAAGACTATGAATAGGTGATATGCCCAGAGGAATAAATTACTTAAAGAATTTAGTCATTTAGGAGGATGGAAAAGGGTATTTCAGGTAAAAAGAAATAAACTCAAAAGTGGAAATAAACTTATTTAAATAGAAGAAAGCCAGAGTAACTAGAACAGAGTGAGCAAGTGGTTCTAAAATTTGTTTAAAAGGCAATGAAGTATCAGGTGATGTGTGCTATTGAAAGATACGATAAAAGGTTTTCAATTTTTTCAAAGGGAAGTCTTAGCCATTGGAGAGTTTGAGCAATGCAATGATGCAATCTAATTTATGCTTTTGAAAGAAGAGTTTGGCTGCTGTGTAAATGGTGGCATATAAGCAGACAAGAATGTGGGTGAAGATACCATTAAGAATCATAATAGGGGCATCTGGGTGGCTCAGTTGATTGTCCAACTATTGATTTCAGTTTGGGTTATGATCTCGCAATTCTCATGAGTTTGAACCCTGTGTCAGGCTCCATGCTGACAGAAAGGAACCTGCTTGGGATCCTCTCTCTCCCTCTCTCTCTGCTCCTTCCCTGCTGTCAGTCTCTCTGTCTCTCTCAAAATAAATAAACTTGAATAAAAAGACACAATCGTAATAGTCTAAGCAAAAGATGGTGGAGCTGCGGGAAGGAGCTTAACAGACAAATGCTGGATTGCAGAAAATATTAAGGAGGTGGAGCCACAGAGATTTACTGATAGATTGAGTGTGTCATGTGAAGGGAAGTGAGGAATCTACAGTGATCTATATTTGGAGAATAAACAAATGGATTAACAGTATGATACATTTTATTGATAATTTTATTGATAAAATTAGTTTGGCCACTTAAAATCTGAAATATGTGGAACTCAGTGGTGAATTTGAGGAAAAAGATAAATTTGAGTGCCATCTATGCATAGGTTGTAGTTAAAATCATGACTTGAGAGATTATTTAGAGAGTATGTTGGCAGGGGGCATGTCTGGAGCACCACAATGTCTCAAAGTCTGGTAGAGGAGAAAGGGAGCCATCAAAGGAGACTTTGAAAAGAAGATAATGAAGTAAGAAGAAAATCAGGCATCTTGGGTATCCTTGAAGGCAATGAAAGTATGTGTTTCAAGAAAGAACTATAATCATGTATATCAAATGCTGCTAAAAGTCAAGTAAAATAGGGCAGTGAATTGACCACTGGCTGTGATCATTTGTAATCTTTGAAAAGAGATTTTTCATTGGAGTTGTGGGGAGAAAAGCCTCTTAGAGAATGGGAAGTTAGGAAAGGGAAGGAATAATAAAAATAGACAACTCTTTCATGGGAGTATTGCAGAGGATAAAAAACTGGGGCAGTGACCAGACGGAATGTGGGGTTATGTGATGATTTTGTTTTAAAAGGATCATATTAAGTAATGTTGCATGCCATTTGGAATAATCCTGCAGAGAGAGAGAAAAAAACCTTGCTGCTGCATAAGAAAAAAGAACATAATTGCAGAAGCAATATCCTTGAGAAAAATTAATGGAAATGGAATTCAGGACACAGATGGAGGGCCTGACTTTAAATGGAACCAGAAATTTGTCTTCTATTGTAAAAAGAATTATATGGTATAGAAGTAGGTAGTTTAATGGAATTGGTACATGCCTTGTTCAGAAGAGCTGTAGAAGGATAAGTTAGTAATGTAGTATGCAAACATATGGACAAGAAAGGATCCTTCCCCTTAAAAAGCTTACAATCAAATAAATAACCATAATAATCCTTACATTTTTTGTATTGCACACTATCCTTGTCAATAATATTTTAATTATATTCAATAATTATATACATTTTGGCAACTTTACCTGCTTTTACTATCCAGCAAGATGTTATTTTTTGGTCCTTGCACTTTAATGGTTCAGACGCACAGATATAAGTTTGCCTCACTGCACTTACCCATTCTTGTAATCATATGTTTGCAAGCTGTTGGCATAGACTGATATTGCCTGTCATTTTTTCTGACACCATTTAAATCATAGCAATGGTTTAATAGTTTCCTTAAAATGATGCTATCATTAATTCACTTTCTCAATGAGCAAGTTCTATTTTAAGAAATATACTGTGTGCAAAGGATATAGGATATTTTTTTGTATGAATCAATGAGAGTTATGTCTCCTTATATGATACCCACTGGCTTATTCTTGCTCAAATAAGATCACATCAAGGAAAATACCCTGGAGTAGTGGTTAACATCCTAGTTTTAACGTCAGGCAGATCTTACTTTACATATCAGAATTCTCTGGCTATCTGAACTTGAAAACATTTTTCACACTGTTACTGAACTTTCTCATCTGAAAAAAAGGATAATACCTCTCTCTTTCATTAAAGTGATATTTCGATGATTAAATAGTATAACATTTGTAAAGCGACAAATGCAGTGTCTGGCATATTATATGACAAACATTTCATTTTTTATTGTTGCAATTACTAACACCAATGCTACTACTAGAAAATATTTGAGTGTTTATTATCTATTATAGCACAGTGAAAACTTTTTAAGGTTTTTAATATATAAATTCCTGTAAATCCTACAAAAGTACATAGTTAATATTTTGAAAAAAAAAAGAAAGGAAAAAGAAAAGACAAAGAAAGAAAGGAAAAGAAAAAAGGAAAGAAATGATATACAAAGAAATAAAATGATTTTATAAAAGTCACCCAGCTAGTAAGTGGCAGAGCCCATGAAGAATTCAAACCCAGACAAGTCTGGCTCCAAAGCCCAAATTCTTAGCCTTTACAATCTGCTGAATCTCACCATTTTTATTCATGAAGTAAAAATATTCCTTATCCTTTATCCTGTTAATGTGGGATGTTTTCAGTATCCTATTGTTCTTTATACAACTCTTACTAAAGATAATTGTAGCAATGAGGATCTTAGTTACTCCTTTGTTCTAACTGGATTTTCCTGTTTCTGTGAAAAGGAAGAATGTGTCTGTATCCTGGGTATACTCAACATTCCACAGGAAGCAATGACAGAAGTAATAATCCCAATTCTACCAAAAATTGCTCTGAGGTTATTTAAATATACAATGGGTAAAATATAAAAGACAGATTTTATTTTCCAGGAAGTATTCCTTAATCTTTCCATGTAAAAGACTGTGATCTCAATGACCTACAAGAGCCTTATTTCATCTGTACCTTATTCACTCTTATGGACAGTAAAAGGACAACTCCTCATGTTTTTTGCATGACATTATTTTATATAGACGATGTGATTTTTCCTACTCTCATCACAAAAATTGCAACAGCCCAGATTTATCAACAAGAGAGCAATCTTGATTCTCTTCTAAGCATTTTTCCTATGCCTAAGGCTCTCCAACTGTCTTAGTACTATGGCTTACATAACTACTTTAGTTCAAAGGGCTCTGAATAAATGTGGCCACCTTGACATCATGTGATAGAAAGTGTTATGTAGTGCTGAGGCACAGAACTGGATTTTAATATCAAGTAGAATTAGTAAAATGCTCTTTTCCCTTCAAGACAGGAATGATTGAGGTGTCCCTGAAATTATGCCTTATATTTTCCATAATCAAAAAGTATTCACATAGACAGTCCTGAATTTCCTCCGAAGGTGCTAGTATACTGATTATTGAATAGTATTGAGACAAAATACCTTTGAAGACTTTTGGGTTAAATAGATTGGTCCAAATTCTAACTCTATCACTTACCACCCATGTGATTCTGGGCTGTAACTTACAATACTTACTTCATATTGTTATATCAGGTGAGATAACACATAGAACATTCTTGGCACCCTTTTTAGAATACTGTGACCAACCAATAGTAATAATAGTCACATACATCCATTATAATACTTTCTTCTACAAATAACATAAAACCCAAACTAGACCAAACTCTAAGGAAATATATCAATTCGCACACGTAACTAGAGGACCAAGGGAAGCATAGTCTTTAGGATTGGCTAAATCCAGTGTGACTTGTGCTATGTTTGTGGGATTATCCACCCTGTGTTCTCTCTTGTTAAACTTTTTCAGGAGGGATATTATTGAAAAAAAGACTCTTGTAATCCAAATTGCACATTCTCACACGACAATGTCCAGAGAAAGGGGAAATATGTTGCTTCTCCTTATATAAGTCCCAGCAAATGTGTCATGAAACTTATAGGCCTGAATTGAGTAACTTGCTCATATGTGAATCATTCCTGGTGGCTAGAAAAATGTCATGGACTGACTGGCTTAGGGCTAGACTGTTGTGTCAATCATTGCAGCAAGAATGTTAGGAGTTACCCTTAAACCAGTAGGTCAGACATGGAAATCCAAACTAAACTCAGAGTCCTTTTAGAGAGGGGGAAAGTCAGGAATATATGTAGAGAAGGCAACAAATAATGTTCATTGGACTTTATTTTCATAATGAATATTCCTGTGGGTTTTTTCTACTAAGTAATTGATGATCATCTTAATAATTTTCAGTGAATTCTCTAATTGTGTAACAAAAAATGTGTACAAATGCTATTTTTCAGCCTAGTGATGGATAACATGGCAAAAGTCTTTGAGATCTCAAAATCACAAAAATTCAATTACCATTGTTCAAATATCCGTTTCAAAGTATAACAGAAGAATGCTTGGTAATTCTTTTTACATAAGTTATGTGTTAGCACATAGCATTATATTGTAAAAAGACAAATTTGATAGTGCTATCTGAAAATTCTGCAAAATATGCATATATCAGTAGCATCTGAAATATTTAATTAGAATAATTATATAGCAATTAAAATTGTATGTTATATGTATAATTATATAAACTATATAGACACTATTATGATTTATATAATCAGCACTATACTAAATTTTTTCTTAGAGTTATTTTGATAATTTTCCCCTTATTTCTCAATAAGAATATTATAAGTTAATTTATTAATTAATATCAAGTATTAATTAATATCAAGTATCAAATATGCATAAATCTAACTATAAATTATGTATTTTACAATGCATATTATACAAATGCATAAGAATTCTGATGATAAGCCCTGGTGTTTATATGACTAAGTGTTTCCAGGATTTTTTCTTTATAGTACTGTTTGACACATGATGAAGCTATAATGTCTATGTGCCTATGAAGTCTGACATTCTGATGGTAGAAAGGTTACTTTCATCTGTTGAGATTTTGACCTAACTTTCAATATTTTTCTCTTAATGTTAGATGGTATCTGGATACCCCAATGAAAAAAGAATGTTATATTTTTTAAGTTGTTTGGATTTTTTCATACATTATTTTGATTCCATCAATCAGCAAAAGTCATAAAAAACAGTAAAAGTTGTGAAATTAGAACAAAGAATAAATTGAGACAGGATTTTGGAATTATTAAGTCTATATCTAGAACTTTTATGATATGAACAGATTTTTGGATAAGCAGGAAACATCTCTTATAGAGATCTTTTTCAGTTAATACAAAATTTAAATAAAGGCCATATTTCAGAATATTTTTATCAATTTGACAGAAAAATGCGTACATTTATTATATTTAGATAATACCAGATCTAATTTTCCCTATTTACAAGAGGATTCATAACTTTCATTGTTCTAGAGTTTCACAACAACTCTATAATCTTTGACCCAGCCTATGTGATTTATCAAGATACAAGAAGCATATTCAATCTGCACAGATCACCCCTTTTGCCAATACTATGTATAATGCATTTCCTTGATTTTCCTTATATTCTTCCCAAGGCCTATGAACAGGTAGAAATGCTGCATTTGCCCTGCAGCTAGTTATGGATACAAGCTCTTCCAAGACTGCAGTTCTAGTTCACAAACAGGTGTTTGAGCCACAAAGATGAAAGACAGTACTGTCCACTAAAATCTGAACCAGGCAATAGTACAGCACTTTATACTTTAGGTTGGCAAACAAACCTCAAGGTTGGTCTCCCCAGAAGCAAATAATGATGATATCCATTTAGTTAGTTTAACAAGCCATGCCCCTTTTCTATTAGTCTAAGGAAGCAAAAGATTGCTCAAAATGACTTTATAGTCACTTGGGGAAAATCAAAACATTTCACATCATCTGCCTACTTGTTTTAAGCAGAAAGTTTCAATACACTGAAATATCTTAGCTCAGAGTAGTCATCCTTGAAATAGCTGGAGAGCAGTACAAGAGAAATATTTACTTTCCTAAAAACTGCAAGACAAAGATGCTACACTGTGCTCTATTAAATTTAAATTGATTAGTGTCCCACACAACCAGTGTGCACAGGCTGGGCACTGACAATCAGGCATGAAGCAGGGGCTGCCAATGGCAGTTCCAGAAACACAGCAAGGGATTGATTAAAGTGAGCTTTCTACCATCTGTGGTCACGTTATGCTTGGGATAGTTCATATATCTGCAAGAGCAGCAGTAAATATGCCAACAGAGGCAACAGGTTTCCTTGAAGCAGAAAAGAAAGTGGAGTCGATCAAGCTAAAGCTATAGCTTAAATCTGATAGCAGAGGATTCATGGAAAAGAGCTGACTTTGGCATTCTGTGTGAAAAGACCATCCAGGATGGAAATATGATGCTAGAAAGATAATTCTTACTTGGAGGATTTATGATTAAAATTTTAATTCATTCTAATATTTGTCCAATTAAATCAGTTATAGGCATTTTGGCTGAGAGTCAACCTTTACATTAGGGAGCAATATTTTTTAAAAGGGTTTGGCTGGAAATGGTGGCTCCAGTGTTTTATTTTATTTGGACAAGAGGGAAAAGAAGAGAAAGAGAAGATGGAAGAGAAGCTAAATAATTGGACAAAAGGTGACTTTTACCTCAAAAAGCAAGGTTGCAATTCACTGGACAATCTCTTGGTTCCATAAAATCCTTTTGTAGGAATCAGAATTTTTGTTCATTCATTCATTCATTCCTTCATTCAACAAATGTGTATTGTGTGCTTACTTTGCATATAGTGCTAAGTGATGAAGCTCTATGGGAGACAAACATCCTGACCTCTAGGAGGTTATGGTGTAGGTATACTGTGTATAGCAATATATACAAATAACCATCTAACTATATTTAGGACTATTTCATGTTCTTTGATCAGAATAGTCCAGCAAAAAGTGGCGTCCCAAATGAACATACAACCATATTACTTAATTAATACAGGTCTTTCTCGCAAAAAACATTCCACATCTCTTCCTTGGTCTTCCAATGCCCTATATTTTTCCTCTCCACTTTCACATTGTAATCTTGCATTATATTTTACATAGAGAATGGGAATTATTCCAAAAGATGTTTATCATCTTCTCATGATCAAATCTATAAACCTGTGTGTATCTGCTCGGAACTTCTTTCTTTTTTGATTGAAAAACTGGGGGACATTTTTCTTTCTCATGGCAATGGTGAATCATTCCATCTATGCTGCCTTCTCTAGGACTTTGCCTCTTTGGTTATTTTCTTTTTTCCTGAATCATTAATATCTCTCTCTCTTTCATGCACGCGCATGAATGATTTCCATATGCCAGAAGTCACTGCTTCACAATATGTTTCACATCATGGCACACATATAAAGTTATAATAATTTGAAGTCACACTGGGGAAAACTGGTGAGACTGCTCAAGTACTGAGGCAAGTGGCTTCCCTTTTCTCAGGCCATCTGGAGCATTGCAGCAGCAACTGTGGGCCTGAGCACTTAGGTAGCCACCTTATAATTAAACAAATAGGCAAATCAACAAAACTCTCCTTAACCCCATATGTCCATTCAGTTCCTTCCTGGTATCCTTTATATCTAAAATTCTTACAATAATTTTCTACATATGCTTTTCAACCACTTCCTTATCTCTCATTTAAATTCTCTTCAAAATACTCCAATCAACTTGCCTTCTGTGAAACTCTTATTGTCGGAAATCAACAAATCTACTGCATATCTATCTCTTTGACTCTCATTGAAAGCTTCCTTCTTTGCACTCTATTTTTATTTCCCTTTATGATTGATTTCAGAATTTTCTGGCTTTTTTTCTATGCTTTCCTGATTATATTATTTCTCAGTCTCCATTGCTGGCTCCTCTGTGGCTGTCTGACCTGAGAATTAGGTTCTGTTCCTTCTTCTCTTCCCTCTTCCTTCTTCTCCTTAGGTCATCTTATCTAGTCACATGCTTTTCATTACCACATATGTACTAATAAAACTAAATTTAAATTCTAAGTCTAGTCTTCTTGTCTTGGCATTTACATTTGAGTGTTTTATGGGCATCTTAAACTTAATGAGTTCAAAATTAACTTCTTCATTCCTTTCTTCCCCTGTCTTTCCCATCTCAATGAAATTCCACAAGACAATCAATTTTGTAGTAAATCAAGAGTTCTCTGGATTCTACTCTTTTCTTACCCCCTTCCCCCATAACCAACTCATCAGTAAGTCTTAGTAATTCAATCTTTATACCCATAGAAAATCTATTGTCTTTTTTATTTCTCTTCTGCTACCATCTTAACTTAGGTCACCATTCTCTCTCATCTGAATTACTGAGATAAGCTCTTGTCATTTATCCTTACCTCCCACCTTTCCTCTCTAACCTTTTTCTCCTTAGAAAACTAAAATGGTCTTCTTAAAATACGAATTAAATTATTTCATACCCCCAAATAAAATCTGTACTCTTCTACGGTTTACAATGCCCTAAATAATTTGGCCTCTGCTTTTGTCTTTACTTTTTGCCTCTACTTTTGACTCTTTTTGGTCTACTACCCTCTCACTCACAGACTCCTTGGCTTTCTTTTAGCCACTGATACAAAAGCCTTATCAAATTGATATCCTTTTGCCTATATATTCTACCCATTTTCTCTTTGTATGATTGCCTCTTGCTTATTTTTTTAAGGGGGGACTTAATTGTTTTCTACTCAGTTATTTTGTTTCTGACTATCAAATCTTGAGCTGGTCTCACCTGTTATTCCTTCATGCAGGACATTGCCCTTAATTTTCATGTATTTATTATAATTTTTATTATATTATAACTGTTTACCTATCAATTGCCATAGTTTCTATATGGTAAAACTTATAAGGTTAAAGACCATTTTTGTTGTGTTTGTAAAAATATAGCAAAGTGCTGCCGTATAGTAGGTGTTCAATAAATATATGCTGAATATGTATTCCATTTCAATACGGCAGACTGAGACACATGTCTCACTTATCGTTTTGCTTTTTCAATACCCCCACTTAAAAATGTGAAGAAACTTAAACAGAGAACATGAAATTATTCCATTACTGAACACATTTTTAAATGTTTGAAAAACCAAAAGGAAATCGCTATCATATATTGTTAGACCTTTCTTCCCAATGCGAGTCACTGAGAATAGAATCCACGAGCACAAAAATGGAGTTGGCTATTGGGGTTTATTTTAGTTCGGTCGAAAGGCCCTTCCCGAGTGTTGGCAAGTCCTCAGGAGAGCACGCCGCTGAGCAGAAGCTCAGGGGTTATATAGGCCACAGCAGAGTAGGAAAGGCCATCATTGAGGTAACCAATCATAGTTTACAGCATTATATGGGGGTCAATCACATTTTGACACTCAACCATTAGATTTGGAGGAAACCTATCATTTGTAGAGTTCTTTGTCTCAGGAGAGGTTTGAAATGACAAATCATGGGTCAAAGGGGGAGGTGAAGCAGGTATACAGAAGGGAGAATTTTGCAGTTAAGGGGTGAGGTTGTGTAACAATGTCTTGAAAAACAAGTTAACCTTTAAGTTGTAATTATTGGTTACATACTAGGACTTCCAGAGCCAGATTGCTCAACCCTTGATTATCCACCAGGAAAAGAGTCAGAGAGTGAAACAATGGCTGGTATGTTTCCATAAGGGTCAGCTTGACCCAGGAGGGGTCTTAACAATATTGATCAGAGAGAGCAGAGGAAGACACAGTCTAGATATACACTAATGTGGCTGCATTCAGAGAGAGCCAAGTCAATCAACAAGTTCTGCAAAGGGAGAACCAGAGATATGTTGCTGAAAGCATGTATACTAATTGAAGGTTTACGAATGGAACAGTTGCTTTATCCATCTCTCTCCTCTATATCCTAATGGATACAGAAAGACTTTCAGCTGGAAACTTAAGCCTAGGTAAAAACATTACATCTTTATTTTCTATGGAAATGACAAAACTATCTGTAAAGTTAAAGCTTCTGCTATGAGTTTTATTACATCAACTCAAAATTTTATTCTTTTTAGCATTTAGGAATTTTCCAGGGTGTTGCAGACTATGAGCCTGGCGTTCTCTCTTGTCCAGAAAGAGAGAGGATGCTGATTTGAATACATGAGAGGCTAATATCTGGGAGGAGACAAGAGCCCTGAGCAGGGTTCCATCTCCATATTTATCGAGCGCTCAAGATCTTACATACATGGTGAACATGAAGAAAACAATCAGATAGTAATCATAAACTTGTGTGTGTAAGAAGCAAAGGGTCGGGGGGGGGGTGGGCTAGTGGAGTTTGTGATCAGAGTATATTGGCACCAGATGGAAATTAGTTTCCTACAGGTGATATAACAAGTTACTCGTGATCCCATTATAAACTCTCACTAACTAACCTTGTGTGCTTTTGCCCTGTGGCAGCTTTCTGCCCTAAGCTTTTTTCTACGTACTGACTAACCTTGGGCATTTTCACTCGTGGCGGCAGCTTTACACCATAAGTTTTTTAAAAACCATTGTAAGTATAAGGAATTCTTGAACCTATTTTCCTACACAAGGGTAATGGGTATGACCCCATCTTATCACCTTAAAGCAAAAGCCAGTTGACTCTGTTTACCTAAGCACACAGAGGTCTATTTTACTGTCTTAATTTAAGATGCGAATAGATAATCAAATATCACCCAACAATTAACAAAAGAGAAAAGCCTAAGGCAAGTGGAAAAGAATGTCCTAGAGGAATTCAAAAATATATCAGAAAATGTTAACAATTAAGCAACACTTGCATTAGTATTCTTAAAGTGATTTGATTGGAATTATTAGAGACAAGAAAGCATTCTAAAAAGTTAAACACAAAACTGCAAATTCAAAAATAAAAATTATAAGAAAAGAAAGATAATTTTGAGGGACTCTCCAAAACTGTAGAACAAAAAGACAAATAGCTGTGAAATATAATTTTTAAAAAGCTATAAGAGATACTAAAGATCAATTATAGAAAGTTTTATATTTGACTACTCAATAGAGAGAGTGAAATTAGCAGAGACAAGGAAGCCAGAGTTTTGTCATTGAAGAGACCTAGAGAATTCCCAGTAGAATGGAAGACTTATGACCAGATCTATGATTGCAAAATGGTAGCATTCAAAGTTTTTTTTTAAAGTTGTAAAATATTATGGATTGAAAATAGATCAATATAAGATATCCGTTAATAAATGAGGATTTAAATGATGACATTTGTTATATAAAAGCTAAAAGATTACAGAGAAAACTCCTCAGAGCAATAAAATATTTTTTCTTGATTTCTATACCCAGTCAAAAATATCATGGAGTACCTGGGGGGCTCAGTCGGTTGAATGTCCAACTCTTGGTTTCAGCTCAGGTCATGATCTCATGATTTATGAGTTTGAGCCCGCATTGGGATCCACATTGTCAGTGCAGAGCCTGCTTGGGATTCTCTTTCTCTCTCTCTCTCTCTCTCTCTCTCTCTCTCTCTCTCTCTGCCTCTTCCTCTCCGTGTCTCTCTCTCTCTCTCAAAAATAAATAAACTTTAAAACATGTCATCAAATGTGACAAAGATATTTTCAGCCCTATAAATGTTATCTCCCATGAACCCTGCCTTAGGAGTTTACTGAATTAAGAGTTTAGAAAAAACAAGGCTGGTAGAATAGATCATGGAGCAGGGAAAAGGCAGAGAGAGAGTCCATTCTGACAACTGTGCTGGAAGAGCTAGGGGCAAGAATTTAAATTGGATAAAGAAGGGGAAATGGTTGGCAGCCATGAGAGAGGACTGTAAGAAGAATTAACAGGTAAGATGGAAGAGATAACAAAACAGAAACTTGGAAAATACAAAGGAAAGAAGAAAGGTATAGAGTTAAAAGAGAGAAAATAATCACAAAGTTTATTTAAAAAATTAGAAGTCAGAGTCCAGAAGAGAAATAATCTTTGATCTCAGCCTTTTTTGGATAACATTTTGTTTAATGGAGGTTGAAATTTAGTATTTAGTGCTGCTGTGTAGTAAGAGTTTTCATATTTCATCTTAGAAAATGTCTTTCCAACCAAATAAGCATTTTTAAATACTGATATCAATCCATAAGCTTATTTTAATTGAACATATTCATCATTTAGAAGTCATTTATAGAATTCTATCAGATTCTCCTCTTGATATTCACTTTTTTGTGTCATTATGTTGCAGATTAATCACTTCTATTTGAAAAAGATCAGTGGAAGCTCCTCAGTTGTATAGTTAAATGTTGTTTGAGCTCAGGAAACAGTCACTACAAATTTGCATGGGAATAGAGATTCATTTCCTGTTTTAACTTTTCACAGCATGGTAAGTGTTTAAAGTAGCCTAACATTACTTGTGATTCAAAAACATTGGTTGTTGAAATGACTATACTGCAGCATAAACTACACATTTAAGCACTATTCTGCCTATAATTTTAGGTTGAATTCATTAAGAAATAGCAAAAAATAATATAAAATTTGGGGCGCCTGGGTGGCTCAGTCAGTTAAGACTCCAACTTCGGCTCAGGTCATGATCTCGCAGTTTGTGAGTTCGAGCCCCGCATCGGGCTCTGTGCTGACAGCCCAGAGCCTGGAGGCTGCTTCTGATTCTGTGTCTCCCTCTCTCTGCCGCTCCCCTGCTCACACTCTGTCTCTTTCTCAAAAATAAATACAAATTAAAATTTTTTTTAAAATAATATAAAATTAAAATTAAAAAAGAAATATTATGTCTGTAATTAATAGTGGTTGAAGCAATTCTTTTCATTCAGAAAAGAAGGAGGGTACCTGGGAGTCAGTGGAGCATCTGATTCTTGATTTTGGCTCAGGTCCTGATCCCAGGGTAGTATGTTCATGGGATCTACCCAGTGTTAGACTCTGCGCTGAGCATGGAGCCTGCTTAAGATTCTTTTTCATTCTGCCCTTTTGCCCATGCTCAGTCTCTCTCTCCCTCCCTCCCTCCCTCTTTCTCTCTCTCTCTAAGGAAAAAAATTCATCACTTTTGGTTCTGTGCTCAGAAAAATCCCAGTGAAATTTTACCATTGTTAATCCATTAAACGTCTGTGATGTAGGGGGCAGGTGAGATTATTCAGCTTTTATTGCTATCAAAAATTGACAATATGACAATACTCAAGTCCATAAGGACAAGTGCCGCTCATATTTACAGCAATTGCAAATGACAGACGTCAAGTATTTGTCTGCATGAATATCACAATGAATATCTCTATAGGCTTTCCCTACATTACATTTTCACAGTTTTGAAACTATGTTCAACTTTTCCTTTTTCAACCACATATACATTTTTATCCCCATCTGTTGCAATATATCTTAATGGATTCCTCTTCAGGTTGTGCTGAATTCATGTTTTCTTCTTTGAAAGTGTTCTTACCTGACCACAGAAAATATTCATATAGGGTGATTCTTTAATCACTTCCAACTTGGTGTTGACTTCTCAAATAAATAACATCTGAGCAGTATCAATATCATATGTTGACTCATCGAGAGCCACGGAAAACCACTTGAAATCAATTGCTATGTTTTCTTTTTAATTGACTAGTGCTGTTTTACCCAAGTTCTCAAATCTTTGAACAATTGCTGTCACCGAAATGCTAGCAGTCTTAATCAAGTTTACTTTTTCTGGGTACCTTTGTTTGGCCATTGCAATAAAACACAAGTTAATTAACTCACCTTTGGTAAATAGTGTTTCTTGCTTGGTTTACAAATAAGCCACTCAGAAACTTAATTTGGTTCCAGGCTCATTTTCAGCTCTTATTTTTATTTAGAAATTCTGCCATTATTAAATATGCCATTTAAGGTTTTCTAATTTTTCTGTCACTTTCTTGTGAGTTGGGAATACTGTCATGAGTATTCATGTGGACATCAATGTATATTGTAGTCTGAATTTTAGCACAGTTATAATTTCATTGAATAAGAAACACAATCCTTGTCATCCAATTCTATGACAAAGTAACCTCCACACTACTCTGCCTTAAAATTGTGACATTTAATGTCCATTTTTCTCTTTTCTTTCTTGTTTTGACACAATGAGTATGCACTGGTAGTAAGTAAATAATAAAATAGCACAGTACAATGATACATGTGGCATTCACAATCCTGTCAAGTTATAACCATGTCATTGTGACAGCAATGCTCTGAGCAACAATGCAGATCTATGAGAGTACCACATATGGTCTCTGCTGCAATTACTCTGTCATTTTAGCCCAGAAGCAGTCAGACAAAATATGCATACAAATGATCATGGCTGTGTTCTAATAAAACTTTATCAGTAGATGCTGAAATTTGATGATCATTTAATTTTTATGTGTCACAAAATATGTTTAAAATATATTTTTCCAATTCTTAAAAAATGTGAAAACCACTCTTAGCTTGCAGGCCTACAAAAACAGGTAGCAAGCTGGATTTGGTCCACATCATTGTGGATTCCCTGACCAATTTGTACTGAATCCATAGGCTTCCTTGCTCACTGAATTCTGGTTGGATTTGTTAGTGGAGAATACTGGCAGAGGACTGGTAGAAGGAAGAAGACTGAGTTTGGGGTATTGATTTTCCTGTTGCTGACCCCTCTCCATGAAATTGCTGTAGGCTGGTTGTATACCTCACCTGAAGCTTTTTTAAATGATATTTTATTTATTTTGAGAGAGAAAGAGCACAAGTGGGAAGGGGCAGAGAGAAAGAGAGGAAGTAGAGAGAATCCCAAGCAGCTTCACGCTTAGTGTGGAGCCTGACATGGGGCTTGATCTTACAACCATGAGATCATGACCAGCCGATATCAAGAGTGGGATGCTTAACTGACTGAGCCACCCAGGCACCTTTACCTGAAACTTTTAAGGCTGCGTCCCTCTACTGAAGGTTTTAATTACTGTCAGGTAGTCTTCTACACACAGCTCTCCCTGTTTCTAGGTTACAGTTTCTGCTTTTTCTATTTGTTCCTTCACATGCAGGGGTAATAAGGGGACTCCAGCTTTGCTAGCCCAGGCTTTATACACTGCCCTTATCCTTTGCTACAATGTGACTTTATAAATGGTTAACAAACTTATCCTAATTTTTAAAATATATTTTATGTTGTGATACTAACTAATCCAGATACTAATACTAATTTCTCAGAGTTAGTAAATAATATAATCTTCTGTCCCTTCAAACACACGAGGCACTCACTAGGTGTCACTGGGAACTACATCTCCTCTTTTTCCTGGTATAACTTCATATAAAAACAATTTGTGATGAAAATAGAGAAGGCTGGCAAGTGAGAAGAGAGTGTAGTGAGGGAAAAAAAGAATGCTTACTGTATGGTTAGCTCCAAAGTCTTGCAAGAAAATTGTCTCTCAGTTTTCTCTAATTAAGTTTGTGGTTTAAAATGTCCTCTAGCTATTGGCCTTTACACAGCCTCTCCTAATTTGACACCAAAATTCCCAGAATAAGCACAGAATAATGAGGGAAACTCAACAACACCAAAATTCAGGAGTGATTTGCACACTATTGCCAGAGTTGGAAAAATTCGCACCATTTAGCAGGCAGATGGAACTCAACTGAAAAACTAATTTGAGTTTCCCATGAGTATTAAGTGCCAGAAACAGCAAAACTGCCAGCCTGACTGAAGACAGGAAGACCCTCTGTTTCTCTCCCTATCAGTCTCTTGGGACAAAAATGCATTTTCTTAACCAATCAGGACAGTCATACCTGGAAAGTATCAATCTGTTTTTAAGACTATTCTCCATTTTATAAAATTATAAATTAAGCTACAAAGAAGGCATACCCAAAGCAAGCTGCTTCAAAATTTTTAATTATTAATTCAACAAACATCTATTGAACATCTACTGTATGTCTGTCCCTGTATTAGCTGTTGGGAGAATAAGACATTGGTCCCTCAAAGAGCCTGTAGTTTGGTGTGAAAATAAAACAGAATTTAGAACACGGTGTGAGATGAGAGCATAGTGGTTAGGAGGTTAGGGAAGTTTTCTTGAAGGAAGAAGTGTCTAAAAAGATATATATAATGTTGGCTGAATAAGATGATATGCATAAGAAAGAAATGTGCATGCATGCATAGAGAGCATTCTGAAAGAAATACAGTCTCCACCCCCCCCCAAAAAAATATCTAAGGGACAAGAAATGAATGGAACTTGAAAGCATCCTCTGACAATTAGAAAACAATTTCAGACTTTATATTTACGTATTTACTTTTATAGGAGAGACTTCATTTGAAAGGTTTGTTTCAAAAGGACAGGAATGGGACTATGGCCAAAAGGAGAGGATTACCATTGCGATAGAGAGAACATTGCTACTGTGAGCTCTTCAAGTTCTCAAGGGTTAGGCAAAAAGGTTTTTCTTTTATAAAGAGGAGTCAACAAGGCTAGAAAGAACCAGGTGTGGGGAAGTGGGATGAAAGAGAGTCATGATTGGATAGTGGATCTGAGACTGCTTTACTTTGACACCAGCCTGTATTTAGGAGAGGCCCTTAGTGGGGAGCTGTAATGCTGCTTCAGGCAGAGGATGAGTCAGATTTCAGGTGGGAGAAGAAAGAAACTTAACCAAAGTTTGGTTAACAAGCATTTTTTCCCATTGATCAGTCGGTGGGGCAAGCAAATTAGCTAATCATTTATGAGCAAAGAATGCAATGTGGAGAGTCTGTGTCTAGCCTTGCCGTAGGTAAAGAAGGAGGTATCCTTGAGTCTTTTCTAAGTCATATGAGGAAGAGTGGTTCCTTGTAGTAAGAAATTTCTGACACACAAAGCACTGGGGATAGAGGAGGATTTCTTTAACTGTTTCTGTTTCCTAGGATCACAGCATTCACTGGGGTAAAGTTCAACATTGTTACTTTAATGTACTGTGTCTTCACAGGAGCTGTAGATTTACCATTAACTCATCTGTACAAAATGTCAGAGATCAATTCTTGTGGGTAAGAGATGATTCTGCGTGAGATCAGCAAAACTAAACTTAAATATATGCCAGATTCTGGGAAATGAATGATTTGTTAAAAGTTTACTCATGCACAACTTCCATCCCAAGGTGTATTGTTGTCATCTGATTGATTTAGGTGCTTAGTACTCCTACCAAATTACCTTCATTCTTCAGAGCTTTTGACAACACTTTCCTTGTGGGGTCACATCTTGTAGAATGCAAAGTGCTGTCGGCCATTACCCTTATTTCTTGAGAGGTGACTTTTTGATCTTTGAAGATCCAAATGACTAAGTGTAAGGTGATGAAGTAGAATGGGGAAATAATGCTCTCACTATCTCAAAAAGCAGCACTTCCCCAGGAGGGAAGCCTATTTAAATTTTTACAGACCTTGGGTTTTGGGGACAGGGGACAGTTGGGGGGGTAGGGTCAGATAACTTAATCCTCTCTTAGCTGTTGTGTTTCAACAAAGTACAAACACTGTTTTCTCCAATTCCTGCCAGATTCTGGCAATGGATAGATCTCTTTCCCTCTCCTTAGCTGGAGTTGTTGTGAGACTTTACGGGTTTTATTTGTTTGTTTATTCAGGGTCTTGAGAATTTTCATGAAAAATCAGGAGAGGCTGTATTAGGGTACTGCTTACCAAATGCTATTTTTAACCAAAAACCATAAACTAAAATGTTCTTTAAAGAGGCAATTTCTCCTTAAATCAACAAATAAGAAGGCAATTTAAGTACTCAAAAGAACTTTGATATTGCTCAAAACAATCTATAATTAAATATGACAGTTAGATCAGCCTTAGAATCAAGCAATTAGCCTATGTCTGTAAGATTTAGATGAAATAAGTTTGGGCTAATGTAACTCAGTGTCTAATAAAGAATTAAAGCATAGGAATTAATGCATATGAAAACTCCTTGTCATCTGAAAGCTTAACGAAAGAAAATTGGCCAAGATAGTGTTAACCTTCTCCTCAGACTGGCAGAACTTTAGACTAAAGTTTCTTCCTGACTATAGGCCTCTGATCTCTCCTCTTAGAGCATTTACTTTAGAATACTTGGAATTGTAAATTACTTCCCTGAAACTTGAGATGTAAGTCTTCTCCCAGTTTCTAGCCAGTCTTACAATAAGGAGTGTCTTTCTTGAGGACCTGAGAGCCATCCCTTTGAAATGTAATCACCAAGAAAGTGTCCCTGTCTCTTAGTCTCACTGGGAGAGTAGAAGCCTAATTTCTTCAATTGCCAATTGGCAAAAACAAATGACATATCACATTGACTACCTCCCATAACTTCCTCTGGTGATTTTCCACAGGCTCACCTCAGCAATGAAATCTCTCCTGTGTTTTATTTCAACAGAGTTGAGTTCAATCTCTCTCCTATTGCAATAGTCTTGAATAAAGTCTTCCTTGCCTGTTTAACTTTGTCTGATATGATCTTTCTTTGATGACGTTTTTATGTTTGTCTTTTAATAGAAATTATGGGGAAGGTGTTTGTAGGTAAATATGAGCTTATCTGTTACTCAGATTTTAATTGAGTAGTTACTGAAATTTATCATTTCGATTAATGTCCCAAACTACTCTGGAGATTAAGAAACTCTGTTTTAAGAGTAAAACAATGGAATTTGGAGAAAAGAAGTTCCATATAATGGAAGTAAAAACTAATGGGAGAATATTTGAAAGAAAGATTTTATTTTATGAATATGAAGTTTTCCCATTTCCCTTTTTCCTCTTTTCCTTTCTTCCTATCTTTCTTTCTTCTTCCCTTTTTATAAGTCTTTCCTTCCAGGTAATTACTGTAGCTTAAAGGACACAATCTGCTTTCCAATCTGTTCCAATTATCATTTATAAAAGTAAAAAAAATTCAGTGAACTTTGGGAAATTTCACACAATTCATAGCATTTACACTAAACACAATTTCTGTTAAATTTATAAAATGTCTTGATCACATTTAAGACAAAATGCATGTCTTAACCTGGTTTACTTGCTTCACACTTTATTCAGAGTCAATGAAGAAGAGAGGTGATCTTTAAATATTTGGGAACCCATAGGTCTCCAGACTATCTTGATCCTGCCAGTCCGTATAGTCATTTATTTTGAGCTAATTCTGGTTCATTCTCTCTCTCTTCCTCCTTCTCTCCCTCCTTTCCTCTCTTGTTTGGCCTCCTTTCTTGTGGTTATTACACTTTTTGTTGATACTGTGAACTAACTCATATTGTGGAAGACATTGCTATCATTGCTAATGGCTCTGCTGCCTTATCCAAAGAACAGTAGTAGTGATTTTAAAACTCAAATGCACATAAGAATTACAGTAGGTACTTGTTAGAAGTGCAAATACCTGCACCCATTCTAAGTAATTATGATTTGAATGCTGGCTGGTAGGGTTTGGAATTTGCATCGGAAGAAAGCATTTGATTTAGGGGAAGGATCAAATTGGGGGAAACATCAAGATGGAGTAAAACATATGAATCAGAGTAAATTAGAAGAGTGAAAATATTAATTGTGGGAGACTAGGAGAGTAGAGGATATGTGTATGTTTATTAAATAAGAAAAATAAATGAGAAAGAGGCACATACCTGGCCCTGGCCTTGTAGGCCTTCTGTATGACTTCATTTTCAAATTCTGCTGACTGTACCTATCTTGCATCAGAGGAGAACTGTACTTCAATCATTCTCTTCTTTTAAAATAAAGCCTATTAAAGTTGAGATTATTAATAAATTAATTACCTATAAGTGAAGTGATCCCCTTTCCTTCTCTGTCACACATACATTTACACTCATCTGGTCAAGCGTTGCTGGTGTCCCAGGATTTTCATTCTGCTTAACTCTGAGAAAACTCTTAAACATTTGCTTCCACCAAATTTGTCTCAACCACCTTTTAGAGTATTAGTTGTTATTCTGTAATACTTCAAATAAAGTAATATATGTATGCATTTCTTTTAGTTTTCTTAAGTGAGGCAGAGTCAATTGGGAGAGCTAAATAAGAAATGCATTGATAATGTGGTGTCAAGTAATATATATTATTGACTAGTGATTCATCAGAAGAATAAAAGAAAATAATCATGAGTAGAAATAGGAATATTTTTCTTTTCCTTTTTTTAAAGTGATTTATATGCCTAATATGGGGATCAAACTCATGACCCCCAAGATCCAGAGTCACACGCTTTACTGACTGAACTAGCCAGGTGTCCCAGAAAAATTTTTCTAAGCAGTTTTTTATGGTAAGGCAATTCCAAACTTTAACATTCTCATGGAGATTGCTCATAATTTCTACTTTAAGAAACCAAATTTATGTTCCTTCCTATATGAATATGAAACAGCATTTGAAAAAGCATCCTCTAAGACATTGTAATGATAAGAGAAAAAGCATGAGATTTGTTTTCCAAAATCAATTGTATGGCAGCAAATTATTTCATGTTAAATTATACATTAATATTTAGAGCAAATTACTACTTTAACTTCAGGAATTATTCAGAAATATAGTGGGCATGTCTTTAACTGGTGTTGGCATTATACTCTTAATGGCTGGGTTCTGGGAACTTGTTTAAAAGATAGAATATTTACATTTTAAAATGATATTAATAAGGGCACTTGGGTGGTTCAGTCCATTAAGTGTCCAACTCTTGATTTTGGCTCAGGTCATGATTTCACAGTTAGTGAGTTCGAGCCCATCAGAGTTGTAGAGGCTGCTTGGGATTCTCTCTTCCCCTCTGTCTCTGTCCCTCCCCCAATCACGTGCATGCTCTCTCTCTCTCTTAAAAACAAATAAACATTTAAAAAATAAAATAAAATAAAATATTAATGATTATGTGTCAGATAGTGTTTTTTTCCTAAGATTTCCTCATTTCTGTACTATTATAAAAAGTAAGCATAAGTATATACCAACATTCATAAATACAATTTCCATAAAAAGCAAACATAAAGGAAGTACTTAGAACATTTGCCAGTTGCATGCCCTCTTTTAGGTCATGTGGGTAAGGTGAGCCTAAGTGAATATTGGATTAGGTTCCTTACTATTGTAACCCCAACTCCCCCAATCCCCCACCCTGCAACCATGCCACATAATGCCCCGTACCACCCCTCCTCCTCCAGCTTCCACTCAGAACCACTTCCTGTCTACCTTTTGTTGGGAGTTTGAGTAGGATCTATTAGCCTACTGAAGAACAATTTCTACATATCTTGATACCAGACACAGAAACACAGTACAGTATGCCATAAAATATGTATACTTTTCAGTGGATCGCTGTCCCAACACATCTTAAGAGAGAGAGATTTCTAATTCTCACACTTTGGCACTGAGTAAGTAAGGTGAAGTGGGACCAATATTTGGGGGGAATCAGACTGCTAAAGATTTGTGGGTAGGGATAACTTTGGTACAATTGTAAATGGGATCGATTCCTTGATTTTCTTTCTGGTGCTTCATTATTGGGGTATAGGAATGTAACCGATCTCTGTGTATTGATTTTATATCCTATAACTCTGCTGAATTCATGGATCAGTTCCAGCAATTTTGGTGGAGTCCTTTGAGTTTTCCATATAGAGTGTCATGTCATCGAGAAGAGTAGAAGTTTGACTTCCTCCTGGCTGATTTGGATACCTTTTATTTCTTTGTGTTGTCTGATTGCTGAATTTAGGACTTCCAATGCTATGTTGAATAACAGTGTTGAGACGACATTCGTGTCATGTTCTTAACCATAGGGGGAAAGCTCTCAGTTTTTCCCCATTGAGGATGATATTAACAGTGGGTCTTTCATATATGGCTTTTATGATCTTGAGATATGATCCTTCTATCCCTACTTTCTTGAGGATTTTTATTAAGAAAGGATGTTGTATTTTGTCAAATGCTTTCTCTGCATCTATTGAGAGGATCATGTGTTTCTTATTCTTTCTTTTATTAATGTGATGTATCACACTGATTGATTTGTGGATATTGAACCAGACCTGCATCCCAGGGATAAATACCACTTGATCATGGTGAATA
Organism: Cryptoprocta ferox; assembly: GCA_028646485.1. NCBI lineage: Eukaryota > Metazoa > Chordata > Mammalia > Carnivora > Eupleridae > Cryptoprocta > Cryptoprocta ferox. The sequence continues at coordinate 44,429,781 of CM053569.1, forward strand.
ATTCTTTTAATGTATTGTTGGATCCGGTTGGCTAGTATCTTATTGAGAATTTTTGCATCCATGTTCATCAGGGAAATTGGTCTGTAGTTCTTTTTAGTTGGGTCTTTGTCTGGTTTTGGAATCAAGGTAATGCTGGCCTCATAGAATGAGTTTGGAAGTTTTCCTTCCATTTCTATTTTTTGGAACAGCCTCAAAAGAATAGGTGTTAACCCTTTTTGAAGTGTTTGGTAGAATTCCCTTAGAAAGCCATCCAGTCCTGGACTCTTGTTTTTTGGGAGATTTTTGATTACTAATTCATTTACTAGTTATGAGTTTGTTCAAATTTTCTATTTCTTCCTGTTTCAGTTTTGGTAGTTTATATGTTTCTAGCAATTTGTCCATATCTTCCAGATTGCCTAATTTATTGGCATATAATTGATCATAAAATTCTCTCATTATTGTTTTTGTATTTCTCTCATTATTTGTATTTCTGCTGTATTGGTTGTGATCTCTTCTCTTTCATTCTTGATTTTATTTATTGTAGTCCTTTCCTTCTTCTTTTTGATCAAACTGGTTAGGGATTTATTAATTTTGTTAATTCTTTCAAAAAACCAACTCCTGGTTTCATTGATCTCTTCTACTTTTTTTTTTCAATAGAATTGATTTCTGCTCTAATCTTTATTATTTCCTGTCTTCTGCTGGTTTGGGGTTTTATTTGTTGTTCTTTTTCCAGCTCTTTAAGGTGTAAGGTTAGGTTGTGTATCTGAGAACTTTCTTCCTTCTTTAGGAAGGCCTGGATTGCTATATACTTCCCAGAGGTTTGGGGCTGTCGTGCTATCATTTTCATTGACTTCCATGTACTTTTTAATTTCCTCTTAAACTTCTTGGTTAACCCATTCATTATTTAGTATGATGTTCTTTAATCTCCAAGTATTTGTGGCCTTTCCAAATTCTTTCTTGTTGTTGATTTTGAGGTTCATAGTGTTGTGGTCTGAAAATATGTACAGTATGATTTTGATCTTTTTGTACTTGTTGAGGGCTGATTTGTGTCCCAGTATGTGATCTGTTCTGGAGAATGTTCCATATGCACTCAAGAATGTGTATTCTGCTGCTTTAGGATGAAATGTTCTGAATATATCTCTGACGTCTAGTGTGTCATTCAAAGCCATTGTTTCCTTGCTGATTTTCTGTTTAGATGATCTGTCCATTGCTGTAAGTGGGGTGTTGACGTCTCTTACTATTATGGTGTTATTATCAATAAGTTTCTCTATGTTTATAATTAACTGATTTATACATTTGGAATTCCATGTTAGGGGCATAAATATTTACAATTGTTAGATCTTCTTGGTGGATAGACCCCTTAATTATGATATAATGCCCTTCTTCAACTTTTGTTACAGTCTTTATTTTAAAATCCTGGTGATCTGATAGAAGTATGGCTACTCGAGCTTCCTTTTGGTGATCATTAGCATGATAGATGGTTCTCCATCTCCTTATTTTCAATCTGAAGGTGACTTTAGGTCTAAAATGTGTCTCTTGTAAAAAGCATACTGATGGATCTTCTTTTCTTATCCATTCTGACACCCTATGCCTTTTGATTAGAGTGTTCAGTCCATTGACATTTAGAGTGACTATTGAAAGATATGAATTTATTGCCATTGTGTTGCCTGTAGAATTGGAGTTTCTGGGGGTGTCTCTGATCCTTTCTAGTCTTCACTGCTTTTGGTCTTTTTGGTTTGTTTGTTTGTTTGTTTTGTTTTGTTTTGTTTTATCTTTTCTCGCCTCAAAGAGTCCCCCTTAAAATTTCTTGCAGGGCTGGTTTAGTGGTCACAAACTCTTTTAGGTTTTGTTTGTCTGGGAAACTCTTTATCTCTCCTATTTTGAAGGGCAGCCTTGCTGGATAAAGAATTTTTGGTTGTATATTTTTCGAATTCAGCACATTGAATTTAACCTGCCACTTCTTTCTGGCCTGCCAAGTTTCTGTAGATAGGTCTGTTCCGAAACTGATCTGTGTTCCCTTATAGATTAAGGATTTTTTCCCCTTTCTGCTTTCATAATTCTTTCCTTGTCTGTGTGTTTTTTGAATTTGACTATGATATACCTTTTTGATTGTTGGTCTTTTTTATTTTTTTTAATCTAATGGGAGTTCTCTGTGTTTCTTAGATTTTGATGTCTGTGTTTTCCCCCAGGTTAGGAAAGGTTTCCACTGTGTTTTGCTCACATAAACCTTCTACCCCTTTTTCTCTCTCTTCATCTTCTGGGACCACTATAATTCAGATGTTATTCCTTTTTAATGAGTCACTGAGTTCTCTAATTCTTATATTGTGATCTTTGCCTTAGTTTCCCTCTTTTTTTCCCTCCATAGTATTCTCCATAATTTTGTCTTCTATATTGCTAATTTGCGGCTCTGCTTCATCCATCCTTGCTGCTGTGGCATCCATTTGAGATTGCATCTCAGTTATAGCATTTTTCATTTCATCCTGACTAGATTTTACTTCTTTTATCTCCGCAGAAAGGGTTTCTATGCTTTTTTCAACCCCAGCTAGTATTCTTATTATTGTGATTCTAAATTCTAGTTCAGACATCTTGCTGATACCTGTGTTGATTAAGTCCTTGGCTGTTATTTCTTCTTGTTCTTTCTTTTGGGGTGAATTCCTTCATTTTGTCATTTTGGAGGAAAAAGAATTAATAAAATAAAAATAAAAATTTAAAACTGAAAACCCACACAAAAAATAAAATAAAGGAAGCTAGATCCTAGGTGTGTTTTGATCTGCTTGTTGAAAGAAGCCTGACAGAATAGAGAAAAAAGAGGAGGAAAAGAAAAGAAAAAAATGTAAAAAACATAAAAAATTAAAAAAATGTATACAGTAAAATATAGTAAAATGAAATGAAGAAAGTAAAATAGAATAAAAATACTTTACAAAAAATAAACACGAAATAATGATAAAATTAAAAATTAAAAAGAAGAAAAATAAAAATAAATTTTTCTCTTTTTGTATCTAAGAATAAGAAAAAAAAAGAAAAAGAAAAGAAAAGAAAAAACAAAACAAAACAAAATAAGTAGATGGGCCAGCAAAGAGAGTAAAATCCAAATAAAATTACATCCAGTTTCCCCTAGAACTCAAACTACTTTATATCCTTACACTAAGCAGCAGAGAGACTTGTGGTGGTCCTCTAGGGCTTCGTTGGTGCAGTTGGATGGGGCCTGGTGTAACGGCTCTGTTCTCCACTAGGTGAAGTTGCTCACCTTACGGGGGTGGATCAGTGTGGCACACATGCATGTGTATGTGCATGCACAGGAGAGGTGAAAATGGCATCACCCAACTTCCCAGTCTCTGGCACCAGATCTCTGTGCTCTCATCAACAATCAAGCATGCCTCTTTTATCTCTGGCTTCCATCCACTGTCAGCTTTTACACTGTCCACGGCCAAGCCATCAGCCTGCCAGGAGGCACCTCCTTCCTGACTTACATTTCATATGGGGCTGTGTTTCCAAACCCCTCGTTCTGAGAGCCCTGCAGCTTGGACCTGCTCCAACCCTTTGTGGGAGGGACTCACTGGGCAATGGCCTGGTACTGGCTTGCCCCCAGGAATGTTCGTGTGGTCATGCTGTTGCAGAGATTCAGAGATTGTGGCTGGGTGCCTGCTTGCCCCAGAAAAAGTTTGATCAATTGCATGGCAGCAGAGGTTCTAAGATTACGGCAAACACAATACACAGTCGTCACCAGGCTTCACTGCACCCTAGCATCTTTGTTCCATTACCAGAAAACGTGGCTGTTCTCCAGTGTCCACTGGGACCTTTGCCTGTGGGGAGGCTGAATGACCTCTACGAAATGCCCTTCTAGCAGGGGAACCACTTCTCCTGTGTGACCCATGGACTCCTCGGACCTTGCTCCTTGCTCCTGGGGATTTACCCTTCCCACTAGAGCTATGAGTATTCCATAGTATTGAGCTGTGGAATTTCCGACTCTGTTGTCCCCTGTTAATAGAGTTCTAATCATATTGAAACCCTCTCCTTTCTCCTTTCTCCCTTTCTTGTTCAGTCCCTTGTGGGTATTTCCACTCTTTCTCTTCCTCTCCAGCTACTTTTGGGGGGCCGGGAGTGCATTTCCTGCACTCCCCCCCTTTCTCTCTCCTCTCTCCAAAAAAACAGCTCCCTACTCTCTCTGGCTTCTCTATCCTCCAGTTCACCTCTCCACACCATGCACCTACTGAATTTTGTGGCCCAAGTTATGCAGATTGTTGTGTTAATCCTCAGATTTTTTTTTCTAGGTGTGCAAAATGGCTTGGTGCTGATATAGCTGCATTTCAGGGACAAGAGAAGCTGAGAACTTCCATGCTGCTTTGCCACCTCAGCCCCTCCCACTGGTAATTGTAGCTTTTTAATACAACTTTCTAGCTTTGCTTATCTTAAATTCTTAATGCAGATGATCTTCCAACATTTCTTCATTGTGTGTTATATGATGTGTTTACTGGTAAGAGTTTGTTCTTCTCAGACCTGATGCTGTGTGCCTTGAATATCTTCCAGCTATTAACATTGCTGTGTCCAGGAAGGTACAATTTTATACATGCTCGATCTAATTCAATTTATTTTACAAAGCTTACCTACTGCCCCATAATTCTCACTGACGATGCAGAATAATTATCATGAAGTAATTCAGTTATCTTTTATTTTACAGACTTCTCAGCAAGGTTCTACTTAATTTCCATGCTAAGATCAGTATTTAAACACCAAATTATTAATATATTCATATTCAGATGAAAGATTCTCTTCTCTTCCTAATTAAATAGATGAGTGTATCGTGTTGATGATATTTTTTGGAGGCTACCTAGTTAGTTGCCCCTCATTTTCCTAATGCTCTTATTGTTTAACACAAATAATTAAACAATGTTTCATTCAAGAGATACTTATCAAGCACCTACTAAGTACTGGAAGCTGAATTGTACTGCTTCGTGAAAATGTATTGAAGCTAAATAGTACTGCCTCATGAAAGCTGATTGTGTGCATCTCTTCGTATGTCTATACTGTTTGTGGCATTACATAGAAAAGCGCCCATGGTGGGAGTATCCACAACATGGTAATGGGCAAATGTTAGACAGCTGGACTTTCTTTTTTTTTTCCTAGGAGAGCTGATATACAGCATACAACTTACTAATGCCCTCAAAGAGCTTACTGACAAGTCACTGTAAAAGACAAGTAAACCTTTGGATTTTCATCTGAAAAGATAATTCTGGTGCCAGAATTATCATCCTGAAAAGATAATTCTGGTGCTAGTTTGGAAGTGATTAATACAAAGGTGAGGCTAGAAGTGTCATCAGAACAGTACTAGTCCTAGAAGTGCCCGTGGAATTTAGGTGAACAGTCTGAATACCTAAATTGGGAAAATGACAATGGAGGTGTACAGATGGGCATCAAATTTTGTAGGAGATTGATTTAGAAGTAATATATTGATCTTCCACTACAACCCATGAACTGAACTGCAACAGGGACTGCTCTGCTACACCAGTAAACTAAATGAAATAGGTGAAAGAACAGCTTTCAGATATTGGACAACAGGTGGCACCTGAATTATTTTTATGTTCCTAACTCACATCCATACTTTTAGCATTTCCTCATTTAAAATTTAAGTCTCAGGCCACCTGGGTGGCCCAGTCATTTAAGCATCTGACTTCAGCTCAGGTCATGATCTTGTGGTCTGTGGCTTTGAGCCCCATGTCGGGCTCTGTGCTGACAGCTCAGAGCCTGGAGCTGTTTTGATTCTGTGTGTGTCTCTCTCTCTGCCCCTTCCCTTCTCATGTTCTGTCTCTCTCTGTCTCAAAAATAAATAAACATTAAAAATTAAAAAAAAAATTAAGTCTATATTGTTAGAATATTTTTTTAACGTTTATTTATCATTGAGAGACAGAGCATGATCATGGGAGGGTCAGAGAGAGGGGGAGATGCAGAATCGGAAGCAGGCTCCAGGCTCTGAGCTGTCAGCACAGAGCCCGACATGGGGCTCGAACTCACAAACCGGGAGATCATGACCTGAGCCGACGATGGACACTCAACTGACTGAGCCACCGGGGGCCCCTAGATTAATTTTTATAAAAAACAGTTCTCATCATGTCATTATCTTGATCAAAAATAGTGTAGTTAAAAAATCATATTGTAATAATCAAATTATAGAACGATTTTTGAAGCTGTGTCACAGGGAAGCTATATCATATTTGCTCTAAGCATGTTACAGGTATCCTTGCATTTAGTCTTCACAATGTTTCAAGGCAGGTACTATTGTTGTTCCACTTTTAATGGATTAGAAGATAGAGATACTGAGGGATTGAGTAACTTTACCAAGGTCTTAGAAAATAGGGGTGTTGATATAATCCTAAGGGAAATAAATAAGAGAAAGACAAAAATACCATATGATTTCACTCATACATGGAATTTAAAAAACAAAACAAACAACCAAAGGGAGAAAAAGAGAGAGAGAGACCAAGAAACAGACTCTTAACTAGAGAGAATAAACTGATGGATAGCAGGGGGAGAGGGGGAGGGATGGGGGAAATAGGTGATGGAGACTAAGGGGTGCACTTGTCATGAGGAGCACTGGGAGATGTGTAGAAGTATTGAATCACTATATTGTACACGTGAAGCTGATAAAACATGGTACATTAACTAACATGAATTAAAATAAAACTTAAAAGAAAAGAAAATGGGGGTGCTGAAATTCAAATTCAGGCAATTTGTCATTCGCAATCATTCTTATATTAAAATCCACTTATTTTTCAGGAAGATGCTGGTTTTTGCCTTTTTGCCTTTTTCGAATTCCCTCACATAGGAATCCCAACATATACTTTCCAAGTCATTTCTACTATTTCTCTATGACAAAATTCCTTTTCCTCATGTAAAATAGCAATACTCATGAAAATTAAAAGTGGTAACCACACGCATAACTTACCATAAATGTTCTCTAAGTATTAGTACTCCTGCTTCTCCTCTTCCTTTTTCCTCCCTTTGTTTTGCTACTTTTCAGCTTCTATTATACTTATTATTATTATTATATGTTTATGTTAAACTGAATAACTCATTTAGCCCTTTAATTCACTTTACCTAATTCCATATAGTCCATTGTACCTTTTTATGTGGCATGTCCTATATTTTACTTTATTTTTATACTTTTGTACATTTATTTGAATTAAACTTTACATATTTTATATTTACTCGTGATCCCGTACAAAAGAGTACTTTGCCTTAGATATTGTCCCACAATGCCATTCATTGAATAGATTTGTATTCTGTCTACTGGGAAATAGGTGGCATTTTAACTGATGAATTCTGAGGATCCATTGGAATTTTAAAGGTTAGATGTTTTACATCAAATCAGTGTTATTAGTTTTTACTTTATTGACTGAAGTTGCAGATATAAACAAGAGAAGGTCAAGTATGATTTCTGAAATAAGTTGACATAAAACATATAAAATCAAGATGAAACTCCATAAAGATAATAGAAAGCAATTAAGTTAAGAAGATAGAATATTTTGCATAAATACAAATAAGCTTTGCTTAGCTTTATGCAAAGACCTAAGAAAAAGTTGAAGATACCATGGATTACAAATTAATTATTTCATTGGTATAGTTTCAAAAGAAACAAAAATACCAAGCTAAGTAAATTGTAATGAAATATGCGGATACTCTTTACCTGGTGTTCCCAATCTGAAAATTGGACTGATGATTAGTAACCTCAATTAAACTGAAAAAAAAAATCCAAGTAATTTTCCTAACCAATTTTTAAAGGATTCTTTTAACATAGCAATGTATTTGATAATTATGTGAAGTGTTTAGGTTCATGTTATTTGAGAAACCATATATATTTCATTAAATGTTAAGTGCCAGTATAAAAACTACAAATAACTACTGTGTGGTCTTGGTGCAAAGTATAGTTCTTTGTCCTTCTTATTTCTGTTCTCTCCCTCTTTAATCTTCCTTTCTTCCAGGATCTAGTGTACTTCAAGTTCCCATTCCTTGCTTAGTCAAAGTGTATTGGCTATTGTATTGTATTACAGCTAATGTGCCAAATGCTTTAAAATCATAGTCTGTTTTCTGTAATTTTGTTTAGCTTTAATGCATAGACAGCAGGCTATATTTATGTGCTTAGTTTCTATTTCTACAAGCTCAAATGCTCAGAAATACTAGAAAAATAACTAATATTTATATAGTGCTTTGTAGTTAGAAAGCACTTTCACAGGTGTTGTTTCTTTGATATTTAAAACTACCCCATTTCTCTCTTTCTAAAAAATAACACTGAATTTCGAGGAGTTTTTGATTTGCTTAAGGTAATAGAGCTAGTAAATGGCAGAGCAAGGAGTCAAATTGCATGGCCTACAATCTGCAAAATCTCTGCAAAATGACTTTCATAGGTGAAATACCAGGAGTTTACAGACTTCCTCGCTTTTGGCAGGAAATAAAAGATCCTCTCTCACTAAATTTTGAAAAGAAATTCTCTGCTGCTCTCGAATACACAATCGAGGTTTCTTTTGTTCGTTGATTAAAATTGCCCAACTTTATTTAGAAACAGAGTCCTCCAAGCTGTACCCAGTCTATGATGGAGGGTGCATTGCTATGTCCAGTGAAAGAATGGATTTAAGCAGTAAGGTTGGCAGTCTGGGCAATGTTCTCATACAACAGCTAGATTTTAGTTGGATTCATCAAGGAGTAAGCCCTTACCTTGAAGATCTACAAGTATGTTCCGGGCAATTCAGTCAGCAACTGTGATTTGTGTGGGAAACCAAACATCTAGGCCACTGGCAAAAGCCCAAAAGCCAGAAGAACTATAACAGGATTCATCAAGTATAGGATTGGCCAGAGCTATTACCACATCATCAAGTTCTGCCCACTGAGATAAGATCACTTCTCCATTTTCAGTTCAGCATAGCTGGTACTAACACTGAGTAGTTCAGTTTGGGACACCATCAAATTTTAACTCTGAAAAACATCAGGGATCCAGACCCCGGAATTTAGGAGAACCTCTGTGAATCAAAAACTCCATCCAGTCAGTTTTGCTTTCAAAGGCAGTGGGTAGGGTGGGGATAAAATTTCCTCCCAAATTAAAATTGCTATTTTTTTCATATAAAGTTGCAATGCTGCTGAGGTCTAGCCTACTGCATCTTACATTATGCAATTTCCATTTAACAAGAGAGGCTTGATGGCCCTTTCTACCTTGTTTGTTGAGTTAGGGCTGACTCACCTCAGAGTGGGAATATCAAGGTAGAGAGTCACACACCTCCATGGTTCAGGTTTAGTTTCAGTAAGAGCTCCAATGACAGGCCAATAGCTGCTTTATAAAAGGGGTTTTCCCGGTCACCATGTCAGGGAAGATATGATGGAAAAACCCCAAGATATGCCATGGTATGAAGGCTGCTTTTCATTGTTAGAGGCTCCAATGGCAAAATCATTAGCACTAGAATGTGTAGCTCAAATGGGATATCAGTGTTGTGTGGCCTCAAAGTACTCATATTGCTTATATGCACAAGATACTTTTTCCAATTAGGGGATACACTACCAAGCATATAAAACATCAGTACAATTAATTATAAATTCAGTAGCAGAAGCCATAACAACAGCACATTGAATTGGTTCAATGGATCCCACCCACAAGGTCACTTAGGTTTCACTATAATCACTGCCTAAAACCCATATGTTAAACTTGGGTACCCCCTCGTCCTATGGGACCAACTCTGATGGTGACTTGGGTGACTGTATCCAACAGAGCCATAAATTTTGTGATTCTCTCCTCCCCAAAGTTCCCCAATTTACTTGCTATATGGCGTTTAGTTCTTCTTGGAGACCAGACGAACTACAGTCTACTCTTAAAAAGTTTTCTCTTTAAAGCAGCTGAGGTTGGCATAGAGGGAGAGCAGGGTGCAGTGGGATAGATGGAAAGAAGGGCTGCATGCCAAATAAGCAAGGTGCATTTGTGGCTTCAAGAAGTGCTGCACTTGATCACAAGAACTTATCTACGTTTGTTTCACAAGAATTTATCTATATTTTGGGGGTCAGTTTCTCATTCTCCAGTAGGTCACCTTTGTCAGTATTGCAAATGACCTGGAGCAGCAGCAGACTCAACTCTAACAATGCCTCATCTGTGGTTTCCCATAAGAGTTATTTTTTTCTTCAGAAAATTCTTCCTCAGAGGATCAAAGCCCCCTTATAAAATCCAGGAGCCATTACAAAAACAAAACAGAACAAAACAAAACAAACAAATTAACAGAACCCTCAGATCTTTTACTGCCATCTACAAATGGGTCTAAGATTTGCATAATAGACTGTAAGAGGGGCTGAGCTATAAGACAGCCCAGTTATTTCCATTCTTCCTTACTGAGCATTACTGAGCCCTTCCTCTTTTCTCTGAAACGAAATAGCCAAACTTAAAGATTCACCTGGTTTCTGCCCATGCCTCTTGTGAATTCTCCTCCTTTCATGTTAATATGGGTGTCCATCTCTAGGATTGCTGACCGAAAGAGAGTAGAACTGCTCTGACCTTCTATGAGTATCTTAGCACTAGTTGTTACAATGGGTGGGCCTGACGCTGCTATGTTGGTGAGAAAGTACTTCCTCCATCCTTTCCCACCCTCTTTTCCCAACTACCCCCACCTAAAGGAGAATTAGTAACTGCTGTACCCTGTTCAGACAGCTGTCTTGGAACCTATTCTCCAGTGGCCAGCATGCAACTATGCCCCAATTTCTTTTTGTTAACAGGCAGTAAAGTTGAAAACCATTTATTTTCTGATTGACCAAACAATTTGATCTGCACGTTCATTATCAATTCTCATAGATTTTCCTTGAATTCTATCAACCTGCACGTCTCTCATTCTTCCTCTACTAGAAATCCTTGTCTCCCTGTCTGTATCTCGGCTTCACTGCTAAAATATCTTTCAAGAACTGTGAGGTGTTTGAGATTTTTACCTAATTTGCAAGGTAATAAGTTAGCCTGCTATGAAAGAGAGACAAAGATTCATGGGTACTGGGAGAAGACACAAGATTCCCAATTCAGAGACAAAGGACTTTATTTCTCATGACAGTACCAGAAGCTGGAGTATCTGAATTTTTGCATACATTACATGAATCCCAATTCTTCCAGTGAGACATAAAGTGGGCAAGATGACCACTACAAACAGTGGGTTTCAGAAGAGGAATTCTAAGCTTAAGGAACTTGAATCTTCTATAATAGGAAATAAGTATGTCTGCCCTTGGGTTATGTAGGATTCATTGTCATGTTATGTTGAGCAGCAAGCAACCCTACTCTTTGCTTCAGAGTGAGACCTTCCAAGTCTGATCATTTTGCAAACATCTTTGAAAGCAGAGTCCAGAACAAAGGCAGTTAGTAACTCACTCATGAGACATACAAACATACAAGAGATCCACTGAAAATTGTTTCCTAATAATAATAGTAAAGTGATCACTAAACATAATTTATAATTTTGATAAAAATTGTCATAGATTTATTTAAGGAATTAGAATTAAGAATATCTTTCTAATAACAAATGCTTCCCTTGGTGTTGCTATCTATGAATTAAAATGAATGAATGACTCTTGTAATTTATGTAGTAATAGCTTACAATTAACTGTCATTGTGTATGTATTTTATTTGAAGTTCCAATACTTGTTTATATTCCCCAAATTAGCTAAGAACACCATGGTTCTGCATTCTCAGAAACAGTGCTAAAATGTTTGTTGAACAAGAAAGGATAGAAACAAATCATGGGGGATTGCATGTGAGCTGGACAGTGTCAAAAAAAGCTGGCAAGTTCCTGGTGGATATATCTTGGTGACATTGAAAGAAGGAGGCAGTTACTGATACTCAGAGGGCCTTAAATCCTCATCTGAAATAGATTAATACATGTTTACCATGTAATAGCATGCTTTAGATAAGAGAACTAACAAGTATTGTATTGGGTAACATCTGTTTTTATTTAATTGTAGTAGTGACTTAATAGAGTCCATATGGAGTGAGGAGAGTTGCTTTGCAAAACTACTTATTGAAACACTGTTTTGGAGGGATGGAGCAGTACTTTTCCCCTCAAAGGTGGCACTTTACAGAGATTTACTTCTTGCTAGCTATAAACTACATTTTTAACACAATTTCTATAGTAAACTCTGATTTAGTGTAGCTATTTAATTAACAATACAGACATCTTGTGAATTTCTAATTATTTTTACTATTGTGCTCAGCATTTAAACATATAATCAAGCAAATATTTTTTAAATATAATATGCAAAGGAATAATGATGTCTTGATAACAAAGCTCACAATGTGGTTACATTAACACAAAAAGATTTGGGATTTTTACTTTTTTTCATTTTATTTGAGAGAGAGAGAGAGAGAGAGAGAGAGGCAGAGCGAAGGAGAGAAAATCCCAAGCAGGCTCATTGCCAACATGGGGCTCTATCCCAAAACCCTGGGATCATGACCTGATCTGAAATCAAGACTCAGACACTCAACTGACTAAGCCACCCAGGCACCCCAAGATTTGAGATTTTTAAAGCCATGTTCAGAGTAAGAGAAATACAAGAATAGATAGAATGTTCAGGGGTGATTTTCATTTAAGTCATCTATCACCAAAGATGAAGCATGTTATTCAAGATCATTTTGCTTCTGTCTTCTCCTACCTGAAGAACTATTTCAATCTAGAAGAAGTGAGACAGAGAAGAAATCCATGATTTTTGAAGAATTAGCAAAAAGTAATCTTTTGACATATGCTCATATATTCTATATCCTCAAATCTTTGGGTCTATAGTTTCTAAATATAACAAATAAATGATTAAATGGAAATACTAATGAAGTGAGAGTCAAGACAGCAGCTAGTCCAACCTTGAACAAATCAGTTGAATTATTTGGAATTAATTTTCTGAGCTATAAAATGAGGTGATTAAAAATACACTTGTCTTGGGGTGCTTGGGTGGCTCAGTTGGTTAAGCATCCGGCTTTGGCTCAGGTCATGACCTCACAGTCCGTGGGTTCAAGCCCCACGTCAGGCTCTGTGCTGACAGCTCAGAGCCTGGAGCCTGCTTCAGATTCTGTGTGTGTCTCTCTCTCTGCCCCTCCCCCGCTCACTCTCTGTCTCTGTCTCTCAAAATAAAATAATAAAGACATAAAAAATTTAAAAAAAATACACTTGTCTTTTTAAGCCTTCTTTTGGATTAAGAAATCTGTGGGAAAATTAGATTGATGAATATATCTACCTTCTTAGGAACCAATTGTGCTTCTTCTCTATAAGTAATATTGAAATTATTAGGAAATATGATAATAATGAGTCCAGAGTCATGGCACTGACCAAAGACCTTACCCAAAACATTTTATCATCATCCAAGATATCTTGGCATTTAGACTGGAGAATCACTCCCTCCTCCTACCTTCTAATGTGAGTGTTCCTGAGACATAGGCCAACTGACCACATGGTCCAACTGACCAACTGGATCTCACAGCTTCCTATGTAAGGAAAGGGGAAATTGACATTAATTGACCGTTTTTAGTTTTTGCCAATGTCTATACTAATACAAATTCCCTATGAGCTAACTCACTCAGCTCAGTTCTGAAGGCATAGGTCTTAACATGCAACAGCAAGTAAATGGAGGAGCCAGGTGTCTTCACCATTTATCTGACATCAAACCTTGTTTTCTATGTACTAAGTTACACCACTACTAAATAATCAATTAAATGAAATAACATTGCTTTTCCTGAATGTTTCTTATCTCTTTTAATAGGTTTCATAGCTAGCTCCTTGAGGATAAAGATCAAGCCTTATTCAATATGATACCTTGAGCCTAGTACAAAATCTGCCCACACTAAGCACTTATTAGATAACTACTGTATGCAACTAAGACCATACTGAAAGTTTATAGAATATAGTAGTACTTTTCAATATAAAAGATTTTTTTATTTAGATGAACACTTACACCTCTCATTAGTTTTCTACTTGATGCAAAAATCCAGAATGTTGAGATATTTCAATGTGTAATGAGTATGGGAAAATTGTTTTAGAAAATAGACAAACTAGATGAATTCCTGAGTACCAGCATAAGTATTTTCATGGATTATCTAGGAATTAATACTTTAAATTATTTTCATTTGCTTAATTAAAAATAAAAATGACCTGAGGTACCTGGCTTGCTCAGTTGGTAGAGCATGCCACTCTTGATCTCAGGGTTGTGAGTTCAAGTCCATGTTGGGTTAGAGATTACTTTAAAAAAAATTTTTTTTTTTACATTTTACTTATTTTTGAGAAAGAGAGAGAGAGACAGAGCGTGAACAGGGGAGGGGCAGAGAGAGAAAGAGACACAGAATCCGAAGCAGGCTCCAGGCTCTGAGTTAGCGTTCAGCACAGAGCCCGATGTAGGGCTCAAACCCATGAACCGTGAGATCATGACCTGAGCCGAAGTCGGACGCTCAACTGACTGAGCCATCCAGGCGCCCTGAGATTACTTTAAAAAATAAAAAAATAATAATAAATAAAAAGCTTTGAAAAAAGTATACAATTTTTGAAAAAATAAAATGAGTTATTATCAATAAATGCTATATTAAAGGCAATAAAAAAGAGAAAGGGTATCATCAAAGTATAGATGAAAGACTTGAAAACTTGAAAAAGTCAAGGAAAATGAAATGGAAAGCAACAAATGGTTTAGAATTATTAAAGAAAAATTATTATATATGAAACATAAAGGCGATCATTATACATGTATTTCTGGATAGAGAATAAACCAAATGAAACAAAAATATTCAGTGATATGACGGAAGGAAATTTGTTGAGAAAACAATAGCCTTGAATTTTACCACAACAAGCAGGTGCAACACAGAGAAATTGACAAAAAACAGTCAACAGGCTTCTGAAATCAAAACCAAATGAAATACCAGATTTTGGGGGTATAATCAATATATAAAGAACTGTACATATTTAATGTGAACAATATGAGGAGTTTCAACATATGGAAATACCTCTGATACATGATCACTATTCGAGGTAACAGACATGTCCAAAATCTCCCAGAGTTTCCTTGTATGTCTTTGCACATAACTCATTCCTAAGTATTTTCACATAAAACATTCTTGTCTTTTCCATTAGAATGAGATTATGATAAGATTATTCTCTAATCTTTTCACTAGTTGGATTCTAAAACAAGGTTAACTTGGTTTTGCTGTCCATGAATTAAGGACTTGCTTGTCCTTGCAAGTCCTACACCTCCACTGCATTTTGTTTTAATTCATCTCTACCATAAGGACTGTCCCTCCTGATCCAATAAATCTATGGTTTGTATACTAATTTTGTTACATGACATAAATATAGGCCTTTTTGTTGTAAAGCATAGGGTTGAATCATGACTACCCCTTTACTTGCTATGCAACTTTGGGCAAATTTCATATCTGATTTCATACCATTAAAAATTTTAGATATATGGCAAGAGAGATTTGTATTCTTGGTGATCAGTTGAACTAAAAATAGTTTTGCCATCACCTTCTTAATTTCTACTCTTAGAATTCTATAGAGTTAGCCAAATGATAATGTAGCTTTAATGCGGCACACTAATGCATGCTCATAGTAGTTCTTGAGAATGAAAGCCCCATCCCATTATACCTTCTGAGACTGGAGCTGATTTAAGTCATCGGATCTCCGTTTCTGTCAAGACTCCCACTCCTATTGCCATTACCTCGGCTCTGTGTAAGTCCCTTCATCTTTTCTCCATCAACTCTCTTTTGTTCTTTCTTTCCCAGTCTCTATCTCACATAATTCTCAGCTTTTGCGCAAATCCTTGTAGATAGGAATGTTGCTTTACCCCTGGTATGAGGTACCCCAATTTCTAAGCATTAAGCATAATCCTTTTTCTTACATTATTTGGTTGCTTTCAGCAGCTGGATGTTCACAGGTCACTTTTACAGAGCCAGAAACATTGGCGAGTTTTTTCTTCCTTCCCTTTTACGGTCTTTCTCTCTCTTCCTTTATCATTTCCTCCCTGCCTGTTCTCCCATAATTCTAATTGTACTTCTTTCTAGCTTTAGGAAGTCTGAAGTTTGACTTCTAGAAAACTGAAATGAAACTCTTCATATATATTATATATATAGTTCAGAAATAGCTTTAACTTATTCTACCTATTTATACCCTAAGAAGACTTGCCATAGAAAGTATAAGATACCAAATTTAATTTTTGGATAAACAACAGATAATTCTTTAGCATATGTCCCAATAATTGCATGGGATATACTTATACTGAAAATAATTTGTCATTTATCTGAAATTCAAATTTAACTGTAGGTCTTATATTTTTATATGCTGAATTTGGCAATCTTAAGTATGTTTCATAGGTCTGCTAGACATGTTTTCTAATAAAGCAGCGTTAAAAATCATTTTATAATTTTGAACATTAGACCATCTCCACCAAGGAGATGTGGACAAAATTCACAGTAAGAGATTAGAAATTCCCAAGTTAAATTAATAAAATTTGTTATTGA
This sequence comes from Cryptoprocta ferox, assembly GCA_028646485.1. Lineage (NCBI taxonomy): Eukaryota > Metazoa > Chordata > Mammalia > Carnivora > Eupleridae > Cryptoprocta > Cryptoprocta ferox. The sequence continues at coordinate 44,446,240 of CM053569.1, forward strand.
TGCATATTATTCTTGTCATCATAAAAATAACTATTTTCACTTTTATAATAATTTAGTATTATTATAATTCATATTATTGGAATTAAAATTACAAATATTTGTTTAAAAATAGGTAAATAGCCACTTAATACTAAATCAATAACCTACTTTTAGATTCTAAAACACTTGGAAACTTTATTTATTTATTTAATTTTTTAAAAATGTTTTTAATTTATTTATCGAGAGAGAGAGACAGTGTGAGCAGGGGAGGGTCAGAGAGAGAGGGAGACACAGAATCTGAAGACAGGCTCCATCCAGGCTCTGAGCTAGCTGTGAGCACAGAGCCCGATACGGGGCTCCAACCCCCGAACCCTGAGATCATGACCTGAGCCGAAGCCGGACGCTCAACCGACTGAGCCACCCAGGTGCCCCGGAAACTTTATTTATTTACTAGAGTAATGATAGTATAGAAGAAAGACTCAGTACAATAAGTTTGCAATTCTGCAGATGCTGAATCTTAAGCAATTGAATGGGGATGGGTATAAAACATGATTTTTGTTTCTCCTTCTATAAAAGTCGTAGTTCTTCAGGTAGGACAATTTCAGATATATGTCAACATAAAAAGCTATTTTTAATAGAAGTTCTTTTTTTAAGTTACCTAATTCATGAAGAAAAGTGATTATCATGTGTTGCTGTACCTACTCAAAAAAAAAACAAAAAAAAAAAACCCCAAAACCAAAACCAAACCAAAACATTGACAGGCTTAAAAGCTTTCCTCCTCATAGACATACACGTTATGATGACCCCTAGTGGTAAAGCTATGCAAATGTACCACGCTTACACAGACCCAGATACCACATGCGGAGAAAAGCTTCTAATGGAGAAGCTTCATGTGGGTATAAAAACTTACCTTACTATTACATCAGTCTGTGTGTTCCTCTGAATTTAATTCAGAGTAAACTAAAAAATACTTTCATTTACATAATACAGAGTATGAAACTTAACTAAACTAATGGGAAAAATTAGGTTAAATTGTATTTATACATAGTCCAATATTTTAAATTCTGACTTCTTGCAATACAGATACTGAGTTATGGCCTTGAGTTAACATCAATTCATATGTTCACAGAATTTGAGAAATTTAGTATACTTCAGATATTATCTGATTTCAAAATCTTCATTTCTCAAATAAATAGAGCAAAGAATGGCTGAGAGGCTTAAATTCAGTCAGCTATTTACTGACAGAGTTAGAAATAAGAAATAGTCTCCAGACTACCATCTCAGTACAATTCTAATATCTGCCAGTGTTTTCTTACTGAAAGGTCACAATATTTACCATAAGAGGAAAAAAAAAGCAGAAATGTGTGATTCTGTATAGACACCTATTACTCATTAAAGTAAGCCTATGGTATCTTTCTGAAGGAAGGTATCAACCTTATTCTCTACACAATATATTCACATAGTCCAAGAGGCAAGAAATAAGGTCCTGCATTCTGATTAATGTTAAGGTACAGCCAAGTACATATATCAATGACAAATAAAACCTGTAAAATTTTAAAAATTGAATTTAATAACCTTAAGCTATTATATTGTAGTAACAAAGGATCAAGAAATATAACCATATAGTACTCTGAAGACACAGATTTCATTTGCATAGAAAATATTTTACATTCCATTTTCATATGGAATTTTAGTAAGAGCTCATAAATATTTAAATAATTATGATGCAATAAGGGAGTTTTTTATATTTAAAATCTTGGGGATATTGTATAGAGGATTCAAATCCCAGATAGGAAAATGAACTAGCTAATCTTTACAGAGTCCTCAAAACCTTGAGTTTAACATATTATGGTAATTGTATGTATATATTATTTTGTTTAAAACAATTGTAGGCTCATGAGGAGATTTCAGAAATATTTCTCTTCTCCTGGTCAGAATCCCAAATCATGAGTTTTCATGTATTTTAATTTCATTTTTAAAGTTTTTAAAAAAAGTGTTTTTATTTATTTTTGAGAGAGAGAGAGAGTGAGCGAGCACGAGTGGGGGAAAGGCACAGAGACAGAGGATCTGAAGCGTGCTCTGTGCTGACAGCAGACAGCCTGATCCAGGACTCAAACTCATGAACCATGAGATCATAACCTGAGCCTAAGTCAGACGCTTAACGGACTGAGCCACTCAGATACCCCTTTAATTTCATTTTTAAATGAAGATACTTTATATATATATATATACAATTACACATATATATAGACATATATATATATCCTGCTGATAGGATATTAAATATTTTTTAATTCAAAAATTATTTTAGCTATGAAAATCTTTATAATTTCAATATGGACAAATTATGGACAAGCTGATCAAAATCCCAAAGACCATATGAACTTGGAAGGTCCGCTGAATATTTTGCTTTGTAAAATAGTCAAACTCCTATCTTTGGATGTCTCCAATGACTACTTATTAGGAATAGTTAGAATAAATGTTTTCATTGGGTGAGAGCATGAAATGAGGAATCTACTCCTTTCTCACTCAATGAAGTATTTCTATAATTTTTAGATTAACAATTGAGTCCTCATAGTCCTACAAGGTTTGATCTTAATCCAACTTAAATGAAAACTTAAAATTAAGCAAAACTTCATGTAAATTACATCCAACTAACTTCATTATCTTATTTTCCAAGGGAAAAAAATGCACATCTGAGTAAGATTCTTTAAAGGTAGTAAATACAAGTTATCTTAAAAATAACTGCACTAAAATTTTTTAAAAAGTAAAAGTAATTAAAAGTGGTAAGTGCAGATGTAGCTTTGATAAGGATAAATTAAAATTCCAAAAGAATTATCATATTTCAATATTTTTATAATAACACTTAAATTGCATCTGTGGGTTAGTATAATTGATTATCCTATGGAAACTATAAGAGTCTAAGCCAAGGCATAAAATATTTTCCTGACTCCTTGGGTTAATATGATAATTTTACTTGGATATACATGATGACAACTGGTGTAGAAGACAATCTTGGATGTACATAATTTAGATAAATTTTTTCTCTTTCATTTTCAAGACTTTTATTTGGCTGAATAAGTTTCAATCTTATAGAGAATAGTCACATATTTTACCAAAAAAAAACTAAGTAATTACTATCATATCAAATTATGATTTACTGACATTGACTTATGTTCTTATATTAAAACTACACTGCTTACATTTTGATTATATAAACAAATTCTGTAAGTCTTCGCTCATTTGAAATGACTGTAGATATTTTTTTCTTTTAATTTTTTTAATGTTCATTTATTTTTGAGAGAGAGAGAGAGAGAGAGACAGAGCGTGAGTGGAGGAGGGGCAGAAAGAGAGGGAGACAGCAAGTTCCAGGCTCTGAGGTGTCAGCACAGTGCCCTCAGCACAGAGCCCAATATGGGGCTTGAACTCATGAGCTGAGAGATCAGGACCTCAGCCAAAGTCAAATGCTTAACTGACTGAGCCACCCTGGTGCCCCTATTTTTACAAAGAAGAAATAAATTCTTATTAAGTCTTCAGATGTCTAGATATTGATTACTTTATAATTTGCAATGAATGTGTCACTTATTTTTGGCCTTGCCTAAAAACACTATTCCAATGAAAATGGAATCGGATATCTTAATTATATTAATAAAACAATGACAATGTCTAACATACATAATAGGGAAAGTGACTCTCTTAGGGACAGGAATTTTTAAAAATGTATATGACTAGTAGTAACTCCCTATTAGACTACCAGATCTGGATTGTTAGAATGCTCTACTCTTCAACAGAGAGGGAAACAGTGAGTCAAATAGTAAAAGTTGTAGTAGACAATCAAGTTAATTATCATATTAACTCGTGAATAATAAGCAGCATATGAATGATTCTGCCTATTCTAGAATTAAGGGAGTGAGGTTAAATCATTTCAAAATAATGAAACATACAATGGAAGCACCAGATACACTAGAACTAAGATTATTCGACATCTTTTTTTGTCTATTACTGTCTTTCCTCTAATTATAGTCATACTGATATGGGTTAATTCACTTTTATTTTTGTTCATATAAGTAGAAAAGGACATTTCAACTTAGATGTTTAGTTTCTCATTACTGTTGGAAATTAACTCATAAAAGATTTTCTGAACTCTATAAGGTTAAATTCCAATTCAATGCCTCTAGTTTAATATAAAATATTCGCTCTTTTATCATACATTTTTATTGTGATCTTATGGCTTTTATGGATGCCCATCTAATTTCCACTCTGTTTTCCATTTCCTTTTCTTTGTCCATGAGCTAATGAAAAGTGCATTTAATATACTATGTAATAGTTCAAAAGGGACTAATTATATTTTGATAACAATGTTAAAGACTGCCATTCTATAGTTGCTTTCCTTTTGTTAAGAAATGAAAACCTTTATCTTTTCTATTAATACCAGTTAAACACACAGCACTTGTTACTCTCTAATATAACCCATTAGGAATGTTCTCATAGCATCTTCTCTGAACATTTCTAACTTTTTTTTTAACTTCCTTTGTTAACCCAGTCCCAATGTGTGTTTGCTGCCTTCTTTCTGTATGTATAGCATGACATAGTCACATGCTATCATAATCACCTATGTTGTTTAGCATTGTAAAATTATAGAAATCTTCTATATAATCTCATTCAATCTTCACAACTATAAATCCCATTTTATGGAAGAAAATGAAATTCAGAAATATGATTTTCCTAAAGCTGCGCAGTGTTTAAAGTTATCCTCAATTCCTCTTCTCCATTTTATCAGCCATCTACAGAATAATATGCCCTTTCTCATCATATCTGTCACCTCATACCAAACGATGACAAGTCTGACAATCCACAGAGCATTATCCGATTTTAGTCTACCACAATTATTTATATGGCCTGGGTGAAACAGCAGCAAAACTATGTCCTAAACTGGATTGTTTGTTTATGGTGTTTTCTTGCATGTCTAAAGTAGTTTACAATGAATCTTTTTCTTTTAAAAAAAGCAATGAGTCGTAAATCAGAATATACGTGTTTTTAACTTTGTCAACAAGTCACAGGTCTTATTTAATCTCAATCTCTTATTGAGTCTCTATCTCCTCTCCTGAATAATGAGGAATTTGAAGGAGAGAACTTTAAAAATTTCCTTCCAATTTATACATGTCATGTCTATGTTGAACATGATATGTAAGAATAGTAGAAGGGGGAGGCTTCAATGGACTGGCATGAAGAATAACTGGAGACAAAAAAAGAACAAACACATGCACAACATACTGGAGGCTACTACAGTGGTTACTAATGAGATGACAGAGTAGGAATTTATGAGGGACAGTGACAAACTACAAGTGCAGGTGAAGGAATGAATCAAAGTAGTATTGGACAGAAAGACTCGACAGCTCCTAGTGATTGATTCAACACAGAGCATAAATTAGTGTTAAGAGTCAGAGGTGTTCAAGGTGTAATGGGAATGTGGGTCCATATGAACCAGTGGGTTCAGATTGAAATGTGGGAACTAAGGAAAACACCTTCTAAGGAAAACATGATAAAGTTGGTTGGGGACATGCTGAGTTTTAGGCAAAAGTAATGATATGCATTCTAGACCACAGGATTGGGCTTAAGGCTGGAAATGTGGAAATCACCAGGGTAGAAGCAACAGATAAAACTTAAGAAACTCTCTCTAAGGAAGATGGTGGAGTGGGAGAAAGAATTAGACTCTGAGATTCAAATCATGTATAATTAGTTATAACACACTAAGGTCACTGGGAAGAACATAGTAATTGTAGTGCTAGAGGAATGGCTTTACAGGGTGATGGAAGCTATGGCCACAGACAAGACTTCCCCCACCCCACACCCTAACTTAATGGTATAAAAGGGTATATACCCAGTTGTTGTTTTTTTTCCTTCTCTGATCTGGTGAGTTCCTCACACTTCCCAGCAATCTTCGACCTTCAAATTTCAGGTACTGATTGATGAAGAAATAGGGACGCATTGGAGTTCATTTCCACTCACTTATACGAAAAATCTTACCCTAAGTTTTAGCACCACTAGCTATTTGTTTATGTTGATGGTAAATCCAAGTGAAAACAACTTTAGAATCCAAGACTTCATTCTCACCCAGCTTACCCCTAACAAAACTGAGGTGGTCTATCTTAACCCTTCACATTTATCTTTTTTACATCCTCTATTACTTGGTGTTTTAGAGTGGTTAATGAATGTTCAGTGATGGAAAGAATGAACAAATAAATGACCAGAAGACCAAATATTTGACAAACTCATAATTAAAGGAGAGCGTAAGTCAATGAAGGAAACAGAAAAAAAAAAAAACTGTCTTTGGGGCAGTGATAATAGCTTGCAACTTCTCAACTTTGCCCTGTTTATGAATCACAGGGGCATCTTGGTGCAGCAGAGACTCAACATTTCTGGCAGGCTCTCAGACCTTAAAGTTCCACTAGGAGCACACCTTAAATAATAAGGCTATAGATGCTTGCTCTACATAAGCATGCCCCTGCTAATAACAGATGCATGACTGAATGCCTATAGCTGAGCACTAATTCAATATTCTCTGAATTAAAACAAAACGCTGTGGGTTCAGCTGATGCAAATAGAGAAGAAAGCACATAAATTAATATGACAGAGGAATGAACAAGTTTATGTAACTTTCCCAGCTGTAGAGCGCATTTCTAAGGATCCAGTTCATTAAGAAATCGGGTTTCTGTGATGGTCTTATTATTTACCTCTAATGTTATTTTAGGTAGTTGTAACCATTCACACATTTCAGCATGCCACTCAACTGCTCACTTGTAAGTATCTGTCCTTTGCCTTTTGGGAGTCATATATGTTATTTATTTCCTCAGACCCTTTTTCTCCCAAGTAATATTTTATTGAATTGCTATTAACCTTTGAAAGGGGCAATTATTATTTTCCTCTGGCTTTCTTATTCATTTTCTTTTAATCTCTTTTTGGATTCTCTATTTTCCATTCACACGTAATTCTGAGATTGTTCACTAGTTTTGTGAAATGGTGGGAAGAAAGGGAATATGTGACAGCAAGCACACACAGCAAGGGCCAAGAGTTATGAGGACAGATTTAATTAACACTCTAAAGGGAAGAATGATATTCTATATTTTAACTTCCTAATGATAGAAAAACAAGTCCTTTTCTAAGAAGAACACCAACTAGAAAGCAAACACTACTAAGCTATAAGAGTAGGAACTTAATAATTCTGACTTTTGCTTTTTTAAGTTTATTTATTTTGAGACAGAGAGAGAGTGCATGTGAAGAAGGGGCAGAGAGAGAGTGGGGGAGAGAGAAAATCTCAGGCAGGCTCTGCACTGGCAGCACAGAGCCCGAGCAGAGCCCGACACGGGCTTTAACCTACTAACCATGAGATCATGACCTGAACTGAAAAACCAAAAGCTAGACGCTTAAGTGACTGAGCCACCTAGGCGCCCCTCATAATTCTGACTCTTAAAAGATAAATCTACATTACAGATGAGAGATAGAATAACAAACTCACCTGACTGCGGTTCTATTTCCACAGATACCCAGATGAGTCCATATGGGGAACTGTTTCATCAGGTTTATTGGACTAGCACAGATATACGGTCTACAAAGATAGTAAGTATTAAATGCTTAATGGAACATATGAAGTAAAAAATATAAGAACTTTTTTTTTGAGAAAGAGGGAGAGAGAAAGAGAGAGAGAGCGTGCATGCAAGTGTGAGCAAGGCAGGGGCAGGGAGAGACTCTTAAGCAGATTCCATGCCACAGCACAGAGCCCAAAGTGGGGCTCAATTCCAAGACCGGGAGATCATGACCTGAGCCCAAATCAAGAGTTGGACGCTTAACTAACTGAGCCACCCAGGCACCCCAAAATAGAAGACCTACTAAAAGGTATGACTATTTTTCACAGAGCTGGCAAACATACAGCAAAGGTAGTGAAAATTCAATTTTTTCTTCCCAAACATTCTTTTCGGGTAAAGTCGAAAGCCTGAATGGTACACAGGACTTTTCCTGATATGATCTGTGACCTCTGACCTGGACCTTGCTTTACACATACCTTGGCCTCCAGCCCTTTCAAACCATTTGTAGTTCTCTTGATTCATCTTGTATGTTTACTCCTCCACTGCACACAGGTCTGTTAGGTTCTTCCTTTTCTTATCTGACTGGTAAATTTCTACTCTTTCTTCGAGATACCCTTTGAGAACCAGTACTTTTGTGATGCTTTCTCCAAAGACCCCAAAGAAAACTAATTAAAATTAAGTATTTCTTCCACCCTTTTCTGTAGTATCTTGCATATGCAATTACCTGATTCCTTACAATATTGCTATAACTAGTATATGTCTGTCTCAGTATTTTCTGTTAGTATTTTTAGAAACTTGAACACACATTAATTCATTGCTCATTGAATGACCACCAATGAATTTAGTAAATGTCTATAAAAGTTTATCATTATTATGAATCAGTAATTTGAGATTATCTTTTGAATTTATGATTCCCTACTTTTATTTTCTTAGAATGGCTCCTTGAAAGCACACGAGTCCAAGAACATCTCACTAGTATAGGCCCTTATAGTTTCACAGGTGGATTTCCACCTTTTTTAAACCATTACTTCTTTGTACTCAGTCTCTCCCCATCACCAATCCTATGCATAATTCTGAAGATAATCTTTCTTAGTACCTATTTCTATCTAAAATGGTTTATAATTTTTTTAAGTTTATTTATTTAATTTGAGAAAGAGAGAGGGCAAATGGGGGAAGGGCAGAGAGGGAGGGAGAGAGAGAAAATCCCAGGCAGGCTCTGCACTGTCAGCACAGAGCCTGAGGCAGGGCTCCAACCCACAAACCATGAGATCATTGGCTGAGCAGAAGTCAGAAGCTTAACCGACTGAGCCACTCAAAGGCACCCTATCTAAAATAGTTAGAAGGCAACAAGAGATCCAACTCTTGATCTCTGCTCGGGTCATGATCTCCTGGCTTATGGGTATGAGCCCTGCTGCAGGCTTTGTGCTGTCAGTGGAGTCTGCTTAGGATTCTTTCTCCCTCTCTCTCTGCCCCTCCACCATCAAAAATAAATAACTAAACTTAAAAAAAATAAAATGGTTTAATAATTCTTGTTGGATTACTTGATGAAACATTAACTCAACATTTCATTGCCATCCCTCCCTAGTACCCTCCCCAAATACTGTGTTAATATATCTCTTTATTCTGAGCTCAGGCATTTTCTTTGACAAACAGGTTGCTTGCAGTGAGAAATCCTTCCTTGCTAATAGACAGCAACACTCGTCTTGCATTCCACTTCTTGACAAAATCTTCTAATATTTTGTCTCACTTAGCAAGCACTTCACCAGGTAGAACTGTTTTCTCACGTACAACTTGTATAAAACTTTTAAATCTCCCTCCTTTCAATACTATTTCAAGGATTAGGTAAAGAGTATAATTTTGTTTGTTTGTTTCCCTTCTCTAATCTTGCACTTTGCTAGATATAATATATACATTAAAATAATTGTTGATTTATTGGCAAATACTCCCCACCACATTTTGTTACTTTATATTGGCATACAACAGCGTGTAACTTCTATATAATGATATTGCTTTCATGTCGTGTTCTAACCATTTTTTAAAGGATGTCATCCCAACCTATGGGTTATAAAACTGTTAAGAGTAGAAATGGATTTCTATATGGAAAGTCACTGGAATGTAGCAGGAAAGGCACTAAACTGGGAGTCAGAAAAGTCAGGTCTGAATGCTGCCACTTGAATGGTTTGCTGGAAAGTTCTATTACCATCGTTTCTCCATCTGTGAAATAAAGACAAAATCCTCAAGAATGGTGTGAGAATTAAATGAGATACTATGCGTAAAAACATTCTGCAAATTTTAATATGCTGTACAACACAAAGTCTTTCTTCTTGTCTTCAAAATTATTTTGTGGATAGGACATGGTATACATTGAGCAGACGGTCAGAAAAGTCTCCCTGGGAGTCCTGGGTCACGTAGGTGGGTCACATTTCCTCCAGTTTTAAAGCAATAGCTGCAAAAATCTATTCCTTAGCTTTTTTGTGTTTCTCGTTAGGATACAAATTATTACAGTCCAGTGCAATTTTTGGCAAAGCGTTTTCCAGCGTTTTTCATTTGCTTACCAAATATGACCTCTTGCAGTCCTATTTCTTGCTTTATCAACTCACCCATGAAATTTGCCTTGTCAATTCTGTCTTCCATCTCACCGAGGTAGCTGTCATACTTAGAGCAGCCTTTATTCTCAACCTTGCCTGCATTTCTTTCCCGTGGGCTCCTCTTCCCCTCTGCTGGCTGCCAAGGAGAAGCACATTTATTGGCAAGGCCCCCAAACAGATGCCTGCCTGCTTCCCTTCCCCCTTCCTCTTTCAGCCAAAGCATCACCTGCCAGGGGCTGGTGGTTGCTGCCCCCGCTGTCCACTGCCTCACACTGCTGAGGCTCCGAGTCCTTTTTGGCAGCCTCTTCCGAAGTTCCCCTGCCCGCAGCTCTCCTGTGCTGCTTGCCAGCAGCCTCCTCCTCTTGCCTGCAGCTCTCCGCGCTCCCGCCAGCCTCTCCCCCGCTCGGTCTGCGCGCAGCCTCTTCCTCCCGCCCTTGCCAGCTGCTTTACTCGCCTTTCCTCAGGCTGCTCCCCCTCCTTTCTTCCCCAGCCCTTCCCCTCGCTCTCGCAGCGAGCTTTCTTTCCAGCGCCCCCACCCGCCCTAGCCTGATGTTTTGTTAACACGCGGGACCACCTCTCCCGGGTCCCAGTGTGTAGGTACGTCCACTGGATAGAACATTTTTGGAAAGTGAACATTTTCTTCCCGCTTCGGTAATTCGACTAGACACCAACCCCCAAATCCCGTGCCTACTCCCTGAGCCCGGAAAGGAGGGGTGTAGGGATGGTAGAAGAGATTCGGGGAAACAACAGGCCACGGGCTCGGTCGGTGGACCCCAACAAAGTTTTGGACGCTCGGTACTTGTTATCTCAGGCTTCCCAAACTTGACCAGCCCGGCCACCTACGCGAGCGCCCAAACAGCGCACAGTGGCTCGGGCTCTCCCTCAGATTCCCAGCGCCCCCTGACCTTCCAGGGACGCTTGATTGAGGCGGCCTGCCGCTCTCCAGGACGAGGCCTGGGCCACTCCCCAGCCCAAGCCAGGGTCCGCAGCCTGAGCCCCACCCAGTCTCTAGCCGGGGTGGGGCGCACTTGTTTCTGGATGCTCGGGAGGGGCTGGGCGAGATGAAAGAATGGGGCAGCCCAGGTTCCAGTCTCACAGATAAGGGGTGGGAGGTATGTTAAGGACCTCACCCCAATCGAGGGCCCTTCTGGAGGTCTGGCTACTTCCAGTGCGCGGTACAGTAGCTGTTCCCTTTACAAGCCGTCTCCTTTAAGAAGAGGGCGCGCTCGCCCGCGACTGTGTGTGTGTGTGTGTGTGTGTGTGTGTGTGTACTTGCGTGTGTGCTCATGTGCAGATATGTGTGCGCGCGCGCGCGCTGATGTGTATGTGTGTGTGTGCGCGCGCGCGTTGAGGGCCCGAGAGTCAGGCAGACCCCGGGAAGGAGGAGTTATGTAGATTACGGATGAACATTCTGGAGGGGAGCGAGGAGAGGAGGGAAGGAGAAGCAGAGGCGAGGAGCGAGGAGCAGCGGAGGCCCTTCCCGCAGAAGCCGGAGGCGGCAGCGGCAGCGGAGGAGTGGGCGGTGGAGGAGGTGGAGGAGGAGGAGGACGCACGGGCTGGAGGCGGCGGCGGCGGCGGCGGCGGCGGCGGCGGCTGCTGCTGCGGCTGCGACTGGGCGCTGTGAGCCAGAACCGCCGGTGAACTTGGGCGCCACGTTCCCGGTGACGGGCCCCCGAGGATGGTGAATGCAGGCAGCTGCTGACCCTGCCTCTGCCGCTGCTTCTCGGGGGCTGCCGAGTGCTGGGCCCTCAGTCTCCTCCCCTTGCCGGGCTGTGGGTGAACCTGCAAGCTCCTTACCCACCCAGAGGACTTTTTTTTGAAAGGAAACCAGGGAGGGAGGGAGAGGGAGAGAGGGAGAAAACGAAGGGGAGCTCGTCCATCCACTGAAGCACAGTTCACTATGATCTTACTCACATTCAGCACTGGAAGACGGTTGGATTTCGTGCATCATTCGGGGGTATTTTTCTTGCAAACCTTGCTTTGGATTTTATGTGCTACCGTCTGCGGAACGGAGCAGTATTTCAATGTGGAGGTAAGAGTATGAGAGCTTTCTTCCTTCCCCCTTGCCTGAGCTGCTCCCTGAAACATTTCGTTCACTCCTGGGATCCTGGTAGCTCAGAGCAGCCAAGGTCTCAACACATTGTTTCCCTTGCAGCCGCCGAGACCCTTGTTGAGTTTCCCTGTGTCTTAGGTGATGGATGCGCGCGAGACTGAGAATCCGTTATCCCCAGCAGCACAAAGCACGATGCTGCGCGCTCGGAGATAACATTTGTAGCCGGTCCAGGCTTGTCACCCAGGGAGAAGGCGAAGTCCTACATATAGGAAACGTGTGGCTTAATAAAAGCAGTTTGAGTTTGTGATGAATAAACTGTTCAGGAAATACAGACTTCATTGCCAGGCATCATGTGCTGCCTTGGTATTGTTCCTGAAATCTTTCTCCCCATGTTCTGTGCCTAACAAAGGAGGTTAAAATCAAAGAATCTGGAGGAGAGCGTGGGAATACTTGATATGTTTAATAACATTACTTTGTGATAAAACACTTGACTAGACAGAGTCTTTTTCTCATTTAGGCATAACTTAATACACTGTAACTAGATCTGGCCAGACAGAGGACATGAAATCCATCTCTTTTAAAGTGTCTTCTCTTCCCCTCCCCCGCCAATCGCAAATAAACGTGGCCCAATGTAATAGTTCTGAGGTGTGTTTTTAATTTGATTTCACACTCTTGTGGCAAAACCGAGAAGTTTTAGTCTGTCATTTGCTTTACTTTGGTAGCTTTGGGAACAGAGACATAAAGCAGAAGGGAACTTGAGGATAAGGACTTGTCAGACCTCTGCCAAAGTACTCTTCCCGTCATCAACTCAGCACTAAAGCCAGTAATGTGCAGTAAATCAATGGAAGTGTGTATACACCTGGCCTCTAACTCCAGTTTATAACATACACGGTGGAATACAAATACAGTAAGAGAGTTTGACTAAAATAGACTCCTTTTGATTAGATCTTCTGTCTTCTGACATCTCAAAAGAATTACGATTAAGTCTCTGAAGACTAATGTGATTTTTCAAGTATTGTTGATTCTTTAAAGCTTACTGTCATTTTGTTGGTAGTGTGTGTTTACACAATAGCAGGACCTGTTGCACAGCATTTGAACATGTTTCATGTAACAGATTTATATACAAAGTGTGCATAATAAATGCCATGTGTGAGGCCATGTTCTGAATATAACCCTGTGTTTATATAAACTGTTCTTAGGACTCCATGTAATAAGTGATGGTTGGTACAGAAACAAAGTATTTGGAAAAGTAAGAACCATTATCAAGAGTTGAAGAAGTTTACAGATGTTAAGTATGATTATATTACACAGAAACCCCAGTTTGAAAACCAAAACTGTTTAGCCCTTTGAAAAATAAAACTTTGTTTTTCTGAATAAAAAGAGAGATGCAAAAGGGCGTGAAAGTCCAGACTTTCTCTTGATTGCAAATTTGAACTTTTAGAATTACATGGCACAGATGGGTTTTTCTGTCTAACACTGAAATCAAGAGATAATTTAATGTTGAAATGAAGGAGTAATTAGTTCATAGACTGAAGGAATGAAAGTGGCAAGCTCTTATTTATGTTATGAACAGAAGGGTCCATTGCTTCAGTTTGGTGGTGATGGTGATGGTGGTAAGGTAGGGGCTTGGGGGGAGGTGGGCAAAAGTAAGTGCTTGGTTTTATTTTGCTCCCTGTGGAGTAGAAGGGAGAGTCTGGATTGAGGGCTACTTGCTTTGGGAAAGTCTTAGATTTGCTTTCAGACATTGTTGGGATACCACCAGTGTTTGGATGATTATTAGGTTTCCTTTCTGAGGCTAAACGTAAATTGTATTGTATTTCTTTACGTTTCAAATCCCTTAAGCAGTTCAATCAGATATTATGCAAGAAAAGTTAATTTTACAAAAAAAGAGATTTCATCTTAATTTTTTATGATCTTTTCTTCAAGACATATGTGAAAAATGGTTCATGGAAAAAAGAGTTATTTCCCCATTTATAGAGTATTTAAGTTGTGTCATCCATGTTTATTACACTATGCAAATATTTATGAATGATAAGAGGCTGGTACCATGAGACTTTAAAAACCTTATTTGATACATAGGAGGTTTGCTAATGATTTGGATTAGATGATGCTTCGTAGTTTGTATTATTTCCAATTAGTTTTTTTAAGCACTTGAGCATATCCTTAGTTGGGTTTATATACTTCCTTACGTGTAATAGTAACCCCTGTTTTTCTTTTTTAATCATAAGAGTAGCTGCCAGCTATTTCAATATACTATAAAGAACATGGGATGACAGGATCTTTTCTGACATGAATTTCTACCTGATCCATCTTTATTAGAGATTTCCTTTTGGTGGAAGCTCTAATAGGAAGAATAGTCCAGCATCACATCTTCTCTAGAAAAGCACTGATTGTGTTCTTCACTCTTGGTTGCAAAACATACACTGGGAATGCTTTATTGGATTGATTCTCAAGGACAGTCTTAAAATAAACAGTAATGGTATCAATCATGCATGAAGCTCATAGGATCATATTTTTTTTTTCTAGCAAGCACACCAAGTTATTATAGTTGGAACGAAGCTTCTGAGAGATGCTTTTTATGCTGACAGCTGAAATTACAATGCTTTATTCCTCACTGAACTTCACAATTGGTGGGAACACTGTACTTTTTATCCCTATACTTTAAGGTTTAAAAACATATTTGCCCCTTGGAGGTGTGGGGGTTGGGTAGAAATATTCATGTTAACTCTTTCCTGCTTATTTTTAAGAATATAAGCATTTGGGATTTTCAGTTATCAGAGCAGGAGATGTTTCTTAATATGCTAATGAAAGCATGTGACACAGAGAGAGTACATTTTGTTTATTTGTTTTTGTTTTTAAGAAGCGAAAAAGAATGTCTCAATAGTTAAGAAAGGGTCAGACACTACCAGTAGTAGTACTATGGAAGAGATTCAATTCATTCATCTCCTTATATAGTTTAGTTAGAACAGTTTTTTTATGCCAGATTTTCAGTGTATATTTGTTTAAAGGTTTTTGTACACTAGTGGACCCATTTTGGGGGTGTGGGCCTTTCAGTGTGTAAGTCATTACCATGATGCAAAAGAAGTACATTGCTAATGTTAACTAAAAGTCAAAGACTCCTATCATTGGACAGCAGTCTCAATCAGAGGCGTTCATTGGTCAGATGAAGCTAAATTGTTAACAAAGAATTAGGATTGAAACTCTGTGCTCTAAAAAATCACATTGTCTCTAAAATAATGTTGTTATGAGGAATATCAGATCCTGGGGCTCTTTATTTTTTAACTTTTGTGGACTTTTTTTGTACTCTGCAAGCATTTTGTTAGGAAACTTGAGATAGTATATAGTTCATGAGAGTAATAACTTTCATCATCAACTTTAATAGGTTGTCAAATGTTAAATATATTAGCAACATATTGTTGATTGTTTTTTAAACAATCATACACATTCCTAATGAGGAAAATTATTTTAAGCCAATTTAATGGTAAAATAAAGATGTGATACTCTGAAAGATGCATATATCAAAACATAAGAAGTTGATTATTTTTTTGCGACAAATATTATTATAAAGCAAAAATTTATCTTGTTCCTAATTAATGAAAAAAGGGAGATTCTGTATTTTTAAAAAAAGGTATTTTATGACAAATACTGTGAATCATGAGTGTAACCATTTCCTACATTCTTCCTACAGTATGTTTCTTTAACTGATTTAGTATTTATTCACCTTTGTCAGGTTTATCTGAATCTACTTGAAAGGTCAGAATTTACTTGGAGTAGCTCTGTACTACATATACACTTGGCAGTAATTGGTGATGAGGCATTTCAGAGATTAAAGATTTATTTTACAGATTTTAAAATGTCGTATATTGTGGTTACTTTTTTCATATATCTTGCTCTCTGCTTGTTTAATCAACATACATTATTTCATTTGCTCATGGAAGGTTGCAGATGCCGTGATCTGGTCAGCCCCCTTGAATAAGGGACTATTCTGATTACATCCCATAATGCCCCTTGTAGCAGTTTTTACTGGTCAAGAATGGGGACTACGTGACTGATTCAGAAAGGTTCTTATCTATTGCAAGATTCAAGCTTTCCAAGACATCCCAGGTATGCTGGCTGTTCAGAATGCTCATAAGGACCAAAAACTATGACCAAGAGACCAGAAGAGAGCTTCTCCTGTGTGTCCCACCTTATGCTTTTCTCTGTTCAGAGTTTTCTGGTCAACTTCCCCAGAACTAGGGTTATTCATGAAACCCTTACAGGTGAGTGTATGCCAGCAAGGTAGGATATCTCTTACCATCCCCCTGAGAAGTCCACTGAGAATCACTTTCCAAGCCCATCATTCTCTATACAGTTGGGTTTCCTCTTTCAGTAGCTTCTTCCCCATCAAGTAAGAATAGAGTTGGGTTCAGTAACAGCTTTTTAAATCTCTGGAGTCAAGTTAAAAGTGACAGATTTAAAGTTTTCACTTTTTCTTATTCACGCTATTTCAGGTTATGAACATAAAATTTTAATGTACTTGTTCAGTGGTATAATTCTTTTCTCTGAAGTTGGATTAATCAATTATTTTATGTAAATGTATTTCACTGCCTGACCTATCCCAGCCACTCAAAATGTACCTGTTCAGAATATTTGGTAAATGACCATTTGGAATTATTTCAAGACCAAAAAAAAAAAAAAAAAGCCATTGGACATTTGAATCAATTAGTTAAATTTGTTCAGTATCAGAAGAAAAAAGATTTCTTTAGCTCCTTTAGGAACTTTCTGACCCTTCAACATGCATATTCAAATTGAGAAAGTCATTTTTTATGTTACTTTCTGTCACAATTTATTTTAAATATCTGTGAATATAAATATAGCCATCAAATTCTTCTTTATTTTGGAGTAGTATAATGATTAAGATCACATATTCTGACACCAGATTGCTAGATTCTAATCCCAGCTCTTTTACTTGCAAGTTAATTATTAAGTTAATAATGGACTAGTTCATTAATCTCTGAGCCTCAATGTACAGATCTTTAAAATGGGGATACTAATGGTACCTGCCTCATAGAGTTGTTTTGATGATTAAATGAATATATGTAGATCATATTAAATCTGATGGATAGATGGGAACATGCCTTCACATGGTTAAGCAGTCAATACTTTTTAGATATCATTATTAGTAAAATGAAAGGATGCTGATTCAAAGGTAAATTGTCATGGTAGCATCTAATTACATAAAAGTCTATCAGGTTAGGACATACCAGTTGGTCCAGGAAGATTTTATTTTAATACCTTTTTCATTTTTAAGAAGTATAATATACTTAATATCAACCACTAACATCAGTACATTTTCTTCCCGTGGGTTTTTCTTAGACAGTTTAGTTCAGGAATATGATTTGCACATTTTGTCTTGTCATCTGTTACTATCATGGAATGTCAAGTTCAGCTCACACCTTCTTTCACAAGACTGAGTTTGCAGAAATCTGTTCATCTTTTCTAATACCATGTAAAATAAATAGGCCTTATGATTCAGTGGGCCTGTTTATTTTAATTGGCTCAAGGCCAGTGTGCTTCCTGTCTACAGTAGGTGGGATTCAATATGTAACTTAGGCCAGGTTTTTGTTATACCACAAATCGAGAACATAAAAGTCTTTTTTTTTAAATTAATAGAAGAAGGAGGGGGGAGGAAGAAAAAAATATTAAAGTGGCAGAAAAAGATATTAAAGTGTTTTTTGGGGTACCTGGGTTGTTTAGTCGGATAAATGACTGACTTCCGCTCAGGTCATGATCTCACAGGTTTCTGAGTTCAAACCCCGCCGCCTCAGGCTCTCTGCTGTCAGCTGGAGCCTGCTTTGGATCCTCTGTTTCCCTCCCTCTGTCCCTCCCCCACTGTGTTCTCTCTAAAATAAATAAACATTTAAGAAAAATAGTTTCTATAATGACAAAGACCTTTTTTAAAAAAGCAACAATCTTATCCTTCTAACGCTGGGAATAGAAGGTAGCCAGCAATGTAATGGAGCCCTAGGACAGAGGTCAAGGGATGTATGTCTGCTTTAACTTTGGTTCTTGTACTCACATAGCTTTGATCTTGAACAAGTCATTTCTTTAATGCCTTCATCTGCAAAAACAAAAATTGAGCTAAAGTATCACTAAAGACATTTCCAATTTTGAAATCCTATTGTACTTAGCCTCCAAGCTTTAATTTATATAGACAAAGAAGGGAAATTCTACATATTTACTATGTAAATTTTGAGGCAATTAGATCTCAAAGGTAGAGTGTTAAGATTTTTTGTTTCCTGAAGTAGATATCATGAAGACATGCAGAATGTGCAACTTAATTCTAACATTTGTTATCATCTGTAGTGACACAGGGTGTTCCATTTTGAAAATAATCCTAGCCTTCTGCTGAGTAATAAAAACACTGGCAGCAGTAGCAAATTATATGTAATTTTAAAATCAATTTTTGGCCAACGTAGCATACTTTAAAAATTTAATGTTAAAAACATGGCTTGATGTTATTTTGAAAACTATGTATCAGCTATAAGTTGGCACTTCAGTCTTAAAAAGGCAATTTTAAATAAGATCAAAATTTGGTTTTTGAGGGGGCAGAGGGTCTCATATTTCAAATCTCTCTATTATCTATAAAAAATATACACGTATTTTGTAGTGAAATGGTCTTACACTATTTATCCTTTCTACCCATTGTGGAAAATAATTTTGGCACATGGCTCTTTGTGGGTTATTTTTATTCTTCGTCACACTTTTGATTTTGAATGTGAAAAATCAGATTCCATTTGTTTTATAAAATATACAGCTTATGTGAACATCAAAAACATTCCATGCTAAAAGGGCAAAATACTAAGTAGTAATATGTGTGATACTCAGTTTTTCATTTGCCTTCTTTTTCTTTTTCATGGGAAATTTATAGATTTTGAGGTCCATAAAACCATATTTGATTGTTCCTTCCTGTCATTTAGCACTCTGAGTGGATGTTTTTTGTTTTAGTGTTTCACCACAGCCGTTTGGCGTCGGGCATCCTTGGGTTTGAATCAGTGGAATGTCTTGATGAGCCTCTTAGCAGAAGTTTAGCCAACAGAATAAGAAAAATCCCACTGTGGCCCCCTGACCTTTGATTGAATGTGATCTGTGGGTGTAGTATAGAAAAGGAGGCTAGAGGGAGCTATTGAGCTGCTTAAAGACTCCAATGGAGTAGAAGAATTTGGTTTAAAGTCAAGGACACTAGGTGCAATCACATGCCTTCAAATGAATCATAGCCAATCGTAGAGAGTTTAAAGAAATCAGTGAACACATGGTTTGTGATTTAAGATGTGAGATAGGTTTACTGAGAGCCTCTTGGTACCAATGATTACATATTGATGAACTAAGAAGGAAATAAGCACTTTTCAGGGAGGCCAGGAGTTCTGGGTATGGCAGCATGACAAAGTGTTATAATGCAGGACTGCTTTATATATCCCTTGCTTTTAGGTGTAGAGTAGGTCAGAAACTGTACATTATAGTGACTGCAGGTGCTTTTGGCATCTTCATTTTAACTAAAATGACTAGTAAAATAATTCTAGTCTTAGAGATGAGAGGTGGGCTAAATTTAATTTACTTGTGCCTTTTTGGTTATGTGTAGCAAAAATCCAATTTCAAAAGATGTGAGACTAAAGTTACCTTATTTTTTAATGTTTACCAGAGGGCCTGTTGAACAAATGTTTGTCCATGGAAGCAGATGTGAAAATATAGGTGTTACCTATTCTTTTTTTAAAAATTATTTTTATTTTAAAAATTTTCAAATTTTTTTGATGTTTATTTTTGAGAGAGAGGGAGGGAGACAGAGAGAGAGAGAGAGAGAGAGAGAGAGAGAGACGGAGCCTGAGCAGGGGAAGAGCAGAGAGAGAGGGAGACACAGAACCTGAAGCGGGCTCCAGACTCTGAGCTGTCAGCTCAGAGCCCGACACGGGGCTCAAACTCATGAACTGCGAGTTCGTGACCTGAGCCAAAGTTGGATGTTTAACTGACTGAGCCACCCAGGTGACCCTACCTATTTTTTTAAAAAATATGTATGAAATGAGCCACAAAATTGTGAAGCTGTTTTTCTTTAAATAGGAACCTCAGACATGTTTTCAGTTGGGCGGATTATAATATGACCTCTGGTGGAAGGAGGCATACCACCCTTTAATTAAGATACTATAGTTTCCTCACAAGCATCATTCAGATTTTTAAAAAAGTTTTTTAATCTAGTCAGTTACATGAACCGTAGATAAATGAAGTAAGCCTCATGGAGGATCTCAGGAAATAGTCCTTAGAGTGATGTATTCAAATGACCACGTAAACCCAAATAAACTACTCACTGGAATGGAATTTTGCAGTATTTGTTTTAGTCATGCTTAAGTTAAGGGGGAATAAACTGTCCCCTTTTAAGGGAAGCTGGATACTTTTATGAACTTTATTTCATGTCCCCAAATTGCACGCACCTGAGATGATGTCAGTGGCATGCAGGCATGAGCCTCTGCACAGGCGGCTGCAGAGTCAAACCCTGAGCTCCTGTCAGTGGAGGCATTTTTTCCATGGGAATGTTCACAGTTGAACTCTACCATGTGTTAAGAGTTTGCAGTTCTTTATAGTGATTGGATATTTGAATTTGTTTGGGCTTTCTAATGGCTGTGCATTCAGCCCCCTCTTTACTCTAAACAAGTGCTAAGCAGTTCCTCCTCCCCTTCCTACTTGTTTCTTCTAGTTTGGGTCTTGAGGGACTTCGTATTTTAGGGTTTTTAAATGTTTATTTATTTTTGAGAGAGAGAGAGAGAGAGAGAGAGAGAGAGAGAGAGAGAGAGAGAATATGTGGGGGAGGGGCAGAGAGAGAGGGACACAGAATCCAAGCCAGCTCCAGGCTCTGAGCAGTCAGCACAGAGCCCAGTGCAGGGCTAGAACTCATGACCTGAGCTAAATAAAGTCAGACGCTTAACTGACTGAGTCACTCAGGTGCCTTATATTTTAGTTTTATTGCAGGACACAGCTTGAAAATTGACTGAAATTTCACGGAAAGCCACATTTGCACCCCTCCTTTCTTTCATTGTGATAAGGAAGAATAGATTCAGTAACTTCCAGAGTCAAATATATACTCCATGATTTGTATGAAATTGAGAACAAATTTATGAAAACTCACTCCCAGTTACCAATAAAACTTTTTTGGAGGTCTGAGTGTTTCAACATTGTTAAGAACTCTACTCCTATAACTTACTGATTTGCTCCTGCATGTGGATTGAATGAAATTGTTTGTTCCATGGGAGACTCAAGCAAATTACTTAACCAGTCTTTGCCTTATTTTGACCATTCATAAAACTGATTTGTGATCTTTACTGTTTGCCTGTAGCACAGGTTTTGTATGACAACACTGAGAAAATGTCAGTCTCCTTCAGTAAGAATAGGGTGTATCTCAATGCCTTCGTTCCCACTGATGACTGACTTTAGAAACAATTACTTGCTGGCATCATATTCTAATTAGACAAGGTCCAAATAACCAACAAAACAGATATACATAGAATTGATTTTATTGAATACCTTGTTTTAATGATAATAACAAATGTTAATTAACCCTGGTTGAAGATTTGCTGAGCGCCTGATTGTGTTCTAAGTGCTTCATATATATTAACTCATTTAAATTTCATTACAGTCTTGTGAGTTAACACTGTCATTTCTCTTTCACAAATGAGGAATTGGAGAAACACAGAGGTTGAGGAACTTGCCAAGGCCAGGTAGCTCGGAGTCTCCTCGAGTAGCCCAGAATCAAAGCAGGTGGGCCAGCTGCAGAGCCCGGGCTCTCAACCAAGTAAATATGTATAGGCAAAAATTAATTTCCAATTTCCCAGTAAGACAGTATGATCCAGTTCCATTGTTCACATCTTTGGTATTTCCAACTCAAAAGAGATAATTAATATACATAATGAAAGTGGGAGGTCCAACCCTAGTCCTACCCTGGAGTGAAGACTGAATAGGCTGCTGTTGATTTGTTGATTCAAGATTCAGTACGTTGGTGCTCAGTGGTTTTACTGTTGAATACTCTATGATATTTTACTCATTAGAAAGTTGGTAACCTGTGTTTAGTTACGTATAATATTAAATGTGGCATAATCTTGAGGCCCCTAGGTGGTTCAGTCAGTTGAGCATCCGATTCTTGATTTTGGCTCAGATCATGATCCCAGGGTTGTGGAATCAAGCCCTGCATTGGGCTCTGTGCTGTGTGTGGAGCCTGGTTAAGATTCTCATTTTTTCTCTCTCCCTTTCACCAACCCCTGCCCACCCTCCGCCCCCCTTCCCTAGTTAAGCTCTCTCTAAAGAAAATAAAAAAATAAATAAATATGGCATAATCTTAAATTACATATAAAAGTAATCATTACATTTCCTTCCTTAACTATTTGCCATGTTGTAGTTAACGTTGTGATTTTCAAAAGTTGTAGGAAGGTTTGATTATATTCCAAGATGAAAAGAGTAGAACATTGTAGAAAATGTGAAGGAAAGCCTATGTCAGGTCTGTGTTCTCTTGTTCTGCAGGGGGAGAATGTGTAAACAGCTACTGAATGGCATGTTTTATGAGTTTTGGAGTTTGTTATTTTTATATGTTGCATCAATTGAGTAGAAGCTATAAGGAAAGTAGTTTATTTTATTATTTCTAATATATTTAGTTGTAATATAAATGAACCTTTCTCAGAGATGGATTAATCTGGAGATGGATTGGGTGCTTCAGAAGTTAGTGAGTGCCTCCTCACTGTTTGAGAATAGACCAGATATCTGGTCATTGTCTTTGTTGTGGAGGAAATGGAAACTTACAAATTGGTGGTTGGTCAAAGACTGAAAAAAACATCTTCAGTCCTTAATCTCATTGCTGTGTATAGCTTTCAGGGCTTACTTAGTTCATTCATTAGCCTTTCAAGGAGGACTTTTTCGGAACCCATTTACAAACTAATTAGATGATTTTATAAAGTTTCTCAGTGTTAAATATTCATTCCCCTATCTCTCACCTCACCTAGAGGCAGTATATCATAATGGCTATGTGTAAGAACTTTTGAAGCAATGCGTAGAAAATCTTGGCTGAACTGGAGTGAACCAGGTTATTCACCGTGTGCCCCAATTTCTTCATGGGTAAAGTAGAGAGAATAATACCCAATCCATGGCTTGTTGTAAGATTAAAGAAGTGAAGGATAATGGGGCAAGATAAATAATAGGCTCTTGATTTACCCTACCTTCTGAAATAACCAGAATCTATGAAAAAATGGTTTTCAAGTCATTCGACATCAGGTAATAAAGGGCAGTCATCCCTGAGAAATGAGAAACAAGGTAAACCCTAGAATTGTCTCATTTTACCAGCCTGAGAGTGCTTCCAGGCAATAGTACAGGGAAGGCAGAACCCAGGTTTAGCCAGGCAGACTCCCGGTGTTAAGGAGATGGATCTGGGGTTATGGTGAGACCAAGGTGGCTAGAATGCACAGGTTAGAATCCCAGAGAGGAGAGAGTTACACAGAGCAAACACATTGGAGGTCTGTTGAGAGTTCCCTTGAATATTTAGTTGAGAATTAATTTGCTCATTTCTGTGAAGTAACAACTAAGGGCCAGGGAAAGAAGCACCTAAGGGAGAGGGGACGATGCTTGGTACTCACACAAGGCTGGGAACAGTACCCATTCCCATCAGCCACACTTGAAAACCTCATCATTTACAGGACAGTGGGTAGATACTCAGAACCATCCTGCCC
Source organism: Cryptoprocta ferox (assembly GCA_028646485.1). NCBI lineage: Eukaryota > Metazoa > Chordata > Mammalia > Carnivora > Eupleridae > Cryptoprocta > Cryptoprocta ferox. The sequence continues at coordinate 44,470,175 of CM053569.1, forward strand.
CGATAGCAGGAGCAAAGTCCTGGACTGAATACTGCTCTAGTTCTGCTTAAAAAGTCTTAAAAGCAAGACCTGAAAGGATCGAACTGTTTCTAAGGGACTTAATTGCTTCCCACAACAAAGCTCAATAGGATATACAGGAATACAAAAATATGCAGCACCCAGCAGTTTAAAATTCACAATGTCTGGTATTCAATAAAAAAAAAATTACCAAGCATGCAAAGAAGCAGAAAACACAACTCATAATGAGGAGAAGCGTCTATCTAAAGTAATCCAAAAGTGACACAGATGTTTGAATTAGCAGATAAGAATGTTAAAACCGCTGTATTACCACTGTATTCTTTGTTCAAAAACTTGAGACATGGAAGATACTAAAAAAACTCAAATTGAATTTGTAGTGATTGGAACTACAATATGTGACATTAAAGATACACTTGAAATTTATAACAGATTTGACATTACTGAAGAAAAAAATAGCTTGCAGTCAGCATTACAAGTTATCCAGAGTGAAACCCAGGGAGAAAAGAAAATTTATAAAGTGAGTGGCACATAGGATATAGAGGACAATTTCAGGTGGCCTAATGTATGTGTAATTTGAGTCCTTGAACGGGGAAGGGGCAGAACGAGTATTTGGGGATATAATGACTAAAGCTTTCCTTTATTTTATGGAAAATATATAAATTCATGGATCAGAGAGTCTCCGTGAATCTCAAGCACGCGCGCGCACGCACACACACATGCACACACACACAAACCCAGGAAGAAAACTAAAGCAAGGCACACTGTAATCAAATTGTTAAGATGAGTGATACACAGAAAGTTTTATGAAAAATAAATTTTACAAAAATACGATAGTAAAATAAAGACATTCTTTTACATTTTTCCAAAGACCTGTAATATCTAGCTTAACGAAAGGCAGCTGGATTTTCATATTCATTTCTGTATTCACATTTACGATGCTGTAGATCATGTACCCTCTGGTCAACTGCAGTGTCAATTGCAAGTAAAAGAGAGTGAAAAGACAAATGGCATCATATTAAAATAATTTTGCCCTAGGAGACTGTTGTAAGAGGTTTAGGCCCCCCAGAGTTTCCTGGACCAAACTTTGAGAACAATTGTCCAAGTAGTTATTCTGTTTTCTCTTTTTATTCCTGGGTGTAACCAAGGTCCATGTACCTTAAGTCTTCATGAAAATGCTAAGTCTTTCATTGCTTTTCTACCCCTGTTCTTATCCCTTGATATCCAGTCTTCCCTAATCCCCATCTGCACTCCCACCAGAAAATGAGCCCATTTTGCATTTAAAATAACCTTCTCTACTACTTATTCTTTGAAGTACCTTTCATAATTATAATCACAGAGTGTTTTACCTTATTTCAAAGTTGCATACTGAGGTATGTAAGACAGAAGGCTCACTTTAAAATTATTGTTGAAAATCCATTAAATAGCTTGTCAATTGCTAAAACTTGGCACATGGACGCTCAGAAGCCAAGTATCAACTTCTTTTGTTTCTCTATGCCTTTCAGTTTTGGTCTTCCTGACTCTGGAACCATGTAGGCCAAACTTACATGTACTGAAAGAGAAATCTAAGGGATTTGAATTAAATAATTTTTCTGTTTCCCTGGAGCATATGGTTACATTTGGTGTGTTAAATTAAATGCAAAAAACCTGTTGTACAAGGTTCCTGTGTAATAGATTCATATCTAACTCTCACAGTAAATTATGACTTTATGATGAGACAGTATATCTGCTATGGTCACCACTATATTTTATGAGCCTAACACTGCCCTACAGAAAGTACAAAGCTCAGGAGATATGGGCTTGAAGGAGTGAATGGATTATATCATTCCCTTTCATAGGTGTTAGTTTTTAGTTTAACTGATATTTTTTGACTCATTTCAATAGTTGTTATTTGCCTTAACTCATTTAGCCCTTACTAGGTGAAAATATAGCACTTATACCATATTATACCATGCTTCAGTTACTTTATTAAAAGTATTTAGCTTTTAATAATCAAAGGTATGTCTATCTTAATGATATTATCAGTGGTTAACTGGTAAGGAACTAGGATTTCTAGATTTTTTTTCTAGTCATCCCCATTATGTTACATTAGTATATCTGGTGTAACTATGTGTTTTCTATCTTCCTTCACTGATGTAACATTATATAAATGCCTATTGGCTTGACACTAAAAAAAGATGGTCACTTTTTTTCAGAGGTGTGTATCAAAACAGCTAGGGAAATAAATATAAAGGAAAATAACCTTGTTCTACTTCAGTAACTTCACTTGTAGTTATTACTATTAATAAATGGCAACCTTCCCAAGACAGTTTCCAGGAAAGAGCAAAAACAATTTTGCTTGTATTTCCCTGGACGTCTTAAACCATTTCAATCCCTCTTTTAGCTACATGGATGAGAAAAATGTTGATATGCTATCAACTTTTGCATCCGTTAGCATGTAAAACCCTAAGAGTGAACAATCCCATAATAATTTCAATTTCTAACTTACATTAAAATTAGATCATGTTTATTGTTCTAACAAGCACAATGTTGAAGACCCATGAAGAATTGACTCAAGAGATGTTAAAATTTGATGGATTTTCTCCTGCTGAACACCTACACGTTGGTAATTGGCAGGATAAGAACGGGAAAAAGAAGACTTTTTTCAGTCTTTCATTGATACATGTACTGTCTGTCTGGATTACATCTTCCTTAGGAGAGGAAGTGTCGCCTTCTGAATATTAAAGAGTCCGTTATTCATTTCTGCATCTACCAGGAAAAATTAGTCTTCTGGTATAACATCATGTTAGGAGTGGCAAGACTGAGTCTTTTGGTTGGAGACAGCAATCTGCCTAAGGGCTGCAGATTCATTCATTTAAAAACCCAACAGTCTCGTTTTCTTTTCTTGTTACTTGAATAACTTCCAGAAATTCTGTAGATGCACACACACATACTTCATTTTCCCTGCCTTTCTTCCTTTTAATGGAAACAGATTATTTAAAATGTTCTATACATTTTTGGGGCCGCTGGGTGGCTCAGTTGGTTGAGTGTCCAACTTTGGCTCAGGTCATGATCTCGCAGTTCATGGGTTGGAGCCCTGAGTTGGGCTTTGTGCTGACAGCTCAGAGCCTGGAGCCTGCTTCGGATTCTGTGTCTCCCTCTCCCTCTCTGCCCCTCCCCCCCACTGTGTGCTTGTTCTCTCTCTCTCTCCCACCCCTCTCAAAAATAAAAACATTAAAGAAAATTTAAAAAATGTTCCATACATTTTTAACATAAATAGATACTTTGGAGACTTTTTCACATCAGTACATAAAGAACAACTTCATACTTATTTGGTAACATAACTTATGTGGTAATTTATTTAACTACAGCATTATCACTGGACAAGTAGGTTATTTTCAAAGTTGTTTCTATTATAAACAATAATACAACATGCTTTCATAAGCATTTGTGAGTTTATTTAACAAATAATATTTCTGGAAGTGTAATTACTGTATTAATGGCTATATGTTTGTTTATAACTTTGGTAAATTCTGACAAATGGCACACCCCAAAATACATCAAATTAATAGTTTTCAACAGTGCTTGAGCATGGCTGATTCCACACACACTTGCCATTACCTAAGATGTTTTTCCCTAATCTGATGAGTGAAAAATTAATTTTATGCAAATTTAAATGAGTATCGATATTTAGCATTTAAAAATACCTTAATCCACTTACATTTTTTATGGTAAAGATTTCCATATCCTGCCGTTCTTTATTTTCTCTTTCTTACTGATTTATAACAGCTCTATGTGTGTTAAGAAAGTTGATCCATTCTCTGTCTCATGTGATAATATGAATTTGTTGATACATTTTGGTTTTGCTAATTTATTTTTCAGATTAATTATCATTTATATTATGACTTTTAGTTTTGTATCCTGCTTTAAGAAGTATCCAGCATTTTAAAAGTGTTTTTAAAAGCACTCATTTCGGGGACTCCTGGGTGGCTCAGTCTGCTAAGCATCCGACTTGGGCTCAGAATGTGATCTCACGGTGTATGGGTTTGAGCCCCGCATCAGACTCTGCACTGACAGCTCTGAGCCTGGGGCCTGCATCAGATTCTGTGTCTCCCTCTCTCTCTTTGCCTCTCTCCCTATTGTGCTCTCTCTCTCTCAAAAATAAATATAAAAAACTTAAAAAAAAAACCCACTCCTTTGTTTCCTTTTTTTTTTTTTCTGTTTAAATCTTTAAGTAAAAGACTTTGGTGAGGGCACAAAAATTGGAATCTAATTCATTTTCTCCAAAACTGGTTAACAGGTGCTTCAGCACTATATATTGAGTAATATGTCTTTCTTCCATACCACTTAGGTGTTGTTGAGAACTAATAACTATAAAATACAATGCCTTAGGACCAATTTGATTTGATCTGATGGATTCGTGAGTGGTCCAGAGCACCTTTGTTTTACACAGCTAGGTCAGGGAGACTCTGCCTTATATATTGCATGTGGACTTAGAACCAGAGGAAAACTGGAACATGTTCCCTTGGTGGTGGTGAAAGCACTAGAGTACAAACAGCCACAACTGATACCTCTGACATCTTAGCCTCTTAACTAGCACACAGTATCTTCTGACCACATTCTTTTGCCCAAGCACGTTGGTTACATAGCAAGCCCCAATGTCAAAGGGGTTGGATATACATGTTGCTTCTGATGAGGCCAGCACAAGGGTGTGGATGTAGGAGGAGTGAAAGATTGGGATCGGTAATTCAATCCATGACATCCTTACTGATTTAAAAGCTGCCTTTGTCATATACTAATTTTCACAAGTAATTCAGCCTGTTTCTGAACACAGTTTTCTTCACTGATATATTTAAATCTTCCTGGGACAATACCAAGCTTATTCTTCTCAGTAGTGTTTTGCAGCTTTCTATAGATTTGGAGTTGGGTTTTCCCTTTTCTGTTGCTATTTAGAATGGGAACTTCAGGGAACCTGGGTGGCTCAGTCACTTAATTTCTTGATTTCTGCTCAGGTCACGATCCCAGGGTTGTGGGATCAAGCCCTGCCTCGGGCTCCACGCTGATTGTGGAATCTGCTTGGGTTCTCTCTCAGTCCCTCTGCGGCATTGTGCATATGCACTTTCTCTCTCTTTCTAAAAAAAAAAGAAAATTAGAATGAGAACCTCCACTGTATTTATTAAGCAATTTTATGTAAAGAAAAATGCTCACTTATTATGGTGAGCATTTTGTAATGTATATACAGTAATTGTCTCATCAGTATGGGTACCCCTGAAAGTAATATGTCAACTATACTTGAATTTAAAAAATAAAACAAACCTTCATGATATTTCCTCCCCCCAAAACCAAAAAGAAAAGCTGTTGATTTTTATATACTAATTATCAAATACCTTGTTAAAACAACATGCTGTATCATATAATCCTTCTGTATATCTACTTGAATAGTCTAGACACATGGTCATATTATTTATATGTAAAGATAATTTTACCTTCTGATTCATTCTTTTGGTTAATGGTACTGACTAATTCATCTAGGGCAGTATTAAGTAATTATCATGACACTAGGCACATTGTCTTTATTCTGACTTTAGGGGTAATAAATACCTATTTATTTTCAATTGTCAATTAATCTCAAAAGTAACTAAAATCCTAGTTATTTTTTCCAGGATAATTAATTCTAGAATCTTTGTATATTACCTTTAAGTTAACAATTGATCATGAGGACACAACATGACCAACATAGCAAGATACTGAAATTTGGTCACCCACATTTTCCATTTTTCCTCAGTTTTAATGTGGTTTTTGGTTTATTATTTCCTTGTAGTTTCCTTGAAAGTTTCCTTAAATTTTTCATCTCTGACTTAGGAGTCCTAGTATTTCCATGAATATCATAGTGCTGGGTGGACAAAATTGTTTTCTGAATGAAACAACGAATGGATTGGTTAATTTGGTGACAAAATTTGGGCATTTTATTCGAGACTTTTCTTCAGCACTCCTGGTTTCATGCAATAGGAAGCCAGTTTGAACCACCTTGCCCAATATAGGAGGTTTATTGGAAAATACTAGGGTAATTCACAGATTGTGGGGAAGGGCTGAGCCAGCAAGCCTAGGACAGTTGCAAATATCTTAATGCTGAGGCCTTTGCAGAACTTTCTGTCTCACCCTCTTCTCTTTGTGGTTTGGCTTCATTCTCTTGCTGCAGATTGCCTGTTTCCCTGTTGTATGGGTTTCCTGTCACCTGGCAACCATTTCTTTTTATCACTTTCCTTGGAGAAAATATCTTCCCTCTGCCCATATGCATATACTTCAAGCTCTGCTATGCAAAACCCTAAAGAAAGTTTCTCATTAGCCCAGTTTGGATCATTTGCCTATTCCTGTAGCTGGAAATACCTTGTGGGACCATGACAGCAGCTCCGAGTATAGTCTGATAGTTGGAGTGGGGGAATAGTAGTTTCCTCAGAAAAGGGAAGGCATGTTGGACAGAGCTTCAACAACAGATGTCTAAAACAGCTGACTTGCTTTATTCTTTTTTTCTTTTCTACCTTTCCCTTTTATCTATTTTCCCCTTCCTTCAGCATTTCCAACTGCCCACGCCCCCACATATGTACAATTACTGTCCTATTTTGCTCTTTCCCTTTCTTGTCTTTGACATTATGCCACCATTTCTCTGAACAATTTAAGATTAAGGTGTTTTTTCTGCCATAGGGTTATTACCTATTTAGAGACAATTATCATGAGTAAAGTTTCCATGGAAAAGCTGTAAGAAGAGTCACCATGCACAGATGACTGTACAACAGAGCACAGAAATTAGGATAAATGTGGCAGAGTTTTGAACCATGGTGACTGAGAAAAACATAAAGCCAAGAGGCTTGCTGATGGGTTCAAACAATAAATTTTGGACATCGTCAGTATTTGCACTCAAGAGATGAGGAATAAATAACTTTTTCTTCCAGAAACTTCCTTAATTTTATTTGAGATGTGACAGCAAAGTGCTGAGACTGTTGCTCTTTCCCCTCCCAATTCTTCTTTTTCCGCATTAGGACCTTAACCATAATTTAGATCAGTGCTTTTTTAGAGGAGGAATCTGAGGGCCTGGTGGTCGACACCTCAGGCTTCACAGAAAGTTTGTGGTAGAAACCAGAGTAGGAAACAGGGCTTGGGACTCCCATGTTCTGGCCAGGGTTTATGAGGAAGTGTGCTGGTGTGAAAAAATGGGCATACACTTATGCTGTCAATGATCAAATTACAGAAATTAGGATTGTGATTGTTAAGTGTTATTATTACTTGCATTCCTGCCTGTTGTCAACAAAAATGCCTTGTGAAACAATCAAAACTTTTAGTCATTTGAATATTGATGTGTAGATTTATTATTTATGTACTTCCTAAAAACCCGTTTTAATGGGGAGAAAGGATAGAGAGAAAATACTAGGACATTCCCAAATACTTTCTAAATTCACACGTGGACAAATTGATTTTGTCTCAAATCATTTTATTAGTGAGATGCTTTCTTCCTGTTAGCAGAGATGTTTGTCCTACAGCTGTGATTCAGTTATCACAGTTCTGGGCACTATTAAATAAGAGCATCTTTGTTTCATCTTTGTTTAAATTTATATGTAATGTTACAATTAAACATACTTCTAACTATATACACATAATCTCATATCCATGCATATATATGTGTGTTCATAAAGGAAAGATAGAGAATACAGCATATGTATGTATGCATATATTGAAAGAACTTTCTGAGCTATTTGGGAAATTAGCTTTTTATATACATCTTGGGATTTTCATTTTATTTTTAAACTTTGTAGCGAATAAGACAGAATGGTATTAAAGGGAGGTAACTGTTTTCCTGCTTCCAAGAAAATGTAAAGAAGATCAGACACTTAAGCTCTAGGGGTTCTTCTTTTTTTAGGTCTTATGTGTGGGGCTTGTTGTGGTTATAAAATGGAGAGAGGCGGAGATGAGAAGGAGGGATATTGAGGAAACAAGAGAAGGCTGAGAAAGGACTTTTCCCCCACTGCAGATTATCCCTGGAAGAATTAGTGTTGCTAGAAAGAATATTTGTCCTTTGTTGCAGCATTATCAGATGGAGCCCTGTGAGAGTTATGCGTACTGTTTTATTGAGCTAGGTTTCAAATAAATGATGATACTGTTTTTATGTCAAGGTAAGGTAAAATGATGTATTAAATTTTAATGCCTTCATATGAGGAAAAGATCACGATTTAAGTAATACCTCCTCTCACATTAGTCTTTCAACTTCCTGATTCTCCCCACCTTTAAACACATGTGCAGAAGAGAGTAAACTTTATGACTCTACATCTTGTTTTCCTCATCAACCCATTGTTTTGAAGTCAATTTTGTGCCTGTGACTGATGGCATTTCATTAGCTGGTCGTAGGGTTACTCCAGTTGCAGGCTGTTAAAAGAACAAGCCCTTCATATCCAGTCTTTTCTCAACCTTAGAAGATAATTTATGAGATAGGAGAATAGAATAGAATTCCTATCACAGTTTTTCCTGATAGAATGTATTTTTTTTATTATCTTAGTAAAAGTATGGTAGTTGATGCTATAAAGATATAGGCCACTCTTTTCTAGAGAGGCCACTTGCATATGGTCTGCATTGCTTTTGGCTTTTTAATGTGAATCTTCTTGGCATTTCCCAACATGGCAGACATTTATATTTACTTTAATAAGAAATAACTATAAGCCTAAGTGTATAACTATGCATTCTAATTCTAATATCTGGGACATGCCAAAAGTAGATGTTAAGGCCTTTGCTGTGTATATAGTCTGGAGAAACAAGGGACACAGCCATAAAACTAGTATAGAAAATAAGGCAGTGTGTTTCCAAGTTCTGATGTTTGTAATATAAACTATCATTTATAGACTCCTTTATAGACTCAATTATAGGAGGTTAGAGAGTAATGACTTTGTGACTAAGAAGGATTCTTAACTGTTTTCTGAAATACAGTTGACTAAATTATTTTCTCCCAAGACTTATCATTGCAGGGTATAATAATCTAGTCTAATAATATCATTTTAAGTCACCTCAAACTGACTCATCTGATGAAATAGTGATAATTCAGTTCTTAGGTGGCAGGAGGCTTTGGTAGTATCTGGATGCCTTCCAAACTAGGAGACAGAATTATTCACTTTTATGTCTATATTATAGGAATGTGTATGGTGGTGCTTTTGTTGAAGGATTCTTTGAGGGTGGGGAAGAAGTGAATGATGGGACACGGGGCTTCAGCTCTGAGATCCTTTCCTTTTTGTGTTAGTACTTCTGGGTGGGATTCACGATAGAGGATCAAGAGAGAAAGGTGTTTGCACTAATCAAAGAACTTTTAGTTTGGAGGACTTTAATTTTTTGCTTTTTTATTTAAATATCATATTGATATAAGTGGATAAACAGAAACATGAAGCAGGACTTTAAATGTTCATTTTCTGAACAGAAGAGGTCAGCCATGAAAAACATGAACTAATGTGTTTGCAGAGTATTCTCTTCAAATTGGGAACAGATGCATGCGTAACTACAGCATGTAGGTAAACAGGACTGAGATTTTCACTGAATAGACTCAACTTTATCCCTCTGTCCCTTATACCTTTTCTCCCATGGAGTTAACTCTACTCATTTCCCCCATGTTGTGTGATTTTAAAATGTTAAGCTTAAAAAGAAAAATTTTGGATTTGTGCTAAGCAATTTACAAACACTAAATCTAATGTTAGAAATGAGCTAAGGCAATTTTACCTATAAGTTGTCTATTTCAGCAGGGGCACCTGCATGGCTCAGTCATTAAGCATCTGACTTTGGCTCAGGTCATGATCTCTCAGTTTGTGAGTTGGAGCCCTGCATCAGGCTCTGGGCTGACAGCTCAGAACCTGGAGCCTGCTTCAGATTCTGTGTTTCTCTCTCTTTCTCTGCCCCTACCCTTCCTATGCATGCTCTCACTCTCACTCACTCACTCTCTCTCTCAAATAAATAAACAAAAAAAATCAGCAGATGCATTTAGAGTTAAATACAATCATATTGAAATTCAATTTGATTTTTCAAACTCTGTACTCTTACCATGTAACATATATTTGAAGTAAGATATCACTTATTAAGCAATATGGAACATTCATTATTCATATAGGCAATTGTAGCATAGGTAGCACCTAATCGAAAATAAGCCATCAGTAAATTTTCTGTTCATCATCTCTTGCTCTCACTTCTTTTTGTGCCTTGGGGCTGTGGGTGTCAAGCTTCAGTGTGTAGATGAGTCATTGGGAGAAGCTTGTCTGAAGTGATGACTCCTTGGCTCCTTCTCCAGGAGGTCTATTTCAGGAGGTTTGAGGTAGAACTTCAGAGTCTACATTTTGAAAAAAAAAAAGTCTCCCCTCCCCCCAGGTGATTTTAATGCTGCGGAACCATTGATCTGGCTTTGGGAAGCACGGTTATAGAATTTCCTCAAGGATTGTTAGCTGGGCAATTCCACATGTTTTCCATTTCTTCTTCTAAATTGAATTCAGGTTTATTGGCCTGTAATTCTCTGGTTCATCTCTTGTTCCACACGTAAATTTGGCAATTACAAGCAGTACATTTTTTTTTTACCTCCCAGCCTGCACTTTGATGCTTACATGGATCTGCTTTCTTATACTCTTCCTTACATGGAGTGTCTGGGGAAGAGACGAAAAAATTATTTTAAGGCTATTATGAGTTTTAACTGAATGTACTTGAAGTGCTCCTATCACATTTTTTTTCTTCAGTTCTCCTAATTGTGACCCCTTACTGGCTTGTTCCCCTTCTCTCTTTACCTTCTAATTACTTTGAACAGGCACACACAGGGATAAATTAGCTACCTTTTTTTTTTTTTACTTTATTTACCCATCATTATCCTTTTTCTCTATCCATTTTAATAGGCCTAGATTTTTGCTTTGTGTACAACTGAACTTAGTGAATTCACTTGCATATGGTAGAATTGTAATGTTTGTTTGCATGAATATCTTTTCTCCAGTTGTCATCTTCATAGACATAGCTCCTTTACCTTGAAAAATCGCCATTATTTATTGAGCACTTTGCAAATGTGCCAGGCACTGTGCTCAGTATTATATATCTTACCTTATTCCATTTTTAACTCTCTGGGAGGAATAAAATATTATTGCCATACTCACTTTATGAACAAGAAAACTGAGATCAGGGGTGCCTGGGTGGCTCAGTTGGTTAAGCATCCAACTTCGGCTCAGGTCATGATCTCACAGTCCGTGAGTTTGAGCCCCGCGTCGGGCTCTGTGCTGACAGCTCAGAGCCTGGAGCCTGCTTCAGATTCTGTGTCTCCCTCTCTCTCTGCCCCTCCCCAGCTCACTCTTTGTCTCTCTCTCTCCCAAAAATAAAATAAAGACATAAAAAAAAAAGAGAAAACCGAGATCATTTAGAATTTGAAAAACTTGTCTAACAAAAGTCTTGCAACTAATAAATGTGAAAGCTGGGAATCCATTCCAGATAGTCTTAACTCCAGAGCACTCTCAGCAACCCTGCACAACACTTGTAGTAATAAGCCAGGGTACACTCTCCATCTTGACTCTACCAAGGCCCTCGCTGGCAGAGCTCCACTGAGTCTTTCAGGAAGATGTGCCATCCTTCTTTTCTCTTTAATGGGTAAGTCTTTAAACCATCCTGACCTTTGGGGTCAGGCCATATTCAGGGATGTCATTTCTATGGTTACTTGAAATAATATATACAGCTTTATTCTCTCCAGTACTCACAAGGCATTGTTCTCGGGTCCAGAGGCTTTCTTGGTTATTACAGAGAAGTTGTCTGAGTTTGGGAGAAGCACAGAATAAAGGATTTCTTTTCCAGATATTGGTACTTATTCATTAGAACACTCTGCAATCTTCCTTTAAGAGTAGCCACTGTTAACGGTAGTGCCCATGCCCACCATTTTGCCTTTAACAAACTTCCCTTCCTGATTACCTTTGGGGATCACCTTTTCAGACCTGAGGATGCATGTACAATGTCAGACTCATGTAGGTAGCTTTGTGGGAGCCAATCCTTTGGACAAAGTTTAATCTTAGCTAATCTATAAAAATATAACTATACAATATTAAAACTATTGAAATTCCAGTAAATACCGTATGAACCATTGTGCAGTGTTGGTGAGAATTTAAATTAGTACAACCACTGTGGAAAACAGTATGGAGGTTCCTCAAAAATTAAAAAATAGAATTACCACATGACCCAGTAATTTCACTGCTGGGTATTTTCCAAGGGAAGATGAAGATACCAGTTTGACAGATGTTTGGGCCCTCTGTCTATTGTAGCATTATTTACAATAGCCAAGATATGGAAATAACCCAAGTGTTTATTAATAGATGAATGGAGAAAAAGAATGTAGTCTCTCTCTCTATATATATGATGAAATATTAGTCAATAAAAAACAATATCCTGCCATTTGCAACAACATAGATGGACCTAGAAGATAGACCTAATAGTAAGTGAAATAAATCAGAGAAAGGCAAATGTGGAATTTAAGAAACAACATGAATAAATAAAAGAAAAAAGAGACAAACAGACTCTTAGATACAGAGAACAAACTGGTGATTGCCAGAGAGGAGGTGCGTAGGGGGATGGTTAAAATAGTAAAGGGGATTAAGAATGTATTTATTTTGACAAGGACTGAGAAATGTATAGAACTGTTGAATCATTATGTTGTACACCCAAAACTAATATAACATTGTATGTTAATTATACTTGAATAAAAATAATTGAAATTCCAGTATTGAATAACATAATCTATCGTTTCTTTATAATAAATCTACTGAAAATTTATTTTTAACTTTAAAATAGTGGTTTTACTCTTCCTTGTCACAGACAGTAACTTACTTTGAACTTACTCTGTTTTTAAAGAAAAATGTTACAACTTTCTCATTAGTAGTAAATGTGGTTGAAGCACTACTTTAAATCAGTTTTCATTTCATTTAACATGTCCTAGAATTTTTGAAGTAGATTAATATCTCATTCCATTTCTTATCCAGCAGAATGCCTGGGAATTAATAGAAGCTAAATAAATGACTGTTGAATAATGACTCCAGAGAAATTTGAGGTGGGAAATAATACTGGATGATAAGCATACTCTTTATATTTTATCCAGACTAGTGTCAATTAGTACTGAGATTTTATATATATATAATATATATATTATATATTATATATATATATAATTCTGAATTGTTTTAATTCAGTCAAACAAAATATTATATCTAAGGTTTTATTTGATTTTTCTGTTTTTTCTTGTGTGCCTATTATGGTACCATTTTATGTCTTGTTAGAGAAAAATCGTACAGTACAAGGTTCATGATAATATCATCTGCATATAAAAATATATCCTGTAAAAGCAGTGTATTACCATCTGTGCTTCACTTATAATTTCCAAAAAAATTACTACACAATTTCCAGAATTACCTTACATCTTTAACCGACATGTGTTTTATGAAAACAGATTAAGGGTTGGAGAACATTTCTGAATTCTTTCCAGAAACCACCATGTTTATTAGATTTGAGGAGTAATTTTTTTTAAAAAAGGCATTTGAAAATATCAGACTCAGCCCCTTTGGAAAATTGAGATCAAACTCAAAAAATGCTTAATTTAAATTGCTCTTTTAAGGTATAAAATATGTTCTCTATAGCACAAAGTTTTTTCTGAAAGAGTGTATGAATACAGGGTTTATTGGGCTCTGTCAAATCTATAGGTGTGTCATCTTCCTCTTTCATTCCATTTTATCTTTTCCAATTTCTTATGGAATGAATTACTGCTGTTAGTAGTAGTTTTCACTTGACATGGTTGGGTCTTGCTCAGCTGTTATTTTCCTTCCTGGATCTTTGGAGAAGCTACATTCTGGATTCCCGGGATAAGCAATCAAGTATTTGGTTATTGACGGAAAATTAAAACTCAGTGTGGAGCATATCTTCCAAATGAGAGGAGGCTAATTTTAAGTCCAGGAGGAAATGTGGAAGCAGTGTGTGCCCTTATAAATTGTTATTCACCTCTGTGAGTTAGGATGAGGTTTGATTCCTGCATCCTTCATGCCATGTCCAAATGCATGAATGATATTCTGTAAGATGAAGGGATCTTTGCAACATTAATCCCTTGAAAATCTGAATTGAGATTAAGTAGATATTTCTCTCCTATATTTCATTGTTAATAGTGAAAATTTTAGGTCCAATGAAAAGAAACACAAACAACACACACATACACACACATGCACATAAACACATGTAGCTTAATCATCGCTTTTTGCATGCTCATGGTCAGTAGGGATTCCAATTACAGATGTTGATTTAGAGGGCTCCCAGGATCACTGTGATTGTTAAGAAAGCTTATGGTGTGCATGCACATGTGGGCATATAGAAAGGACTATAAGGTTTGCTTCGTTAATGAACTATTGAGATTCATAAAGCCCCTAGACATAAAAATTTTTATTTAAAATTTTTGTATTATCTTTTTTTTAGAGAGAGTGGGGGATGGGCAGAGGCATAGGGAGAGAGAATCTTAAACAGGCTCTATGCTCAGTGAGGAGCCTGACGTGGGGCTCGATCGCACAACCGTGAGATCGTAACGTGAGCTGAAATCATGTCAGTCACTTAACTGACCGAGCCATCCAGACGCCCCTACAGAAAAATCTTTAAAAGTACAAATATCTTCATACAGCAATTATAGTAACTTTCCATTTATGCTGCTGAATGACTTATAAATAGCAATCGGATTGATGCTTGGTCTAGTTTTGAAGTGTTTTACATTGGGCTTCAGACTTCTATTTATTTTTCCTTTCCTTTCTTATCAAATTAGAGAGTGCCTAGAAAAGTGTCTGACATATAATAGTTGCCCATCAAACATTGGCTAATAGGATTTGGAATAACTAGGAATGATTTATATGAAGAGGGAAGATCAAGAGGGGACATTCACTGGCCAGAGTTTAAATCCTAACTTCACTATTTTATGTGTTCTTGGAAAAATTGCTTAAACACTCTGAATTATTTTGCTTTTCAAAAAAAAGAAAGAAAGAAAGAAAAAAGTTACCTGTTTTATAGGTAATAGAATAGTAGGATTTATCTCACTGAGTTTTAAGGGTTGAATGAGATGTAAAAAAAAAGAGTATATACGATAATGTATTTCCAATACACCTTTGTTATATGTTTTTCAAATTTAAAGAAAATGGGTGATGCTCACTTTTAAAAGCAATGGATTAAAATTTTTAAAAAGTGCTTATTCTTATGGGCATTTAAAATTACAATGTTATTTGAAAAAAATAGCTAACTAGAGTTTGTTACTCTAACAGATATTTTTAATTGATGATGGGTTTGATTATATAGGGGCTCATTTCTAGTTCACAGCTACTTTATTTTATTTTTAAGTTTATTTATTTTCAGAGAGAGACAGAGAGAGCAGGGGAGAGGCAGAAAGAGGAAAGGGAGAATTCACCCTGAAGCAGGGATCCTGACATGAGGCTGGAACTTAGGAACCATATAATCATGACCCGAGCCGAAGTCAAGCGTCAGACGTAACCAACTGAGCCACCCAGGCGTCCCCAAGGCTACTTTAAACCTCCATCAATCACCAACTTTTAGAGTTCTCTTTTTAAAAAAGTAGGTAGTTTCAAGAGGGGGAATAGCTTAGATCACTATCTGCCACTTAAGCAGAAAAGGAAAACTGTAGAGAGAGAAGGTAGTAAGACATAAAAATAAGTTCTTAGAATCTAGAAAATTTTGTTTAGTTGTCTTACCTAATTCTCTTTTGTATTTACTAAAATCATCCGTGGTGTACTCAGCATTGATAGTGATCTAACTAAAATTACAAGTGTGGTATTTCATTTAATTTTTTTAAAGTTATTTATTTATTTTTGAGAAAGAGACAGAGATGGAGCAGGGAAGGGGCAGAGAGAGAGAATCCCAAGCAGGCTCTGCACTGTCAGCATGAAGCCAGATGTGGGGCTCAAACTCACAAACTGTAAGATCATGATCTGAGCCAAAATCAAGAGTCAGATGCTTAACCAACTGAGCTACCCAGGCTCCCCAGCATTTCATTTAATTTTAAAGTTTTATATTTGTAGTTTCCAAAGCCCAGTGTCCATTACCTGGTATTCATAGAACTCTAGAGGGCTAAATAGATAGACAGCATGGCATTGTGAACTCCTTGAAGTCATATGTAGCATTTGTATGTATATATTTTCCAGAATCTTCAGATTCTCAATGAAGTTCAAAACCCACCATCAACCAGGAGTTAAAACTGCTGTCACTGTGTGTTAATATTTTTTCAAATGAAGTAAATGGAAAACTAAAAAGTTTTAAACTTTAAAAATTTAAAGTTTAAAACTAAACTAAACTAAAACTAAACTAAAAGACCTCAGTGATCTTTTATAACTTAAAGATTTATCTTTTCTGTTACGTATTTAACTTTCTAATATTTATTGATTAAAAAATCCTTTTAACTACCAATTTGGGTACATAACAGCTAGTATTATATCAAGACTGCTTGAGCTAGAATAGTATTTTCACCCAATGCTGAGGGGTCTTCAGCTGGTGTTCACAGAACCCTAGAGAGTTGGCTGTGTGGACATCGAGGTGCTGTGAACTCTCTGATGTCAAATGAAGTATTCGTATCTGAGTGTATTCTTAGGGTCTTTTCTTCAGATTCTCAAGGAGCTCCATGACCACCCCCACATCAGCTAAGAGTTAAAACTACAGATACTCTGATCTACTATTAAAAAAATAGTTACAATTAAACTATAAGAGTTTCAAAGGATTTTGCTAGCTTCTAACTTACAAATGTAATTGTTAAATGTTAATCTTTTCAACAAAGCAGGTAATTCTTTTGGAATAATTCTTAATAAGTATTGATTTTGGCTTTCAAAATACTATTTTCAGGAGGCAGCATCCATTGTGCAATAGAATGAGAATGCGCTTTATATCCAGACAGATCTAAGTTAACAATAGCACCTCCTAAAAATGCCAGCTGTGTATAACTTTAAGGAAATGATTTAGTATTTTTGAGTTTCAGTGTCTTTGTGCATAAAACAGGACAATAATGCTTACCTAGTACTGCTAGTATGAAGATTAAATATATTTATAAAGCATTTGGTAAATACCAGGTTTCAAAATGTTAACTGTTATTCACACACACACACACACACACACACACACACACACACAAACCTGGTATCTTGAAAATATGATTTAGTGTTTTTGTTTTTTTCTCATATTTCCATTTTTAATCATTTTTCCTAAGTATGAACTTGAAATAAAAAATGTTATCAATGATTATTCTCTAAAAATCCAGGCTTTGCCTTGCCTTGGGCTTTTTATTCTCACCTTCAGCTTTTATTAATTTGTTCATTGCAAGTATATTTTTTCTACTTAAAGAAAGAGCTTCAGTTTGCTGCTGTCCTGGTTTTGAAAAGTGCCTACTTCTCTGCCTGTTTCAGTTAAGACACTAAGTTTGCTTTTTGATGTCTAGTGAAAGCAGGGAGTAAATAGACTTTTCGGCCAGACCTCTGAAATGACTGTCCAGAGCATAAAATCTTCCTGCAGAAAGGAAGGTGTTTCTAGTTTACTTCTCTTGTTATAGCTCCTTTTACCTTTGATAGTAGCTACTGGTTTGGGCATACAGCAACACTTCTAGATTAATTAAGGGTTTGAAAACATTTCAGCCACATCCATAGTAGAACAGATTCTTAAGTCCCTATTTTCTTTAAAAAAATTACCTTATCTTTGAACAGACATGAAATGCCAAAGTAAACAAGATTTTAGTCATTAGGATTGGATAATCATTTCAGTTGTTGAATATTTAAGGGAAATTTTCCCTATCATAAACGTGAAAACAAAACGTGAGTAAGGATATATCCAGCTTTGGGGCACCTGAGTGGTTCAGTCGGGTAAGTGTCTCACTCTTGATTTCAGCTTAGGTCATGATCTTTAAGGTTCATGGGTTAGAGCCTTGAGTCCGGCTCCATGCAGAATGTGCAGAGCCTCTTTGGGATTCTTTCTCTCCCAAGCTCTCTGCCCCTCTGCTTGTGTTCTTGTGTTCTCTCGCTCTCTTTTTCTCTCTCTGTCACTCTCTCTTTCTCTCAAAATAAATAAATAAACTTTATACACACACACACGCAAACACACATACACATATACACACATATCCAAGTTAGGTTATGATTACTTTTGTGTTTGCTTTTGTCTTTCAGAAGGTTGCAAGCAAGTCAGGTGTCATGATTTGGTGAACACCATTCTTGGTTTCTTTATCAGTTTGGAATTGGTGTTTAGGCTTAATGTGAAATGAATCAGAAATTCTCATCCCTCCATTGCCACTTTCTGCCTTATAGTATTGTAGATTCTAATGCCTTTTGAGAAAACTGTTCTTTACAGGTGAGGTGGAACTTACTGAGCTGTTTTTGGATAACTAAATTTAGTACGTGTCTATAAAGTCATAAAACCCTTGCCATAGAAAATATTTAGAGATGGAAAAATCTTAGAGAACTGTAGAATGGCGGTCAGAAGAAAATTCTGGGATTATATAGTCCACTATGTTTTCATTATGCAGGGGAGGGAATCACCATTCAAAAGGTTATAGGTTTTCTTAATTGCATGTCTATTAAATGGAAATTTCTAAGCTGACAGGGCTGTTTCCATTGTACCACATAGCACAAAGCAACCTTTCTTTCTACATATGTATCATAGGATGGCATGAGCTGATCCATTGTGCAGCTCTGTACACTAACTATATAGTCAATTCTCATTTTTCATGGATTCCATATTTGTGAATTTACCTCCTTGCTGTAATTTATTTGTAACTTCAAAATTAATCAATGGCATTTTCCTGGTCATTTGCAGACGTGCACAGAGAAGCAAAAAGCAGGTGTCACTGACATGCACATTCACAGCTGAGGCCAAATGAGGCAGCCCCCTGCCTTCTTGTGTGGCTGTCATACAGAGAAGACCAGAGGATAGAGGTAGTAGGGGCAACATGGTGCAGTGCAGGAGCCTGTGGTTCAGTTGGATGGTTTGAATCCCACCTCTGGCACCTGTTAGTGGGGTGGCCTCCAGCAAGTCACTTAAGACTTCGGAATCTTATTTTCTCTTTTGTAAATTAAAGAAAATGAAATTTATCAATCTGAGTTGTTTTTAGGTTTTAAGATTATCCAGGTGAGGAGTGTGTGCATGTGTGTATTTCTTCCTGGAACTGTGATTCAGTAGTCTCTAATTTGTGTTGATGGTGACTCTACAGAACATGAACTATCATGAGTAACAAGAAATGATTATTTAAAAAAACTTTTTTAATGTTTATTTTTTTGAGCACACGTGGGGGAGGGGCAGAGAGAGAGGGAGACACAGGATCTGAAGCAGGCTCCAGGCTCTGAACTCTCAGCACAGAGCCTGACGCAAGGCTCGAATTTGTGAGCGGTGAGATCATCACCTGAGCCAAAGTCAAATGCTCAACCGACTGAGCTACCTAGGTACCCCAAGAAATGACTATTTTTAATTGAGATCTAAAAGGAATGTTTAGTGTGAGATAACCAGCATTAGTGCAGAGGTACTTCCTGTGTGAGTCTGTACTTGTGGTGTGCATGTGTTTCATTTGTTCAAGATTTTGAAATCTATTGCTCTTTTATTTTCTTCCTGACAACAGACCTTTGATGTGAGAATTGTTTGATGACATGCGTATGGGTCAACTACATGCGCTATTACAACTATTTTCTATTTTGCTTGCTTTTACAATGGCTTTAAAAATTTTCCCTGGTGAGCAATATAGAAATTTTAGAAATATGAAAACATATAAAGAAAACAAAAGTGACCCATGTTCTTCTGACCTATAGAATTTTCCTTTAATTTTTTTTTTCTCTGTGATCTCTTACCACTCTGATTCACTCCTCTGGTGTGCTTCTCTCCCTGACCAAGGTGTATCATCTGCCTCGGATGTTCTCCCCATGCCTGTCTCCCAGTTGTCTGACTAGCTCATACTTGTTGTCAGGCATTAGCTTGAGTCTCTCTGTCCCTACCCCCCACCATTTGCAAGAAGGGCCCTACCTCTTCTTTATCTGCAAATCGAAATGGTCTGTTTTTTTGTGTGACTCTCTTCTGTAAGAGACCTGTGAGGTCTCCCATGTAGCCTTGTGAGGACAGAATTTTTCATGCCCTATTTTTTTTTCTTCCCAGAGTTGCCCAATAACTATTTGTTGAATGGAAGGATAAATGAGTGTGAGTAAATCAAATAGAGAATAGCAGGTGAATAATGCATCTTCATCCACATCTCTATTATTTCCTTGAGTTAAGTCCTAGATTATAGAATTACTAAGTCAAAGTCTATGGGCATTTTAGAGTTCTTGACACATAATAAACATTGCTCTTCTGAAAGTTTGTACTAATTTATACTCCCAACAGGAGTATGAGAATTTCTATCTGACTGCCTCTTCATCAACATCAATTTCTATATTAGAAAAAGTTTTTGCCAATTTCTGAAGTGAGAAGAAAAATGGACTCTTCACTGTTTTAACTTGCAATATCATTGCCCTCTGAAGATGCCAATTAGCGGCGAGTGGGTGTTCAACAATTATGTAATGATGGACTATATACTTGGATGGTATATTTAATCAACCTTCTATATGATGATAAGTAGGTCTCAGGATGATCCCAGCATTGTCTGAAATAGTTGGTGCCAGTGACCTACTTTCATCTGATATATCACCTGGTACTATGGCCTTTCAACAACAACAACAAAAATGTGATACCCTGCAAGATGTGTATTATTGCTGCAATTTCCTAATTGCATTTGGAAAAACTATGTTTTATAGAATTTCAGAGATGTATTTATTGTGCCCTTGCCAAAGCTCAAGGGAACTGCCGTTACTACTGGGATGGCTACATGAGTTGTTTTAACCACTGAAATATATATCATGTTTGTTGATAATAGGTACATGATCACCCTATGTCACACTCAACAGATTTGTGACTCAAAAGCAAATGAGGCTTTGAGTCAGTACTGGCTCACAAAGTGGTTGTGCCAAACATTGACTTTTAGGCAACTTCAGAACTATTATTTGTTCATGAAATCAACAGCTGCATTTGTTTCAATTGTTATGTTTGAAATGTATGAATAGCATCACTGGTTCAAGGAGTTCAGTCAGACTCTGGAATTAATTCTAGATATTATTCTGACTCTTACTTTTTAAATGATCTTAGAGAAATCATGGAACTTTTTTGAGCCACAGTTTCCTGATCTGTAAAATAAGATTAATACTGGTACCTGTCTCACTGTTTTTTTGTGAAAGTAACAGAAAAAATGTCTGATCAGTCAAAGCCCTCGGCACCTTATCTGTTACATAGGAAGTGATCAGTAAATATTTGCTATTGCCCGATCCCTTGGATAGTGTCTGGCACATAATAGGTACTCAGTAAATTATTTGGTGAAAGACTGTGCTTTTTCAACAAATACTTTAGGGCCCTACAATTCATTTATGCATTGTGTATCCATTATTTTATTCAACAAATAGCACCGGTGATCAATAGCATGGAGACTAGAGGAGTAGAAAGTATCAAAACTGAGCGGGTCTCTGCTTTGTGTAACAGGTTGAATGACAGTGACATTCACTGAGATAGATAACACTGGAAGAGAACAAGTTTAGAGAAGAAAATCAGAAATTTGATTTGGAATGTGGAGTTTGATAAGAAAGCAATCTGTAATACTTATTTAAGCTCAGTGAAAAGTTTTGACTAGACTGTAGAGAGACAGAGAGAAAGCTACCTTTAAGGGAAGGGGAAGGTATATTATAAAGATAGCAAAGGACCTAGAGAGGAGCCTTCTGGGGGCTGTTATGTTGAGTGGCTTTGTGTGTGCAGACGAATATACAAAGGCTATAGAAAAGGAGCACCTAGGGTACCAGGGTGGCTCAGTCAAATATCCAACTCTTAGTTTCAGCTTCAGTCATGATCTCACGGTTCATGAGATCGAGCCCTGAGTAAGGCCGTGCACTGACAGCTTGGTTTTCTCCTCCCTACCCCCCACAACCCCCTGCCTCTTCTGCATGCATGCTCTTTCTCTCTCTCTCAAAATAAATAAATAAAACTTTAAGAAAAGGAAGAAAAGACAAGGAGCACCTGGAGGGACAAAAGGAAAACAAGGAGTGTACTGAACCAGAGAAGTGAGAGGAGAAGTCTGTTCAGGAAGAAGTGGGAAGCAGTTAAGGGTGTCATTGAGATTCATCAGCATGGACCCCTACTGCTCACTGACTGACACCATCGTGGAAAAATGGTGATACTTTAATCCTGATTGGAGTGAGTTAGGAGTAAGCATTTGGTGAGAAAAGAGGTACATGGGAATAGAAAGCTGGCTGTGAAGAGAAAGAGAAGGGGTCTCACTGGAGGAGGATGAGATGACAGATTGTTCTACATTTTATTTTTAAGTGACAGATGCCTGAGTATGTTTAAAAGCCATCAGAAAAAGTTCTGGAGTTGGATAGTAGTGATAGTTGTAACTGCCACTCTTTTGTATGCTTACAAATGGTTAAAATGGTAATTGTAAGTGGGGCACCTGGGTGTCTCTGTCAGTTAAGCGTCCAACTTTGGTTCAGGTCATGATCTCACAGCTTGTGAGTTCGAGCTCCACGTTGGGCTCTGTGCTGACAGCTCAGAGCCTGGAGCCTGCTTCGGATTCTCTATCTTCCTCTCTCTCTGCTCCCCCCCACCTTTGCACTCTGCATCTCTCTCAAAAATAAATAAACATTAAAAAATGGTAATTTTATGTTGCGTATATTTTCCACGATAATACAATTTTTAAAAAGAAAAAGGAAAAAAAGTCATTGGAAGTATCCAGTCAAGAGGGAGAAGTGACATACACAATAAAGAGATAATCCACATTTTTAATCTCCCAATAATGCAGGAAGGGGATGGGATCTAACACGGTTAGAAGGATCTGCCTTAGAAGAAATAGCTCATCTTTCATAAGTAAGTGAGAAAATGAAGGACTTTTCATGGGGTAGCCTCTTTGGATTTTATTGTCTAAAAGGCCTTGAGGATAAGGTAAAATGATGAGAAAGATAAAACACAGTACTTGTCCTTCTGGGAACTTACAGTCTGTCAGGGAGACAGACAATTAAATAAGAAATAACAATAACATATGCTAAGTGCTGTTGTAGGGAAAATAAACCACTTATGGGAGCCTATTAACAGGGGCACATGATAGAGATTATTAAGAATCAGTGAAGTTTACTTTGAGGAAATAACATTTAAGTTGTAGCCTCATGGCTAAGTAGGAATTAACCAAGGGGGAACAAGGAGGAGGAAAGAGTGCTTTTGACAGAGGGAAAAAAAGCTAGGAGAATAGGAAGTAGCTCGAGAAAGAGGGAGTTTGAAGCATTGAAGGAAGGAACTACCTCCGGCTTATAGTTGGCTGGAGTGGAATTATTTTAGGAAGTATTGATGCAAAACTTGAACTGGAGAGAGAGGCCAGATGAGCACATGGTGAGTAATGGCTCTCAGCAGCATTCTTCTGGTTAGCCATTTCCACTGCATGCCTGTCATCTGCTTTTCAGAAGTACTTTCCAGTGTTTCCAGACCACAGTGCTGGTATTGACATTGGTTTTCCAGGAGACAACAAAAGGGAAAGAGGACTGAATTGAGGAAGCAGCAGACCTGCATCTAGTACTGACTCTCCCACTCAGGGTTTGGAAGGCCTCGGATAAGTTATTTAACCTCTCAACGTCAGTATCATTATTATAAATGGAAAGAATTAAGTGAGATGATTCTTCAGATCCTTCTAAACAAACAATTTATAATTGTTACTGTTATTACAGGCTAGATATACACGTATTCAACATGCACCATATTGATAGTAAAAGCCAAGTGTTGACAGAAGTTATTCAAAAGCTGTTTACCCACGACTCTACATCTGTGATACATGAGTGACATCATTGGTAAAAGCTGTTAGACTGGTGTAATAAAATATTGCCTCCTATATTTTGAGAGGTAATAGTCAGTGCTGGGGTGCCCTGGGGAACAGAGCTGGTACCTTTTGCCATTTCTGGTTACTTTCATTAAGACAGTTGCAGAAAAATAATATCTTAATGGTGTCCTCAAGTAAGTTTTCTGACAAAATACTGCCTGTGGGCAAAAACGATGCTGCTTTGGGACAGGTGATTTATGAAAATCTATGCATTTACTGTTAACAGTTATCATTAATTGTTTCAACATGTATTTCAATGCTCAAATGCAAAATTGTTAGTGCCATATCATGCTTTGAAAAATGTTACGATAACATTCTGCTTTAGTAGTGGTCATGTATAAGAAAAAATAATAAAGAAGGAAAGAAATATTAGCAAAGGAGACATATGAGTAACATGGTTTTGTGTACATTGATTTGGCCTCCACTATAATCAAATCCAATCTCATCTTGACCCTGATATCTTTCACGTTCCACAGTTAAATGGAACCAGTGGAACTCCATTGAAGAGGAATATTTATGCTGTTTATTAAATGGTTTACCTCATTATACCCAGAATCAATTGCCAACCAAGTCAGGACCAGAGCTATATATGAGACATGCTTAGTAATTAAAAGTGATATATAGATGCCTTTATATCACAATTTCATACAGATACCACATAACTTAAAACCTTTCATACAGAAAAAAAGAAAGCCATAGAATATTGCCAATACAGATTTAAAGGTAAGGATCTTGAATGTAAGAATCTTGAATAATCTTGAACTAAACTGTATAATAAAAGGATAATAAATGGAACCAACTGAAACAACACAAGATTATAAAGATTATTTTAAAATAAATTTATTGATACTGTGCACTGTATTAGGAGTTTACAGAGAAAGACTCTATGGTTCTTTTAGACAATGTCCAAAAGCTTTTGACAAATATCTTTCACAATGATTTAAACAACAACAACAACAACAACGATAAAAACAAAACAGCTTAGGAGCATTCAGTTACATGGCTACCTCCTTGACAACCTACTTACCAGCATCAAGAAGAATAATGATTTGGGGAGCCAAGGTGGCTCAGTATGTTAAGCAGCATACTCTTGATTTTGGCTCAGGTCATGATCTCACAGTTTGTGAGTTTGAGCCCCGCATCGGGTTTTGTGCTCACTGCGCAGAGCCTGCTTCGGATTCTCCATCTCTCTTTTTCTGGCCCTCTCCTCTTTGCGTGTTCTCTCTCTCTTTCTCTCTCTCTCTCTCTCTCTGTCTCAAAAATTAATAAGCATTAAAAAATGAAGAAGAATGATTCAGTGGAAACATTTTTAGTTCATTCAGGGGAAAATAACCTAAAAGAGATCATGTTTACTATTAATATTGTTCTAGAAGATCCAGTTAATGTAATTAGGAAAGAGAAAGAAAGGCATATACACATTAATCATCTATAATATGACCTTCCCTGGGAAACCCAGTAGATTATATTGAATAAATATTTATACTTTTCTGTTCATTAGATTTTTAACTCATTGTTTTCCTATCCTTTCTTTCCAAGAAAGACCTTGGGAGTTTTAATATTAATTCCTTATTGAATCTGTTAATATTTCTTTAAAACAACATATGTAGAATTTAATTACCAAAAACCAGCAAGAACTATGTGCAAAACCGAAAAACCCTGCTATGGGATATAAACAAATTGTGGATGTGGGGTGGTCCAGACAGAGAAATGGTCAGGGGAAGCTTTTTTTTTTAATATAACTTATTTTCAAGTTGGTTTCCATATAACACCCAGTGCTCATCCCAACAAGTGCCCTCCTCCATGCCCATCACCCATCTTAGGGGAAGCTTTCATAAAGAAATTTTTAAAAGAATGAGTAGACAAACAAGTGGACAAACAGAGTTTCCTGGCTGGTAGTGTAGCATAGAAAGACTTAACAAAACATGGTGGTCCTGAGAAAGTACTAGTTGTCCACTCCATGACTGGGGCATCCTTGGACAATGTTTCTGACAAGGTGCAGGTCAGGCTATCTGTGGTTACATGGAATCCAATTTCTGAGCTCTGGAGCCTGGGTAAATAAATTGATTAAATGCTCATAGGTGATTGTCATGGGCTCTCTGGTTAAGAGCTATTGACTGGAAGGATCACTGGCCTCGGGGAGTAGACAGGGATTCTAATTTGATTCTCCTATTAGCAGCCTCAATAGTCTCAGTATCTTTCTCAAGGAAGCTAAAGCCATTGTTACTCCTTTATTACATCAAGTTTGCACTAGGATTGTTTTGAAAATGATTTTCACCTTCCCCTCACCCTTCCACTGATCTTTTGATGGAGAAACAGATTGGGATGGTGTCTTACCCTTGGGAGCTCTTTCTTAAATCTTGTGCTGATCATCTATCCTTCCTATGAGCCAATATTATATTTTTATATTCCTTTTTGACTCTAGATGTTTTTAAGATGGGTCCTAACATTGTATCAATGAATCCTCAGTTAAAACTGCCTGATATGTATAATTTGTTTGTCTTTTCCCTTCAGATATTCTTAAAAGAAATTGAAGGGAGAATGGTTTAATAATTCTATATGAATAGATGAGCAGAGGAAGAATTAAGTGAAATTTTGGAATTCCAAAGACTTGTCCTTTGATCAAGGTTTGCACTCTTTTGTCTTTGCCGTGTTTATGACTTTCAACTCCTAGTTTGGCGTGAAATTTCATCTTTATTACTCTGTGTCATGTTGATTTTATGTGTACTATGTGAAATGGATTTAAGGAGAACAGTGATATGCTGATATGTTTAACTTTTTTTTTAATTTATATTTTGAGAGACAGAGAGGAACAGAGCCATGAGCAGGGGAGGGGCAGAGAGACAGACGCAGAATCTGAAACAGGCTCCAGGCTCTGAGCTGTCAGCACAGAGCCCGATGTGAGGCTCGAACCCACAAACCGTGAGATCGTGGCCTGAGCTGAAGTCGGACGCTTAACCAACTGAGAAACCCAGGCGCCCTGATATGTTTAAATAGTGAGTAAGATAGGACTAGAGATTTAGAAAAGTAGAAAGTGAATTTTAAGAAAATACAAAGATGTCCATAATTTACACAATTTAAATGGTTATTTTTTAATTATAAATGTACATATTTAAAAATTAGGTTTAGTGCAGACTGAAATTAGTCTGTTATTAAATCATGTATTGATATTAATTTTTCAGTAAATTATTGTAGTGACAGTGTACTTGGAGAGTTAAAACTTTTAAGCATATGTCAATATATTTTATTTGGTTATTGAGAAATTATATGCACAGATTAAAGCATATGCAAAACAGAAATAAAAAATAATGGTAAAAAAATCAATATATAAAGAAGTTCTGCCATCTCTCCAGTAGATTATCTTCTACATTTCCTAGGATGAATAAAGTTGATATTGTAGACCAATATTCTATATATTAAATCTGAAAGTTTCATTTTAAGTCTGAATTTCAATAGATTTTTTCCTCAACAAAACAAAAACAAAAGTATTTTACGTTAATCTATCTGTTATTTCTCTATGCCCACTGGACTCAAACTTAAGACATAAATCAGAATTCTTCCTTTAAAAACCATGTAGAAATGGTATTTTGGTGTTTATAGTCTGCCATTTTATGTACTTGCTTATAGCAGCATGAGTAGAGTTCTTTTTTATATAACTTTACTTTTTTCCTGTCAATACATGGAAAAGTAAATTTTGCTGATGTAGTTTCAATTTTAGTATACTTTTCAGAAACTTGTCTATTTCCTGTATGGACAAAAAAATGCATGAACACAACCAAATTGTAGTAGTAACTTCAGGATATCCTTGTTAAGGTACGTGACCATTAAAAAGGAAATGCGGAGCAAACCATATGTGTACGAATCATGCCACTTAAAACAGATAGTTTGGCTTTTTGTTGGCTCTGACAATTTTGTAAAACCACAGGCAGATTCTTTAAGGCTATCTGTGGATGGAGACTGCCTGGCAGTGAGAGATGTTGGGAGAAGTGGGGGGTGGTGAGGACACTTCTGAATGCCCAACCACTGAGCTCCATCTGCCCCTTGGGGCCTCCTCTTAATTTCTGCTGCCACTAACATTCTGGCTTCAGGATATTTCTCTCTCTTTTTTAGCACTTTAGTCCATGCAGGGTTTTATGATTCTTACCTAGAGGTATCATAGCTCCCTGAGGCCTTGTGTTTCACTGAAGACTCTGTTCCTTATTAGAGTCCTTCTTTAGATGGTATGCTGGGAAGAAGTATGGAGAACCGTGGAGTGTCCTCAAATAGTAAGCCTCTGTGGCAAACCCTCTTCCATGTTTTGTTTTTCCCCCTTTTGTTAAAAAAAATTATTTATTTTGAGAGAGAGCACGTGTGGGGGAAAGGGGCATGAGGGGGAGGGGCCGAGAGAGAGAGGGAGAGAGAGAATCCCAAGCAGGCTCCGCAGTGATAGTGCAGAGCCCCATTCGGGGCTCAATCTCACAAAATGTGAGATCCGGACCTAAGCCGGAATCAAGAGTCAGATGTTCAACTGACTGAGCCACCCAGGTGCCCTTTTTCTATCCCTCTTGATCACTCAATGCAGTGTCCCCTTTTATGGGGAAATAGCAGTCGTTCCTCTTGGGACAGTAATTAGTGAAGTCCCAGAAAATTCCTGCCTGGAACTTTATGACGTTGTTTTTACCTTGAGGATGCTTCCTTGCTCCTTTGTGAGAGAACAATACAGTGGGCAGTTCAACCCCTCAAACTTTCATAAAAGTTTCAAAAAGTTCTTTGATGTTCTAATAGCCGCTGAAATATTTCCAAAAGGATGTTGTTACCTTGGTCATGCAATACACTAAATCAGTTCTGCCCAGTAGAAATGTGAGCTACTTAGCTAATTTTAAACATTCTTGTAGCCATGTAAAAAAAAAACCTAAAATAAACAGATTAAATGAATTTTAATATGTTTTAATGCAGTTATATCCAAAATATTATTATTTGAACATATAAACAATAAAACATTACTGAGACAGTTTTGCATTTTTTGTACATTGACTCAGTTTTTAAATTTTAAAATGTGTCTCTAGCTAGTGGCTGGTACCTAGTGGCTGTCATAGTGGACAGTGGAGTCCTGGACCAGTAATTGACCCTGTGTCTATTTCCTTTTGTAGCTGTGTTATCGATGCAAATTCAATAAAAAAGCATCATATTCAAAGCAGAACATTGTAAAATCTTCTCATATTGCTCCCTACAATGTGAAACCTTTTCCATTCCAAGGCAATCCTTTGTTTCCAACAAATTACAAAAATGATTCTCCCATCTTTCTCCCATTTTAGGACAGAACTCTGAAATTTCAGAATTTACTAAAGTCTCTTTATGCTCTCATTTTTTTTAAACTTGAGCAACTTAGAAGGGTTTTACTTAGGTAACTTTCAGAGCCTGAGTCATTTCTTATAGCCTGAGTCTATAATCATGGTGTATGTCTGTCCCACAGTAATTTTATGTAACTTCTGCAGTACTTCTAAGACTAGATTTCCAAACCTTATGTCTCTTGTGCTTCCCATCACTTCACAGCCCTAGAGAATTAGCGACCTATGTTAAGATATGGCAGCACCAATATTACAACATACCCAGATCTCAGGATTAAACGTG
Organism: Cryptoprocta ferox; assembly: GCA_028646485.1. Classification (NCBI taxonomy): domain Eukaryota; kingdom Metazoa; phylum Chordata; class Mammalia; order Carnivora; family Eupleridae; genus Cryptoprocta; species Cryptoprocta ferox. Next base: position 44,499,732 of record CM053569.1, read on the forward strand.
GCTGCTGAAGCAGTTTATGACTCAACACCATGCAGTGGGATTTCCTACACACTAGATATATTCTCACAATCCATTACAAATTTATATTTTAGACTCACGTTGTGAAACTTAGTGCTACCTAGAGGATCAGGTAAATAGCAATATCAGAACAGCCAAAAATATAGGACTTTAGGATTTTATTTGGAGTAGTGATGGTTTAAAAAATATGAAACTAGGAGAAGGAACAGATTTATGGGTCAATGATGACAAGCTTTGTGTTTGCCCTTTCTGGTCTTTTTTTTTTTCCAAATATTTTTTAACACTTTTGCCTTCCATGTGTAGAATTTCAGGCACATGTAACTAGCACTATCACCTGACTCATTGAAGACACTCAGTACATTTTTTTGGGAATTCAGTATAATCGATAACTGGTGGCAATGTTATACAGTACCCTTCAAATACCACCACATCAGATATCATTGCATGAGTGTTTAGTTTCTCAAAACAAAAGCAAAAGTATCTTTCTGAGAATTCATTGGACCTGATTGTAATGGTATCAAGCTATTATTATAGTTGAAAGGTAAATGTGTTGAAGATTATTCTATGCATCACTAGTCTTACACACAGTGCAGCCTTGGTAACCAACTATAAATTCATTCTATGTCAAATCTACTGTCCAAAGAGTAGCCAGCTTTATAACATAAATATTACTATTCCTTAGTAATAGTTAAATAATTATGCTTATGGTTCACAAAGGTACTTACGTACTACATTTAAAATATAGATGACCGTTAATTTTCAAAATAACCAATGCATCTGCCTGGAGCTCAATTTCAGCTATGGTAGATCAGGAGAGAGAAAAGGGTGATACGTGTTAGTTTCCAGTTTGCTCTCGTTGGAGGATATCTGTGAATCCCTTGATTAGAATCTTCCTAAAGCTTAGATGAATTTCACTGGAACAGCACACCTGGGTGTAGACATAAATCTGGAGGCTTTGGGACTTCATCTGAATAGCTTGAAGAAAGTACTCATAATTAAAGGGATTTGAAGAAAATACTCCTAATCATAGTGGCAAATTAAATATATAGGGGAAATACATTCTAAGTAATTAGTATTGAGCTGCTGAGCTTTTCACTGCTTTTTGCTCATAATCAAAATTCCAAATGTTTTGAAATGGGAATAAAAAGTTAAAACATAAGAGCTGAACATCTTAGTTTTACTTTAGTAAGAATAATTAATTTGTATCGCATGTATTCTTTTGCCTAAAGCAGATTTATTTCACTGCTTTTTGAAACTGTTTAACTTTATATTAACTATATAGAAAAACAATCTTTTATGGTGAAAATTTCATAAAGTGAAAAATTTACCCAATAATAAAGGTATTTGTTTTAGTTAGTATATTAATGTTGAACTTCTGTGATTTGTACAGACAGCTGAGTTTTTAGTTAATATTATTGTTTTTAAAATGGAAGCAGAAAGAATGAGACGACCTAATTAACATTTAATTGATTTAACCAATGCAGAAAGATTAATTAATCTTACAGGGGTTGTCATATTTATAATTTAGAGATGAGGGTGTTAACTTCTCTTCAGTGACAAGTAATTACTAACTGCTAAGTAGTATTAGGTAAAACATGTGACTCAGAATGACTATTTTTTATATTTCCTTTCATGGCATAAGATGTGGGCTGATGAAGCAAGAGATTTTGGTATTGCAAATATTATATATTTAAAGGAAATTAAAACATGTTTTCTTTGAAATCATAGGTAACTAATTTTTGTTTTATTATTTAGGGTAGTTCTCTGGAATTTTCCAAGAGACTGAGCTGAACATTTGAATAAATACAAAGCAATGCATTTGAACAGAGGAAGCAGAGAATTACTTTCATATCTTATTTAAGCTTCTGTTAGAGACAGTAGAATTATCCCCAAGGGAAATGAGTAACACTTGAGACCAAAGATGCAGCAGACCACGGACTATTGGCAGAATATTCAAACACATACATGTACATGCACGCACATAAACACTTTAGCACACAAATGCACACACTTATACACTATACACCTACAGACACACACATAACATTCATACTTTTAGAGATGTAAGAACCTACATACCCCACGCAGTATAAGCAGTGCTTTTGTGTGTGTGTGTATGTATGTGTATGTGGTAGGCACCACACTGTTGTCATTGTTTCTTAAGATAATCTTCATGCCTTGATTCTCTGCATATACTTCTGCCAATTTTAAAATTTATTTGGATGTAATTTTAACTTTTGAAACTGCTTGATTTGAAATGTTAAAAGACCCGAGTTACACTGGCCTTAAGAAAAATTGTACGTACTAGATCTCAAAATATGACTTGAGGGGCACCTGGGTGGCTCAGTTGATTAAGCATCTGACTTTGGTACAGGTCATGATCTCTCGGTTCATGAGTTCGAGCTCCACTTTGGGCTCTGTGCTGATGGCTTAGATCATGGAGCCTGCTTCAGATTCCATGTCTCCCATTCTCTCTGACCCTCCCCGCTCATGCTCTCTTTCTCTCAAAAATAATGAAAAAAACATTAAAAAATAAAAACAAATGATTTGAGGTGACAACTAGAGAATGGAATATCTGTGATATCTTTACAACCCTGTTATTTGCAAAAGAACTAATAGGGCTGCTAGTTGATTATATGAAAGTCGGGCGTGACGACATCAGAGTCATAGCTTCCAGGATTATGAGGATAGTTCCTATCATGCCTAAGAAGAAAATGAACACTGCTATGTATTTTTCAAATATACACAATGACATTATTTGATATTGGAGAGCATTGTTCCCTGGGATTGTTACTCTGAGTATTAACTGTCCCTCTTGATGAGTTTATTAGACCCAACTCAGATATTTTGATATTAAGTCATACATGACAAGAACTGAACAGGATGAAAGTGATTCTGAAAAAAAATGGCTAATCTTTATTGGAACTAAAATCCTTATTCAAAATCTCTTCCTATAATCTATCTAAGATAGAGTATATCTATCTTAATCTTAAAGGGTAATCTATCTTAGTCTTAAAAAGATATTAAAGAAAGGCATACCATAACTATTTAGTCTCATTCTATAATTCATTATCAATTAATAAATATTTTATTTGAGATATTCTAACATTTATTTAATATATCTATCATAAGTACTTTTCTTATTATTTTTAATTATTATCTATAGTTCCTTTGATCCTTATCTAGACTCACACAAAATAATGAAAAGATTAACCTACAATTTTGATTCTCATAGAACCTTTTCAGAAAACGTATGATAAGCCTAAATTATTTATATTCCTATCTATTTTAGATGTTTGAATTCCCCTCCTCTATATTTTCTGGCTAACCGTCGCTTTAACTATGGTGACATTTATTTTTCTTTACTCCTTAGTGTGATTCTCTCTCTAGAAGACAGTACTCTTGAGAGTAGTCAGAAATTGGGCAATAATGAATGAATATGCCTTTGTGTGCATGTTCAGAATACTTTTTTAAAAGTTTACTTATTTTGACAGAGACAGAGAGAGAGAGAGAGAGAGAGACAGAGAGACAGAGAGACAGAGAGAGCGGGGGAAGAGCAGAGAGAGAGATTCCCAAACAGGCTTCACACAGCGCAGAGCCTGACATGGGGCTTGAACTCAGGAACTGGGAGATCATGAGCTCACTGAACCACCCAGATGCCTCCAGGATACTTAGGGACATATTGTTTCACCTTATCTTTTTTACCCCTGTTAAGGAATGTTCTTGGTAGTGGTATTAGTTGCTCTGATTATTTACTTTCTCTCCAGGATAGCCTTAAATACCTCTTTTTTTTTTTTTTTTTTTTTTTTTTTGGTATGACTCTTTTGTCACCTCACACCTGGAGATACAGCAGATATTAATTCCCTTGCTTTCTTGAGGAGCACAGATGAAGGAGTCTAGTCAGACTCATTTGCCTTTTACAGAGTCAGAATTTAATGACTACAGATTGAATCTTTTACATTTGGGTCGTGCATCTGCTGGAATCTGTTTTTAAGTGAACTTACATGTCGTCCATTGTTTCATTCAGGCAGCTATTTTTTCATACATTTATTCAACACGTTTCTTTTTAGCATCTGCTTTGTGCCAAGAAAAGTACTGGATACTAGAGTTATAAATCTGAATAAGACAGAGTCTCTGTCCTTAAGGACTTCCTACCTTCTGTTGGTTAAAGCAGGTAGAGGTTCACACTCACAATTTGGTATTAAGTGCCAGCATGGAGGGAAGCCATGGGAGCTCCAGGAACACAGAGGGAGCTAATTGCAGAAGCAATGCTTGAAAAACCAGTGTTTGCCAAGTGAAGATGAGGAAGAGAGGAGAAATCCAAGAAGAAGGGTGAGAACAATATGTGCAAAGGCATACAGATGACCAAACATTTGACATATTTAAGGACATGCAAGTTGCTGATAATGTCTGTAGACAGACTTAGGTATTAGAGATGGGTGAAAAATAAAATACAGGATTGGAGAAGTAATCAGAAACCAATCACAAAGAGTGGTATAAACACACCGAAAAGTTTGAGTAATAATTGAAAATTATAGTCCCTCCCTTACAAATATCCTTAAATTCCTCCATTTCTTCCTTCATCGTACTCATGAGGCAAGCCTCTAGCCCTGTGTAAACTCAGCAATCATAGATCCTGTGCTTGCACTCAAGCAGCTCAACACTGCTGAAGTGTCATTGTCACAAATCTGAGACACTTGACGCTGCTGAATATTCTACTGCCCTTTCGTAGTATGCTTGCTTCATATCTTCTTCTTAATTCCATAAAATTACTTCTCTCAAAGGTCAATCCAGCTGGGATTTTATATATGTAATGCCGTTAGAACAGTGTCTAGCATGCAGAAAGGGGTTGATAAATGTTAACAAAGTTGTTGATGAAGAGAGTAACAGTTATGACAACAAGGATTTTGAGGATGGGGATGGTTCATGTCCTGCCCTATCATATTATCAAGGACATTGATTCTGCAATTATTCCTTCTCTACTTTTGTAACATTACTTTCTCCTTCAGTTAATCATTTCTATTGGCATATAAACATTATTTCATATTTTTTTTCCTTTTTCTGTATGTATTCTTACCACTTCCTTACCAAACATTCTGTAACACTCTAATAGCCAATCAGATGTCTACTATCATTTCACAGAATCTCATTTTCCTGGGGCACCTGGGTGGCTCAGTCAGTCAAGCCTCTAGCTCTTGGTTTCGGTTCAGATCATGATCTCACGATTGGTGAGTTTGAGCCCTGCATCAGGCTCTACACTGACAGTGCAGAGCCTGCTCGGGATTCTCTCTCTGTCCCTCTCATTCTGCCCCTCCCCTGCTCTCTCTCTCTCTCTCTCTCTCTCTCTCTCTCAAAAATAAATAAACTAAAATTTTTTTTTAATTAAAAAAATCTCATTTTTGTGAAGACTCCCAATGATATCTATGTTACCAAGTCCAACTGGCTGTGGCTTTTACTTGATTTCCCTCCAACCCAAGCACTTTCTTCTCTTGGTTTCTGTGGCTCAGCCTTGTCCTGGATTTCCTCTTACTGCTTCTTCTCTCCTTCCTGGCCTTTTTGATGACTTCTCTTTACCTTTGTCAGCATCAAGAATCTTTGCTAATGACACTTCATTTGATTACTGAGTTCTTTCCTGGAAGAAAATAACAATGTTTATTATAGAGTTTTTGTTCTATTAAATTATTAAGGGGAAAATTGGATTTGAAGATGCCAATGAACAGTTTCTAGTATTTGTAGGCACTCAGCAACAATTATATATGGAATTTTAGATGTTTGAATCAGAAAAAGTATTTCACAGGTTCAAACCTCTTTAAATCTGTAAAATGTTTAAAACCACATGTTCATCTCAACCGTTCTAATTAGGAAATTATCATATTGGTATGTGGCCATTTGTTTAATTTAATTTTTTCAATTTAATTTGTAGCTAGTGCCATTTTGTATCCGAATTTATGCATTATATATCACTGTGTGAAAGATTAGCCCAGAGCAAAATGTCATATTCCTCAAATGAGTGAGCTCAGAGGATTCAGGACCAGTCTCTCATCAAAGCTAGGTTTTAGTATTTAGCTATTCAAAGCAAGAGAGACACGTTTTTTTCTGGAATGATTTATTTCAAGTCAGCCTAGTAACAGTGACTGAATTCTAGGGTTACAATTCTATTTTATATGATTGGTCTAAAATTAAGGAGTCATAGGTTTTGGCTCTTTCAGGCTCTGGGGAAGTAATCTTGATGTCAGATAGTCTAAGCTTCTTTTCAGTATCCCTGACATGTTCACTTCTGGTGAGCAGCTCTCCCTTTACTGCTTAGAAAACATTTCCACTAGAATTTCACTAGCGATCAATGCTCACTGGTCTATAATTTTGAAAACTCATCTCCTGCCAACCTTTTCAACATAGATTTCACAACTGTAGGTTATTTCCTGCTCCTCATGACAATACAAATATCCACCATGGTTATGTGATTCATATTTACCTGCAAATTATTCCATTTATTGTTATACGTGTATATGCAACATATATGTAATATATATGTGATAGTAATTATAATTCTATTCCTCAGAATAGAATTATTTTGGATTAAAGATAAATATAGTGAGGTCTTGGTCTTACCTCTTCTATCTTGGGGCTTCAATTTCTCTAACTCAAGTTTGTTTTATCTTTCCTTACATGGTCTTCCTTCCTAGAGAAGTAGAAACAAAGTAGAATTCAAGTCATTCAGCTCTTCCACATGTGTTTCAAGCACTAAGCTTTATATCTTGTCATTTTGCTTACTCTGGTATGACTTAAAAACATGTCTTCTTGACCAAGTTCAGAAGATAATGGGGATAATGATAATAACCGATGATAATGATGATGATGACATGGTACTAATAATAATGACAATGCTACTCCTAGCATGGCAGCCCTGGTGTTGATAACATTGACACTACCTACTGCTAATATGACACCAGCCACTACACTCATGCATACACATGCTCACGTACACATACAAGTACACACACATATGTTTAAATGAGTATTTAATATATGCCATGAACTGTGCTGAATACTTTATATACACTTCCTCATTTAGTTTCCATAAAAGCTTTATGAGGTAGGTATTATCTCCATTTAGTAGGTGGACAAGTTAAGAACTTAAAAATCTCTTAGGCTGCTGATCTAGTGTTCAAACCCAGCTTTTCTAGACCTACAGCCCATTTATATAACCATGATAACAATACATTAGATACACATTTTATGTATTTAAACGGACTTTTCTATTGTCTAGCAAGTTCCTTTGTGTTTGCTTTCTGGCTACCCCTCTTACCACTTTATTTTTAATCCAACATTTTTTGCTGTTGTCGTTCAGGACTCTCAATTTTGAGGCCTTTTCTGTTGTAGCATTTGTATCTATGGGGTCATACTAAAATTTTTACTGGAAACATTAAGAATCAAATCCTAAGATCTGAATTCTTGACTGACAATGCCTGATGTGCCACTATTAGCTCATATATAAATAATTTTCTATCAAAATTCTTCTTGTACACACTTCACCAAAACATGTTGTTGTTTTGTTTAGTCAGAGTCAGATCTAGTGAAGAAACTCTTGCATTTGCTTCTCTTATGGAAGAATGGGGAAAAGTCCGTCAGGGGTCAAGAGTCCATCAGTGTTCTTCCATAGTAAATGAGAATTCTAATAGGTCATAAGTAGTTGAAGTTTCTCATAAGTGTTGTCTCTTTTCTGTCAGTTTTATAAGTTACCATTTCCTTCTTCTATCTGTTTGATATCCTTGGTATACTCCTCCATAGAATATCATGTTTTTCCTCATTTTTTCTATAGTAAGCCCTGTTGGGATTTAAACTATATCGTAAGTCCAAATCAATTGTGCCTACTTTACTTTAATCTTTTTCATTTTTATTAATACATCTGGCAAATGCCAGGAACTGTACCAGGTCCTGGGTAATGTAGAAGCAAATTAAGGTAGATAAACCTACTTATTTATTTTTCACATAGTTGTTGGAGTGTCTTCAACTTGTTTGGATTCTGATTCAAATAAGCCAACTCTTTCTAGGTGCTCTGATAGGAAGACAATTAATTATGTAAATTAAATCAAGTTTGATGAATGTTGAAAGAGATACTAGCAGACTACAAAGGCACTAAATAAGCACTTTAGCTTATCTAGGGCTTTAAGAAAACATCTCAAAGGAAATGACAATTGGTTTGCTACCTAGGTAAATGAATAGGAGTTGCCTTTGGGTGTTTATTTTGTGCCAAAGTCATTTTATAGGCTTAGGCCAGGCATTTGTTAATTCAATAACCACTTAATCCCTATCTCTTTTACTTTCTACAAGGAGCTTTTCTGATTCTCAGTGTCCTTATCTATAAAATGTGTGTAATAGATTATTGTAAATATTCAATGAGATACCTATAAATGTTTTTGTAAACTATTCATTGACTTTCAAATCATTTCTCTTTCTCATGCTTCTAATTATATGGCAGATACTGTATGGGTTGCAGTGGGAACACAGTAATTGCAGGCCATATTCTGTGATTCCTGCAGAGGTTACCCTGTCTTCCTTCTTCTTCTTCCTGATATTTATAGAAGTGATCTGATAAATTTTAGAGGAAATTTAGAAGTGAAATTGTAACATTAGATGTCCTAAATTTATTAAAGGTATTCTATTGATTGAATGACTTGGGTTTGGTCTTCAGTTTCCTACTTGAGAGTTCTGACATTTTAATAATACATGCATTTGTAGTAATAATTGTATTATATATATATGTATATATGTATATGTATAGCCATGACATTCTAAAAGGTTTGAAGTGCTTAAATGTGAACATGAGCCCCTCAATTTAGTCCCGTAACAGCAGTGTTAGAAGGTGCTATATACTTGATTCTAATTAAGGGAAATAAGACGTAAAGAGTTTTTAATGCTTGAATCTAATATGATGGTCTGGTATCAGTGAACATGTGAAACAGATATACATTATAAAAGTATGGCTTATGAAATGAACTCCTCCTATGATGTATAGTTTTTCTTTAAATTCTACCTAACAGCTGTTCCATTTCAAATGATTCTCCATCAGGAGTAATACTAACAGTCTTTAGTAGTTCGCAAAGCAGAGCAATGACCAGTGGTATAGATGCCATTCCAAGAGCTGGGTCAGGATCCAGGAGGTCTGTCTGGTTAACACTTTAGTTGCTGGATCATTGATTATTTGAAGGGATTGATTAGGATGGTGACTGTGTATGAAGCTTTATGGAAGATGTTTTGTGCTGTAATAAGTCAGGTTGCCCTAGCACATTCTAGCTGATCATCAGCCCTGGTCTCAGTCTCAGTTTACATGTTTTACTTGATCATATTTTTTTATGTTTCTGAGTAACTAAGTTATAGCTCTCATCTCTTTTCTGTCTCCCTACTTCATCCCTGAGCTAGGTCCCTACAAGATCCCTGCAAGATCCTTGTCTGCTTCTGCCACGGCTCACCCTGTTGCTCTGTGGTCATGTTTCCTGACAGGGAGGGCACTTGGTATTTTGCTCTTTTAAATGTCTAGGCTGTTCAGGGGCACCTGGGTGGCTCAGTTGGTTATGTGTTTGACTGAGGCTCAGGTCATGATCTCGCTGTTCATGGGTTTGATCCCCGCATCAGGCTCTGTGCTGACAGCTCAGAGGCTGGAGCCTGCTTCAGATTCTGTGTCTCCCTCTTTCTCTGCCCCTCCCCGACTTGTGCTCTCTCTCTGTCTCTCAAAAATAAATAAACATTAACATTTTTTAAAAAAATATTTAGGCTCTTCCCAGTGAAAGAAAGTGGTGGTGTCTGTGACAGGGTCAATGCTGCTTGGGCTTAGATGCCTTAGATCAAGCCCCTTTGGGAGCTGCAGAAAAAGCCTGAATGACCATTCTGACAGCGAATTGCCCAGTCACATCAAATATTGGTCGAATCTTCAAATCTGACAAAAACACCTGAGTGATTTCAAATATTATCATGATCCACTAATAGCTGATTAATACTATTTTCCATGAAAAAAATGATTAAAAATTACTAAATGTAAAAATACTTTGACATATTACCAACATGTCCTGCTCTTTTTGTGGTCTGTTCTGCAAACTGTGAGGAGAGGATCTTTCAACTATCTGAAAGTACGGTGGTTTCCGATTGCCTATTTTGAACAACCCTGTGCTTCAGCCTCTTACACTTGGGGGACTCTGCATAGAGCATACTTCCCAGGGTTCTGTGCAAAATTTAGCCTGCATTTGTATAGGGGATGCAGCTAAGAACCATGGCCGGTGGTCGATGTTTTCAGTGTGGGGATGTTACACTGGGAATGGAGAGAATGGAAGAATGGTAAGAGAGAATATTAAGAAACAAAAAATAAAGGAGTGGGGAGCTGGAGAAGAAATGATGCAAATACCTGTTAACAGGAGAATGGACACGAACAATGCATTTACACTGACACCCACCATATGGACAGGAAGGAAAACCAAAACATTTGCTTAAAGTCCAGATGCTTGGAGACGAGACCAATGATGTAACTGACTTCTGAAGAAGAGAAGTTGAACTGGTATGGCTCCCTCTGCCACCCCTTTAGACCAAAGCAGCCTCTGTTTTATCTCGTTTGTGTACTAGAGTTCCTATAAAGATTTCATTTGAGGGGGGAAAAAAGAGTTGTCTGAAAAAAAAAAAAGATATACTACAAATGATAGAACTAGACTACATGCTCCTTACGGTTCTTCCTTGTGTATGTAGCCATGTTTGTTGAATAGATGAATGAATTTATTTTTGATGGAAAATCTGTTGTTTGTTGAAGATCCTAGTATATTTTGCAGGGCTCTCTATTTCATATACTTAAAACCTTATTTAACTCTATCATTTTTCTATGTACACCATATTAAAAACTGCAGTTTCTTTCCTTTGGTGTCATTATTTACACTAGAATATAATGGTAATTCAGTTATAAGTGTCACTGAATAAAAATGTAGTGTGAATTTTAGAATCAGGTATAAATTCTTTCTTAAATATGATCCTCTTCATATCTATATTTTCAGCTTTTTCTTTATTTGTTAATAAACTGTGATGAGCTTACACAAATTTGCCTATACTGAATATAATATAGCCTAAATTTCCTCATGAATTTTCCTTTCAGTATTTAGGAGTAACATCATTCCACCATGTGCTGTGTCTGATAATTCTGCAAACCCTTAAATTTTAACATAGGAAAATTTGCAACTAACCCCGGGGAGGCATTCTTTTTCCTGTATTCAGTGAGTATTTATTAAGTGCCTGCTACTTACCAGGTGTTGTGCTGGCTATTTAGAAGAAAGGCAGGTGTGGTTCTTAGCCTGCAAAACTTCACAGTCTGGTGTGAGAAGGCTGGCGCATTAATCAGTGCAAGGGTGCTAGGTCAGCAGGCTCTTTTGGGTATTGTATTGTCAGAGCAGGGAGATCTCACAGCGAATGGCAGTGAGGCTTGGGTAGAGGAAAGGACTTAAAATCCAGAGTGAAAAGATTTAGTTTTAAGACTTGATCACTACTAATAGTATATCTTGGGCAAGTTATTTAACCCTTTAGACTCTGCTCAGTTTTCTGAGCTGTAAAATGACAATGGACCACCCCAATATTTTATAAGAATCAAATGGTCATGCTTTTTAAAGGGTTTGTGATTCCATAAATTTAGAAGAGAATCCCTTTCTCTCTAGGTCCTCCTATGTAAAAGGTTCACAATATTTATAGGCAGGTATCAGGTAGCACAATGTGGAGTGACTAAAAATGACATCTTAGTTTCCCACAAATGCCGTATAAATTAGCATTTATCACTTAAGCGTCTTTCTTCTGTGTGCATATTCATTTCCCGTGTTCTGCTTTGGGGACTGTTTTAGAATGGTTTTAGATTCTTAACTAACGTGACCAGTTTCTGTGAGGAAATGTATAAAGTAAAGGTTTTCAGGAGTCATGAAATAGCTATTTGAAGGTAATTGCCACTGATTCAGTGTGATTGAAATCCAAATGACAAAATTGGTTAGAAAAAGATTGCAATATGTTCCCTTTTCCATGCTCTGGGGCCTCCCATTTCAAAAAATGAACAGTTGCTCACCTTGGGTAGGCACATTTCTTTTTATGTTTCTACAAGCTACTAAGTAGATAATCTCTCAGAGAGCATTAAGTGGACTATAGCACTATGAGGAAATTTCCACCAAGTTGGGAAATGCTCATTTTACCATAGTAGGAGGGCGCTTAGGAAAATGAGGTGTCAGATGAGTGGAAATATGATGCCATACGAAGAGCCTCTGAATAAGGTGGCAGGAGACCCGACTCTTAGGTAATTGTATGACAGTTTTACTAGGAGATCTCTCAAACTGCTGACAACACTGATTTTATAAAAAGTTATTGAATCCCAACTTGAAGGTCACTTTTTTTTCAACTGAAGAATTTTTGTCAAAGAAGTGTATTCACTAATAACTAGTTGTTATTAGTATGATGGATATAAAACAGTTATAGATGGCAGAATCAGAGACCTGGAGGGAAACAAAGACTTCATCTAATAACTAGGTCCCAGCAAGAAGGTTGGAGAGAGAATTTGGAAATGAGTAGGGGTGTTTGTTTGTCATAATAATGGGGACACCCCTAGCATTTGGGGAGAGTCAGAGGTGCTAAAGGTCTTAGTGTTAGGAATTATCCCACATAATGAATTGCCCTTCACAGAATGCTAGTGGTGCCCCGCAGAGAAATACCACTAGAGCAAACTTTCATTTTACATGAGAAGGTGATTCTAACAAGAGCGATGGTCTTTAACTCTGAGCAATTGATAACAGATCTAGGACTCCTTTGGTTCCCAGGTCATCCAACTTCATTTCTTTGTCCTCCTAAAGCTCCAGTTTTTGGTGTAGATTTGCTTTTACCTGTTTTGGAAAATACCACCACCATACTCTTTTGGGTTACATGAAAATTATCTAAAATATAATGTCTATTGTCAGCTTTTTGTTCTGGTTATATTACTTGCTTCCAAAGCATGCATCTTCCTGTCATCATGGATTAGTCAAATATTATATTCTCAAAGCATAAATATGAGATGATCTCAGGGCCTTGTGCAGTTTCTGGCTTTCACAGTATTTTGAATGCCTGAAACCTTAAATGGAAAATCCCAAATGAATTTGGAGTCAAAAACAACAGTGAAGACCAAGTCCGAACTAAATTAATGGTCCTGTGAACTTACATAGCCACTTGACCTCTCCATGTTTTAGTGTCTTTATCTGAATAATGGAAATGATAATTTCCACCCTAACCTTGTCCACTTGAAAACTGAGTTTGAGGATTGGTAAGAATGAATGCTTCAGGCACATTGATTATATTCAAATGAAACTTTTTCTGTAGTAAACTTGAAGAATACTGCTTACACCAAACAACATAAGTTATATCAAATAGGCAACATTTGATCAGCTTAGTTTCATGGGTCCCTAATTCCTTCATGGTAGACATTCTTACGGAGGTGTAATGCTAAAGCCAATACACGGTAGTGTTCTGCCAAGTCATCAGAAGCTCTCAGGGCTTTTTCACCCTGATATCTGAAACTGTAGCATGATTTTCTTTGTACGCTTGTTTGAACTATATACAGTCTAGGTTTGGAGCACTAGTTTTGCTATATACTATATTACTGTTATATAATAAATGTTTATCCATCACCTAAGAGCAGTATACTACTATTTTGTAATGATGACTAGCCAGTGTCATGGTACTTATGTATGTGCTGTGTACAAGTCTGAGCATGGGGCCTGGCCATGGCCTGAATCATATCCCAAAGGATTGTTCTGAGAATTGAGATAATTGTCAGCTTGTGCCTGGCACTGAAGTGTTTGGTTCATGTTGATCCTTCCTAGTGTCTATGTTTCTAATATTTGAAACATGCGAAAAATTTGTAAGTGATCAAAAATGTGGACTGTTATTTCTGGCAAATAGTTACTGGCTGCTTTCCTGTGTCTAGAATAGACCTAAAGTGATAGATACATATATAAATATATACAAAAACCTGTATATGACATATATATGTATGTATATAAATATATAAATTTGTACATGTATATTTAAATTTTTTGTAGGGAGTTTGTAGCAGAAGAGTGTTTCAGTCATACATATTACACATTTTTAGAGAATCTCTAAGCACTAACCCTGATTAGGGGGTCTTATTGGTTGAATTGTGTCCTTGCAAATTCTTATGTGGAAGTTCTAATCCCTGGAACCTCAGAATGTGACCTTATGTAAAGATAGAGTCTTTACAGAGGTAATCCAGTTAAAGTAAAATCATGAGAGTGGACCCAAATTCAGTAGATTGGTGTCCTTATAAAAAAGGGGAAATGTAGACACAGAGACATACTTAGACAGGAAATGATAAGAAAATAAAGAGAAGCTGGTCACATGCAAACAGAGGTGAGAAGCATAGAACAGATTCATCCCTTAGCCTTCAGAAGGTACTAGTCCTGGCAGCACCTTGATTTTGAACTTCTAGCCTCCAGAACTGTGAGAGAATAAATGTTCAAGCCCCCCAGCTTGTGCTACTTTGTTACTTCAGCCCAAGCACACTTGCAGGCAGGGCGGATGGGGAGTTTGTCCTCATATAGCCCCTCCCTGCCATAGCTCTCCTGTGATTTAAGCCCTGCTTAATATTGTAAGCTTTATAATTCTCCAATAAAGAATTATTCCAGAACAATTTATATATGCTGTGATACATTTGAGAGGATAAATGTCTTTGGAAAATTGAACTCAGTGTCTCTAAGATGTCTAAAAAGAAAAAAAAAAAAAGCAATTGAATTGTTTTTTCCGGAAATTGCAGCTTTCTCTGTGTTGCATTTGTTTTTGAACATATTTGTTGGGATAATGGAAAATGACTTTATTCCAATGCATGGAGCAAAGAGTCTTGATTCTCACAATTGATTTTCTATGTTTGTAATTTATATAGAAGTGTGGTAGCAAAGCGACTGGTGTATAGGCAGTCCTCTTGAATTCAAAAACTTTAACTTGCTCCAAAATTGCCAATTACCTGAAAAGAAGGTTTTAAAAACAGAGTTTAAAATGCTTGCCAAGTCCAAAGAAATTCAGAAACCTGAAAAGGAAACGGCCAACAGCCTATATAACTGCCACTGTATTGACGGAAGCCAACAATCCTGAACACGTGGATTCTGCTGAGTTAGTAAGTAGTTCTTCCAACAAGGAGCCTCAAGGTGTGTGCTTTCTGCCTAACGGATGCACAAGCAGTAAAGTGTAAGTGGGTAGTTTAACTTTGGTTTCTGCTGAACTTCCAGAATAATGTTTAGAATTTTATGAAATGTAATATTGGTAGACAGTCCATATTACCATGCCAACCTCATGGCAATCCTTGAGAATCAGATCAAATCCAAGCACCATCTGCAAATCTGCAATGGAAGTATTTCAAAAATTTTTACATTTTCTTGCTTTAATAAATGTGGACTTGCTCCTGTTGCTTCAGTCAAGCCTGGTATGTGGCCCTGACCTGAAAAACACCTGGCAGTCTTCTGTAGCACCATATTCAAGTAAATTTTATTATTTATTAAAAACTTTATAGCTTTTATTTTTCTGTTAATAATACATTTTACTGCTATGCATAGTTCTCAGTGTTTATGTGTTATAATTTCATTTGTTTGTTTTTTTGCCTTTGATGAGAGTGGAGCTTTGATTTGATTTGACTCAGAAATTGGAGCTTTGAATTGAACTGGATCTCTGGGTCCCAAGCATTGAAATTCCCTTGTTCTGGCCCTGTGCTCAGCGCTGGAAAATGCAAAAAGGGAGACAGGCCTTTGTCTTAGGGAGCTCATAGTCTTTAGAGTTTACTTACATACTACCTAAGTAATATCTCAACCAGGTTACTTTTGGAATCTTAAATTATTTATAACTTTACATGCGTGCTTTGGGAGTTAAATAGTATAATGTGTCTGTCATGCTTGGGGTAGTGCTCAATGCATAGGATGCACTCAGTAAATATTAATTCTCTTATTCTTCTTCCATCTATGGATAGTTGTGTGTGTGTGTGTGTGTGTGTGTGTGTGTGTAGTTATAGTTATAGGTATATAGACATAAATATATAGAAAGATTCATGATTTCCTTAGCCTGATATATCTTTTTCCCCAGTGGTTTGTAGAGTGTGTGAATTGGAAGAATTTTAATTGAGTGGTTGGGTGGAAAACCTATCCTGAGTAGTGAAGTATAGAGAGAGCAGTATTGATTATATTATCAAGTATGGTAGATGAAAAATGACTGATAGGATAGGGATTAGAAGATTGTAGTTTAGAGGGATAATGCTGTTATAAATTGTTTTTTTTTTTTTCTTAATAAAACTGGAGCAGGGACTATATTTTTCTGGGATGGAGAATATGACTGTCCATGTGACATAATATTTGAATCATAGTTGGCATATTTGCCTCCTAATGTTTTCTAACTTTAGTAAATTAAATATCCAAAATCCATACAGATCTAACCCATTGTTTGTAACTACACACATTGTTTATAGTGATATCTTTGAGACTGAGGGGAATGATTAAATTAGAATCAAATGTTCTGCTTAATAAAGCAAGGAAATATACACTATATTTGAGGTATATTTTAACCAAAAGAGCATTAAATACTTTCCACACTTCAAAATGCAGTACATTGCCTTGGCTATTGCAGGCTGGAATGAAATGGGCTGTGAGGGTGCTTGAGCACAAGGTGTTTCTTGAAGTGCATTAGTTATCTGAGATCACCAGTGTAGGAATTAGCCATTTAGTATGTTGGAGGCTGTATGTGACTTAAACCAACAATGCTCTTTAAATGGGGGTAATTTACTTTTAGAGCACTTAGATATTGAAGTCTGCTTCAGGTGTTAAAGTGTCTGCTAACTGAGAGACATGACAGAATTCATTAATGAAACATGAAGATTTTTTAGTTCTGTAACTATGTTTATGCTTTATATGTACCATTTTTCTTAATTTTAATCTGTACTGTAGCTGCTAAGTCTCATCTGACTGTCATTGTTTGAAATGAAGATTTTTTTCCTCTAATAGTTTTAGTCTGGGTTCATTGGCTTTCCTTCTTGGGAGAAATAGAAGAGATCTGTCTTTTGGATTTTATGTATAAACTAATTATGTCATTTAAGATCTTAGACTATAGAGAGATGATATCCTGTTTTTATTAGTAATATGAATGCTCAGTTAGGGCTGTACAAAATAAAAACAAGAAATTACTATATACTTGTTTTAGCAACCTATTCAGAGACTTTCAGTAATCAACTTAGAAAATAGGAAATAAATATAAACCTTTTGGTGAAAAAGTTAGATGAATTGGTGATGTCTTAGGTGGCAAGAAAAATAAGTCTTTTACTTTATTACATTTTAATTGTTACTTTGTTTTGCAAAAACAAGCATGCACTCATTAAATATGAGTGTTTTGTGAGAAATATTTCATATGAATGACCATACATATAAAAAATTATACTCTTCTTTTGCAAAGCAATAAAAAAGTATTATAGAAATGTGGAAAAATAAAGCAAAGGTGAAAAGATGAAACCTAATATTTATCGCTTCAAGTATTCTTAATGGTCTGTTTCTTTTAGTGATATCATTGTGGGCCTGTTTTTCTACATCTCTGTAGTATACATTTTTCCCATAGGCATCTGTTCACTTCAATTGGTCATCCCAATTAAACTACCTTTAGTGGTAGCAATAAATAAATCTTTTGGATGCAGAACAAGAAGCTAGCAATTGAGTTACTTATTAGATTATGACTTGTTCACATCAACTTACCAGAATGACTGAAATTTAAGGGATCTAGCTTGAGTTAGATTGTTTTTGTTTTCCTGGACAAATATTGATGGGTAAGGCATACAATTACCTATGATCTGGTAGTAGCTGAAGTGAGGGGACGGGACCTACGTGTACCATAAACATTTGTGCCTTTTCCTAAAATAATCTTCATCATGATCAGTATTTTTCATGTCTGCATCGTTTCTGATGGAGTCAGTGTTCCGTTGTTAACATTGCTATAATCCTAACTGTTGGAATTTCTTTTCTATTATAAATAATGATAAGATGGATCTCTCTGTATATTTCACCTTTCACTATTTTTAATTATTTGTCTGGGATTTGATGGATTTATTCTCCAAAGTACTCTTACTACTTTAGATTATGGTTGTAGCTGTATTCTTAGTAGGGCTGTAACACTATAAAATGCCTTCAGTTATATGCAGACTGCTTCCTTATCAGTATATGAACATTATCATTTTTACTTTTGTTCGTTAAATTCAATACACTTGTGAGATTTTGGTTTGGTCATTATTTTATATTCTCTTTGAGACATTTTTGTTGACAAACCATCTAATTTCCTAGCTGAACCTGTTTTTTTTCCCCAAAGCTATGACTTTGGTTGGTAGAAAGTATCCAGATAGTTACATAATGCTGTATGTAGAGGCATCCATAGATGGGCCCCTAAAGATCCTGGCTCTGGAGTTAGACAGACATAGGTTGAAATAACAATTCAGCTGCTAGATAAGGTATTTAATCTCTTTGTGCCTCAGAGTCTTCCTTTTCTTCATGTATAAGTGAAGATGATGAATGGTGGAAGGTAGCGGGCATATCTCCACATGCAGCTACCATGTAAGGTTCTTTGGACTTCCATGACAGTTTCCAAAATTATCATATTGTTCTAAATGGGAGACGAAATCTCTGAATCATAGCTATGCAACTTGTATAAATTAGGTACAAGCCAATCCAGTATTTTGATTTTAGATGATTTTCTGTTAGTTAGAGGTATTTTTTCTTTTGTTCTGCAGTATTCCAGCATTATACTATGCCTCCTCTCCTAAAAATATATATAACATATATGTATATAATATATATAAAACATATTTCATACAATATATATAAAACAGAATTTCTAAGTTGTTGACAAGAGAACAAAGTAACATGATTCATTTTGTCCAGGATAGATATGAATGTATTTTTGGAGTTATATGCCTTTACTCTTCCCGCTCAGTGTAAATAGTCATTTAACACTTGCCGTGCCACCAGGTGTTGGGGAAATCACAGGATAAAATTTTGTTCAAAAGGCATACTTTTTATACATAAGGTTTTATCTAGTCTTTCTCTTTAAAGTGATTTTGTTTGTTTTAGAACGAAGGGCTACTAAGGAGAGGGAGAGGTGGGGAAGGAGAATGAGGGATTAGTCAGACAGTGATTTTTCAAGTCAGGGAGAGACCTGATGTGGTGGTAGACAGGAATTAGTATGCCTTACAGCCAACTCACTGGAAACTCACTCTGGTAAGCTATTCATAGTTTTTGAAATTGGAAATTTATTTTAGCTACTGATCTTAAGTATAGCCTTCTGACTGCAGAACTAGGTGAATTTTAATCATCTTTCTTCTTGAAGACAGGCATGAAAGAAAATTATATTAACCCAGCAGAGGTGTTAACACATGCAGCCTAGACAAAGTGATGGGGAAGGAGAAGATGTGAAGCAAGTCCTGGGCAAGAGAAACATACTGAACTGTGGCTTTCCTAGCTTCAGACAGTGACGTTTGGCACCTTCCAATGTGTTAGACTCTTCCTCCTCATCAGCCTACCTTTTTATTCCTGGAAGATATGTTTCTTTCAGAGAGTTGAGAAGTAACATCACTGCCTCTAATATTTTCTTCTATTTGACTGTAAACTTTGTTAAGACAGGTTTAGGTATGAACCTTTTTGTATCACATTTAATGGGAGAGTGAGACTGAGTGTATCCAATAGGCAAGGCACTTTATAAATATTTATAAAAATGAAATGCCAAGCTATTCGTTCATTTAGTCAGTTTAAAAAATATTTATTCAATGAATAATATGAATCGAGCACTGTTCTTAATACTTATTATGCATTGGTGAGCAAAGAAAACAAAGAACCTGTGTCCATATGGGTTTATATTCCAGTGGAATTCATGGCAATAAATTATAAATAAAATTAGAACAAGCTTTGCTGTTAGAGATATTAAGCCCCATAAATGGTTGATTCCTTAGAGGGAGTTAATCTATTTAGAAAGATTTGATATTTACTAGATGCATGAAATATGCCAACAATAGTCAAAAGCAGTTATAAACTATATTTACCTTTTTGTCTCTTTGTACTTTTGTGTCCTCATTAGCTACACTTTCTGCACATACATAATTCTGCATAAACATGACCTCTAGTAAATCTTACTGATTGCTGGAAGGTGACTCCTTCCTTTGTCCTCTTCCTTATATAAGTTTCTAAAGTATATTGTCTGCAGGTATTTACTATTACATAATACGGGGCTGTTGTCCTAAGACATTCTGGGCTTTTTAAGAGCAAAGACTATTTTGTGTGTTTGTTGAATGAATGCAGATCCTTAAATTTAAGTGTAAGCAACTTTCATATGTGTAGATTCATTAGATCGTTTGAAATAAAATAAAATTCATCCTCGTAAGTGTTGTAAGAAGAGCTGTTAAAAGGATGCAAGGTTAAACTAGTTATAAACTTAAGAAAATTAAATTATAGGATTTGAAATACAAGAAGGTTAGAAAAGACATTGTATAGAAAGCAGTGCTCATTCTTATTAAGGGTAGAACAAAAGAAATTCAGCAGAATTGTAATGAATCCATGGTTCTTATTTTTGAAAACTCTCATATTGTTATGTTTAGAATTGCTTAAATAGGTTCTAAAATAAAGGAAGAGAAAATAACACTGAGCTATGGTGACCTAATGAAAACTTGTAACAACAACAACAACAACAACAACAAACATGGTCATAAAATGTGGACATTTATATTTCTGCTAGGAAGGTTATAAACCAGTGACCCTGAGTTAGGAGTGTGTTGCCCCTCTACTGGTGTGTGTGTGTGTGTGTGTGTGTGTGTGTGTGTGTTATAGGATGTTTAGGGAAGGATGTCATGGGAATGGAAAAGGGAAGAAGGCAAGGTGATGACAGGTAAAATGACATACATATGCTTACTTCTGTGGTTTGACTTTCTTCTTAGAACAGCCTGTAAGAATTGGCTATAAAGTAAACTAGGTTTCTTTTCTGAGAGTAAATTCGTGCTTAGTCCCAGGCAGGAAACCAAGAACTCACATATGCTTGTAGGGTAGAGGAGAAGAGTGACTGAGGCAAGGAGTATGCCATCACCTTGTGCAAGCCAAACCCTGGCCCTGGTTTCACTGGTGTGATTTTCCTGATGTTATGAAAGAAGCCAAGAAAGGGTCCGAAGCCCTAGAATACTGAATGCCTTTCAAGAACAAAAAAGAAGGCAGGAGTTCAGAGCAGTTTTTGATAATAGGAGATATTCAAACTATTTGTATTTGTGTAAATCTTATCTAACTTTAGAGTTTACTAAAGTTAAAAAGTAATGATTTCTTTGACATTATGTAGTTATTTTCATAGATTTGCTAGAAAGTGTATGTTCAGTGTGGTAGCCTCCAAAGCCTCTCATGTTATGATTGGCGTCTAGGACATTTTCCTACAAATAGAAGGCATTCACAATTGGTTGATTAAACATGTTTGCACAAAAACGAATTCATATGCTGGGAGGAAATTTTTCCATGAATCAATCACTATCACTGTTAATTTTGGGAAACACTGGCCAAATTCTTTGGATGTACTTTAAAATCATATTGATCCTCATTAATCACAGATACTTTAAGACTCCTTCATGTAGAGGGGAAACCAAATTATGTTTCAAGGTTTTACCTTCCTTTAAAAAACTTTTTTTCTTATTATTCTACACAGAAATGTTTACTAGACAGAAGGAGAACATGGTGAAAATAGCACTTGTCTTACAATCAGGAGACCTTGGTTCCTATCTTAGGCTCTTTAGCTGTGTAACACTGGACAAATTGTCTAACTTCTGTGCAAGTCAGTTTCATTGCCTATAAAATGAGACCTTCTGAAATGGAATAGGTGACATCCAAGATAGTAATTTTATTCAAGTAACCAAAAATGAGTCTTTTGAAAATATTAAATATTTGATGATACTAAATATCATTGGCAAAATTTGGCAAGGATTTCTCTGAAAGTTAAAGTTGTGGCTAAATGGAAGAAACTGATCCAATTTCTCCAAACTAGCACTCCTCCAGTAAGTCAGTGAATGGATAGACACTTCTAGGGACTCTGTGCCATTTCAGAATTACCTTGAATCACCAAATGATAGATTTGACTCCAACAGTTCTTGGCAAACCTTTAAAGAAATGGCACGGGTAGGTTTTACTACTCCCCAACAGTAAACCTTTGTGTTTCTGTGTAGGAACCTCCAGGAAGCAGCCGTGTGGGAGCACAGAAAAGCTTGAAGTCAGAGAAATCAGGAGACGTGATTTCATTAGCATTATTCCTGTGTTACTTCTTGCCTTCATTCACGAAAACAGCATTATTTGAAGGGAAATGTGCACTAGCATCTCTGTGCTTTAGAAACCAGCCGAGGTATCAGAAAGGACACCGGTATGAGATTTGTTAAAATGAAAGCCCTGTTTATGTATCTGATTTAAACAGTACTCTGACAGTGGACCAAAATAATGACAGTTAAAAAGAGCTGCACTCAAGGGTTATCAGCTTATTTCAAAGGCCCTTTTTCTGGTTGAGTTGAATGTTCTTTAATTTTTAACTTTAGACTTAGCTCTTTTCTATAATGCCAGCCTTCTGTGATCTTTGAACAGTGTTACATTATTCAAGGGGGGAAAAAAGCATCTTCAGAAATCTGCTAACTTTATATCACAATCTTCTCTAAGTTTTCTTCTGCTCTTGAATCCCATAGGTCATTTTCAAGTTGTTAGCAGCAATAAAACAAATTGAAATTAAACCAAAATATAATTCTCTTATATACTCACTTTTTGGGATGGTCTTCACGTTTCAGTTTTAGTTTCTATACTGAAAGAGTTCAACAGTTCAGCAAACATTTATAAATGCTCTACCTGGGGATGAAAGGATGCTTAAGCCATGCTTCCACCCTGGGGGACTATTGAGTACCTAGGGAGTTATTCACAAAAGGAGATTATTTCAAAATGATGGAGTAAGGAAGATTCTTTGCTTGACCAAACTTGAATCAGGCTCCTGAACCTTCTCCTAGGCCCATCTGTCATTTCCCTGTAAAGTCTAGTTGTAGCAAGAACCCTGCTAAGTCAGTTTATCCAGAACCTTCCCTCCACACTCTTGATATCTGATTGGGCCCCTCATCCTTCACCATCTTACAAGTGATGTATGATCACACTGGTTTGTTGTTGGTAAGAATCCTGTTAGGTTGATTTAGCCAAAACTCCTCTTATTCTTGATGGATCTTCTTAGTGATTTTCCATCCACTGACCTCCACCCTGTTCCTTAGCCCTTGCTCTTTGCTATGTATTTGGAATTAAGCATAGTTCTATACTGAGGTCTCTTATTCCCTATTGCAATAGTTCTGAATAAAATCTGGTTTTACTGCATTAGCCACTGTCTGGCTCTGGGTTTTCTTTGATAGTTATAGTGCCAAGATACAGATCAGATAGAATCAGGTTCATTATTGCACCCCTGACCACTCACCCAGGCCCCTAAGTACTTTTGAACCTTTTGTTTTCACTGTTGATTGACTGATTGGGGATTCACTGGTGAATCTGACTCCAAAACCCTTGCTTTGTTCAAATATCCAATGAAGCTAATAGGGACAGATTTTGATTCTAAGACTGAGTATACTCTAAAAGCTGGGTTAGAGTCCTAGATAGACAGAGACTGGGTTAGAGTCGTAGGCTTCTCAGTTTGTGAGAGGCTAGTCTCTAAGCAACAGAAGCTGTGTTAGCATTATTGTTGTATTGTGATGCTTTTGCAAAAGTGCTTTCTCTAAGGAGAAATTCATGCAAATGACTCTGATAAGTACAGGTTTCTGATAACTTTAAAATCATACCACTGAACTGATGGGGCCCTTGGCTGGCTCAGTTGGTACAACTTGCAACTCTAGATCTTGGGGTTGTAAGTTCAAGCCCCATATTGGGTACAAAGATTACTTAAAAGATAAAATCTTTAACATCATACCACTGAACTGAATAAGAATTTTCAGAACTCTGATAGGAAAACTGGATTCCATAAAACTGCTATCCCAAGATCAGGCAAACCGAGAATTAAGTAATTAAGTATATGGAATCAAATAAACTGATAAAGATGATTACATTTTTATGATTTTTGTTTGAAATATTGTTGGTTCTTTAATCTTTTGTTTTCCAGACTTAAGGAAAACTTCTTCCTCTTCTCTTAAGCTTTGTGTAACTTACAACAGTTTGCTAAATTATAACTTCGTAGACAGGATTGAAACATTTCTTTTATTCCTTATCTGATCCCTCTGGAATTTAGAAACTTTTATTGGGTATTCTTATTTTCATGGGAATATAGTTATTTGCATAAGTTCAGTAAGAATCTGTTCTTCTTATAACAGGACACAATTGGAAACATTGCTTATAATACCGATGAAATATCATATTTGTGAAAAATGTGTATATAATTGAATATGAACAGAAGTTTTCAGGAGCTATGGTTGACTTTATGGAGTCAATAAAAGCCCTCTTTGAAAAACTGCCCGGCATCTTGCTTGTAGAGTTTCCAGCTTTATAGAGTAGTAAGGAAGGTCACTTCCTTTCAGGCCCAGGAACCTCAGGATTTTGGGGGACCTCAAGAAGAAAGAAATTCATTCAAATATGTAGGTATTACATGCAAAGTCTGGTGGTGACTCCTTTGCATGGATTTCTAGCCTTGAGAGGCTTTTAAAGTCCAATCTGAAAGTTTGAGCAGAGCAAATTCAAAAGACCTATGTGACCAATCACTATACTTGCTGCATTTATGTAAATAATCAGGCCACATTTAGTGAGAATAGACTTATTTTGCAAACAAATTAATCTTACTTTGATTCTCTTTCTTATAAATGAGAGGTATTGTGAGAGAAAAATTATGTTTCAGTGGAAAATTTAGCATACCTTTATGGGTCTTAAATTCTAGTCCTGTTCATTGTCTGAAGGTTTTGTTACCTACCTGTAAACTAGACTGGATCCTGAATTCTAGTTCCCTCCCATATTGGACTACATCTCTCCAAATTAAAACCATTTGTTTCTCCCTTTCGACTTGGAATTATTGAGAACTAAAACTGTCTTTCCTCAAAGCCTTGCAAGCCGAAATTGGATGATTTGATAGAAACTTTCAAGGAAGTCACCATAACAGATCATGTATGGGTAACCTTTGTGCCCACTGCTGTATGGGGACCTCTGGAAGTTCACCAATACACCCGGTGCCATCACAAGAGACATTTAAACTGCAAACCAAGTAATCTTTTGGGTTGCCAGTACTGTTCTCACTCTACCATCTAATGTTACTTCAAGTCCAACATCTAGAAATCTTGACTGGTTAACCTCTGGACTTCGAAATTGGATTTTTAACTGTTAAGCTTTGTTTTTCTTTTACTTTCATATAAACTCCCTTCGTTAAATGCCTGACTTCTGCCACCATCCAACAAATACCTTTTACTACCAAGTCCCAACAGATGATCAACTGATCTTAATGAACAGAAAGTAATTAAGAATGAACTTATATTCTTCTCTTCTTCAAAGGAAAGGCATTCTTTCCTTTGAACGAGAATGAGAACTGACAAAGATTCTTTGCTTGACCAAACTTTAGTCAGGATCTTGAATCTTTTCCTAGGCCCATCTGTGCATTTCCTTGACTGCTAAGTCAGTTTCACCAGAATCTCCCCACCCTTGATTTGAATACCCTCAGTATCTGGTGATCAGGTTCTTTATCCTCTACCACCCTCCAGATATTATCTGATCACATTGGCTGGTCTTTGGCTAGAATCCCTTTCATCCATCCCTTTCATTCCCTTGCCCCTATGGTTCCTCTTAGTAATTTTCCATCCACTGACCCCATTCTACTCATTGGCTCTAAATTCCCATTTGCCCAGGCTGTATTTGAAATTGAGCTCAGTTCTGTATTAAGGTCTCTTTTTCTCTTTTGCATGGTCCTGAATAAAATCTGTTTTTACTGCTTTAACTACTGCCCAGCTCTGGTTTTTCCATGACACAAGTGAAGAGATAAAAGGTAGGGTTGGGAATGCAAAATTCAGAAATGAAAGAAACTGATCTCATTGGGTCACTGCCTGGCTTGATATACCTCACCGTGTCCCCCTGCTTCCCACCTTCCCAAGCACTAGCAGTGCTAAGAACTTTCCCTTTCCATTAATATCTTGGCACACGAGTGGTCAGGACTCTGCCCCTGTACTCTGCTTGCAGATCTCCACCCCAAGGGCTTCTGAAACTGTTTCTTCAGATGTTGATCTCTTGTCCATGGAGCAGTTGCTATATTGGATGGACGTGGGCAGCAGGATCAGTGACTCATGTAGGTTGCTGAGTTGTCAGAGAGGACTCATGAAGGCACAGATTGCTGCTGGGCATTGAGGGTCTTCAGTAGTAGTAACAGCAGTATCTTTTCGGCTGCTCTTACTGCTGTGTGGGTATGCTGGTCTAGTGGCTAATATTTAGAATTGTTGAGTGTGGGTATATAAAAATTGGGGTTAAATTCAGGAACAGGTTTATTATATTCTAAATGTCTTAGGACTTCCCTTCCTAGGGTGGGAAGGAGATGAAAATCCTACCTGAGACAAGGCTTTATTTAAAAGAGAAAACAGGGGCACCTGGGTGGCTCAGTTGGTTAAGCATCCAACTTTGGCTCAGGTCATGATCTCATGGTTTGTAAGTTTGAGCCCCGTATCAGGCTCTGTGCTGATAGCTCAGAGCCCGGAGACAGCTTCGGATTCTGTGTCTCCCTCTCTCTCTGCCCCTGCCTTGGTCACAGTCTGTCTGTCTGTCTATCTCTCAAAAATAAAATAAAAACAGTAAAAAAAAATTTAAAGAGAAAGCAAAGCATTAGGTTGCATGCCCGTGTATTTAGGTCATTCAGCTTTGGAGCATTCAGCATTGTTTTGGAAAATCCTTTTGACCGTTCAGTTTTTCACTTTGGAAAGAAACAACATTTGCCCATTTATCTAGCTGAAAAGATTGATTCTCGTTAGATGCAGGCTAATTGTAAGTTAATAAAATTGTTTTTTACAAATAAAACTTAGTAATTGTGTTAGGTCCTGTCTTTGATGAATAAAATGATAGAAGCATTTTTCCTTTATTTTATAAGTATTTAGAACATTATTTATTAAAATGTGGTTTGGCTTAGAAAATATTCCACTATACAAGATAGAATTGATGAAGGAAGAATAAATGGGTTAAAAATACTGCCTAGAAAAATCACAAGCTGAAAACAGGAGATGAGCTGTTTTAATAAGATTAGGGACACCAGGTGCAGAGACATTACAAAGATAAGCTGGGACAACCTTGAGGTTCAACCAAGAAGAGAGATAAGAATGACCTCTGGATAAATGAAAAGATAGAGTTGGAGAAAATGAAACTAGTATCTGCAGAAAAGTTCCCTGAAGCCATCACTGCAGAAATTGGGATCTAAATGATTGGGTTCCATCATTTAAAAACAAAAACAAAAAACCAAACTGCCCAAGCTATATGCTTTTCTATGGCAAAATTAGACTTGCTCCACTGTCTGTCATTGGTGTGTATGAGTATAGGACTATTCTGTGTTTGATGCACAGGTATTAAAAATTACAATTTAACCCTTCTCTTCCTGCTCATGTGTTGGCAAGTAAGTATCTATTATTTTTAACTTCAATGGACGTGTCAAATTTTTTTTAAAATGAATGCTGTTCAAGGAGAAATGCAGTTATATTAGAGGAAAGCTTCACTTTTAGGTTTGCAAATCCACTCTTGGTTCAAATTAAGCCTCTACCAATGTTCTAGACAGATCACTAGATCTCAGAGAAGCTCTGGTTTCTAACTATAACTTAGATCATGTATGTGTGTATGTGCATGTGCATGTGTGTGTGTGTTAGAATTCTTTCCTGCTTTTTTTCTAATAAAATACTTATTTTAAAATAAATTTAGATTTATAGAAAAGTTGTGATGATAATACAGATAAATTTCAAATTCTCCAGAACAGGTGACCCCTATCATTAACATTTTACATGAGTATGGTACACTTGCCATTCACAATTAAAGGTCTGAGATTAATGCACTATGTTAACTAAGGTCCACATATTATTCAGATTTACTTGGTTTATATGTCATCCAGTTTTCTTCCAAGATTCCATCCAGGATACCGCATTACATTTAGTTGTCATATCACCTTAGCTCCTCTCTACTACAATGACAGTTTCTCAGATTTTCCTTGTTTTTTATGACCTTGACACTTTTGAGATGTATCAGTCAGATGTTTTTTCATAATGTCCTTAATTGGAATTTGTCTCATGTTTTTCTCATGATTAGACTGAGGTTATGAATATTAAGAGGAAGTCCACAGGGGTGCCTGGGTGGCTCAGTTGGTTAAGCATCTGACTCTTAATTTCGGCTCAGGTCATGATCTCATAGTTCTGGGATTGAGCCCTGCATCAGGCTGTGTGCTGATTGTATGAAACATGCTTTGGATTCTCTCTCTCCCTCTCACTCTGCCCCTCCCCTGCTCTCTTTTTCTCTCCCAAAATAAAATAAACTCACGCACACACACACAAAAAAAAAAAGAAAAGAAAAAAGAAGAAAGCCACAGTGAAAAAGTACCATGTTCATTACATTGTATTAAGAATAATGTCAATATGACTTATCTCTGTTGGTGCCAGACTTGATCATTTGGCTGAGGTAGTTGTTTTTCAGGGTTCTGTACTGTAAATTTACACTTTTCCCTCTTCCATATTGTTTTCCCTCTTCCATATTGTACTCTTTGGAATGAAGTTATTATGCAGGGCCACACTTAAAAAGTGGGGGATTATGTTCTATCTCCAGGAAAATCCTATTTATAAGGGATATTGTGACAACTAAATGTATACAAATGCATATAAAGCTAAATGTATATAAAAGGATTGAAAAAACATACAGCATCATTTAAATGAATATTATTAATGACAATCATAGTACTGAGAGTGTCAAATGGCTGCTGGGTGTGCTGTTTAACCAGGATTTCTGCAAATAACTGACAAATATATTATAAAAATGAGGGGGTAGATGGAAAGAAGGAAAATAAATTTTAATTAAGGAAGCAACTGTCTTCCTAAAGTACTGCCTTATCAGAATTTCATTTCCACTCTTTACAAGTGTTCTGAAGTAGTTCACAGACATGTGCTCATTTATTTTTCAAATCTATTACTCAGTTAGCAAATGTTTCTTTTTCAAATCTGTTTGTCTTGAACCAGATAAGTCAAGTTACCTAATTTGCATTATCATTTTATGTACCAAATTTTTACAGACTCTCCCTTTATAATCAGTCGATTTATAACCAACTTTTATTTTATTTTTTTTAAGTAGGCTTCATGCCTAGCACAGAGCCCAAGGCAGGGCTTGAACTCACAACGCTGAGATTAAGACCTGAGCTGAGGTCAAAAGTCAGACACTTCACTGACTGAGCCACCCAACCATCTCTAACCAGTCAACTTTTTAGTGTGAGCTAGAATGATACAAAAATATGGAGAGAATGCCACCCAATTATGATATTTTTAGGTTGCCCGTTGGATATGAAAAAAAGAACAAGAATTAAAAGCCAGTTTTTAAAATGTTTATTTATTTTGAGATAGAGAGCATGAGCTGGGGAGAGGGGCAGAGAGAGAGGGAGAAAGAATCTCAGGCAGGCTCCACACTCATCATGGAGCCCGATGTGGGGCTTGATCTCACAACCCTGAGATCACGACCTGAGCCTAAATCAAGAGTTGGACACTTTACTGACTGAGCCACCCAGGCGCCCCTGAAAGTCATTCTTCTATAGCAAGAATGAGTGACAGCAGCCATCTACATTATATATATCCTGAAATTTCATTCCTAAGTAAATATCCATAGAAAATTCCCTTTGGTGCACAAGTGTACACAATGTTCATTCAATAGAAACTAAAAAATATTATAAGAAAAAAAACAGTGGCATTTGTAATTCATTACTTATTTAAGGCATTGGGAGAATTGTCAGAAAAGGACTGGTAGTATACTTTAGGGAAAAATGCAATGAGTGGAAAAACAACGATAAAAGTTAAAATTGTAGGAGCACCTGGATGGCTTAGTTGGTTAATCATTTGTCTCTTGATTTAGGTCCAGGTCATGATCTCGAAGTTCGTGAGTTCCAGCCCCACGTCCAGCTCTGCGCTGACAGTGCAGAGTGTGCTTGGAATTCTCTCTCTTTCCCTCTCTTTGTCCGCCCCCCTGCTCATGCATGCTCTCTCTCTCTCAAAATAAATAAACTTAAGAACAACCAAAAAAAGTTAAAATTGTAGGGCCACCTGGGTGGCTTAGCCGGTTGTGTCCGATTTTGGCTTAGGTCATGATCTCACCATTTGTGAGTTCGAGCCCACATCAGGCTCTCTGCTGTCAGTACGGAGCCTGCTTTGAATCTTCTGTTCCCCCTCCTGCACCTCCTTTGCTTGCACTCTCTCAAAAATAAATAAACATTTTAAAAAAAATTTAAAATTATAAGTTGTCAATACCTAGGAATGGAAAATTGGCTACTAAATATATTTATAGATATTTACATGAAATTTAGGAAGGAAGGTCTATATTTTTTATTTATTTTACTTTTATTCTTTTTTTGAGAGAGAGAGAGAGAGAGAGTGCACACGCACAAGTGGGGGTGGGGCAGAGGGAGAGAGAGAATTCTAAGCAAGCTTCATGCCCAATGTGGAGCCCGACACAGGGCTCAATCCCATCACCTTGAGATCGTGACTTGAGCCAAAATCAAGAGTCAGATGCTTAACTGACTGAGTCACTCAGACACCCTAGGAAGTTCTGTATTTTTATTCATTCCTTATTTTACATAGAAATGTATGTATAAAATCAACAAAAATCAGTGGTGCATACCATTTTTCGAATGTTTTCATTCAGTCTTTCAGCAACTAACTTAGAGCCTGGGAATTACAAATTTGCCATAACCCATGATTAGTTTGGAAATTCAAGGTCAGTTTTAAGAATTCCTTAAAATCCAAAATAAGAGTATTATTCAATCCTGGTGCAGCCCTTGCTATTGAAAGGAAGCAAGGGGTAGTGTGAAGACAGATTTCGTTTTGAATCCAGATCATTCATTTATTAGCTGTGTGATTTAAAAAAAACCACTTAGCCCATCTGTGCCTCTTTTGTATGTGTAGAGGCCTAAAGATGATATTTGTGAAGTGACTAGTACATGGTAGGTGCTCATTGAAGAGAGTCTATTATTAGAATTTGTGTTTGATACTGACTTCTGGTTATATGACTCCTACTTCACATTTTCTTCTTTTGACAAGGTAATTGAAAAATGCTTTGTTCTTATTTTGAGAAAATAGGTATTAAAAATTGCCAGATTTCTCAGGCTAGAAGTACATCCACCACTCAGGGGAATTAATGTTATAATTGCATAATCAATTATATTGCTTTGACTGGACTGAAGTGTTAAGGCTGGATATCCTGAGGAGAATTTTAAGTTCATTTGATTTTTATTATGCCCTTAAAATTGTGTGGGGAGTGTAATTAAAAATTCTGAAAGATAATGTAAACTATGATTTAAATTCCTGCAACTCTGTTAAATTTTATTACATTTTATTCTTTTCTCTAAGAAGCAGAAAAACACTTTTTTTCCTGAAATTTCCTTATTAAAAATGCTATTCAACTTTATTTTTACCTCAATCTTGATATTAGATTTTGGAACTTTATTTCTTCATTCTTTATGTTTGACAGATAGAGTATTGGTTTGTTTTTAATGAAGCTGGGAGAATAGTTCAAAGGGGA
Organism: Cryptoprocta ferox; assembly: GCA_028646485.1. NCBI lineage: Eukaryota > Metazoa > Chordata > Mammalia > Carnivora > Eupleridae > Cryptoprocta > Cryptoprocta ferox. The sequence goes on from CM053569.1 coordinate 44,531,534, forward strand.
AATAAGTAAAATGCATTTGCTGTTCGAGAGCTGAAAGTGTAGGCAATAATGAAAATCTTCCCATTAACTGTAGTGATTGAGAAATCAGTTGGAGTGCTGTAATTGTCCATTAAGGTAATGAGCACCATGAGCTAGAAACAGCATGTGTGGAAGAGGGGCTAGTACGATGCACCACAGGAAAACTGCAACTATCAGAGCATCATAAAAACTAAAACCGTCTAAAATTTCATCAAAGAATTACAGACACTGGGGCTACTTTGATAAATTTCAGGGATCTCTTATGACACTCTTAAACATGTTTAATGTGAATTTTAGGAGGTAAAATATTTTCATCATTTACCAATTATCTTTTTGCATATTTTATATTAAGTTGGTTATTGTTGATAATTTGGTCATTGCTCTACAAAACAATCTAATTTAATAGTTGAGCTCCCTTTGGGCTTTCCCAAGGAAAAATAAAATCGCTCACATTTGATTAAGTGGTTGCAAAATGAAATTAATAGTAGCAGTGTCACCTTTAAACTCTGATGGCTTTTTATTTAAGGAAATGGAAAGTTTGAACTTTTTAATCTTCTTAATGTAAGTACTTAATAGAAGAATTATTTAGAGTGTCTTCCTTATGCTGGCATTATATCAGGTGCTTGGAATTGAAAACCAAGAAAGACATGATACCATGCCCAGTCTATTAAAACACACACACACACACACACACACACACACACACACACACACACTTGTGCAATATGTTCTATATAGTTAAGCTTTATACAGAGCTTTGCAAAATTTCTGGTTAGGGAGCCATTAAGCATTGATGATTTCTAAAGTTGTATCATGAAAATGCAATAGAAAATTTGAGAGGCATCGTGGAGCATTTTGATCACTGAAAATATATGTTTAACTAAGACATTAAGACATGAAATAATTTAGGAATGGGATTGTTGTTCTTTATGGCTAGATCCTATTTTGAATGATGGGGGAAAACAAAGCAGTTGATAGAGAAGTAGGTAAGATGATTACAAAGATGAATGTTTGCTTATATAACTAGACTATTAATGTGTGCAAATAGCGTCAGAACAAAAGAAGTAAAATATTTTAGGAACATTATATTTAATTTATTTAAGCACTTTAGTACTTGTTGAAAAACAGAATCTTAAAATCTGCTTCCTAGCTGAGCTGTCTTGCTTTGGAATATTAGAAACATACTTTGTTGGATAGAGACACAATTCCATCTTTATGCCAACCCTTCTGCTCCCTTTTCTGATTTTTCTCTACCCGAGCAGCTTGACTCTGGTGCATGGTTGTACAATGACAAGGGTTCTTGCTTCCCTTCCTCTTAAAGTCACTGACTGGAGGAGGTGTTGGCTGAGGAAAGGGGAATGATACTCCAGAGAAATACTTGTCTGGCCAGGGGGAAGGACATTCTACTGTAGAATGTGGCTTCTATTCCTGAATCAGCCCTAGTTAAAGGTCCTTCTTGACATAAGGATGTTAAAGTGGGGAGAATACCCCAGGACAGAAAGGGTAGGTGTTCTTTTAAAGATTAGGAGATGCATCTCTTTTTTAAGCTGGGAATGTGATGTAATTATAATATCTGAAAAGTCTTCATTACTTTTTTTTTTCTTTACTACACTTCACTGATTCATCAGGCCTCTGCTGGACCTAAAGGCAAGTGACAAAGAACTGTTTAAGTCCTAGGCAGTTGCTCAGCACTCCACAAAAGTGCCTCTTTCTGATCAGGGGCTACTATGTTCATTCTTGCCTTCCATTCTTGACTTCCAAATTTGGCTCTTTACTAAAGTCGATCTCAGTCCGAATCAGGTTGACCCTCTTTCTGTTGACCTTCCCCTACCCCAGGTATTTCAAATGACATTGTGAACCTTGACTTACATATCTTGTCATTTTTATCTGCTTTTGCCCACTGGTATTCACTGTTGTCTCTAGGATTACTAACTTGCTGTTCTAGGCTTTGCTGAAAATCTCTAAACTTTGGTCTATACCAGCCAGCTTCTTTAAAGAGTTGTGTTGCTAATAGGCTCTTTTTTTATTTTTTTAACAGATCAAATATGAGATTTTCCTCCAAATCATAACAAGTGGGTTTTCAGATTTAATTTGATAAACTACTCATAAGTCCTGGATATTGGCCGATATGGGAAACATACTTAAAGTTTATTTTTAACTGTGTCAGACACAGTTCCAGGAGCAAAACTATTTCCATCAACTTCTAACTGAGGGTCACTTCCCTTTTTCTTGTTCTCAATTCAAAAATCTCCATGCTTCCACATTACATCAGGCAAGTCCTTCTGTGTATATTGTGATGAGCAGATGTGTGAGAAATTATTGTCCTTGGAAATCCAGAATGGACATACTGGAAGCCTTGGAATTCATGGATGTTAATCCAGGAGGATAAAGGGAATAGAGGTTCTCCAATAATGAGGCAGAGGGGCACCTGTGAGAACCTATGCCTTTAATGGAGACTTTAGCTTTTTTCTCCCTGCCTCTGTCTTCTATATCTCTGAAATTTTTCTTTACATTTTCTACTTATTCCTTCCTAATGCTTTGTGGGAACACTCCTTATTCTATATTGCCAGTTCACTAATTCATTCTTCATGCTGAACCATTATACTCTTCAACCAATATGTTGAGTTTATTATTTCTACAGTTATATTTTGTGCACCCAATATCTCCAGTTGTGTTTTTTTATCTTCTTATGCCTTCTGAAATATTCAAATTTTTCTCTTATATTTTAATGATGCTCTATATACTTATTTAAATACTTGTCCTACTTGGATTCTTTAATTCTACATCATATGGTACAAATGATTTTGTACATGGTCTTTCTTCTACAAAAGTTGTGCTATAGGTGGGTTGGATATCCAGAGGTTATCAGCTAATGAAGCCCCGTCTCAGTTTGTGTCTCCCAGTCTTTGGAAGTTGTATGTGTGGATGGGGTGAGAGTCAAACTTCCGGGTAGTGAGTGTTATAATCTGGAGAGATTTTTAAAATATCCATGCCTTGGTGAGTCTCTCTCTCTCTCTCTCCTCTAATTCTAATTCTGATTCACTTGGTCTGATACGCCCCCAAACTTTTTCAGAGCTGCCTTGGTAAAGTCAATGTGCAGCCACATTTGAGAACCCCATAGTCTTAAGCATTGTGGTGAAAAATGGTAGTGGGAGGAAATGCTTGGGGACAGCTTGGTACACATACTCTGTCATGTGCTCCCGTGACTTTATTACTGCAGGTGGGAATGGTAATGAAGTGATTAATGATCTGTCCAGAGCAATTTGGGGAGAAGAGACAGCCGATATAATCAGAGCCTATCCTCCCCCATGACACAGGACTTGACTCTTCTCTGGACTGCTGCATTTGGAGTTGCCCCAGGGGTTTCCACTTTTTATTATCCATCTCCCTCTCCTTTTATACACCCTCTCCTGGATTGGTGGGAAGCACAAATTTGAGTTCTCTAGTGTGTTAGTCTTGCCCTATGAATAGTGGCAGAAAATGCACAGGAATGGCCACTGCTACACAAAGGACAGACTCTTCTGTATCATGTGTTTCCCTATGGCTGGCACTTCTTTCTACCCCCAAGGTACCTTGTCATCTGTTTCTGAAGACTAATATAATGATAACAATTTACATTAAAATGTTCTAAAAATGACAAGATTTAAAAGTGCTTTATAGTAGGAAATATTCCTATGTCATATTTACACTTGAAATATTCCAATATAATTTTGTTGAGATTCCTTTTAAAAATCATTTAAAATTTGCCTATCCTTTTAAACACTGTTTTCTGAGTAAATTTTAAACATTTAGTGAAGACTTAAGATAATCATAGTGAATATTATTGACTTTGCCCCATTATGCCTTGTAGTTCTTGGAGCCGTTTGATAGTTTTATCCTCCATTAGTTGGTTATTATTATCTCCTATGGCCTTCAGAAGAGCTGCTCTCTCTCATTCTCTTTTTTATTCTGTAATAGTTTAAATAAAGGGATACCCATTCTATTTAGGGTCATACAAAAAAGAGTAAATACATGAAGACTGAGACTTAAGTTGAGGAATGAAACTCAGTGCCCAATTTTGTGAAATTTATTTTTGTACTTTTGGGAAACAATGTTTGCCATATTTCTTGTTTTAGAACTATGTTCAAATAGTTGAATTTTCTGGATTTAAATAACCACTGGAAGAGATAGATGCTTACTCTCACTAAATTGTACCACATGTCCTGATAGATTATTTTCCTTAAACAACAGTAGAATGAAACCCCCCAATCCGGACTACATTGCATATAAGCATACTTTTTCCCCCATTTAATTCTGGAGCACATTACCAATTCTTTAACATACTATTCTGGTTCCATCAAACATTTCCATAAGAATTGTACTGTCTGTTGAGAAGAAAACTGGGCCGGGTGGTGTTAATCATTCAGTAGATTTTTTTATAGGAACTCTCTTTATGTACAGATGATATGACAGTAAACTAAAATTTTCTTTTCAACTATCTTAATAGTTGTTGTGAGATAGCTGGTCTTAAAGGTGACCAGATTGGTCACTCTGCTCATTATTTTACGTGTCACACAGTGGCATTCATATACTCTATTCCTTAGGTGTACTGTACAAGGTATATATAGGTGTATGTTACTGAATTGGATATGTCCAAATTATTTGATGGATTCCATTTTCTAGATATAACAAATGATGTATAAAAACATTTGGTCTACAACTCAATAACTCACCTGAATGATAAACATTAAATTAGAATATAAAATACCTTTTTATACAAATGACCTCAAAATCAAAATCTTGATATCTTTATAATTTCCTCACTTTTCTTTTTTTTAACCAATATGCCATTAAACTGAAATAAAGCAGGAACACTTCACATAGATACTTGATTAAAATAGGTCATTGGAACACTCTGTAATGTTTTTTGTAATGCGTGGTATGCACAGAAAAACTTATTTGTGTTATGGAATGTGATGTTTTGCAGTCATACCTTCCAATAGGATAATTTAATGCCCATGAGGCAAATGAAAGGTACCATTAAATATAAATATATTCTTACTGAAAATGGCCAGCTTACCCTCTGATTACTCAAAATTTTGGCAAGGCAAATATAAGCACTATTTTAGTCGAATGGTAATAGTTTGCTTTATACAAGTGCTTATCAAAAGATCTTTTAAAATGTCACCTGACTTTGAAATCCTTTGCATTTTATGTACTGTTATGGGCAGAGCACTAGTAGAACAGAGAAAATTGAGAGTAGAAGCATAAAGTAATCCATGCCATGATTTACATTTTTTTCTTGAACCATGCAGATATCATCACATTGACTTGAAAATACTATATTAATGTTGTCAAAGAGGTTTAAATACCTAAGATAGGCCATCTTTTATATTTATTGTATTTTATTTTATTTAAAAATTTTTAAAAATGTTTATTTTTGAGAGAGAGAGAGAGAGAGAGAGAGAGAGCGAGCAGGGGAGGAGGAGAGAGAGGGAGACACAGCATCCAAAGCAGGCTCTATGCTCTAAGCTGTCAGCACAGAGCCTGACACAGGGCCCAAACTCACTAACTGTGAGATCATGACCTGAGCCGAAGTTGGACGCTCAACTGACTGAGCCACCCAGGCACCCTAATAGGCCATCTTTTAAATAAAATTTAATTAATACTATTTTATTTTATTTTATTTATTTTATTTTTTTAACACTTATTCATTTTTGAGAGAGAGAGAGAGACAGAGTATGAGCAGGGGAGGGGCAGAGAGAGAGTGAGGCACAGAATCTGAAGCAGGGTCCAGGCTCCATCCCAGCTGTCCGCACAGAGCCTGAAGCGGGGCTTGAACTCATGGATCATGAGATCATGACCTGAGCTGAAGTTGGACGCTTAACCGACTGAGCCACCCAGGTACCCCTAATACTATTTTAAATATTACTCAAAATATATTATCAAATCACTGATTGCTCTTATGTTTGATAATTAACACACTACAAAATATGTAATTTTATGTAACTATGTAGCCACTGTGGACTTTTTCTACTGAGAAAAAGTAGATTGTCTCTCCTGTTAGCTCTACAATGTTTCATCAAAGCTTCAATGTGATCAGTCTGTGTTTGACCAAAATTTAGTTTCTCCCTATAAAAAGTGCTGCCCACATTACAGAAAAGCTATAAAAGATACCATCTTCAGAATACACTAAACAAATCAGAACTCTCCAGTTGCTTATCTGAAAAAAGAATGATTTTTCCCAGTCTGTTGCATCCTTGACCTTATCATTTTGGTGGACTCAGCTGAGAATCTTTTAGCTTACTCCATCTCATGCCGATGTGATCTTCTGTATTCCTCTTGTAATCTTTCCAGAGAAATACAATATTCCAGCTGTTCTTTCTTCCTTTGAGGCAGTTCCAGTGGTAAAGGATTTCTCTTTGCCTTATGCAGGGTCTGCCTGGGAGAGGCCGGTTCAGCTGTCAAAATAGTGTAACTGTTGATTTCTGTGCCTGTCAGAGAGTGCAACCATACTACTGCCAACTTCAGTGTCTGATATTTTAGGGACTCCTAAGGTCATCTACCTTAGACTTTCAACAGTGAGACATAGCTTGTGTAGTTATTGGTTCCCAAGCAGGGAGGACCTTGTATGGTAACAACTGTGATATAGGAACATAGGTGTGTGTGTGTGTGTGTGTGTGTATATATATATATATATATATATATAGCCAGAAGAATTTCTATTCGAATACTTGTACTGTATTGAGAACCACACCTGTTAGGCATAATTGGCAAAACAGAAAATTGCAAGGTTGAAAGGAAAAAGGTCATGTAAAACATATGGCAAAGATAGAGTAAAGATTTTGTATTAAAAAGCTCAAGGAAGAAAAACAAAGTGAAATTAAATCAGTCTGGGTCTTAAACTCCACATTCCAGTGTGTATTGGTGTGGAAGGAAGGAGCAGAGAGATATTTCATTTGAGCCGAGGACATATGTTTGGCCTGAGGTTTATTGACAGCCTTAGGAACATAAATCCCTGGATATTGGAGACACATCTGAGTAATATCTACTGAGGCTAGGAGGGATAATAATTGAGTAATAGCACAAATATGTTCAAAACCTTTCTGGCACATAATTTTGTTCATGTCTATGAAAGTAATGAAAATGAAGAGAAATGTTAGAATAGTTAAGAGCCAAAACTCTGAGTAGCACTGCTTGTGTTCAAACTCCGGGTCTCGCTTTTATCAGCTGGGTGACTCTTGACAGGTTATTTAATGTCTCTGTGTCTTGGCTTTCTCATATTAGAATGTAGAGCAAAAGACTATGGTTAGATCAATTAAGTTAATGAATATGAAGTTACAACAATGCTTGGTACATAAAAATATATGTTACCTAAAAACAAACAAACACACAAACAGACAAACATTGGAGTAACTATGATATTTATTGTAAAGGAAAGGAATGATATGTCATAAGGGAAATTGGACCTGTTTTTACCACTTAGCCTTAAAGTACTCTTCTCCAAGTCGTTTTCAGAACCTCATCCCCAGAGTTTGATGTGGCTTTTGTATTCAGATCCATAAACGTTTTTCAGTCACATTTAAAAGCCTGGAAATAATACAGTATAGTTCTGTAAAGTCACAAAATAATAGCAACATCTTAAACTTTTTATGTTTGCAATTTATGGGGGTTTTTTTGAGATGGATAAGAACGTACACTCTACGGATCAGAAAAGTGAATCTGCCTAGAAGTTTGCCTTTATGAACTTGTAATTTGATAGAATACAATGCTGGCCTCAGGCCAAAGAAACATTTATGATTAGAATGGTAATCAGCTGTTGCCTTGAGCAAAGGAAACATCATCAACTTAATTCTAAAGGTTCTTTATAAGGAGTTTTTAGGGGGTAAATTAAAAAAAACGTTATTTTTACCTTTAATAAAAAAAAATTCTGATAACTAATTTACCTTTGTAAAATACTAAATTGCAGCTGTTTTTTCCTTTTGTGCTTTCCTCTGTTTAATACTTTGGCTCTAATGAATGGCTGTGAGAGTAAACTCTAGCAACCTGAGCTTTACATTATCTTCAACAGGCAACCCGAGGACTATTACCTAGAAAGCAGTTCGTTATTCATCTCTTTTGAGCAGTTGCCCAAATGCAACAACGGTGTCATACATTATATTAACATGCAGCACAAAAGATCTCTGCTTAGTAAACAATTCTGAGCTGGGGAAGTCTTGGGCCTTCTTCCAACTATTAACATAAAAAACTTACATCAGCAGAAAGCAAGTATTTAATGCAACTCCATGATAAATCTAAAGACTCTTGCCCTATGTACAGCTTTTTTAACGTCTACTATCTTACTCTGTCTTCCTCCACATTCTGCTGCTGCATTTCCCTGGTGAAATCATGCTGACTAGAAACAAAATTAGGAAGACCTATGTGACAGGAATTAACTATCTTTAGTCTCAAGAATGGCCAGCCAGGGCTGCTGTCACCCGTGATTACAAATGGAGCCTTGGATACTGTGAAGTGAGAAACAGGTGTTGGGCTTTGCCTTGCACATCAATACTCTGATGAGTCCTTGCCTCTAGCTTTCCTATGGCTCCTGCAGGTGGAAGTATGAGCAAAATACATCTTCTGCCTTCTTAAATCATGGTAAACATGATTTTTAATGGCACTGTATCCAAAAATTAAGCCTCAACAAACATATATGACTTTAGGAATATTTTTATCCTTTTGATCTAAAACTTCTTGACAACTGTGACTCTCATTTGGGGGAACCATTCTTTAAGCCTGAAGTGGAGGCTAGAAGGAGGATGATAGCTTATTAAAAGGACTGAGAACTTAACATTCTTGAGAAAAATGCAGGATCCAGAAAAGCATGTTTGCAAGTGTAGTTAACTTCAGCTTCTGAGATCAGAGGGCATTTGCTTTCAGGTATGACAAAGATATAGATTTACTGTCACTTTCCAACCAAATGACTTAGGTAGTCAACTGAAGGCTATTGGAAGAAAAAAAAAAAGAATACTTGGGTAATATATGTAAACAACACTCTTCTCTAACATTTTTTTCACTGATGCAGGGATGTTAGGATTAACTAGCTGTCCTCTGGCTAACCTGAAGAAAGACAAAGATCAAGATTTTTAGTCATGGTATTTAAACTATGACTATCCAAGGCCTTTATTATTGTGACTTGTGTTGCCTATGATAGGGTTCTTCTGTATTTACAGTTTCAGAGTACTGTTTTTACTTTAGAATGGATGGAAACCACCAGTTTCAGTATGCATGTGGCTTTCAGATTGGGAGTTCACGCTATCTGCATGGAAGTTAAATGGACAACTTGGTAACAGTGCATTTCTGTGGTACCATCTCCTCTACAATTTATGAAAGCTTGGTTTTGAGTCTTCCGTTGGGATCCAGTTTTTTTATATTTCTGTGCCCACACAACTTTTTTGCAAAGTTATCATTTGGCTTAAAATATATCCTCTTCCACTCTAATCTTTGTCTGGAAATATCCAGAAAGTATATTGTTAATAAGACAGGGTAAAGGTCTAACCATTTGACAATTGACTTAGAAATTTTTGTGTAGAATTTTAACTACAAATTTTAAGATACAAATATTAGGAAACAAAAGTAAAAAAGAAACAAAATGATAAATCTGTTTTTCATCTTTAAATATGACTATCTACAATTCTGTGCTCTATTTCTGTCATCATTAAATTGCAAAAATATATGCTTTGTTATCTTCTTTTCAAGATATTGACCTGAGCTGGTTCTATAGCTTTATTTTTTATTTTCTTAAATATTGTATATCTTACCCTGTAGCTTAAATAGATATTGTGTTTTTCCTAATACTTCATTTATGTTTTCAGCTTTACTGAGATATACTTGACAAATTCTAATATAATTAAAATGTACAATGTGGTGATTTGATATACATTGCAAAAATATTCCCACAATTGAAATAATTAACGTAGCCGTCACATCACATATTTACTTTTTGTGTGTGTGAGAACACTTAAATTCTACTCTCCTAGTAAATTTCAGTTATACAATACAGTATTATCAACTAATAGTCACCATGTCATACATTAGAACCAAAGCCCTTATTCATCTTAAAACTGAAAGCTTGTACCATTTACCAACCTTTCCCAATTTCCCTAACCCCAAGCCCCTGGCAACCACTATTCTACTCTGTTTCTATGAGTGTGATTTATTTTTTAAGATTCTACATACAAGTGATAGCATGCATATTTATCTTTCTCTGTTTAGCTTATTTCACTTAGCATAATGCCCTCCAGGTTCATTCATGTTGTCACAAATATTAGAATTTCCTTCTTTGCAAGGCTGAATAATACTCTCTTATATATATATTCACACTGCATCCTCTTTATTCATTGCTCTGTCTAGACACTCAGGTTGTTTCCATACCTTGGCTGTTGTGAATAAGACTATAATAAACATGTCAATACAGCTATCTTTTAGAGGTAAATATTTTATTTCCTTTGGATATATACCCATGAGTAGGATTGCTGGATTGTATGGTAGTTCTATTTTTAATTTCATGAAGAACCTCCATACTGTTTCCCATAGTAGCTATACTAGTTTACATTCTCACTAACAGTACTGTACAAGGGTTCCCCTTTCTGTATAACCTCACTGTCATTTGTTATCTCTAGTCTACTGATAGATATCCAAACAAGAGTAAGGCAGTATCTCATTATGATTTTGATTTGCATTCCCCTAATTATTAGTGATGTTAATAAGCACTTGTTCACATCCCTGTTGGCCATTTCTGTGTTCCCCTTGGAAAACAGTCTATTCCTGCCCTTTAACATTTTTATTTTTTATTTTAATTTGTCAACATTTATTCATTTTTGAGAGACAGACAGAGCAGGAGAGAGAGAGAGAGAGAGAGAGAGAGACAGGGGCAGAAGGAGAGGGAGACACAGAATCCAAAGCAGGCTCCAGGCTCTGAGCTGTCAGCACAAAGCCCGATGTGGAGCTGGAACTCACAAACTTCAAGATCATGACCTGAGTTGAAGTCGGACACTCAACTGATGTCCAGGTGCCCCAGGTTAATTTTATTTAAGTACTTTAATCTTTTAGATGGAATTGTAAATGGGATTGTTTTCTTAATTTCTCTTATTGGATAGTTTGTTGTTAATACATAGTTTCATAAATTAATTTTGTACCCTGCAAACTTACCGAATTTACAGTATTTTGGTAGAATCTTCAGGGTTTTCTATATATAATATTATGTGATCTGCAAATATAGACAATTTTACTTCTTCCTTTCTAATTTAGATGTCTTTTATGTCTTTTTCTTGCCCAGTTGCTCTGGCCAGAACTGCCAATACTACGTTGCATAAAAATTGTGAAAGTGGAATCTTTGTCTTGTTCTTGATCCTGGAGGAAAAGCCTTTCTCTTTTCACTGATGATTATAATGTTAGCAGTGGGCTTGCCATATGTGGTCTTTATTATGTTGCAGTACATTCTTTCTGTAACCAGTTTGTTTAGTTTTTATCATGAAAGTATGTTTTAATTTGCCAAATGATTTTTCTGCCTCTATTGAGATGATCATTCTTTTCCTTCATTTTGTTAATGTGGCTTATCATATTGATTTACATATGTTGAACCATATGCAGTTTTGATTACTGATTTCATCTCCTTATTAGTAATTGGTCTGGTGAGATTTTCTGTTCATTATTCAGTCTTGATAGGTTTTATGTTTCTAGAAATTTATCCATTTCTTCTAGATTATCTAATTTGTTGGCATATAACTGTTCTTAGTAGTTTCTAACAATTGTTAGTACTTTTATGTTATCATTTGTGATGTCTCCTTTCCCATTTGACTTCATTTATTTAAGTCTTCTATCTTTTTTATTTAGTTTATCTAAAGGTTTGTCAATTTTATCTTTCAAAAAATAGATTTTAGTTTTATTGATTTCTTCTATTGTCTTTTTAGTCTCTATTTCTATATTCTATATAGAATATTTTATATTCTATTTTTCTATATTCTACTCTGATCCTTGTTATTTCCTATCTTCTACTAACTTTGGACTTCATTTATTCTTCTGTTTCTAGTTCTTGATATACAAAGTTCAGTTGTTTGAGTTTTTTTTTTTAATGTAGGTATTTATTGCTATGAACATTTTTCTTAGAACTACTTTTGCTTTATTCCTTAAGTTTTGGTATGTTATATTTCATCTTTCATTTGTCTCAATATTGTTTTTCATTTTTTTAATGTTTATTTATTTTTGAGAGAGAGGGGGAGGGAGAGAGAGGGAGACACAGAATCAGAGGCAGGCTCCAGGCTCTGAGCTGTCAGCACGGAACCCTATGTGGGACTCAAACTCACAAACTGTGAGATCATGGCCTGAGCTGAATTTGGACGATTAACCAACTGAGCCACCCAGGCACCCCTCAAGATATTCTTTTATTTCTCTTTTTATTTCTTCTATTATCCACTTATTGTTCAGCATCATGTTGTTTAATCTCCACATATGTGTGAATCTTGCAGTTTTCTTCTTGTAATTGATTTCCAGTTTCACACTGTTGTGGTTGGAAAAGATGCTTGGTATGATTTCAGTCTTCTTAAATTTATGAACATATGGTCTAACATATGGTCTGTCTTGAGAATGTTCCATGTATGCTTGAGAAGAATGTAAATTCTGCTGCTATTGGATGAAATGCTCTGTATCTATCGGTTAGGTCTTTCTGGTCTAATATGTATTTTAAGACCAATATTTTATTGATTTTCCAGCTGAATGTTATATCCATTGTTGGAAGGTGGCTCTTAAAGTACCCTACTATTATGGTATTGCTGCCTATCTCTTCCTTCATGTCTGTGAATATTTACTTTATGTATTTAGCTACTCCAATGTTGGGTTCATACATATTTACAACTGATATATGCTTTTGATAAATTGACAGCTTTTTATTATATGATGTCTTTCTATGTCTTTATTACAGTTTTTGGCTTAAAGTATTTAGTCTAATATAAATACAGCTACCACTGCCTTCTTTGGTTTCCATTTGCATGGAATATCTTTTTCCATCCCTTCATTTTAGCCTACGTGTGTCCTTAAAGCTCAAGCGAGTCTGTTATATGCAGCATATAGTTGAGGACTGTTTTTTGGTCCATTCAATACTCTGCATCTTTTGATTAGAGAATTTAGTCCATTTACATTTAAAGTAATTATTGATAGGTATGTACTTACTGTTGCTACCTTGTTAATTGTTTTTGGATGTTCCATAGTTCTTTGGTTTCCTTTCTTGCTTTCTTTTATGATTTGATGACTTTGTTTTGGTAGTGTATCCTTTGATTTCTTTCCATTTTTTGTGGGTATATCTACAGTAAGTTTTGCTCTGTGGTTTTCATGAAGCTTACATCTTATAGTTTTAACAGTCTACTTTAAGCTAATAACAACTTAACTCCAAATGCACAAAATACTACATTTTTATACTCTCTCCCCAGATTTTGTTTTTGATGTCACAGTTTCTATATTTTTATATTGTGTATCCATTAACAAATTATTTGTTATTATCTTAAATACTTTTATCTTTTAACCTTTTTACCAGCATTAAATGTTATTTACTCACCACCGTATTTACCATATTAGAGTATTCTGAATTAAACTGTATATTTACCTTGACCAGTGAGTTTTACACTTTCTTATATTTTCATGTTGCTAATTAATATTCTTTCATTTAAGCTTGAATTACTCCCTTTAACATTTCTTGTAGAGTCAGTATAGTTCTGATGATCTCTTGCAGCTTTTGTCTTTCTGGAAAACTCTTTATCTCTCCTTCACTTTTTAAAAGACAACTTTCCCATGTATTCTTGGTTGACAGGTTTATTTTTTTTTCCAGCACTTTGAATATAACATCCCACTGCCTTCTGGCCTGCAAGATTTCTGCTAAAAAATCTGCTCATAGTCTTAAGGGTGTTTCTTCCTATGTAACACATTTCTTTACTCTTGCTGCTTTTAAGATTTTCTCTTTGACTTTAACTTTTGACATTTAAATTAAAATGTATCTCAGTATAGGTTTCTTTAGATTTGCCATTATTTAGGCTTCCTAGATCTGGCTGTCTGTTCCTTTCCCCAGGCTTGGGTTTTTCAGCCAGTATTTCTTTGAATAAGTTTTCTGCCCCCTTCTCTGTCTCTTCTTCTGTATAATGCAAATATGTTATGTTTGATGTTGTCCAATGAGTCTTTCAAGCTATCTTCACTCTTTTCATTCTTTTTTTCTTTTTGCTTCTCTGATTGAATGAATCCCACCACCCTGTCTGTGAGTTTGCTTATCCTTTCTTCCACTTAATCTAGTCTGCAGATGAACCCATCTATTGAATTTTTCAGTTTAGTTATTGCATTTCAGATCTATGACTTCTATTTATTATTTTTTAATATTTGATATCTCTTTATTGAAATTCTCACTTGTTCATGCATTACATTTTTGACTTTAGCCATCATCTTCGTGACTATTATTTTTAACTCTCTACTGAGTAAATCACTATCTTTGTTTTATTAAAATCAGTTTCTGGAGATTTATTTTGTTCCCTTGTTTCTTGGTTTTCCTTGGCTCTATGTTAGTTTCTGCCCATTGGCTGAAACAGCCACCTTTTCTTATCTGTATAGACTGGTCTTATGCAGGAAATGAACTTGTCAATAAGCATAGCCCAAGAAGCCTAGTTGCTTCTCAACCTTTTGTAATTGTCTGAGGCATTGTCTTTATTTTTAGTGGCTGCCAGTAGTCAAGGGTATGCTAGGACCCATCAGTGTCCCAAAGGGGAAAATTTCAATCAGTGCCTAGATTAGAAGCAGAACCTTCATGCAGCAGCTGGGCATATATGCAGTAGACTGTGTACCTCTTCCCAGGAGAAACCAGGAGAGGGGTGTTTTGGCCTCTTCCTTCTGCATTAAATCCAAGTGGTGTGGTGAGTGCTCATGTGCCGACTAACAACTGCTTCTTTGTTTGTTATAGTTCTATGTGGCTCATGAATGCAAGCCCCACTGGCTATGAGAGCTAAATGAATTGGGTGCCCAACCTTCAAGTGGCAGCTGTTATAAAAGTTGGAGTGCCAAATGTGTATATAATCTTACTCCAGAGAGATACTGGCAAATTGGTTTTATTCTCTGGTGACTTGATTTTATCATTGGAATGAGGCTGAAAGAGAATACAGGGGAGTGCCTGCTGACCTCCCTGGTCTCCAAAGAGGATTACAGCCAACACTAGATGTGTGCTCATTAGAAGCTAGATTCTCAGGCAGCAGCTTGTAAAGCTGCAGTCAGTTCCCTTCCAGGGAAAGACTGGGAGATGGTAGTTTTTGCCTACTCCCCCTGTGGTCAGCCCTGGTGAAGAGCCATGGCAAATGCTTGTGCGCCTGTGAAGAACTGCTTCTTTGTTTGCTATCATACGTTGGGACTCCTGGAATTTGGGGGCCCTATCTCTCAGGTGGAAGCCTTAATGTCTGCAGTGTTAGATGTATGGTCCAAACTCTTCAGTCCTCAGAAAGAAGCTGGGAATTGGGGGTTCCCTCACAATTGTATGGCACTGTGCTAAGGGTGGGGTTTGGCAAGAGTGTGTCTCAGCCTTTCCTACCCATTTAGGTGTGTATATTTTCTCACTTGCTGAATGTGTAGGAGTCATTCAGCTAGTTTCTGGATTTCTCTGGAGGGAATTACTCCCTGTGTAGCTGTGTACGTTCAGTGCATCTGTGGGAGAAGGGAAATTTTAGAATCTCCTGTGTCATTATTTGGTCCTGCCCCTTAATACCTCATATATATACTTACACTTGTTCAAGTAAATTGTACACTAATTCTTTAATTCTTATGTTTAAGGCCACAGCAAAAACAAGTATTCTAATATATCATTTTTGAGATATTGACCTATATTATGTAAATCATATTGCTCTTGGTATCTTTGCATATCCATCTTAGCTGAAAAGAGTACCTAGTAATGAAGTTTTTTCTATACATTTAAAATTGTCTCCTTGAGTTAAAAATAATTTAAATTAATGCTGACCATGCCTGTTACTTTTTTGTAAACATTTTTTTTTCTGAAAATAAGTTGAATATCCTACCTCTAGGGTGATATTATTCACCACCCTTTGCTTACAGTTTTAAATTTCTTTTATATCATATCTGTATAACATACAAAGCGTTTTTCCAAGTTCTATTTAGTAGATGTTGATATTTTGAAGGCGATATCTGGTCCTTTGCAATGCCATTGAAAAAGGGTGTAGGCTTTATGCCAAAAAGAAACCTTGGTTTACATTGTGGCTGGTCATCAGTCTGGCAGAAAGTTCTGTTTCACTAGGCTTACAGTATTGGACTTTGACTACATTTCCATTTTATAAAGGGCAATATAATGTTTAATGTTCTTTGAGATTGGTCCTTTAAAAAAATCCTGGCAGGAAATTGAGAAGCAACATTTGTTCTCATAGGTTGTTTCATGAGTAGAAAAATGTAGTAAAGAGAGGAAGCTTTTTCCTTAGGCGTATTTCTTCCAGGTCAGAATGACTTTTGGTGAAATATTTTTCCACATAGCAAAGTACACTTCTTTAATGATTAGATTGCATGCACACAATTTTGCAGCTTCTCCCCATTAAGTGTTGCTCAGACATATGAACTGTTTCCTTACTGGGAAAATCCTTCTGTTTACTTCAGATTTGTTAATGTTTTTGTGTAATTTCTTCACTTAATGAGACCCAGAATAGTGACTGGTAAGTAGTGACTGGTACATTGTAGATATTTACTAAGTATGTATAAATGGCTGGCTGGCTGGCTGACTGACTGAATGAATGAATGAATGAAAGGGTATGAATGAAAGGGTAAAACTGATCCAAGCTAAACATTAGCTCTTCACAACAGAGCTGTGAATGATGTTGTTTTTGTGCGGAGAGCAGTCATGTTTTTCCTCATTTCAGGTTAAAGGGTACCTCACTATTCCCACCTATAGTGGAGCATATAGAAAAATCCATAAATTGCGCTTTCATTTAAAAAAACAAAAACATTCCCTTTGATGACATTTTGTTCAGTATTGGAAAATGTCTTTTATTTAATGCAATCACTATTTTGTTGAACATTTTGTATAATATTTTTGTGCAGAGATTCTCTGTGTATTAAAGAATTTATTAATCTTACATAATCAACTTGATAATATAAACTTTTTCCCATAATGAGATTAAGTATAAGTGATTCTATCATGTTTCTAATATCAGAATCAAGTTGTGGAATTGATTAATCTTCCTCTAATATGTTTTCATTTGGGGCTTAAACAAAACTCATTGACTCATTTAGTCTGAATTCAAATTTGAGTCATTATATTAAGGCAAACAAATGTAGTATCTGAGATATCCCTGACTTTGGGCTTTCATAGTCTAACAGGGGAGAGAATAACCATGGTTAGGGAGTTAAGTCATCTGGCAGGGCACTATGGGAGCATGTAGGAGAGGCATCAAAACCAAATTAGAGAAATTATAGAGCTTTACTACAGGAGTTGATGAGCTAATCGATTTTTTAAGAAATAAGTCCGTGCTATTTGATGAATAAAAGTGGTTGCTATGGAACAATGGTGGCAGGTGTTTAAAAAGAGTGAAAGAATCTGTAAAAGTACAGAGAAGTAAAACAGACCTAGTAAATAGGTCTGTATAGCTCATGGTAATACATGTATGTCAGGAACTCTCAAACATACAGCAAATATTTGTATGATAGAAGGGGTAATAATATGGCCTTTCTTCCTCTTTTTACCATATGGAACTCTCTACCTAGATAATTTTATCCACTCCCAAGGGAAATGTTCATACTTATCAAGACTACATGGGAAGTTATTAAAAATAGTTGGTAGACTCTAAAGTTAGCTTTAACTTATTAAAAAAAAATGTTTCATACAGAATCCATTTCCTGCCAATGTAGCAAGTTGACAGTAAAAAATTAAAAGTAAAAAGAACCACCGCTGAAAATTTAAAAGTATGCTTCTAAACAACTTAGAGCTTAAAGAGGAAATCATGATACAAATTATAAAATATAAACTGGAAACAACCACTATATGTCGGTACACAATGTAAAACAAATGCATAGCCCAAATACTCTATTAGAAAGAATAACCATTTAGAATGCATTAGCTAAACAATTAATATAGAATTTCAAAAAAAATAGCTGAATATATCCAAAGAATGTAGGAAGAGGCAATAGTTAAAACAAGATAATAAATTCATGAAGTAGAAAAATAGGTGTATGAAACAATAAACTTATAATACAGTGGATCTTCAAACTCACATTTGTCCTTTGAAAGACTAATAGAAATGGACACATCTCTCGTAGGATTAATAATTTAAAAAGAGAAGGCAAGGGGCACCTGAGTGGCTGTCGGTTAAGCAGTTAAATGTCTAACCCTCACTGGGCTCTGTGCTGATGGCATGGAGGCTGCCTGGGATTCTCTCTCCCCAACCTCTCTCTGCCCCTCTGTCTCTCAAAATAAACAAATAAACTTTAAAGAAAAAAAATTAAAAGAGAAGGCACAGATACACTGGAAATGTAACTGTCAATACTTCAGGGATTAAACCTCTAATAAGAGAATAGTATAAAGAACTTCATGCCAGTAAGTTCATAAGACTGAGATAGACCGACACAATTCCTAGATCACTGCAGTGGCCTCATAATCAGTCCTTGACACTTGGTTCTTACCTATCCCCAGTTCATTATCCACATAGCACAGTGATCAGTTTAAAAGCAATTCTAATCATGCTTTTTCTTTCTTTTTTTTATAGTTTATTGTCAAGTTGGTTTCCATATAACACCCAGTGCCCATCTCAACAAGTGCCGTCCTCCATGCCCATCACCCCCCCTTCCCCTTTCCCTCTCCCCCATCAGCCCTCAGTTTGTTCTCAGTATTCAAGAGTGTCTCATGATTTGCCTCCCTCCCTCTCCCCAACTATTTTCCCCCTCCCCCTCCCCCAGGGTCCTCTGTTAAGTTTCTCATGTTACACTTATGAGTGAAAATATATGGTATCTGTCCTTCTCTGCCTGACTTA